>JASAUF010000162.1:2332500-3532500 GCA_030180095.1 Magnolia changhungtana
TAGATAGTTGTTTGCACACAGGGAGAATTAGATAAGCAACTAAGACAATAATAAGTATCATCTAGACTTGATTACAATAAGTATAGGTACAACATCAATCCTCATTCATGAACAAGAAACCCAGAAACAGAATTATGTAAACTAACTAATGTGCAAAGGGGTTCAGGATAGATAATGTCTAACCATGATTGTATGTACATGCTGTCTTAAACGGAGGGAAAGAGATTTCTTATTCATGGCGTGATATTAGCCATTAAAAAATCACGAAAAGAAGTTTCTCAACAACCAAGCAGCATCACAAGAAAACCATACAATCTAAAGAAAAACAGAGAAACCAACCTCCATCAGAAAATGATATCCTCGTCTTTCTCTGCCGTCCCAGACAACAAGTTGTGCGCAGCATTAATCGAAATCCCCCTGTTCAATGAGACCTTCTCTGCAACCTGCTCCTCCGCAAAGTCCTTTGCTGCTGCAAGCTGCCTCTCAAGCTCCCTCTTCTTGTACCCCTGTATCTTCTTCAACCTGAAGAAATCCTCCCTCTCGAGCTCATCCAATTCTGCTCTGATATAACTGATAGTATTTTCCAGCCTCGGCTTCACGACGTTCTCCAGAGCATTCACCCTCCGATTTGTGGTCTTAATTGCCTCGTCAAGCGTCAGAAATGATGTCTGAAGTGAAGCCAGCTCGACAAGAACTTCTATTGCTTTAACATAAGCAGTGCGGCAAAGCTGAATCTGCTGGCCACCACGGGCCAGGCCAGTGAGATCATTCTTGGTCTCCCCATCATGGAAGTACTCGAATTTCGGGAGTTTGACGCCGGCAACATTCTCTTGGCGGGACCGGACTTTTAAAGATGCTGACTGGACATTCTCGAGGACAATGTGCTTGATGTTCTCACCAGCAACATATTTAGCTTCAGTGAGTGCAAAAGAAGAGGTCTTCATGATGTCACCCATGGTTTCCTTCGTGGAGACAATTTTCTTAAGGATTTGACGGAATTGAACTGTAAGAGCATCGCTCTTCTTCTTGAGGAGGGCATGGCCACGAGTGGCACCAACAAGGCGGGCTTTCATGACGCCAAGCATGGTGACGGTGGGAACGACAGTCAGACGCTGACTTTGGCTGGACATTTTTGCGATTATCGAAGATCCTGGCTGGAAACTGAGGAGAAACATTAGGGTTTATAGCAACTTGAAGAATTTTTTAAAAGAACTGGAACACAAATAGCTAGAAACGAAAATCCCTAGGGGCTTGTTTGACAGTGTGGATTTGAAATCATGTGGAATCAGGTGGATTTAATCCGTAAGGAATCAAGTGGATTTGAAATCATAGCTTTGAGGTGCGAGTTCAAAAGGAGCTCATTTGGGGGAATTCCTCTCAAATCCAAATCCCTCCAATTCCTTGCTACCAAACAACCAAAAAACAGCAAATCCCCACAAATCCCTCTTCCACGCTGCCAAAAGAGCCCTAAAAGTTCCTAGATCTAGATGCAGATTTCTCAAAGACCTTGCCCTAGAAAGACTTAAATCCCTCAAAGCTCGTTAGATCCTGCAGTTAGAAATGCCCAAAAGCTACAGACTGTTATCTTCAGAATTTTTGGCGATTGCCCATTTCTGGGAATTCAACAGCTTTCAGAATCCCGACCAAGAAATTCCCGAAATTCTGTTTTTAAAATAATAATAAACAGATGTCCATATCTTGACCTGAAACAAAAATGCTAGAAAATCACTCGATTTCCGACCTCTATCAGACGCTTCGATTTTCACAAACTTCTCAAAGATTTCGAACTGGAAATGACCAACTGCTTTCGAGATCTGAAACCCTAAAAATGCTAGAATTCGCCCGATTTCCAATCTCCATCAGATACTTCAAATTTCACAAGTTTCTCAAAGATTTCGAACTGGAAATGACGAAATGCTCCGAATTTCGAGATCGACAACCGTAAAAAATTCGATCGACACAGGAAATCCTACTAATCAAACAGAATTCACGAAGATCAACGTAGCTAGAAAACTTACAGTTTCTCTGGATCTGTTCTTCAGGAAATATATATATATATATATATATATATATCGCAGATGGCTTTCCTTTTCTTGTTTGGATGATTGATCTGAGAACGGAAGAGAAAAGGCCGTGAAAATGGTACAGAGCAATTCCCTGCTGAAGCATTTGTTGCAGGGGAGTTATATGATGCTCGGGCTGCTTCGACGCTTCATACGCAGCCACAAAGAAATTGTCCACGTGATGTATTCTGACTGGATGGGGATTGCGTCCAGCACCCAGTCCAGACCGAGAACGTATTGGCAGACGCGGATTAGATACTGATGGGTTGAGCAGCGAGTCCCCTACTGAAGTGACGTCACCAAGTTATGTGGGCCCCACTATGATGTCTGTGTTGTATCCACACCGTCCATCCATTTTGAGATATCATTTTAGGGCATAAGCGAAAGAATAAGGTAGATAAAAATCTGTACTGGACCCCACCACAGAAAACAGTGGGAAGAGTGATTCCCACCGTTGAAACTATCCTAAGGTCCACATAATGTTTATTTAAAATCCAACATATTAAAAAGAAAAAAAAAAAAAAAAAACATAAAGGAAGGGAAAACACAGATATCAGCTTGATCTAAACCTTTTGTGGCATTTAGAAGTTTTTAATGGCAGGCGTCACTGTCCCAACTGTTTTCTGTGCTGGGGTCCACTGGAGCTTTGGATTTAACTCAACTTTTTTGGATATTGCCCTAAAACGATCTCGGATGGAATGCCTGTGATACAAAACGCACATCATGGTGACGTTACTTCAGTAGCAAGTCTCGCTAGAAGTACCTGTGAGTATCTAATCCGCGCACTTTCCGACCAGACCGGAAAAAGCGCCGCATGCCTGACAGCCTCCGATTCGGTTGTGACCCCTATGTCCGGGAGCGGATTATGTGTTGCCTGTAACACCTACCGTGGGCCCACCTTGATGATTTGTTGCATATCCACGCCGTCCATCAGTTTTTTCAAAATTAAGAAGATCCAACTCTCAGGTGCACCACACAACAGGAAACAGTGGTAATTAAACATCCTATCATTAAAATTTTCCTAGGCCATCTTAAGATTTCCCATCCAACCTGTTGATAAGGCCAACGAGACCTGGATGAAGGTCAAATATAAAGATCAACTTGATCCAAAACTTTTGTAGCCCATAGAAAGTTTTTCATGGTCATTCTCTACCATTTCTAGAGGTGTGATCCACTTGAGAGTTGGATCCGCTTAAGGTTTTCCATATCATATTAAAATGAGATGGAAAAACAGATTAACCGTGTTGATATACAACAAATTCATCAAGCTACTAAACTCATAGAGTAACACAACAGATTAATAAATTACTTTAGTAAATCATTTTGATTATTAAATTTAAATAAGTAATTTACTTTTATAAGTTTTTTTCTTTTCTTTTCAACTTCCAAAAATAACTTATTTACTTATTTTCATTGCACACGGCAACTTAAGGAAATTATTTAAGAGAATATGCTCTTTGAGACCATGAATCCTTTCTAAGTTCATAAGGTCGGGAAATCATCCGAAGAATATGTAAATGATCTAGTGGACTCCACATGATGATGACCATATCAAGGTGGTCGCACATGATGGATGATCCAAATTCAAAGTTCTACCCCTAATGATGATGACCCACATCCAAGGTGAGCCCTGTATGATGGGCAACCCACATTGAAGGTGGGACCCATAGATGGGCAAACACATCAAAGGTGGGCCTACATGATGGACAATCCACATCAAAGGTCGGCCTAATGATGAGTGACCCATATCCAAGATGGGTCCCGCATGATGGATGACCCAAATCGGAGGTGGACCTACATGATGGACAGTCCATATCAAAGGTGAGTTCCACATGATAGGCAATGGATATTGAAGATGAACGGTTCACAATCAAGGTGGGCCTTGCATGATGGATGGCCCCACAATGAATGATCCACATCAAATATTGGCCTCACATGATGGATAGTGGATGTGAGGGGAACCAAACAGACTTTCGGAATAATTACTTGTAATGTTGGAAAGTAAATATGCTTTTCTACATTTTGGATGATAAGTATGTTATTTGCCAAACATACTTATCTGCTTAAATAGAAATAAAGATAAGCTACTCAAGGCATAAGTAGCTTATCTAAAGTAACTTATGATCCAAATGGGAACTTTGCATTTGACTTGTGGATGTATCTGATTTTTGGCATTAAAGCATAATAGTATGGATGAGCTAACCTTAAATATGTAGTGGATTTTACATATACAACATGGTGGGTCCCCGGGTCCACGCACTGGGTATAACAAGTGTTGTAAATGATGTCAGTCCCCTACCCACGCATCCAGGGTGTGTTGCCACCCAATTGGCTCACATGCTGAGATCGTCTGATGATTTGAGCCGTCCATACTTTTGTTAAGTACAATTAGTAAGCTTTTATCCCACAACTATGCTTCAGCGATGATCCTAACCTTTGACTTTCAGAGTTGAAATCTAACCGTTGAAAAGTTTATTTTCACTGTTTTAAATTCAGTTACAGAGAGTGACAAGTTTCTTTTCATTGTTTTAAATTCAGCTAAGCATAGTGACAATCACACTTATCCATCCAACGTAAGCTTTTTACAGTGGCAGCATATGTTACTCCACAACAAGGAAAGTTCAGATCACCTCAACACTACTGAGCGTGTGCGCCCAGCAGGCCGAGTGATCACTGAGGCAAAACAAACCCCCGCTGCAATCTCACAATACGGGATGTTCTCTGGCAAACCCTCCAGAATCCTCAGAGATTTGTATCAGGTGAGGTGGGATTTTCCCGCACATGATCATTCCTAATAGATGTGTGAGACATCCGAACCAGTCGTTAGGTAAAGAGTCTAGAACACAAAACTCTACATTCTGCCATTTTCGTGAGATAGAGAAGACACACAAGAAAGAAACTTTCTAGCCCTTGGAATTCTGTTTAATGAGTGAAAACTGCCTGTATTCATGTCAGACCACCAGCTTTTGATTTTGATGAATTAAGACCAGTTTCCAGCCTTAATATTTGGCAGCAAGCAAGAAGAGGAGATTAGCAACCTAAAGGGAATGTGTTTGGATGCTCAATTGACTTAAATTGTAAATGATTCAAGTGGAGCCGCCTCCACTCTGTTCACAAAGGGGATGGGCCGGGGCTCTTTTCTTCTCTTTTTTTGTTTTTTTAATTTTTGAAAGATGGTCATAAGTGGAAGGATCGGACTGAACTACATTCACCGAATTCGAAGGAGAGGGACTGGGGCTTTAGCCCCCATATTGCCACTAGAGGCATGACCATTGTAATAAAATAAAACTATGCCACCCCAACTTTGACGTTTCTTCTAGTATAATTTATAATGAAATTGAATGAAGTACGATCCAGCTTAACTGAGCATCCAAACACACCTTACAGATGCAGGAACTCATGCCAACGACATAGCTACCATTGTAGAAGGCAATGAACATGAGCAAATAGGAAGAGTCACCTGCAATGTGATTTCCATTGGAGAAAAATTGGCATCTTCACCCAAGTATATATTGAGTGAATCAACCTACTCATGTTGATTCGCATTGTATGTGAAGATAGCCTGTTTGGGACTCAACAATAATCTGCTTCTCCCAAGCTTAGGGAGTTTGAGACTACTATGCAGTGGAAGGGAAGGAGCCTAAACCAACCCCCTTCTTTCTTTTTTATTCAAAGACACAAAAGCAGTACAAAGAGACTGGGCAGCCCGATGAGAATGAGCAGCTACCATTCCAATGCCGGTAAGGAATTAACAGAGATATGTTCAAAAGATCCATCTTCAGTACTCTTTGAATATCTCCTATCTGAAATGCGTGACTTCTATCTGATCCGGTTGATAATTTGCTCAGGAATTCATTGATAGTGACTTTGCCAGGTTCTAGAAGGGCTATCATCGCAAACGCGAGCATGATAGAAGAAAATCAACTCACAGCAGCATGTGCTTCCACAATGTTTTTTGCTTCCTGCAATGGGCAAGATCTACTAAACAATCTTCAATTTGGACTCGGAAGCAAAGCAATACACAAATGGAGCAGAGTAAGAGAGAATGGTGTGATTTAAACAAGAATTTGAGGGATGGGGGAGAAACTATCAAGAGCTGGCAGAAATTCAAGCCGCCTGGTTTACCACATAACTGGATACAATCCGGCCAAACTAGGCCTGAGAAGATGTCTATGGGTTCAGGCAAGGTACCGATACAATTTCCTGTCTATTTTGTCCCTTTCCAGAAACTCCCGCTCGATAAGAGACTCGATCCGTTTCTTTATTACGACAGGGTTCGGCAGAAAACGTGACTGCAGCTGCTTAGTGACCTCAGCCACAATGTTGTTGTGATCCAACACCTTCCTAGATTTCATAATCCTCACGATGGCGGCCTCGATCTGAGGCTTCCTGTCTTCTTCCACCCTCTGGCGTGTTTCCTGCTTCTCTGGCTCTGACTCCTTCTGCGCAACAACTGTGCCTATCTTCACCTTGTAAAATTTGCTGGTGAACTTGTCATTGAAGAAGAACGCATCATCCTCGCCAATGTCCTTGCTCATAGGCTCCTTCCGAAGGACATTCTTTCCCTTGACGCAAGCAAGGGACTGTAGGCACCTCTTCAAATCCGAGGCCGGTATTTCTGTCGCCTGTTCAATCTCTTTGTAGCCCAAGCGATCTGCTGAATTGAAAAGCATGAGGATGCACATCTGATATGTGGACACATTCAGCTCGTGCTTCTGACCCTTCCCAAAGGTTGCTTTCAAATCTGCTGTGCCCATGTTTGTCTGCCATGACAACCTCCGCCCGGTGTGAGTCCCAAGATAGTATGTTCGGAACCTTTCACACAAGCCAAGAATTTCAGCAGGCAGGTTACAAGTTGTGCTGGCTTGTGTAGGCCAGGATCCTGTTGTGAGAACTTGGACAGCTAGAGTAGGGCCTTCCCCCATCTCAGCAGACTGACATGCATAGAACCCCTGCATCGTATCTTGAGAGGTTTTCATGTCCGTAAACATGCCTTCTAATTTTGACGTAAATTGGTATCCACATTCCGTTTTGAGCTTAACTATCAGGCTCCTCTCTGCATCGTCTGAAACCGATTTGCCCGAAAGAAGTCGTTTGGCGAGATGCTGCTTATAGTATTTCTCAAACACATCCTTTTCTTGCAGGTAACGAAACAGCATCATCACCTTGTCAAGGATGATTTCTACTTCCTCTTCGCTGACCCCTTTCAGGCCCTTACGGAGCTTATCGTCAACGAATAATGAAATGAACTCAGGAGACCTGGGATTCAAGTTGATGAAGTACTCGAACGACGAATTGAGAGCATTTTGGAAGGTCTTGTCATTATTAAATGCCAAGTTAATGATCTTATCATGTTTATCCTTTTCATCCAGAAGCCGCTGAACAAAGTCCACGGGGTCCTTTAATCTCTCTGGATCTGTAACTAACTGCTTCCCGGTCTCTCGAAGATGAGAAGTCATAACATCTCTTATCGTTGAGAGTCCATCTGGGACCCGACGGAACAAATTATACATTCTTCCCAGGTCATCGTATTTGTCATCTACAAGCATACTCACCAGGCCAGAGTTCTCCATGTGGACTAATCTCTGCATGTGTTCGGCAATCATCTCCTTCTCCACCACATTAGTTATTTTTGCTTCACTTCTGGCATCCAAGTAGTGGGTAACTCTCTCCATTTCCTCATTAAGCCGCCTCTCGGCTTTCTTCAGGTACTCACCACAATCGCAGTGCACAATGAATTGCTGAGACTCAGACCTGTAGAAATTGGCTGAGGCCTCCAGAAAAGGTTTCTCGAAGTCATCTTGGTAAACAGCAGATCCTAAATCCATCAGCATCTTTATTATATTCCTCATTAGGCCACGATTTATAACTTCACCCGTCCGCTCTTTGTACACAAGCTCAAGGAGTGTATTCAGTAACCTTGTCTGGATTTCGGTGGAATGGATAATATTATCCCTCCATAGATTCAGTCCAAGGTCATGAACAGGAGTTTTATGTGAACTGGGGACGAAGGTCCTATCCATGTACATCAATATGTCCCGGATCATCTGCAAAGCCTTGTTGTGATCGCCCCATTTCTTGTTCAGCTCCTCTAGAAACAAACCGCCCTGTGCAGCTTCTATCGATTTCGATATTTCTTTCAGATGCCATGTCATTGTGTTCACAAGCCCCGAATAAAGCTTCTCACCATATTTGTGCAGCACCATATTGTAAGCATTTCTGAACAGACAACCAAAGCTTAAACGTCAGAAATGCACAATAATTCCTAGATGTAAAAGCAATACTTTCTTGTTTTTTGCTTCTGTTTTTTTGCTTTTTTTTTGGAGATTGATTTAGAACCAATACTGATATGCAAATAGAGAACAACATCTCAAATACAATATGATACTGAGTCAAGGCATCCCCTCCACTGACAGAGCTGTATAACAACATATACAAACCAAAAGCATGTGCAGACCATCAATCTGAAACAATATGTGATCAGAGCACGTCCTCAAGGATCCAAAATTTCCTTCAGATATGAGAACTGCTGCTTCCTTTTCTTGAGTAGATGTCCTTTGACAGGAGAAATTAAATGTATTATTCATGTTTAATATAAGTTGCAGAAAACATCATGGAACCAAAAACATGTATTCATATTCAAGATGGATGAATAAGATTTACAGCACCCTTCCTATTGATTATTGATAGTTTGAACATAAAATAGATGCATTTGATGGAGAACTGTTATCAACAGTGGTCACTCCTTGACCTCTGCCAGTGAATTAGCCGGGGAATTGATGCCTACTTTGATTTGGCAAGAACTTGCTTTATTAGCTGGACAATGAAGACATTCAAAATATCAAATGGAATCTTTGATATTTCTATTTGAACCAGTTACAGCTAGCATGAATGATCAAACAAATCTACAGGTCCAAATAGGCTCACTGATGGACAGGAGCCAACTGGTATAAAACCAGATAATGAGCCACTATCTTCTTCCTCTTTCTTTCTTTCTTTCATGATTCCCATCAACTTGCAGTATTTACTGGTTTCACCGGACATCATGCATTGAGACCTAATTCTCATAAAGAAAGTCACAAGTAATGTGCCACCCAGATGCTAATAGGCATTAATTAAAAAAGGCAAATTCCCATCAACAAGTAGTATTGACCCTTTATTTTGACAAACTTTAAGAGTCGAAACCTATTTCTCATAAACAAAGTTGCAACTAATGTGCCCACCAAATACACGTAAAAAAATGTAACAAATTTCAGAACTAAATGATAGCACAGAATCCCAGGTCCAACAACCACAAACTAAATACAGGAGTGCGTGATTAGCAAGAATAAGCTCTAAATCATCAAAGCCATACATTGCAATGATCACGAAGATAATGAGTCATAGCTTCCAAGAATAACCACCTAAGTACTCAACAACTGTTATGTTGGATTGTGGTATAAATGTGAAACTGTGTGTTCACAATGTACATGCCTTTGAGAATATTAATAAAAAAAGGAATCTGAATAAGAAAAAAGAATATAAATCAAAGAATCTAAGGTAACCAACATAATAGTGAAACAACAAGAAAGCATGCAAGGAAAAGGAAAAAATATATATTTTTTAAGAAAAATAGGGCCCGTCAAGGAGCATGCAAAATGAGTGCCCCTCTCATCACTCCCTCTCAGTCTCACACAGAGAGACACCCTCTGGCAAGAGCTGCAAGCCTCACAAAGCACAACAAAAGAATATAGACACAGAGAGAACACTCAGCAATATGAGAGATCCCCAGACCCTTCTCCCAACACTAAGTGTTGTTCTCCCCAGTGCTCCCCATGTATCTCCAATCACAAAAGAATTCCACTTGCAAGGTGTCGCAGAATTTGTCTCACCAGTCACCACCACCCAATCCGCAAAAAACAGCGATTTTCTTTTTGATGGATTTTGTGGATGAGGCTTTGCTAATCCTAGATAACTATTAAACTTACCTCCTTTTTCTTTTTCCTTTTTTCTTCTTCTTTATTTCCTTTTTGCGGTGACTTTCCAATCAGAGCCAATACGTCAGCAGATCTTGGGCCAGTGTCTTCCAGGCTAGTGGGAGCATGCACAACTAGCTCAACCGAAGAGGTTGATGCTTGCCTTAGCCTACAATCAACCATACTAAAAGAGAACATACAGAAAACATTGCTTCCTTAGAACCATCCTATTGTAGACCCAAGGCGATTACATTTACTTTTGGAAGATAGAGGACCTGATTCGGAAGATAATCTGCTTGTTGTTGTTGTGGTGGTTAAGAGGCAGGCATTCCACATTTTCCAAGTTAATGAGTTTTCTTGACTACTCATAAGAGAAGTTTGAATATGAATAATCCCTCTTTAGGACTCCAATCTCTCTTGCGAGAGTGTACACTTGTTCATTTCTTTGCAATTCAGGTGTTGGGATCTCATTGACTCAAAAACCGGGTTGCATCATTTTAGTATCAGAGGGTGATCGATTGGGGATTTTCAACTCTACGTAATCTCCTAATGGCTTCAAAATGAGTGATTGCAAGAAGGGTTTTTTTTTTTGTTTAAAGTGGTGATGCAAGAAAAGTATACGCAAGCAACCCAATTAATTTGTGCACTCACAATACAAGTAGATCAACTCATGCATTTGGTAAGCAATCTCACTAATCAAGTAGAAGAGCTCTGACATGGAGAAAATCCGGATCCGCACACTCATAATGCGAGTAGAGCGACTCACGCATACATGGCAATATGACAAATCCAGTAGGAAAGCTTCAACGTGGAGGAAATCTAGATATTGAAATTGGAGCACGAGGACACGTAGGAGAAGTCCCCGCTAAAGGTCTTAACCAAAAACAAGCAGCCCCAGCTGATGAACACACAAATGACTAAATCCTTTAATTGTCAGAACATGATATAGAACCCATAATTAAGGTGGAAATTCTGAAATTCCCCAGTCATTTACATGGATTTCATCGATTGGCTAAGCAAACTGAAAAAGGTGTTCACGTACAAGAAAATTGCGGATAGTCAAAAGGTTAAATTAGTAAC
Source organism: Magnolia changhungtana (assembly GCA_030180095.1). Lineage (NCBI taxonomy): Eukaryota > Viridiplantae > Streptophyta > Magnoliopsida > Magnoliales > Magnoliaceae > Magnolia > Magnolia changhungtana. The sequence continues at coordinate 2,343,599 of JASAUF010000162.1, forward strand.
AATAAAGTTTTTTAGTCATATGTTAGCATGGTTAGATGATCTCCAAGCTAAAGTAATCCATTAAGGTAAGGAAAAAGTAAATTCTTGGAAAAAGATGAGAAAACAATTAAAATATAAGTTTTTACTCGTGACTTATGCTCTTGACCTCTATTAAAGATGTCACAATCTATATCAAGTGAATAAATCAGTAAATAAATACACTAAGAAATCCTATATTGTGACATCAAAGGTAAGGTTTCATGAATATGAAGACCAAAAGATTTTAAAATATCTCACTGGTCTTAACCCGAATATAAGAAATGAATTAGCTTTCAAAGATGTATTTAAGATGTAAGATGCATACACACTTGTATTAAAAGCCGAGGATATAGGTAGTTGGGGGCTTAGGAGATGATTTGTTGTCGCATGAGAACCATCACCAACGATTGGGCAACATGATAACTTCCTACGTATGGTGAGCGCAAGGCCTCCCATAAGTTGAGGGACAATGGGCCAACATCCAACAATGAAGCCAAAACCCACCCGAGGAGAGGTGGTTATGGACGAGGGATTGGTGCGAATAAAACAACACTCTCCTTTCGCATGTTTTAAATGTGGGCAACGGAGACATCGTTCTTTTCAATGTCTTGGACATCAGTCCGTAGTTGAATGAATTTAGCTGAGGAAGGAGAATATGTTACAGACACTCCCAACCATCTACAAATGAAAGCAAGATATGACACGGGGCATGAACAATGTGCATGTGATGATGGGCACATGTTGGGGAAGATGTAGCAGACATGTATGGAGATTGGGCGAGATGTTGGTTATCCAACGAACTATGTTATCAATGCCTTGGGTGATTGATCAGGGGGCGATGGTTGCAACACAGTATCTTTCACACCACTTGCACTTCTAGCGTGAAGATATGAATGTTTTGGTAGACAGGGAAAGCAGTGAGCAACTAAGTTGTCGCATTTTTTCCTTACTAGCTGACCTTTACCAATCCCAGAACGAAGTCCAGCTCCTGATGAGAAAGACGTAGAAGTTGAAACATTATCTCACAAGAAATTGTGGATAAAGCAAAACTCAAAGAACAACATTTACGTTCATACTAAATCATTGGTTAAAGAAAGGGGGAAAAGTCTTAATTAACTACAGGTGCTTAGTTTCTTTCTCTATTGGATCTATGTATCTAAAGTACAAGGGTGAGGTGTGGAGTAACAACATCTCACAGATGCATGCCACATTTTGTTAGGGAGAACGTGGTTGTGGAACCAAGATATAGTACATATGACTTGGGCTAACACTTATTCCTTTGTCAAGGATGACGTTAATATCACAATGCACATGATAAAATAGCTTCCAACAACCAAATCTGATAAAGAGGGTAATTCGTGTAGAGAAGTTTGAAGAAGGATGAAGAATAAGACCATCTATGTCTTAATTGTTAAAGAATAAGTAAAACAGTTGAATGCTCTGCTCCTCATGCAAAAGCTCCTTCATGAAATATCAAGACTTAATGCCCAAGCGTAATACCCCTAGTGAATTTTGGGGGTACAATTTTTTTTTTGGAACCTGCTATATTTGACCCACCTCATCTAGTAGATATGAGTTTCCACTTCAAAACTAACCCCGATATGAAATTCATGTGCAATTTCACCCTTGAGCTCTTGGATAGACCGTCATGCTTACTTATGCTGATCCATCCGTTCATCATCACATCTGGGACGATCCATCCGTTAAATCGTCAATCCAACCATTAAAGATGATATTTAACCATTGATCTACCAAATGGATTGATGGATCGATCATCTGACGGATGAATCCTCCAAGACATGAAAATTCACTATTGAAAAACTAGATCCACCATTCTCTCATCTCATGATTATTTATTGAAGTCCTTACACGTGATAAAAAGAGCAAAAGAACCTTGTTATGTTTTCTTATATTTTTATACCCAGTAGGAATCATGCATCTTACACTTGCTTTTCATACTCATATTCTTATTCATTCAATTCATTGTCACAAGAACATTTTTGGTTAAGTGGTTAGTTAGACCTTTAGGTGTACTACCCTTTTTTTTTATAGAGACAACTGAATCTTTATTAGAGAAGAAGCAAAAGAGAAACAAAAGAAAAAAGGATAGCTAATCCGCTGAGAGAGCAGATCGACTAGAGCCCAAAAAAGAAATTAGAGGGAATAGTCGGACTTGATGCCCCCAAACCCTGTCCAATTCAAACCGTCAGTTTCACAACCAAATCTTAGTACATGAGGCTAATTCTGTGTTCAACTTGGAACAGTTTTTGGAACCGGAAACGTGTCCAAATCTGGACACTTTATGGTGCTCAAAACTATTGATCAATTTGAATAGCTTCTTATGCCTTCATTGTTATGGGTATGGACTCTTCCACACCACCCATACCGCTTAACCCGTTCTAGTTTCTTTTTCTCGCGTATTGCTTTGGGCCCACACTTTGAGTAATGTCTTTTTGTGATTCTTTTTGTCCCCTACCATCTCTAGAGTGATGATGGGCTACACCCCCCCCCTCTCTCTCTCTCTCTCTCTCATCTCTAGAGTGATGATGGGCTACACACCCCCCTTCTCTCTCTCTCTCTCTCTCTCTCTCTCTCTCTCTCTCTCTCTCTCTCTCTCTCTCTCTCTCTCTCCACAATTGCTCACACCATTTATAGGCGTGGGGGTAAGGTGGATTCTCCTCACCATAAGAAAAAACATTAAAATGGCTATAGATGGCATGTGTTGACTCTTTTTTTTTTTAGTGTAAAATTTTGAATATAAAAATAAAAAATAAAAAACAATTGCACATATGGGAACCTCGAACCCTCGCTTCGTTAACAAGTACTTCAACCACTTCCATCAACTACACAATTGTGAAAGTGAATGGAAAGAATAAGTATTTGTGTTAAGGTTTCTAGGGAAAAAAGTTTGAAAGTGGGGAAAAAAAATACAAACTCGGAGATTTGAACACTTGACACCTCTCCTCCTCACTAAAGGTATACCCACTTGACCAAACAAGTTATTGCGACAATGAATTGAATAAATAAGCATATAAGTATGAAAAGCACGCATAAGATGTCAAATCCTATGCATTACCAAATGAGTCCAACTATGGCTCTAAATGTCGATATCAGTCAGCATATCAGCCCAGCGGAAAATTGATATGACACTATGCCGCATATCGATATCAGGGTTGTATTGGCCCGTATCGATCAGATTTTTTTTTAAGCAAAAAAATATGAAAAATATTAGAAAATAAGAAAAAATGAGATATCTAAGAATCTATCAATTTTTGTGTTTTGACTATGTATTGAATGGTGTATTGAACCATTCTTTGATGAGAATGTAGTCTGTTAGTTTGATTTGTTGAAGGTCAACTAAATGGGCCTTAATTGAACACAGATCAAGCATGCTTTGGTGAACTAGGGCACAAAAAGAAGATTAAAATATAAAAATAAAAGTGAAGTTTTAAGTAACCTTCTTTCCATTTTTCCCATAGTGGTCCACTTCGCTTCGATTTGTCGAATCCCATTTGTTTTTATCCCAAAATATGTCTAGACCTAGCCTAAAATGAGTTTTTAAGCTTCTTCCATGATCTAAATGAAAAAAAAAAAAAAAAAAGACGGTAGCGAATTTTTGAAGAAAAAAAATCAAAATTGGGCTTTTATGGGCGTATCGGCCTATATTGATCGATACGGGTCAATTTTTTTTTGCATCAAGCTCATACAACCCCGCATAGTGTATCGTCTCATGCCGATAGAGCTGTATCGGCCGGTACGACACCGATATTCATATCTATGAGTCCAGCCAATTAACTCAAGCTCTTACCAATTATATGGTTAGGCATAGAGAAGTTCAAAAGAAGAAAAAGAGGAAGAGGCAAAAGAAGGATATTAAAGAAAGCAAAGCCAAGCGAGCAAAAAACTGCAAATGAACATCTTCGTGAGAAGATATATAAAGATGATGACTTGGTCATGGTTTATCTTTACAAAGATTCCAAGTGAAACAAATAACAAGCACAAGACTAAGAAATTGAGCTATGCGAGTCAAGAAGATGTTGGGTGAGAACATCTATGAGATTTAAGTTGCCAAATGACTTGGATATCTCACCAACTTTCAACGTGGTGAGTTTGTTAAGTACCAATGAGAGATGTCTAATGTGCAACACGAAGTTACTGTTGATATAGCAGCTCCCTGAGAAAAAGAAGAAGTTGAACAAGTGTGTTGCACATGAAGATCACTTACACTCAACGAGGCCAATACAAAAAACACTTGATGAAATGGAAGAACAAGCTCTATTCCGAATGCATGTTGATCAAGGGCAATAAATTGAAAATATTGGATCTAAACATCCATTGCTTGTATAAAAACTTCAAGTCAATAGAGTCGAGATCTCTCCAACCTGGGGGGAATTAATGTAGGCCCAAGGCCACTATGGGACCAAACATGTGTTGATTTTGAGCTATTTGTTGCTTGATTTGGGGCCTGAATGTTAGAGCCTACATTTATTATTATCGAAAGATATAGGGGCCTGATTTGCAAAATATGATTGAAGATTTTCGGATTATTTAGTAGATTTGTTTTTACTAATTTTTGGTAAAATCTTTGGGGATTGCTCGTTATCTTAAATAAATTAGATTGATTTGAAATCAATTGGGGATCTATAAATGGGGTAGTGGTGGAAGTTTTAGGCATTCCACATTTTCTGAGTTTGTGAGCTTTCTTAAGTACTTCTACGAGAATTTGAATATTAATAAAGTTATTTCTCCCCCTCTACTCCAATATCTCTTGCACATGCACACTTGTTTATTTCTTTGTGCTTCAAGTATTGAGATCTCATTGACTCGATAACTGAGTTGCAGAACATCCTACAGAAGAAGAAAAAATCAATGAAATATTATGTATTAAATGAAGATTTAAGTGCAAACAATTGCTATCTAGCTTCACAATTGAATGTCTGCCCAAATCACCTCAGGTTTATTGACCCGCCCCATCATTGATACTGTCCTCACTAGATGGTTGTCTCTGTCATGACCGCAAACATCACGAACGAAATGATTTAGGTGAACATCATTGTACTTAGCTTCCTCCAACCAGTAATTAAGAAATCCCACCTCCAATCATTCTAGACATTATTCATCTCTTTCAATGAGAGAACAGCTAGGTGAAACAATTGTGCAATACCTCTCCATTTTATTCATGCTTCCCATGTTTCTCCTTTTTTTAGTTGTTTTGAGAAACCATGAAGGCTCACAATCGATGGATAAGTTGTCTGCTAGGAAAAAAAAAAAACTCGCTGGTGCACAACTACAATCAACGATAATGCCCCAACCAGAAATTAGAACTACAAAGATGGTCCAACCAAACGCTACCTGATATGAGACCATCTTTTCTTCTGGTTTTACTTTTTTTAAAACCTTTACCTGTCAAGACTAATAAAGGATCACCCGCATTGCTTGGGTCCAATTCTATGTCATACAGTTGTTCCTATCATGGTGTACCATATTGGCCGTTATGTACCGATAATGGTGCTAACCATTATGCGTTATGGGGTCATAACAGCCGTTACGGGAAAAATGAGCTGTATCAGCCCCATTATGGTCCATTACAAGGCCAATATGGCCATTACAACCCATATCATAACGATAATGGTGGGGGCCATTACAGCACACCTTGGTTCCTATCAAAGGAATCTCAGTCCAATTTTTCATGTCCAATGTCCAATACAGCAACCTATTCGGTTTCAACTCCACGCCATTTTTGTTGTGAGGAAGGTTTGTGCAAGAAAGTTTCTATTGTAACGGTTTCTTAAAAAATCTCAAAGGGGTCATTTGGCAAGATGGATTTGAGTGTATTTGAATGCTTCGGAATCCAAAAGTCGTTTGGCAGCGTGGATTCTGAGGTATTTGGAATACACGGTTTTAGTGTGTTTTTAAATCTCTCCCTTTTGTTGTGATTTGTAGTGAAATGTCTTTTTTTACTCTTTTATTAAAGGTAAGAGAAATCCACGTGTAACAAAGGTGTCACTAGGCTACCAATTCATTGTACACATGGCACGTTGATGATACCCCAAAACAATCAAAATATCAGCTGCACCACTAATACTACATCAATAGAATGATATGAACAAACCAAGCATTGGCCACATAAATTGACAATTCAAAAATGTTGGTGAGACGCTCATTTGTTATCATATGCTTGTGGCCCATCTAAGGCCCGGAATTTCATCATTTACGGCCAAGTATATATTTCCATAGGCTTATTACAATCATTCTGTCGAATATCACATATGTACACTAATTTGGGATATTAAAGTTGATTTAGTAATCAAATTCAAATTCCTGTAAATATATAACAAACTTTCAATGCATTCCTATTTTTGGATTCCAGTGCATTCCGACTACAAGCTGTAAACAAAACTGGGGATTCAAAATCACCTTGATTTGTGATTCGGATTCCAATGCATTCCAAATACAAGCTCCCAAACAGGCCCATTTAAAAATTATAAAATTAAAAAAAAATTTAAAAAAAACTCATTCAAGCTACAAAATTGTAACAGAGTAAAGAAATTTTATGCTGGTTTTGAAGTAACTTGAGTGTAGTTTTTGAACAAGTCAACTGAATTGTAATTGAAATAGTCTCCTAGGAGTTGGGTTCATTAGATAATCAAATGCAATGACATACTTTAATATATAAACTCACAACATAATTGATCAAATCATGGAAACTTCATTGAAAGAGAAAACTTAGTGAATAATTCCGAGCTTTTTGCAGCTGATTAATTAAAGACAATCATAACGGAAACTCAAATAGCATCTTCAAGTCTTCGACAAATCAAAGTGATTCAGCTAAATGCGAAAGGTATGCGTCTTAGAATCACAAAAGCGTCAATTGCAAGACAGGATCCACAAACACTGTTCCAAAAATTGCAAGACACAGAAGGCTGGATCTACAAACTGGTAAAATATGAACACCGTTTAGCAAGATACAAAACAGGAACACTGTTCTACCAACTGCAAGACATGAAAACAGGAATCGCCATCATCTATTGTTGGCAATTGGCTGCCTCGCTGACATCAACCTTCAGCTCTTTTACCTGGGTATGGGACTGATTAGCTTGATGTCAGTGGGCAGCCAATTGCCAAAATCCTGTCAATCGATCATGATAATTCCTGTTAGTATCTTGCGATTCGCTAAAAAGTTTCTATAGATCTGACCCCAAATAGCCAGAACAAGGCCATGCTGATGGCGATATATGCATGTAGATGAGATGGCAGGAATATACAGGATCCACCTAAAAGAGCTTTTGATTCACTCAAGAAGATATTGTTTGAAAAGTACCAACGAAAACCCATTAACACGGATTTTTTTACTTAAATTTACCTAACTCACCAGTCACCTCCTCGTAATTTGTTTATCTACGAAAATGATTGCCAAGCTCATCAAACATATATGTCATAAGCTTCGACAATATCAACCAAATGAAACAATACACATATTGCCATGGATCTGAAAACACCGAGATAAAACATACACGCAATTGGATTATCATCATTTCTGTCTTGAGACAATCATTAACAACAATAGCAGCCGCAAAAGGAGGAGAAAATCGATAAAGGAACCAAACCTATAGAGCTCCTCGAAGCTAAGCCCGCTGGCGTTGTGATTGTAAATCTCATGGATCGCGTGCTCCAAAATCTTCCATGTCTTCTCTGCATATTTTGGGTCCAACTCCACCCGATGCTTAAACGCCTCTATCTTGAAATTCCTCTTCTTCTGAGTACTCATCTTCTCCGTTCGAGGAATCCACTCAGGAAATCGGCAGCAGCCTTCGGGCTAGATATTCAAGAACCGGAACTCGATCCAGAAAACCAATTTCCAATTCAAATCCAACAATACAAACCACCTCCAGATGTTAAAAAGGAAGCCCAAAACCAGATTAAAGATCACAGATACAGGATACTGAGATTTTCTCAACAGATTCCGAGATACAGATTCGATAACAAGGACTTGCTAGGGAAAACCGCCTTCCTTCTCAAATCCGATGACGAAAACCGGATTGAAGGTCTCTAAAACCAGATACAGATATTCTGATTACGGATTGTGTACGTGATATCAAATAATCAGAAGAAAATCGCCTCTTTTTCTTCGATTCGGAGGGAACAAGCTGGGCTAGGGTATGGAAAGGGGAGATAGAGGCGGTTTTCAGGTCGGGAAAAGCGGTTTTGGGGTCAGCAAAAGCGGTTTTGGGAGATAACAAAGCGGCTTTGGGAGAGGCTATGGAGGGATTGCAGAGAGGGAATCAAAACCCCAAAATCGGATTGAAACCCTCGATTCAAGGATTTAAAGCGGATGAGAGAGAAATGAGATGAAACCCTTGCCTGGTGTACTTCACGTTTGTGACTCGTCGGAAATGTCGACAATGCCCCTAGTGTTTTCCTGGAATGGCAGTTAAGGATCCCCCGCGATCGGTTTAAAAGAGGTGGCCTTACGCTAGAATGCGCCGGAGGCTTCGTACGGTTGATTCGTGCGCAAAAGCAACGGCGTCGGCTCGACGGCTCCAACTATAGATGCCCATAACTGTTATAAATGCTTCGCCGGAGAATACGTACCGTGTGCTACTATGCTAGGTGACTTGCCTGCAACCCCAAGCTCAGTGGCCCACCCTGTTATACTCCATCTGATTCTCCATCTCATTAGGAGGGACATCCTAACTTCAAGTGGGCCACACCATTAGAAACAGCGACGATGGAAACACCTATGGTTGAACCTTTCTAGGGCCCACCAATATGTTTATATACCATCAACTCCTTCATAGGGTTATTCCCACATGGATGAAGGTAAAACATGTACACGGGCCGGATTTAAAACAAACCTACCTTGAAGAAGGTTTCAAAGGGTCGTTCAATCTTCACTATTTTTTGTATTGTAACTCAATTTGTTACATCACATATTTCGTCTACTTGACATATACTTCAGATCCGATATTCATGTCATGATTTGTACACTAAGTACTTAAATTATTTGATATGCTTGTATAAAATTCACTTAGCTAATAGTACTATTATAGGTCTAAATTTCATTCATAATCAACCACATCCTATGAATAAGAAATCAATCATCAATTTAAAATATCAGTTATTAACATAGTTAAAGACCCTCACATTCTAATTATTCGAACTCATTCGATTGATGGTAATCAAATTTGTCCAGCGAGCAAATTGATTTAATCTGACCACGCTCGATCGATTGACGAGTAGGGTTCGATCGACCGAAGGTGGCCAGGAGTGTCCAGAAACTCAATGAACTAAAATCAAATTTTCATCGATCCATGGTTGATCGATCAAGAGCTCTCGAGATGACTCGATTGATCGACCGCATTGATCGACAGTCCCTGTTGTTTTCCAAAATTTAACTAAAGAGGACCATCTTACTAAAATCAAAGGTGGACCTCACTTGTTGGTATAATATGGGATTAAACTTGTTAAATGTTAAATTATCTTAATAGAGTTTTGAAGTATATATTCCAAAGCGTTAGGTTAATTGAATGATTCGACCATACCACGAATAGGTGGGTGAATCCCAATATGTCTCACGTCTACGTGATTGAGATAGATAATTTGATTGAGATTGTTCTGATTTATATGGTTGTTATATGATTGTTGAAACATTGTATTATTATGATAATTGTTTTATGATATATGCCTTGTAAGGTTTCGATGAATGTTAGACATATGGAAGCGCGAAAGGTGAACCCTCAAGATCTGACGGTCTACACGAAGTTTGGAACCCTCACAAAGCAAAAGAACGGTGCTCAAACGGCCCGCCTATCTTCTACTGGAGCAGATGGAACTATTCGCACCTCTGATCCTACGGTATAAATGGCATCGGATTATGATCTATGGATCAGATCGTCCCAAAGACAAGCTAAAATTGATAGACTATAGCGCACACAGTATCTCTCTGTAAACTCTCGGTTTATCGTATGATTCAATGCCTTACATGAGAGAAGTGAATCCCTTTATATAGAAAAGGAAGGAGAGTTTGAGTAGGATTGGATAAGGCCAAATAATCCAATCAAATCCCTATCTTCAATTAAAAATCAAATTCATAATTGAATTTGAAATTTAATTTAAAGGAAGATACCGGAGAAAACATGGGACGTACTCACTAGTGATTGCTCGTAAGTGGGCCCCACTGGCTTACGTCCAACATCTCTCACTCAATCACATTATGGGATAGGCACATAAATTTGTCCATCTAACTTGCCTAAAAATAATCAAAGAACCAAATATTGCGATCAAAAGAATCAGAGGCGTGAGACCAACTGGATCACCATAATCTTCTCACACGTGCTTAAGTACTAAGTGACCACCAACTAGTACTCAATAACCCTAGCTTTGCAATTCCTGTCCTAGTCCACATGATCATACCGGATGAAGTTAACTCTCGATCTGGAGTACTCGGCCAACATACGCACTTATCCAACTTATCGAGTTATTCTGAAAACTTGATTTTTCACAAACTTCGACTAAAATCGATTTGAAGCAATACTTATATATATATGTGTTTTTTTTTAAAAAAATATTGTTTGAAAAAGTCTATTAAAAAATAACTCAATACTGTTGGTGGATAAGTCTTCAAGTGCATATTTAAAGTTCTAGAAACTTAGTGTAGCTGTCACAGGATCTTCCCCACGCAGATGTGTAATTTGTAATTAATCAAGTTGTTTTCCTAGCGTAACTGAGTCTGGTCAATCAAGGACCCTTCGTCATAGTACACTAAAGTAGCAACACTCAATCTCATCCTCATATACACAAGAGAATGGTAGCTAAGGACACAAAGAGTCGCCTACGGGACTGGCTACTCACACGTTGCAATGATTAGATCGAATCAAAGCAATCTATAGGTAAAAGGTCCGAGCATGTGGCTACAATCCACTTCGTAAGTCGGGTCTACAATACGTAGGTTATTCTACATGAGGTATGACTCATCTCATAACCTTATTACCTGGCTTTAATTTCAGGCCATAACATTGATCACATGTAATAAGCGATTATGTTATTCGACTTTATCAGTCTCATCTTCAATCTTTATAAGATTGTAGGCGAATACGACTCACTCATATCCTCATCCTTTATTATTCACAATCAAGGAAAGTTTATAGCTCAATGTATAAACATAGCCCAAAATGTACCTCTCTTGTACATTCAAGGTTGGTCAACTCGTGCGAGTGGGTGACCGGCCTGCCGACAAAAATAGAAATCTTACATGATCTCCAGGTAAATGCCGATGATCTTCTTACCTAGTTATATTAGAGGTCAATACTGAATAAATGGAATATATTATTCATTATTGAAAGATCGAATGTATTACAAAACAAGTACATCTGTCAAACTTTCCTCAATCCCATCTAACTGACGTGAACCTGAAATAGATCTCTAGCTATGAATTTCTTCATGGGATCAGCCATCATCTCCTTAGTAAGAATGTAGCTGAGGACGACCTTTTTATCTCTCACTTGATCACGGACGTAATGATACTCGATCTCAATGTGCTTAGATTTCTCGTGGTGTTTAGGATCCTTTCCCAAGTCAATGGCAGAAGTATTGTCAATCCTCAGCGATATAGGCTGACAAACACTCGGTACAACACCCAGACTCAATAGAAATCTGTGAACCCATACATACTCCTGAACTGCAGCACAACATGCAATTTACTCGGCCTCCATAAATGAAAGAGTTGTGGATGTTTGTTTCTTACTCGACCATGAGATAGCTCCTCCTTCGAGTAAGAATACATATCCTGAAGTAGACTTTTCCTCGTCTGTGTCATTACCCCAAGCAGCATTAGAATATCCTTTGAGCTCGAGGTTTGTTCCTTCATAACACAACATTATGTCTTTTGTTCTTCTGAGATAGCGGAATATACGTTTGACGGCTAGCCAATGCGACTGTCCCGGATTACTCTAATAATGGCTGACTATGCCAACTGCATAGCTAATATCCGGTCTAGTGCAAAGCATAACATACATTAAACTCCCTACAGCGCTTGCATAAGGTACTGAGGACATAGTCAATTTCTCGGCTTTAGTCTAGGGACATGATTTCTTGTATAGCTTGATAGTTTTATCCATAGGGGTTTCAACAGCTTTTAAATTTTCCATCATGAACCGCTCTAAGATCTTTTGTATATAGGTTGCTTGAGACAAGCCTAAAAATTTCTTAGAGCGATCTTTGATGATTTTTACTCCAACAATAAAGTTGGCTTCACCGAGGTCTTTCATCTCAAAGTTCGAGAATAATCAATCTTTTGTCAATATCAACAATTGCATGTTACTACCAGCTAATAGGATATTGTCTACATATAGAGATAGTATAAAAAAAAATCTTCCAGACCGTTTCAGGTATACACAATGATATTCTTCACTCATCGTGAATCCAAAAGTAGTGATGGCCAAGCGGAACCTCATGTACCACTGTATTGAAGATTGCTTCAGCCCATAGATAGATTTCAACAATTTGCAGACTTTCTTTTGATGCTTTTTGTCCATAAAACCCATAGGCTGTTGCATATATATTTCTTCATCCAAGTCACCATTTAAGAATACGGTCTTTACATCCATCTGATATAACTCTAAGTCTAAACTTGCGATAATGGACAAGATCATGCGGATTGAGTATAACTTCGCAACAGGTGAAAACGTCTCCTTGTAATCAATGTCTTATTGTTGTGTAAAACGTTTAACAACTAATTGTGCTTTATACTTGTCCACTGTACCTTCTGTCTTTGTTTTTATCTTAAGTACCCATTTATTACCTATCGCTTTGCGATTTGAAGGCAGATCAACAAGTTCTCATACTTTATTCTTCTTTATGGAAGCGATCTCTTTGTCCATAGCATTCATCCAATCGGCCGAGTGAGAAGATAATAATGCATCTTGATACGAATTAGGTTTATCATCATTAACCGCACCACAAGAGAATATTTGCCCTTCAATATCGAAGTATCTTCGGGGAATCAATTCTCTTTCGCTTTGACGTAACTCAGGAACCTATTGAGATGTCCTCTCACTGTCCTGACAAACTATAAGAGTATCATCATCTTGAGAAGCAGAAATCCCCACTCTCTTGAGATACATCAGGTATTTTAAAAAATTCTAAAGGAACTTTTTGTTTCATTCGGCTTGGGTATCTACCTTCAATGAAGATCACGTCTCGGGATTCTATCTCAATCCATCGTTCATGGTCCTCATAAACTAGAACGTTTCCCTTTGAATGTATAGAGTACCTAATGAATACGTATTCAATGGTTTTACTATCAAGTTTACCTCTATGCAGAGTAGGTAGCAAAACATATTCCAAAGATCCCCAAGGGCGTAGGTTGGCTAGAGAAGGAATCCTCTCAAACCACATCTCATATGGGGTCTTAGGAATAGATTTGGATGAGACTCTATTAAGGACGTAGACGACTGTTAACAATGCGTCTCCCCAGAATATGGTAGAGAGATTGGCTTGTGCCATTATCGATCTAACCATGTCCAACAGTGTCCTATTCCTTCTCTCTGCAACACCATTTTATTGTGGAGTGTAAGCCATTGTGTACTACCGAACATTTCCAACGTTTTCACAATATAATTTAAATGTTTCAAATGTATACTCGCCACCTCTATCAGATCGAAGGATTTTAATCTTTTTCTCAAGCTGATTTTCCACTTCAGCTTTATATTTAAGAAAACAATCAAAAGCCTCAAAATTTTGTGAAATGAGATACACATATCCATAGCGCAAGTAATCGTCGATGAAAGTGACAAAGTATTGACATTCGTTTCTAGCATGTACATTAAAGGGTTTACAGATATCTGAATAGATTATTTCTAGTGTGTCGTTTGACCTAACCGCTTTGGAAAATGGTTTATTTGAAGTCTTCCCGGACACACAATGTTCACAAAATGACAAATCAACTTTGGATAAGGAGTTTAACAAACCAGAACGTACTAGTCTTGTTATACGATCATTTCCTATGTGACCTAACCTCACGTGTCATTTTTGAGATTCAAATACTACAGTTTCTTCAATATAGCGGATAAAGCAAGAGAGGCATTATCACAATCTACGTCCAGAATAAATAAATCTGAAATTAATTTTCCCCATGCAAAGATGAGGTTATTCAGTCTCAAAGAAACTCGTGTCCCAAAAAATCAAATATTAAAACCATCAATTAATAACCTATAAACAGAAATTAAATTCCGACACATCCCCGGTGCTTAAAGAGTATCACGGAGGATTATTGTTTACCCTATGCGCGTACGGAGATGGAGAATGTCAATCCCTAATACCTCTTCAACAGCGTTATTGCCCATGTAAAGCTTGTAACTTCCCTTGGCTACAGGCCGAAATTCCTCAAGTCATCGACGACTCTGTGTCACGTGCTTTATTCGCTTGAACCAAAATCCACTCGTTAGATATGGTATCAATGAAAAGGATTTCAAAACAAACGCCTACATATAAAGTATCTAGTGACTCAGAAATTACCATTTTTTATGGGCACACTGCCGAGCACAATAGTTGAAATTTCCACAGACAAAGCAAACTATATTTGTCTTTTTCTGGTTCTTCTTTACATTTCCCTTCTTAAGATTTGGATGAGGTATTGTGGTCTTCTGTTCTTGATTATTCTTCTTCGCCTTCTTACAAACTTTAGACCGTTTATTGTTAGCTTTCCGCTTATGGGTCTCTGCTACAAAGGCCCTGACCGAACCTGGCTGAATTGCATTCATTTCAACCTCATGTACCAAGTGGCCACAAAAGTCTCTGAACGTAGTGATTGAATCAGTATGGTTCAGAATTCTTTTGATTTGGGCCCAAGATTCAGGCAAGAAACGGTGCATGGTTATAATATTTTAATTTTTAGTTATTTTACACCCAACATTCCTAAGGGCATATATCATTTGCTCTATTTTTCGAATATGATCTTTGATGGGGCAGCCGACTGAAATCCTATACTCCTGAAATTCTAATTTTATTGCCCTAACTCTCGCATCAGACTTTTGCGCATAGGCATTTGTCAGTGCTTCCCATATTCCCTTAGCGGTTTCATGCACTTCATACGTATGTATGAGTTCTTTGTGCATAGTGCTAAGAATGACATTTCAAGCTGAACGATTCTGTTTTCGCCACTTATTGTAGCGAGTCATCGCAACCCTATGTTCTTGTAAGTTTCCGTTTTCAGTCAATATGGGTTCCTCTTAAACTTCATCGAGTGTGTGCGATGTGTCGTCCTCGTCTAGAAGGCATCGCACCGCGCGGGACCAGTCTTCATAGTTGTTGTCGTCGAAATGTTGTCCTTTCAGCTGTTTAGTGATTAACGCTTTGGTGACCATCTCTACATTGCATGAGCATTACTACTTAGCTAAGATTTAAGGTATTGACTCTAATCATCAGCATTTCTACGTGTTATACAAATTTTCAGAGTATAAAAGTAGTCAACACATCTTAACGAGATCTGAAAGCCCACATACCTGAATGGGCGGTGTAAAATAATCAAGTTCTCTATTTAAGATGAAATTGGTACTTTTATAAAAAAATACAATTGTATAACATGCAACCTTTCATTACATGGTTGCATGTATCATTTGGCGGATGAGAATAAACTCTCACTCAGGTTATGCACAACTTTTATATTTTAGGGAGCATCTAACCACTAAGTTTTGTAATTTCTAATGAAAAATGTAGGGGGCTAAGATCTAAATACATCAAGCCAAATATTTTCATGCATATTAACATCATCATCAGAAAAAAAATCAAGTGTTAAGATATCAAGAGAGTACAATCTTCACCTATGATCATGACCATTAGTGATGGATCCGTTCATTACCATTAATGATCATTGTTGATGATGGATCCATTCATCAACATTAATCATCATGGTTGATGATCTTTTCGTTCACTAATGAGCTTTAGATCAACAGTGAAGAATATATAATAAAGGAAACAACATACTTGATATGTGTCCATCATGTCATAAGAAATATATATGATCAAATCCAAAAATCAGGATAAGACATTCAGATTGCAACATATCTGAATGTGGGCCACACCATTGATTTATAGATTAAGCATGAATTCATCAGTTATGTGTACTCGATTTTCAACAGATCTACTCATGTATATCAGCCAACATGTTATAGTGCATCAACGTGTTGAATGATGAATTATATTTTTACATATAACGTGAACATGTGTACCATTATTCAACAAATGTACAAATTAGAATATACATGTGACGTGTTGCACCATAACAATAGATGTATAGTCAACATGTTGTAGCCTGTCAACATGTGTAAACGTGTTGCTTTAAACCACATTGCTATATGAGTAAACATGTACATCACAAACAATTAGGAAACATGTATAACACCACAACACATGTACAGTTGAAATAATACATGTTACTGTTGTAATTAGGAAACATGTTACTGTAATGAAACAATAACGTTTACAGTAACAAGTTACAACAATCTAATTGTACACATTAACAAGATTACACGTCACTGTATACGTTTTCACTGTATACGTCATTGTACACGTCAACAAGATTACATGTACCTATTTTCATATCACATGTGATGTACATTACATGTGTATATCACATGTGTACAGTAAACACTGGATCACGTGTAGTATAGGGCTTGTATTCTAGTTATAGTACATGTAGGCAACACATTAGCTTGGTCACTTAACAACGTGTTATATGGCAACACGCCAATAATGGATACTAGGTTACCACACTTTAATATATGTTGTAATATAATACATCATCTAACATGTGTGCTTGTGTATAAGAGGAATTTGTGTTGTAATTTAATACATTCATCAACACAACTCTTAATATACAGCCATCAATATATGCCAACGTGTGTGCATCCAACACGCGTATAAGTGGTATTTTGCACGTGTACAACAACAAGTATCTCATAAACATGTGAAAACGTGTATGTCTCAAACATGTTTTCACGTGTTGTAGTTGTTTCCATGTGATATACACATGTTGTACACGTTGTTTCCATGTAAACAAGTGAAAACGTGTGTATATCACTCAGATGGTTTCCATGATCATGGGGCCCACTGTGATGTTTGAGAGAGAAATTCACCCCGTTCACAAGGTTGGCCTTGTAATTTTACCGGGTGGACTGAAAGATGAGGAAGATCTAGCGCTCAAGTGGGCTACCGACCATTAAACAATGGATTGTTAAAAGCCATCGTTCAACGTTTTCTTGCTGTGAGACCCAACTATGTATCGGATCAACCTCGGTTTTCGGTCCACACCCTAAAATTAGATGGCCAAACTACTAAAGGGGTCGGATTTGTCTGACCAAGCACGAAAGGAGGCCCCACTAAGGTTTGATAACGACTGACGCTTATCATATCTGACTCCACAAAATATTTTATTAGGAGATGGTTGACGTGATCATGGGGCCACCTTATTGTTTGAGAAAAATCTGAACCTTCCATTTCCCTCATATGATTTTAGGGGTTGGGCCATAATTCCAATCTTAAAGGAAAAGATGGGTCACTTACCTTTTTAGATGATAATAATTGGAGATCTGCCGTTGATTGCTCTGATACCACTGTAGGGAAGCGCGGAAGGTGAGCCCTCAAGATCTGACAGTCTACACGAAGTTTGGAACCCTCACAAAGCAGAAGAACGGTGCTCCAACGGCCCGCCTATCTATTGCTGGAACAAATGGAACTATTCACACCTCTGATCCTACGGTATAAGTGGCCCTAGATTGCGATCTATGGATCAGATCGTCCCAAGGACAAGCTAAAATGGACAAACTATAGCGCGCGCAGTATCTCTCTGTAAACTCTCGGTTTATCGTATGATTCAATGCCTTACACGAGAGAAGTGTATCCCTTTATATAGGAAATGAAGGAGAGTTTGAGTGGGATTGGATAAGACCAAATAATCCGATCAAATCCCTATCTTCAATTAAAAATCTAATTCATAATTGGATTTGAAATTTAATTTAAAGGAAGAGACCGGAGAAAACATGGGACGTACCCACTAGTGATCGCTCACAAGTGGGCCCCACTGGCCTACGTCCAACAACATACACATATGCCAATCATTGATACCAAGAATATGTGTTTCCTCTCGAAGAGATGTGTACTGGTTGACTGTACATATCAATGCATAGACATTCAGCATACATTGCATGCATCAATTGGAAATGCATGCACACCTTATGCCTTGAGTTCCTATGGAATTTCTCCATGTGTTTATGCCTGGTAGATTCGTTACCAGAGATACTCATGATAGTGGAAGTCAACTCGTGGAGTAAATGTATGATTACACATGCCTACCTAGGTGAATGTATGATAGGTGCGGATTACCCGTGTTTACCTACGGTGGATGTCTAGAGGGTATAGTTTTCGGGTTAACGGATATCCAACCTAAACAAGTGGATGATCACCCCACTTGACATGCATATCATGATATCTCTGCATCTATGCTCATAATGCGTACACACTATTTTTCAGTTTGATTGTGAATTTGTGATGTGTATGAACTATATTATGTTCACTGACTAGCTTGGCCAATTAATATCGTGGATTAACAACTGTATAGAGACAGACGATGCCAGATAATCTAATTAGGTACTCGATAATAATGAAGACAAGTTGGTGGATGAAACTCAAGACCGATGGTCGTATTTGGCGAAAGACGAGCTCGTTGCATTAAATGGATGAATCGATTTTGAAATTTATTTTGAGAGTTTTAGTTTTCATTTTCAACTGCTAATGGTTTGATTAAATTTGAAAATGTTTGTAGTTATAACCTTGTTAGACGATGATTGATTATTTTAGTTGAATAAAGTCTCGAATGAGTGAACTTAGATCGGTTTTGATAATTTATTTTTTGAATGAAAATATTATAAATGAAGTGGAAACGATTGGGTGTATGAGTGTTAATGTGATGACAATCTATAATGTAATTGTACCCCTAATAAATGTATGGTGGGTGGATTTATGTATACTTAGTATATGGGTAATGGATCGTAACTCGGGTCTAAATGTGCACACTATGTATCTGAAGTATGGGGCGTGACACCCAGCCAACTCACCTAGTCAAATTAAACCTTGAGTCAACTCTTATCCAAGCGTATATACCAAAGTCCATTAAGAAATTTGAAACACTAACAACCAAGCACTAAAGGAAGCATAGCCTCCACACGTGTATAGGAGCTCACCTGCCAAAGTAGGGAGCTTTATGTGGCTTTAGCGGCACCCAGGGTGCCGCCGACCATGTAGCATCTCCTCTGCCTTGGCAAGAGAAGGCAACACAGGTGGAGCCTCTCATTTGAAAGGTATAATTATGTGGGAGAATCGAAAAGACTCTGGTGCCCCTCCCTTGCACCAAATTATAATCCATGCCATCCAGTTCAACCATTGAGATATTATCATTTGAAAATATCAAATCCAGGTCATCCAAACCCTTTATAACCATGCCCTTGCCAATAATTAAATAAATAAATAATCAGGCTTAGGGGCTATAAATAGCCCCCCCCCCAATCATTTCAACCATCCCACTGAATCTAAGGCCTTTCCATTTCCAAACCTTCTTCATTCAAGGAGAAATCACATCCATAGTCATTCCATTCATCGATTCGACGACAAGAGGAAAGAGCAATAGGATAAGAGTCTAACCCAAGACAGCCCGGTCTAGCCCAAAGCCTTAGCCGCCCGAGCAACTAAAGCCTCGATCTAATCCTTACGACAACATCGTCCATACTACCATCCAACTTTCAATCAACCTCAACCATCTTATACAAGTATCGTACAACATCTATTTCCTTCTCCACCCCTGCTTATCTAACCCATGATATTGCATCACATAACATCATGCACCTAATATGGCTTGCCAATATAATTAGATCATGTCTATCAGAAACTCTGATTGATTTGTTTATATTTTGTCAAGTGGAATAGTTAAGGTGGATTTATCCAACTGAAATTGTAACTTATCATAGGAGTTGCATTCAACACAGCATCACACATGCATCTTTAGATATATAACTACATTACATGTATAGCACTTAACACATGATCAATTCAAATGTATGCTCTGCGGCTCACCAAGTTAATCGGACATTATACATCAAAAACTTAGACTAGTCGATTATTGCTTTGGTAAGTGGGAGAGTCAAGGTGGATTTATTCAACCTATGCTACAACTTGTCATAAGTGTTGCATCTAACATGACATTGCACACACCTTGCATCATTAGTGCACAATAACTAATATTAATCCTCTAAAAAATGTGAAATCTTGTGAAGTAGAGATCATATGTTTGTACGGATATAGTAGGTGCTTAACCCCTTCCTTACTTGTGACCGTAGTCCCTTTACTCGTAATATTTATTCGCAGATTAATTAGTCATTTTAGGATAGGGATAGTCGAATTCTCTATCTTAACGTTTCTATAAGGTATGGCCGACTGTGGAATCATATTAATTGGTTAATGGCGACTTGAGTCAAATATAACTATCACGTTCAAACGTCGGTCAAGCTCGTGAGTGCGATCCGTCCAGGATCTACCGTTCGCACCTTCTTGTCTTCGATGATGTTTACTTTATCAATGGTTTCTAGCTCCTTGTCTTGTATGTGAGATTGTTCCTCAATTTGTATGTGTAGCTTGAGTCGTTCAAGAGAGGTCTTTCACTTATGTTTAAGTAGGTTTTGTAAATTCATTTAAGCAGGAGACAATGACTACTACTCATAATTGTTCATCTACACAAATTCCTTCAATAACAATCATGTGCATAAATCCTAAAAGCTCGTAAACTTGTGAAAACAATAATTTTTCTCTAGCACATGATAATTAAAGTACTTACTAACTACATACTTATTGGCACCGTTTTCATTAGTTATATACTGTTTGTCCATAGTTTTTTAAATTTCGTATGTAGTTTATATGATTGAGAAGTTTTCATATAGGTTATTTGCTAAAATGTTCAAACTTTAATTATCTCAAAAGTAATACATCATCTTTCCACATCTTCTTTATGGCTTATGATCAAGAGATGGCCCAGACAACAAAATATGCGACTTTCAAAGAGACTCAGAGGAATAAATTTTCTATTGCTGCATTTTAAAAATCATCATGTTGAATTTGCAAAGCTTGACCAGATCTTAATTCACAATCTTAACTGAACCGTTTGAATTCGTGGAAGATCTAGTCCTAGACTTCTTAGTTTAATATGACAATGAGCTAGAAAAACAGTCAAAGAAGCTTATAAATTCCATTGGAAATTCAACATCGTTAATCACTAGAAAAGGCCAAACATGATTGATTTACTGTCTTTGACACTAGTTGTGCCTTATAAATATGCAATTGTTTAATTAATAGAGTAGCCTCCATGAATAAACGTTCATTCTTTCATGGTAAATCAATTATACTTGTACCACAAAATTGATCCAAATACACCATAAATGAGCTAATTTCCTAACCATGACATAAGAACACGTGAAAAAAGTAAAATGAAACACTCAAAGACAAAATTAGAGACTGATTGGAGATGTGCTTTTTTTGCTTTGGGAGAGGCTACAATAACTAGTTTATATAACCATTGCTTTCTCTCCCTTTGTGTGTAATAACGCATTGAATATGACTATTAGAATTCTCTTAATTTTGAAAAAAAAAAACATATGGAATGTATGAGCTAGCTCGGGCGTAATGTCCAACATAAGCCCACACCACACCTAACCTGGTGTAATGTGTATTTAAAAAATTACATGTGCTACGCTTACCCTATGCCTCCAATGTAGCATTTGAAAAGGAGCTCAAGCCTTTAAGTGAGTTCCCCTACTTATAAACATATTCAAATGCTTATATCTATTTAATATAGGACAAAGTAAAAAAAAACATACTTATTTTATTTTAATTAAACCTCAAAACTATAATAAATAATAAACAATTCATATCCCCATTGAATACAATTGGACATGGTCCATGATGTTGGAGCAACATACCATCGACCAACATATCACCGACTACAATTGTTAAAGCATGTACCCACATGTCTAAATAGAAGACTCGAGTGGATTGAGCACAAACTTAGGCTAAGTTTTATACTTTCTCAACCGTTCAACTCTTTTTTCTTGTCATGCAACCTCATAAATGATAACAAAAGTCGCACAATCCAAAAAGCCCCACCAAGCTCCATCAAAGGTCTATATTCCACGGATCACATAAATACTCAGTCAAAGTAGAGGCACTTAGGTATTTAGAGATCTGAATATATTACTTTAAGTGATATGACATGGGAGAGCCAACAGAACTGAAACATGGTAGAGTGATGTGGATTAGGTAATGCCCCTACTTGGACTAAGCTCCCCTCGCCTTGACATGACAAGATTTGATTGGATAACAAGCTGTTGTCAAAGATGAGACTTGGTCAAGTACATACTACACTGAACAACTTTTAAGTATGCATTGCATGGGCCTCATTTATAAGCACGGCATGTTGTCCAATCAAATCCTATTACATCCAAAGTGGAGGTCGCTCAGTCTAAATAGGGGTAGTACTCGATCCTCGCCCTGGTAGAGCATTCTCCTTGTATTACACATGACTTGCTGATACGTTAATCAAGACGTTCACCTTGATAATGTGGTTAGTAGGAAAATGCTGCTACACAAGTGGGGCAATTTCATCAATTTAATCATTCTCCATCAGAAAGATGACACGAAATAAAAGAGGCTAACATCAATATTCAATATTGTAGACACCCACCTGTAATGAGATTTAAACTATTATTCGGCTTCATTATAAGCTTCAATAAAAGTATTTTCAAAGAACTAGATGTGCATCAAGGGACGATATAGTTTGGCAAAATGCATGTCAAGCATGATCTAAAAAATGTTGGACATATTAAATCGGCCAAACCGGGGGTCAGCCAAGACGATTTCGACCAAACCGACAAGGTTTTTTTTTTTTTCCTTCTAAAAGTGTCTATCATGAATAATGCTACTCCGGGCAACTCAGGAAAGCCCTATAAATTCAAAAGATTCGGCTAGAAAAGATCCCTGGCGCGACCTGCAAATGATTAACGAGTTCGATTTGTAAGTCCATAGCTCAGTTCATCCAGATATGGTAGATACGTCAAGACGTCCATATATTGCAAGAGTATACAACAACAATTAAACCACAAATTTTCAAACTTAGCCCATAAAGTTAAGCTGAAAGGATCATCGACAACCTTTGGAGATGATTATAAGACCTAATCAACTGAGAATCAAGCTCTGGAGGTCTAAATGACTCCCAAAAACCTTGGAACCTCCAAATGCAACAACTACAATGCAAAAATTAACAAAACTTTACAACAGGTACTTGAGGTACCTATTATCAAATGTAGCATCCCACTATAGTAATAATGTCCTATTCGGGGTAGGCCCTCTACAAAAAGTAAAAGGCAAAGGTATTGGCCTTCAACTGGTGCCTGATGCACCGGTTGAAGGTTTATTTAAATACCATCACAATAGACTATTTAGAAGCAACAGTAAGAGGTAGAGAGGGTTAGTTGTCTACTGAATTAGGTGTGCCTGTTGAGAGGATCCGATGTTATTAGAATTTGGCAAGCAACCACTAAAATGCTACATGCCCTGACTCAACAGTCCTAACAATGTCTCCCCTTTATCTCGCATAAGAAACACACTAATTTCAAGTTGAAGAAGATACTAAGGGAAAAAATAGTATGGTTGGAATTATCTTAGATCAACCAATGCCCCATTACGACCATCCATTTAGTTTAAAAAAAGGTATCTCATTTTTCCATTTCATTCTCACATCTCACATCAACCAACGCTCCATTCTGAATATTTCAACATGCTTGCAAAGCTCACACATTCATAAACCCTTCTTACGTTATTCTTTAACCTTTTTTTTTTGCTCACCTAGAGTTCTAATGGGCTATGAAGTATGACTTGATTTAGTACTATTGTAGACACCTCACCGAAAACAAGGATACGACATTCTTTGAGCTTTGACTTGACTTTAATCAATTGTCTCCTGCGAATTGGGAAATTAATGAAAACTCAAACGGATCACGGTGGAAGTAAACTCGGTACGCGCTGGAAATAACCAACGGACCAGATTGGCTGACACCAAATCCAGTAGCGATTCGGTCATCTCCGACCCTCCAAACTCCAAAACCCTCGAAACTCTCTGTATGATGCAATCGACAGGCGAAAATGGATAAAACGAATACTCTCTACCCACGGTCACTCTTTGTATTATTCAGTCTTTCTGGGTAGCGTTGTGTCGAGGTTAAAAGATCATATCTTCGAAATCAAGGAAAAATACGGTCGTCACGATATATGAAATGGTCATAATATTATTGGAGGCAAACCCTGACCGATTAGGATGATTTATGATTCATTGGAAAGGTGGTCAAATGACCTTCCTAATAAACTTAAGTTTACTCCAATCCGAATCAGGATGAGGAAGACCCATCTCGTTTATCAAAACCATGCGTTACTGATTGACTAAGATCGAAAAAAACTTTGGCTGCGCTTTAAACTAGTCAAACAAGATCTGATCGAGATGATTTCAGTTACAATGAGAAGCTTATTAGACAACGTTTCCAAAAATCCTAATATCATCAAAGGTAGACCATTGGTCAAGTTGCGAGTAACCGATTTCGTATATTGAACAGACGTATTTTCGGCATGTCTAACGAGGTCCGATCAGAGTGATTCTAGTCTTGTTGGAGAGCTTATCTGATCATCTTTCCAACGAGACTAAGGTTACTGAAAACAGATGAAAAACAAATAAGATACACACATTTGAATATTTTGCATAAAAAGACGAAAAACAAATACAACTACGTATCCATGTAATCATTATATTTTATAAAGAGAAAAAGTACAGTGCGCTGGAGCTGATTTTAACGTCCCATGATGTCAAGTTGTGTGGGCCCCACCGTTATGCGTTTCAAACATCAACACCGTGCATTTTAGGTGTCCCCTTTAAATTATGGGATATGCCAAAAATCAGCCGTATACGAAACTCAGGTGGGCCATACCATCTAAAATCATGTGAAGACATGCTAAAAACATATAAAAGCACTTGGTGGGGCCCACCTGAAATTTACATGCGCCAGAAACTTGGTTTGAACCCTCATACAAGTGGGACACACATAATGGATGGGCTGGATTTGCAAACCACATCCCGGTGGGCCCAAAAAGATGGTTATGAATGTTTTAATGGTGCACGACACCTCTCAACTTCTATATGTGGTGGAGCCCACACAAGTCACGGATTGACTTGATTTTTGGGACCTAAGCACACGATGGAATTTTGCATCTGACTGATGGTGTTGATGCTCAAAACACATCACGGTGGGTCCCACACACCTGCATGTTGTCAGGAGGAGAGAAAGTAAAAAACATAATATGTTATAAAAATATCTCGTGCACTTCAGGGCCCACATGCCAGGACGCTACTTCTTGTATATTATAATTTAAACACAGCGTCTATACGTCAGGGCCCACAAGCCAGAAACTATCTCTCATATATTGTAATATAATATGTTATAAAATTACGTGTACACGTCAGGGCCCACGAGCCAGACGCTGCCTATAAATATTATAATATAATATATTATACACGTATATGCAACAAGCCATGTAGGGCCCACAAAATAGTGTTGACCGCAATTTATGGTAGGCGCCCACCATGCAGTAGCATGCAGGGGCCATCAGTCAGGGCGGACGCTCACAGCAGGACCCTGTACATCGGTCATCTGAGACATGGGTCGCTGCCTATATAAGGCATCCAGGGACACGAGATCAGGAGGATGAAAAAAGAAGAGAAGAAATTCAAAGGGACGACAGAAAGGATAAATCAAAGGAAGCAGAGGGAGAAAGGAAAAATTAACAAAGAGAGGGAAGAGAGTTCCAGTAGACAGAGAGAAACGGAGGGTAGAAAGCAGAAAGAGAGAAAAAGATATACAGAGTGTCTGGGATTTGGGAGTTTGCCTAGAGGTGCTACCAAGAGTACCTTAAATATTTTCAATGTGCCGACATGCTGCCCAATGCAGGAGACAAAAATGGTCATCAAATGAGTCAAAAAGGCTAAGGACTTGTCTATTTCTATTCAATTAGCATTTTACTCCACACATTCCTATTGCATTAATCACCTTCATATTTTATTCTGCATCATTCTCCATCTTCCATTTTTCACTTTATCTGCCTGCCCAGGACCTTAAATCCTGTGAAGTAAGGCTAGTTGGTGTTTATTTCCATTAACTGTTTTATTTTATTTCCCTACCTAGGGCCACTTGGCTCTGTGATGTAAGGCCAGATAACCTTTTTTATTTTATTTGCCTGCTCGGGATCTTGAGTCCTGTGAAGTAAGGCTAGTTAGCATTTTACCTTATTTACTGCTTTTATTTCATTTGCCTACCAAGGGCCACTTGGCTCTGTGATGTAAGGCTAGATGACTTTTTTTTATTATCTTCGCCTGCCCAGCCCACCTGGGTTATGTGAAGCATGGCCAAGTATAAAATGCCGACATTTCATTAAATCCCCAAAAAATTGTAAATCTTGTGAAGTAGAGACCGCACATTGTGCGGGCGGAAAAGGGTGCTTAAAACCTTCCTTTTTCGTCACTGAGGCTCTTACTCGGAATCTATGGCTGCAGACCAACCGTGGGAGTCACTTGAGTTGGAAAATCGTGAGATTGCCTAACTCCTAAGCGATTCTACGGTTCCTAGCCGGCTGTAGATTTTATACTTCATTTGGCTAGTGGCGACTCCAAATTAAATGCAATTTTACACCTGAGTCAATAACACACATCGCCCACAATAGAAAAAATCAATACGAAAGCCAACCAAGTGACACCGCCGCAACGCTCGTGAGCGCGTGTGGGGGGGGGGGGGGCGTTCACAACTATTAAAGCTTGTCTAAATCCCATAAAACTCGAAAAAATTGTAAAGTAGAGATTGTACTATGTGCGGGCAAAAAATGGTGCAACCACTTCATTTTCCGTAACTATGACTCTTACCTATAATTTATGGTGCAGATGATCAACCGCAAGGGAGTCACATGAATAGAAGGATTGTGTGATTCTTCGATTCCCGACTGATTATACACTTTCTAATTAATTATAGATTCTAAAACTCATTTGGCTAGTGACGACTCTAGTCTTAACATTTGAAATCTTAGCATGCCCCGTTGCATAGCACAACTAAGGAAACACAAGGCAAACTAAAAATAAAATAATAAGACATTGGGCGAAGGGTTTCTGCCCCACCATCACAACTCGAGGCCCCCTCCTATCACGCCCCAAACTAAGAAACCGGGCTCACAAAATTTTCGATCGCTGAATTCGGCGCCGACAGCCTTCGTAGTACCCCATTCTCGGCTCCCAGCGCCCATACGCCAAATTTCGATCCTGAGATCCTACAAGGAGGATGTTCAGTATGATTTTTTTTTGTAATGGAGCATAACCACAAGCATAACCAAGTCACAAAACAACATCACCACATATCCACTATATCAAAACTTTAAGTACAATGTGTCTGAAAGGGAAATACAATATAATGAAAGTAACAGAATCTCCAGAGGCTCGGCTGCACGCTCCAAGCTCAACGCTGCTGCCACCTAACGCCACCTACTCGCATCTATCGTGCATAAGCTTACAAAGCTTAGAGGGTGGTGAAAGTGTGTGTAAGATAAGTGTCAAGTAGACAATATTAGAGTAATGTGGAAATATGTGGTAAGTCCATGAATGCTATCAGCTATACCAAAGCTATATAATGCAAGGCATGAATGTTATCGGTCATACCAAGGTCATGCGATGCGAGGCATATGTAGCTAAATGTCATATCCGAGATGTAATATAAGCATGTCAGTACTCATCAAGTACACATATCAATACGGTTCCTCTCTGGATATCACCGGGGTCTATTACACATCACACTAACTGCCTCCTCCCTAGTTGCACAGTCAAGCAAGCGGAATAGACCTCACTATTCGCCTGACCAGTAGTCTGCCAATACCTACCCGGCTCGTCGATAGCGGACTCATTTGTGAGTTGGTCAGACTCAGCCTAGCTTATAGCCCCCTCACTCAGGCGGATAAGGCCACACCCCCTTCCAACAGACCACGACACAGTGGGAGACGCGACCTACTGGTATTTGGCACTCGGGCGCTCATTATCCACTCAGTCTAGACGTTGGAGCATCCCCTAGTATCAAAAAGGTTCTGAAACTTTCATCCAAGGACATCCTAAGTGCCCACAGTGCTAGAACCAAGTATTTTCAGTATTCGATACGGCTATCCACGATGTGTCTGTGAAGCCATGACCCCGATGTCGCTAGGGCATGCAGTGATCAAGTCACACATATGTGAGATGCATGAGTCACACCGTACAAACATGCAGCAATCTCGCACGTACCACGCGCTCATGTTGGGCACTCCGTCTCATATGGAGTCCTATAATGTCTCAGCCCGACGGCTTATGCTATGATCAAACATTTCTCATATCAAGCATACATATGATGCGTATGCGCATGAATCACGGAAGTGCACTAAACATGTTATAAAGTAATGAACTATCATTACACTGAAGATGGGCCTAGACGGCTTACACATAACCAGTATGGGCCTATCAAAGGGCCATAGGGAGATTTATAATGTGGACATTAAACCATCATCATTCTTACAATGTGGACATAAGGCATGGCCCACCATAAATATCATCACACAAACCATGGGGAAATCACCCATTGTACTGGACCCTAAGGACATCTCATTGGGCCTCGACTCATGGGCCTTGGATGCATCAAATGGGCCGCATCATATAGGCCTTATATAAATCAAGTGGGCCACATCAATAAGCCTTATATTCATTGAAATGGGCCATAACCCATGGATCTTAGAATGCACCAAAATGGGCCTAAGTATATGGGCCTCATGTATATATTAAATGGGTCTCAATCGGACGGCCACAAGTACATCCATATGTACACATAATAAATATATATACATATAAGTGAATCATATCAAAAGATCAACTGGACTACACTCCAATTAACAGTGGTGAGAATGATTTCCACCATTAAAATCCTCAAGGCCCACTGCATCATTTGTTCTCTATTCAATCTGGCCATAGGGTCACACAGACCTGGATTAAGAGGAAACAAATTTTCTAATGATCCAAAACTTCTATGACAACACCGTTTCAAGGGCAGACACTCAATCCCCACTGGTTTTTGCCATGTGGTCCACTTGATATTGGATCTGTCTCAGTTTAGCTCATGCCATAGAATGAGCTTTTAAATGGTTGGACAGATTGGATGCAACACAAGCATCATGGTGGGGCCCATAGATGGACGACGAGGGTGAAACAAGTGGGGCCCACGTAGCCATCCAGCAGCCCAGCCAAATGGTTGGACGGCATGGATAAACACATACATTTTGGTGGGTTCCACCGTCCCCTGGATGGTGTGAATAATTCACATACATCATTGTGGGCCTCCACCGTCCGTCTGGACGGTGGAAGTAAGGTACATACATCATTATGTGTCCCATGTGGGGCCCACTATAATGTTTGTTATCCATCCAACCTGCTGATAAGGTCGCACGGACCTGGATAGGAAAAACAAATTTCAAATTGATACAAAACTTCTGTGACACCCAAAACGGGTTCAATGGCAGCCATTTAATCGCCACTGTTTCCTAAAATGTGGGCCACCTGAACCTCGGATCAGGCTGATCTTTGGAGGGGGCCCACTTCAGGAAAGGGCCCACTGAATGAACGGTGTGGATATATATCATGCATCATGGTGGGGCCCACGGCTGGGGCCGTGGGTCCCTGCTTGTCCGCCTGCCATATGCCGCAGGCAGCAGCCTCTGCAGCAGCAGCGTCTGCTGCAGACGCTGCCCCCCCCTCTTTTTTTTATTAAAAAAAAAAAACATTTTTCTAAGGTTTTTTAAGTGCGGGGCCTACATCGCAAGAATCCGCCTCGTCCACAGCTTCCTATAGTCCATAACAAATCCATCAAGCCCAATATTGGGCATGTTTTGGCGTGTAGTAAAGTTAAGATGAATTTACATGGTGGAAATCACTGTTTTTCAAGGTATGGCCCACCTAAAAGTTGGATTGACTTCCTTTTTCGGTTCAACGTCTAAAATGGGCTTGGGAACGAAATAGACTGCGTGGATTACATTTATGTATCAAGGCGGGGACTATACAAGTGGCCCACCCCATTGCTTCCTACCAAGCTCATATTTGCATTTACCATTTCCAACGTCCAGCGTCCCTGGACGCTGGACGATCTGGACTTAACACGTACAGTTAAGTGGGCCCCACCCATTGACATGGGCCACCCAAAAAGGGGTTGGATGGCATAGTAATACATACATCAAAGTGGGGTCCATCCTAGTGGGCCACACGACTACATCATCACACAAAAAAGGGGAAAAGAGAGAGAGGGAGAGAGAGAGAGGGAGACGGGACACGTGTGATGGAGGGCTCCGCCACTATTAGCCCTCCCTTGCATTCAATCATACATCGAGTGGGTCCCAATACAAGTGGGCCCACTAAATCAAAGATCAACGGTGAAGATCCTTCTCCACAAAAAATGGACGGTCTAGATGACCTCTTCTTGTGCAAGGAAAATAAACATCATGATGGGGTCCATGGAGAATGGCCCCATCATGGAATGATCATGTGGATCAAGGTGGCCATCGGTCACACCTAGGGTCCAAAGTGAGATCCATACTATCAATCGGTAGGCCTCACTTGGCCCTTCATAAAAAAAAGAGAAAATTAGACCTAATAGAGCACCCACCTTTCGATCTAATCGGTCTGTTGGAACGCCTATCTTCTTGTGCTCCTCTTTGATGGTGGAAGATGAGAAGTGGATGACTAGGATGAAAGATCTTGGGATGAGAAAGTAGGCCACACAAACTCTCTCTTCTCTCACTTGGAAGTTTGGACGTGGCGGTGCTCTTGCTTGACTTGGGAATGTTGAGAAATGAGAGGGAGAGAGAGAGTTGTAAGGAGAGATGTGAGTGATGGGTGATGGATGTGGTACTTGACATGTAAGGTGGTGTAAGAGAGAGGGTGAGAAAGAGTTGACTTTGGAGGTTGCTTGGGGATGGGGTGAAAGGTGATGTGTACTTGACATGAAGTGATTGATTGATTGATGTGATTGATTGATTGATGAGACATGATGTAGAGATTCTCTTGGGATTGCAAATGCGGGGCGTTTTTCTCAAAATAAATGCCGGCTCACATCTCTTGGCCAGGGTATTGGATCAGTGCGTGAGTCGCGGCGTCGGAACCACGGCGACGGTGCGGTCGCAATGGTACAAGTCTCGAATTAAGCCAACTCGAATATACAGGATACGACTTAGGGTCGATTGCAAACGTCAGTTATCGGTCACAGACTGCCGGACTTCGACGGAAAGGATCGCTGGATTCGACGAAACAGTACGGAATAGGATACGGGTCTTACACCTCCAGCGGATTCGAGGTTTTCGGCATGACAATAGGCCTAAATCACACCAAAAAACTATAAGAAGGAAAATTAAAGAAAAGGGAAGGGAGAGGAGTAAGGGGGTGGAAGTAGGGCTTACCAAGGGAAACAGTCCACCTGAGAAAGATGTCGGAAGGACACTCATCAAAAATCACCTGATGCCAAGGAAGGAAAAACACGCGAGAGCAGAATGGGCAAGTAACCTCGCTTAATATTAGGGCACCCCCTTTTATACTGGAGCCACGTGTACGAGCATTTATTGTTCGCGATCAATGCGCAACCAAAAAAGGCTCCTCGGCTCCCCCGTCTCAACACGTGGTGGGCTCCCACTCGCCGCACGACCCCAAGTCAGAGGATAGGCCATGCGGCACTGCTTCACTCGCCAAGCATCGAAAAGGTGCCCTGACAGCCCACGTGACCTCGGGTTGTGGTACGCCACCTTGAGGGTGTCTTACCCTAACAACAGATATGCCCCAATACTTGCGCCTGACCGCGCTTTCTTGGTAATTAATGGTAGAATGACTCAATGACATGAACACATTATGGTCCGACTCGGTGAAGACCGATCTACTTGTCAAGCCCACTGTGTGAACTCGAAAGTAAGGGGAATTGATTGTTATAGGGAAAATAGGCCGACCAACGATGAAAGGTCAGGTCGGAACCTTGCACACCTCCCCAAGTCAGACACAACAGCGGGTTCGATCCCATACTAAAAACCCGAGCAAGAAGTAAGATCGAGCTCGACATCTCGTTACCAGATCGGAACACCTACCGACCTGCGCAAACACTTGAAAGAGCATTACCTCCATCGATTCTAAGATCCCTAGAGTTCATCAGGAACACCCCGTCACGCTGGTCAACTAAGGAGACAGGTTGGCATAGCCCAAATCGGTATGACCTAGGTCAGCATGACCTAGGTCCTCACGACCTAGGTCGGCACAGCCCAGGTCGGTGTGGCCCAGGTCAGCATAACTTAAAGCGGCACACCACTCCCAAGTCAAGTCGACTAAAGCTACTTTGGCCTCCCATTACACATCTCCACTGGTCTCAGATAATCGGATCTTGCCCTAAAGAAATCTGTCTGAGGTCTTCTCTAAGGATCTCGGAGGATATCTGCGACACACTTAGACCCGCGAGATTTTCGCCAAGGATCTCGAAAGATCTTCTACTAATCCAGTATCTGAATCCATCTCTAATACGCACATACTAAATAGGGAGATTCCCTCTACGCCACCTCCTCTTATAAAGTTATAAATAAGGTACCTCTAATGGTGAAAGGTACGCATTATCTTTAGCCCTAAACCTTCAATACTCGACTAGACCCAAATCATTTTCCTGACTTAGGCATCAGAGGATCCCTTGTTATAGTCAGGGTCTTCCCTATCCGTTCCTTGTGCAGGTAAACAAGTCTAGAAAGTGCTAACCGGATTTTTGCATCAACACTAATAAAGGGGAAGCTTGGTGGTGCGCTTGCGCAATGACATCTACAAACACAAAGTAAAAGAGGCCAACATTAACATTCAATGTGGAAAAGTAATGTCCAGGATTATCTGATAGTATGGTTTCTAAACGTGACTTGTGTATTGCAGGGTCTTAAGAGAACATGGCCCCACATGACAATTCCCATGCAGAGTTTGATTCACATGCAAATGATGCATGCATGGAAGATCTAAGGCGCCTATTAAGTAGTGCAACGCTCTAAATGCACATGTGCCAAAAACCAGGGGTGGTGCAAGTATCATGTGAGTTTAGCAGGTACTTCATTTGGATTGTGCCAACTTATTTTTATTTTTTTCTTTTAAACATGTTGAACCTACACGCAATTGTTGAACCAACATTATGGGCTCTTTTGGTATTTCTACTCTAATTCAATAAGAGCTTTATCCATAAGGGCTACTTTAATAAGGTCCTTTTGTTATAGCTCATGTCTTAAATAAATTTGATTGGTAAAATCACTTTTTGTTTTTAAACTGAAAAAATTTATTATTAAAAAAAAAAACACATTTGGCTAAACATTTTAAAAAGAGCTTTTATTTTTAGAGGCAGTGGATGTCATTTTTTAAGATTATAAAAGCTACCTTCTAAGAGCAATTCAAGGGTTGTTTTAGTGGATCTTAATATAAATGAACTGCGCCCCAAATGGCAAAGATTGAATGCTACATATAATTTTCATATCTTAAGACATTTAGGTCATCCATTATGTCAAATATTAGATGTGGATTGTCTATCATAGGGAGCCCACCTTTGATGTGGACCATCCATCATGTGAGCCAAACCTTCAAAGTAGGTCATCCATCATGCAAGGCCCACTTGAATGTGGACCATTCATCATTAGGGGCCTACCTTGATGTATACCATATATCATGTGATGCCCACCATCAATCCTATTTGTTCTTTATGTGGGCTCCTCAATGTCCACCACCCATCACCATATCGTGGAGTCCACATTTGATGCATCCACAATATGGGCCCTACTTTTGAAGTGGATTGTCCATCGTGTGGGGCCCACTTTTGATATCCATCATTCATCATGTGGGGTGCACCTTCTATGTGGATCATCCATCACTTGACCCACTTTGGATATGGGTCATCCATCATGCTAGACCTTTGATGTGGACCATCCATTAGGTGGGGCCCACTTGATGTGGGCAGTCTATTACGATGGGCCACACTTTCACGTTGACCATCCATCATGTGAAGCCCACTCCGTCAATTTTGTCGCCCATCTTGATGTAGTCCATTCATTGCTTAGGGCCCCACCTTTAATACGGGTCGTTCATAATGTGGGCCCACCTTCAATGACCATCATCCATCATGTGGTCCCACGTTCGATGCAGATCGTCCATCAAATGGGGCCCACTTGATGTGGATGTTCCATTATGCGGGGCTACACTTTGATGCAGGCCATCCATCTTGTGGGGCCCACCTTTGATTTGATGTGAACAGTTCATTATGTGGGCCCACCTTGATGTGGACCATACATCATGTGGAGCCCCATGTTCAATATGGGTTGTTCATCATGAGGGTCCCACCTTTGATGTCCACTATCCATCATGTGCGGCCCACTTGATGTGGATAGTCCATCATGCAGGGCCACATTTTGATCCGAGCCATCCATCACGTGGGACCCACCTTTAATGTCCACCATCTATCATGTAGGTCTCATATTTGTTATGGACCGTCCATCATATGGGATCCGACCTTCAATATGGGTCATTCATATGTGGCCCCACCTCGAATGTCAACATTCCATCACGTGGTCCCATATTCAATGTCCACCATCCATCATGTGGTCCCACCTTTGAGTGGACCGTCCTTCTGGAGCCATACTTTGATGTGAGCCATCCATCATGTAGGGCTCACCTTTGATATGACCTTGCATTATGTGGGCCCACATTTAATGTTGACAAGTCATCATGTGGGGCTTAACCTTTAATATAGATAGTTCATCACACGGGCCTACCTCGAAGAGGTTATAAAGAGAATAAAAGAGGGGAATATGAGAATTATTTAAAAAGTTTTAAGAATAAATTTGTCAAAAAATTATATAAAAATATCTACCTTCTTAAGCTAAATAGTCTCTTTTTCAAAAAGTAATTCCCCTATAGCATATAAAATTGGAGCTCATTTACTACTTTCTAAACAAATAAGTCTTCTTATCATACTTTTATCAAACAATGTAAAATTTTATTATTAAAAATAATATATAATAAACTCTAATATATAGAGATGCCAAACACCTCCATGCCATGTTTGCAGCGTACATTACCTAATGAATAATGAATGGTCTAGATATTTGACATGTGTGCCATATGGTTGACCCGATGATAATCCTACGCCCACACGAATGGCTTTCCATTCAATCAGGACCCAATATTATAATGCAACCAACTAAACTGCTTTACTAGCTACTCTCTGCTTAAAAAATAACAGTAATTCATCCTCATCGCTTGTAGCACCGTAGTTAGCCATTCAGATCATCCAAATCACGTGTACCGCTTTGGAGAGCGGATGAGGTGCAACATAGCCTTACGTAAGACGGTGTGGCCCTCGCTGTGGGGTCCATCTTGATGTATGTATTCTATATCCATTCCGTCCATCAGTTTTGCAAGATTATTCTAGGGCATTAGCCAAAAGATGAAGTAGATTCAAATCTCAAGTGGGCTATACTATAAGGAACAGTAGCAATTGAACATCCCACTATTAAAACCATCCTAGTGTCCACCATAATGTTTATTTTCCATCCAACCCGTTGATAAGGTGAAATAAACCTGGATGAAGGGAAAATAACAAATATCAACTTGATTCAAAACATTTGTGGCCCCACTGTAAGTTGTTAATGGTCAACCGCAACTGGTTAGGGGATGTAAAATCTATTTTTATATAGTAATATAATATTTTAGGCTTGTATAATCAACTCATCAGAGTGGCGCAGCGGAAGCGTGGTGGGCCCATAACCCACAGGTCCCAGGATCGAAACCTGGCTCTGATAGCTTTCTTCAGTTTGAAGCTACCACTCGCTACCCTTTTTTTTTTTTTTTTTTTTTTTCCTAAAAAAATTTTCCCTTGGTTTTTTAATGTTTCCATCCCTCTTTTGCTTGCGATCGAACGGTGTGCGAATCACGCAATGCGCGTACTCAAAACTCAATACCAGGTCTTCAATCTTCATTTTCTTTTGTTACAGTCAGAGCATCTGAACCTCTCTCCCTCTCTCTCTCTCTCTCTCTCTCTCTGTTCTACACTTTTTCTTATGGTTTTGTAAAATGTAGGGTTTTTATTGAAATTGCTAGTCCGTTCTCAGTACCATATAAAATTCCAAATGGAAAAATGTAAATATCTGTACGGTCAGCCAATCAAAGTGGAGTTAGATATCAGTTCACTTGAATATCGTTTCACTTTTGATCTTCAGAGAAGAAGAATTGCTTCTGAATTGGATGTGATAACTCATCTCCAGTGCTGATGGCATGCATACACGCCCAATCCGGACTGTCAAGATGGTGGATCCCAGTGTCGATCGAGCATGTCCCGGAAATTGCATTGATCTGATGTGTATAACTATCTGATTTTTCCCATTGGGTTCTGATTCATTTGAAGGCCATTGAAAGCGGGCGATCATTCAATTGCCGGGATGTTTGGGCTATGCTCTATCCACAATGTGGCCTCCGATTTTGATGGTTTCAATGTCCCATTTGAGTACTGATTTATTTGATGGCCACTGAAAGTGTAGTTCAGTCAATCGGTGTGATGTTTGGGCTATGCGATATCCACAATGTGGTCCATGGGTTTGATGGTTTGGATTGGCGTTCTCGCATGCCACATGTTTTATCTATGAGTTGGCATGGTTTTGTATCTTGTGGCAAACACACATTGGGTCGCTCCCCTTGAATTTGGGTTGGAGTATTTCTTGCTTTGATTTTGAACATTCATTTCTATTGTGATATTTTTATTATAAATTCTTTTGCGATAATATTTTTATTGGGAAAAGTTTATTTAATGACTCAGATTGGCTCGTTCGATCTTGACTTGAGTCACGACTCAGCCAAGTCAGGGGAAACTCATCTTAGTTGGGTGAAGTCATGCGTATTTTCAATGCTAATCATGGTACCGAATCGGCTTGAACTTGACTGAGTCCAACTTGACTTGGATGAGTTGCATCCAACTCGGATAAGTCGTCAATCCATGGTGTAGACTGTGTACAATGAGAATAACTTGACACTAATCTCTTATTCTGTGTGGGGTTGAGCACTTGGGCAGTGGTGGGATTGTGGGAATCCCATCACAGATTCAAGATGGGATCTGAGATCCTATGTTGAAGTGTGTGTTGAGACATAACATTCCCATTCGATGTCCATGGACTGTAGATGGTGCATGCCAACTTCTGAGCTCTATAAGCCAAAGTCGATTCTTTGTAGTTTTCATCTCATCTCTTTCATTGTATGTTATTCTTTGTATGATTAATTATTGGTGGATGATAATGGATGCATTTCTGTTCACCTTTAAAAAAAAAAAAGATGCATTTCTGTTTACCCCATTTTTCATTTGGTGCTACGTCTCTACCATATATTAGAGGCAGTGAATTACACACAGTTAGTCATTTAGAACGATTCAACCATGTCATATGAATGGGCATGAGATGGGTTAT
This sequence comes from Magnolia changhungtana, assembly GCA_030180095.1. Taxonomy (NCBI): domain Eukaryota; kingdom Viridiplantae; phylum Streptophyta; class Magnoliopsida; order Magnoliales; family Magnoliaceae; genus Magnolia; species Magnolia changhungtana. Next base: position 2,381,291 of record JASAUF010000162.1, read on the forward strand.
TAAGCAAGAAAGAAGCCGTGCTTGGGCCAATTCACAGTCCTCTCTCTACCAAAAGAGACTTCTTGTCGCTTTCCTACAGCTTACGAACCACTTCCTCTCTCTCCATGTGTATTGCACATGCCGGTTTTACTAGTTTGTTTAATTCGTCAAAGAACTGCAATTATCATTTACTTCTCCATGCTTATGTGGAAAGTGGAATTCAGTCCCACTGTCAACTTACTTCTATTCTAAAGGGTGTTGCAAAATTGGCATTCAAGGTTCCTTTTGAAAGGCAAATGCAATTGAAGTAGCTTAGATCCTCTACTAAATAATTCGGAAATTCTACTATGAAATTTGCTTCAGAGGAGTTCCATGAAGTGTGGCCCCAAGACACGATCACGCTACAGGCTAATGTATGTGATTAAGGTGACATTAAGTTTGTTTTCTCTGGTCCGGTGAATGAGAAGGTTCAGATGAAGCGGGAACAAAGGCCAAATTGTTGTTTTTTAAAACTCTTCAAGGCTTCATTTTCCAGCCACGACATTGTGGAACGCGATTCAAGGAATGTTGTCTCATGGGCCTTTGGGAGATCTCTAGAACCTCAAGGCACTAGTTTGTTACTTGAAGCTTCTTTGTGTTATATCTGTCTTATGGGTAATGATTTAGTTAGCTCACTCTCCTATGACCTTTGCAAAGTTTCTCTGTGCTGTGTCTTTTATGTATACTTATCCATTGCCTTTAATGGATATTTGTATATTTGCTTTTTTGAATAAACAATTTCATTATCAGTCACAAGAATAACCCCCAAGCAATAAAAATATGACTTACATTAGATCCACAATGACTGTTTGTAGACACTTCAAGACCATAAGTGTAACCCTAAGCAGGAAAGACATATAATTGGAACTTTTCCTAATTACAAGACTGTAAAAGAAGAAGAAGAAGAAGAAGAAGAAGAAAGGAACTCACCTAACAAATGAACTCATAAATAAACAGAATTCTACTGATACCTCGACTTCTTTCAAATACAAAACATACTTCTCAAATCATCATGCTTGACTTACCTCATGTATAAGATAAAATGCCAAATCTACCTTCTTGGATTGCACTACATCAAGATTTCCATTTCAAATCTCAGTTATAGGTTTTTCTTTTATCTTCATGTATTTTTGGATTCCTTTTATCTTTATGGATTGATTGAATTGAATTGTATTGGATCTTTTTTACACCAGGTGCTATGTGTTAGAGCGGCCGGGTACTGTGGAGGCAGAGAGTTTGCATTACAGAGTCATACCTGCAAGAATTAAAATTGCTATTGGTAATATTCGTAGCCATGCTGATCACATGCCATGTGCTACATAAGTTACTTTTGGATTGTTACTTTGCTTCTTTTCTGAAAATAAGTTAGTTGAATTATTTTGGTAGATATTTCAAAACGCCTCTTTCTGCCTCTCTGTGGGACTCTGCAGTTCAATAGCACCTAAACTGCCAACTTCTATATATTTTCCATTCTAAATCCCATGATTCGGATTATGGGTCATTTGCTATCTGGATAGCCATTTTTACCGACCAACAGTTATGGTTTACATTTTTATTGTTAATTAAGTTGTAATTTACATTTATATTTAATGTGGTGTTTTATTATTTGATTTATGTAATATCAGGCATGTAGACTATAATTTTGGCAACACAGGATTTATAATAAAAACATTCATCATTTCATATCCCTAAATAATTGGGATAAGACTTAATATGATGATGACGATGATGAACATTCATCATTTCCTATCTAAATAACAATATCAGTTTTGGATAAATAAATATATCATGTATACTTGGTGTTGTGTATTGGAGTGACAGACATGATCCTACCCCTAGCGTACCATGTACTTGACGAAGTAATATACTGTGTACCCATTCCCATATGACGTAGCAGAGCGACCCACAGACCAGGTATGAGATAATCTTGCTATGGCTCCTAGGATTTTGGCTTTTTCTTGGACACAACTGCCGATAGAGAGATCGCTCAACATTGATTTCCTAGCATCATGTGCAAAAGTGATGAGGAAATAGTTCATCATATTTTCTCAATTGTTGGGTGGCAAGGTCGATTTGTAGATATTTTCCTAACTTGTTTTATGCATGTTGGTCATTTAGTGAGAAGCTTGGAGATGTCTTCAAGAGTTGATGGAGCAGGCCTTTCCAGAGGGAGTTAAGATTTTGTGGTGTTTGCTCACTTTTACTCTTTGTTGGGAGATTCGGAAAGTGAGAAACAACTGTCTTTTAAATGATGTGATGGTGGTTGATTTGGAAATTGGTGGATTCTTCAGGCATGGGAAGTTGAATTTGTTTGGTTCTTCCTTGCTAAGCCAGGACCCTGTGGCATTGGTGAGGGCTTAAAGGGATTACAAGGGAGATACTTGTTTGGTTTACCTGGTTCTCTTAGAGAGGAAAATGACACATGCTCTTGAGGATAAGACCCTTGGGGAAGCATTTAGGATTTTCTTCAAGGATTCCTTTGGACTGGTGGTTGTTGACGGCTCTTGAAATGCTGTTTCTTCTGCATCTACAGAGGTTCCAGGCTGTGGGATTAAAAAGAAAGCTTTTCAATGAAATTTTGGGATGTGGCTAAAAATTTCTCCTGCCCATGTTGGCCAAGAGGCAAATGGTAGTACCAAATATCTTGGCAAAAGAGGTTGTTAGCCACGTGGTTCTTGATATTTGGAATTTGTTCCCTACTCGCCCATGAAGTAAATCACTGCATCTACGATCCAATCAATTGGGAGATAATCAATAGATTCTCTTTTGGGAGCAACTCATACTTCCTGAACACCGCATACAACTCTCCGTTGTACTGCACTCTCCCAGTGTGCTTGTTCTCAGGTTTCTTTAGTTCCTAATGATTTTTCCATTGTTTTGCAAAGAAAGGGGGCTATTTGATGGGCTATTGATAAGCTGGCAACTATGACTTTCCTATTTAGTTCTAGTATGATTTGTCATGCATCTTCTTGTATGGAACTACAGAGCACGACGCCGCATTTTCCCAAGTTTCTGTGTCTAACACGTGCGCTGGTCACATGCAGATGTGGCCGTTAGTGAAAACTTCATTTTCTGTCTTTTTAAGGTACCATTAAGTTTTTGTGAATATATAAATATGTGGATAATATTTTGTTGAAGTAATATTTGTGTAGTATGTGTATTTCATTATTTTCTAGGTTCCACATGTCTGGTCCATGCAGACAAGCATGTTTATGTCAAAGCTGCCAAGGTGTAGAAAGATCGGCAAAGGATGAGAGCTTATCTTGAGTTTCCAGTTATTTATTATAGCTGTAACAAAGGCAAAGGATAGCCATTTAGATTGAAGAAAAAATAAAATCAAATGCAGGTATCTGTTGCATAAGGGACCTTTCAAGAAATATGAGAAATGGTCTTGTGCATATGAAAAACTATGGACTCTCATGCTCAAATACCCACTTGCATAGACAATAGCTGATACAGTTTCTGTTTTATAAGGTTGCAAACATTATCATACTTAGGGCAACAATGAGATGCCAAATGGAGGGCTTCGGGTTCGTATCCTGTACTCAGTTAATGATTTGTGGTAGGGAATCATTAAGCAAATGAATTTTTGCAATTTATCTCGCATCATAGTAAGGTCCATTAAAACTTTGTTCTCTCTCTCTCTCTCTCTCAGTAAAAAGAAAAAAGAAAAAAGAAGGGTCCATTAAAACTTTGTTTTCCTTGCTTCCTCTACAACGTGGCTGACCCACTAACGACCTGGCCTCTCCAAATAATCAATAACACCTGCATTTAGTCAATGTCTGGGTGAACAGTTAATGAACTATATCTTGTCATCATCTACAAAACTAGAATCTAGTCTGGCTTTTGTTTCAAAGATCCTTCACTAAACTTGAGCCTATATGAGAATTGTCAGTAGACAGTTTTTGACTGTTCCGTTACAATGATCATCTCCTGATTGAGGTGATTTCCTCTTACAATTTTAACCCACAAATCCTGAAATCCAGAGGTGATCTCCACCACTATTTACCTGAAAGATCCCCTTTGAGTCTTGTTGGTTGTGTAGAAACTTCTCTTCAACCATCAGTCAATGCCCGTCTTCCTGTTAGTCCAACAAAGGAAATTTCTGCCCTGTAAGTTGTAACTACCCAAACAAAATTGAGTTAGAGATTTTCCTGTTTAGTGATATGTGATGTTGGCAGCTTGAAGAGGCATCAGGTTTGTGTGAAAATTTTGCTTAGTATCTCCTATGATGGTCCATCAATTTGACATCAATCTCCAGGATAACAGGGTCGTGCAAATGGACTGATGGTTGAGTCTTGTTTGCCTTTGGGGTTGTATATGTGTAAAGTGGAACTCCGAATCCATATGACAAAGACTCAGTAGTTTCTGTTGAATTGTGTATGGGGTTGTATATGTGTAAAGTGGAACTCCAAATCCATATGCCTGGGGCTCAGTAATTTCTGTTGAATTGTGTATAAAAAGAAACTCATTTGAGTTGCACCTAAGAAAAGGGTTGAATAGGTGGTACTTGATCAATATCAACTCAAATTCTCATGATGGACATGTTGATTCCTAGACCTGTTATATACCTTTGCTCCTCTGTACACCCTGAGTCAAGAGCATACATTGCTCAAACTGAGAATATATACAGTTTGCTTTGTTATTTAGTTTGTACAAGCAGGCCCTGTGGTTTGGTGATCCAAAATGTTGAGATGATGGGCCTGACTGTGGATGCTCCATGCACAGGAAATTTCCTAGACTGGTATGAATATGTTGTTTTGTTGTATTTTCTTCTCAACTACCTTAGTTGCTGGCCAACAATTGAATGGTTGAGATTATCCCATCTGGGTATTTTTCGTTCATGTGCCATCCAAAGGAGGGTTTTGATTGTTGAACCATGGATCCTTGCACGAACTGGAACTCAAGCAAACTACTGCTGAGATTATCCATCTGGCTATATAGTACTTCTTGATTCAAAGACCTGTTCTTGTATTCAATCTGTATCCATGCCCAATCTGGGTATTGCCAATGCTCATACATATTTCCAGGTTTTTGGATGGGCCAGTGTCTGAAGTGGACCTACCTGAAATGGCATGATTGTTGTTGCATGAAGTGGGCACACCTCAAAAGTAACTTTGATCTTGTTGTCAAGGTAAACCTATTACTAGTCTCTGCTTGTAGGATTTTTAAGAAAAGACCAGAAATGACATCTCTTTGCATTGGCGCATGACAAGCAAACTTTGAGTTTCTATATGAATTAGGGGTTTCTTCCAACATCAGATGGGGGCTTGGGGAGGGACATTGCAACTATTAATATATCATTGCTGTTTAATGGTGACAGAGAGGGATGGAGTTCATCTGTTGCTGAGAACAATGCTTGTGGCAAAGTATGGGACAGATTCCAACTGGACAGACATGCAAACAGTAAGGAAACGGGCATGCAAAGCATAATAAAGGTTCCCATGGCTGTAAGAGTTTTGGTTTGTCATACAAGTGCCATGAGCCACCCATATATATAATATATGTTGAAACAGTTTGATTCGTAGGCAAAGAGTAAAACGTAGAAACCTCTAGGGAAGGCGACGATACAGAAATTACCTGTAGGTTTCCATAAGTTCATAAGTCTCTCCTTGAGACAGGTCTAGGTGTTTGATCAAGAAACTGTATGATCGGACTATTCTTCCACGTATTTGGAGTGGAAGAAGATTGTCCAGTGAGATCACTACTTCACACATGTTGGATTGGTTCCCTACCAGATGGTGCAGCGGTATCTCCATTTGTTCTACCTCTGGATCATCCACCAGGTCTGCCCATCAGGAGACATGCGGTCATGCTTCAACTAGTTGTGGCTTGGAGGAATTATCCATCAGAATGCCTTTCCCTTTGTGGGTGCTCTGTGCTGTCTTTATGGGTATATCATGAGGATGCTCTTGCTTATGGTCTATCCATGGTGGCAGAAGAGGAGGGAATTCTTCCAGAGATATAACCTGAGCGTTGCACACCGCATTCCTTATCTGGTGAGCTGCACTCTAAATGAACATGTAGAACAATTGTCCATGATACAGGGCGTTCATCTGGCAGAAATCCGCATAGATGGACCATTATTGCCAAATCGTTTGGATTGAAAAACCTACCAATTCAGTCAGTGGACAGTTCTCTCATTCATTGCTGTCCTCGTACATATTATTTAATAATGTCAATTTATAGCTACCCGTAAATGGTTTAAGATTCTCCACCAGCATGACTTTTCTACTGTGGCCGATCTGCAGTTTGACACACCTGATTATCAATCAACAACATGGACTTTCTACCTTTGTGGGGCCTGCAATAGGTGCCAAGTCAATAACCTCTTCAATGATAATTGATAAATCTATAGCTCGTTTTACTTGCCCTTGTTAGTATACATTATACATATTAGCAATAGGCTGCATTGTGATGACATACGAGCTTGAAGTCTCTCCAACATAATCCATGTTTAAATAATGATGGAACATGTTTTCTTCTAACTGTCAACATTAAAATAGATAGGAAATTACATTCAAACTTCTTTGAGATCCAGTTTTATTTAAAATAGATTGGAAACGAGGACAAAAATAGGCAGTCATTAACTCCCATTTTCAGTTTCTTACTAATGGGACAAGTTTAACCTTTCATTTTGCTGCCTACAGATAGATGGTTAAGAGTAATACAATGGTCCCCAAGGAAAAAAGGTCCTAATACCGGTTTCGAAGATTTTCCAATCTGGGATATTTTTAGGGCATGCCTCATCGCAAAAGATCGATGGTATGGATTCATGAACCATTGGCCATGCTATTTAAAAAATTAAAAAAAAAAGGAAAAGAAAAGAAAAAAGGGATGGGTAGGCTAAATTGTTTCAGCCTCCTGCTTGTTTTTATTCTGAAGCCAGCACAAGGAGTGAGACAGACTGAACTTTACAGGATAAGATCTTGATAGAGTGACCCGCCAATGGAAAGCTCGGGTCTATCAATGTGTATGGAATTGGCATGTTTGCTTGAACATAGATCTTCTGGGCTCCATACCCTTGTGGGCTTATCAAAGTCTCATTGTCTGGAAAAGTGACAAGGTAAAGTTACAAAGTTATTGCTATTTTGGAATTCTTTGGGCTTAGCAAGTTACCATATTGGCATGTTTACATTGGATATTGAAGGATACATTGAATCCTCTGTAGCAAACTACCGCAGAGGTTTCTCTGTGTTCCATACTGCTTTTTTGGGTAAACTGCATGAGGCTATACAGAACACATTGCTTGTGAATGTATCCTTGGCTTTCCACAGTAACTAATATGGCTGTTTGCTAAACCCGTGGCGCTTTAAAATAGCAATACACGTGTTGCTTTTTGGCGGATGATAGTTTGCTAAGAGTCTAAGACCACATGGGTGTGGAGCCGTGACCAGTCCATCTATGCTCAAGCAAACTCGTCAACATATTACACGTTTGATAGATCTGAGCTTTCCATTGAGTGGACCACTCTTACTAGATCTTATTTCATAAAGTCCAGACCATTTTCCTCCTCAGATTAGTTGTGGAGTACAAAACCAATGGATGACCGAAACAATTGTATCTAGCCATCCATTTGTTTTGTACACTGTGATCCCTGGTTCAGCAATCAACACCATTGATCTGTTGTGGACTAGGCACACCCTTCAGATATTACGACCCTTTTCATTTGAGTGGGGCATTGCATTTCTCTTCTTAACCATCTCTGTGTAGATTGCAAATTGAAAGGTTAAAATGTTTCTATTAGCAGGAAGTGATAGATGGCCTATTTTTGGGGCACTTCGCTATCTGTTTTAGTTAACAGAAATGTTTGATAGATCCTTCGTGAATGATTCAGCTTTCAATTCTGACAAGAGGGACCCATGGTTTGATAATCCATTCCATTGGCCTATTGCATTCCATCATGGATGAAGCATTCCCACAAAAATTTAGTCTTGGAACATACTACCCACCAACCTTTGCACCTTTTAAGTTGAATGGACCGTTTTTGTATTTCTCTTCTTAACTTTTAGGCCACAAATCTGACAGGTAAAAGTCCTGTGGAGGAGCTTTTTGCGTTTGGCCCATGCACACAGTGACCTAGATTACTGAACAACGGGCCTGGCCAGCCATAATAGAAATGATGTGGGCTGCATGTCATATAATTTTTTTTCTACAAAACCACTTCATGTTCCTCCTTATACCCTAACTAGCAAGCACCTAATAAATCTTCCCAAAACTAGGCCGTCAATCACTCATTTGATTAGTCCCAACTGATGGATAGAAATAATTAACCTAATTGCAGTTTGTAACTGTGTTATGATTTCAGCAAGCGAAAACTCTCAGACTGTATGAGCTGGTGCATATGTCCTTGCTATGCAAACGGGATGCCTACTCTCAACGGAGGTCTTTAGAGTCATGGTCTTGAGCTTTGAGGTCCATAACTGGAATCTTTTTCGGCATGAGCTTGAAAAGACTATCAATAGCTGGGTGTGTCCAATATACAAGGTAGACATGCCACTTCATCTTGAGCTCTGCTAATTATAATCTTTGGCAAGGGACTTGCAGCTGGAACAGGCCAATGCAGTGTGCTCCTGCAAGATCTGGGCCCAGAAATTAGGCCGGGCAGCTCATCTGGTGGGTCTAAATGGTATGAAAAAGTTTACTATCTATGTTCAAGTAGATCTGTGGCTCACCTAATGGACAAAACGTGCTGAGGGGCTTGGAATTCGCACACGTGCCATGAGTCTCCTACCCATCTGAAATGTAGTAATGACAAAACGTGTGAAATACATCAATTATCATTCAATAAATAGGTTTTATACACTGATGAGTGGCTTGTATGTTAAAGTTTCTAGTTTGTATGAGTGGGCCCCATGTATTTGTGATCAAACTGTTGATATGAAGGGACTCACTATGGATGGCCCACACACAACAATCCCCTCAGATCGGAAAAGCCAAGGTATAGAATCTTTGACCCTTTTTTTTTTTTCCCCCGTTGAATGTGAACTGGTGCCATATTTTCTTTCTGAAATGTCTCTTTGTTGGTCAGTTATTCATTCGGAAAAGCCAAGGTTAGGAATATTCATTCATAACAATTTTGGCTTACGGTCCATCCACAACGGGGCCCATGATATCAGCAGTTTTGAGCACTGAAACATGGGCCATGCTTGTGAGAGCTGGAAATCTGAACCTTGCTTTACAAACTTTTGCATGATCATTGTATTGATTCCTCTTTGTAAATTGATGATGGTCAGAACTATGTCTATATGATTATCATTTTTTTAATCTCTAAAAGAATATGGATTTCACAATGCAATTTTGCTAACCCTGTTTTGAAAATATGTTAAGATTCTATACTGGGTTTCTAGGAAATATTTTCTTTTCCTGATTCCAAAATGACCCAAGTCATGAATTATTCACTGATTGGATGGAAGTCTAAAATAATCTCCTAAATGTAAGGAATGTAGTTCAAAACACCAGCCAATTCAGCACACAACAGCTTTTAGGATTTTCTGCTGCTGCATAGAGAAAATGTTGATGTTGGACATAAAACTTAATATTTTTTACGGGGAAGTGTGATTTTGCCGCTCTCGATGGAGTTCGATGCAGCACACTGTGGTATCAGGCTCTTGGTCTAGTGGGCCACTGTGGACAGGATATAGGAAAATCACAGTAATTACCGACTTGTGCATCAGCAAACAGTATATTTGCTGATGAGCAGGATCCTGCCATTCTCATGGATGTCTTCCCCTTAAATCAATCATGGAATATTTAAATAAAGTCACCCTTACTATGGCTTTATTAGATAGAACCACCCACATAATTTGAGTTTAGATTTTACCACCTACAGTTTAGGTCGGGACTTTATTCTATTTAACTAACGATCGTCCACTTCCCTTCTAAAATAACCAAGATGCACCCCTCAAAAAAGGATGAAGTTCCCCTGCACGCATTGGAGATCACAAAATTCCCTTCATACACACTTTGTCCCAAGTCCATCGATCCAGACCATCTGGACCGTTGATGAAGGTGTTGAGCACTATTCATCTAAAGATACCATAAAGGTGTTTCACTTATTGTTACACAATAATTCTAGGTAAAGTCACTTAGACACCGATCCTTTAGATGTGTAACCTTTCTTTTCATGTTAAAACTCTAGATAAAAGGCACCTAAACACCAATCATCAAGGCATTTACCACTCTTTTAAAGTTAAAATTGCAAGAAATGACACCTAAATGGCTATCCCAAGGGCATGAGGGCCTGTTTCGACACACCCTCCAAAGAGGCTTTTGGTGCTGAAACGCAATTCCGATCCAAAAGGTGGTTTTGTGTGTTTGGATGCACTTTGCAAACCCCCCGTCTCCTCTCCCGCTGAACAAAATAAGCACTAAAATACCGACTTGGCAAAAATGCTGATGTTAAGAACCTAATCAGTACGTAAAAAGCCCAGGACTGATGGAAGGCGTCAAGTTAAGCTCCTTAAACCATTAGGATTGTAACATTCCACCACTCTCCGCAATGACCCATTCTATGGTGGCATTCCCTCTACCTCTTTTCCAGGTAGCCCTCTCTACTAGCCCCTTTCCTCTTTGAGAGGGCATGGCAGCTCACTCTGGTTATCCAGGTAGCCCTTTCCACCCTAAGACAGCACGACGATTGCACTCTGATTATCCAAGTAGTCCTTTGCATGTCGCGGTGGCTTTTATTCCAGTCCAAGTTGCTCTATGAATCGAACACAAGCCATTATATTGGCTCTAATACCAATTGTTAAGAACCTAAGCAATATGCCAAAAGGCCTAGGACTGATGGAACGCTTCAAGTTAGGCTCTTTAAACCACTGAGATTGTAACAACTGAATCAATTGAAAAGGTAGGCTTGAAATCCCCCCCTTTCAGAAACCCCCTTGTGAGGAGGTGTGCAAAAAAGGGTCCGAAGCCTATTTTCATATTCGAACTTTAGGTAAACAGGCATTTGGAAGCCTACCCTTGAGGCAATTAACCATCTTTTTTCATGTGAAGTATCTCGGTAAAACCTAAATGCCTATCTTAAATGCATTTAGCCATATTTTTAAATCAAAGCCGTAAGTGGTTGTGTTGATGTATATCCTTAAGGCATATGCAGCCTTTTCATTTTAAGATTATTGATAAAGGCACCTAAATATCTATCCTTATGACAATTAGCCATCTTTTCATGTTAAAACTCTAGCTAAAGACAACTAAATGTCTATCCTAAAGGCATTTAGCACTGATTTTCAAATTAAACTCAACATAAAGGCTGCCAAATGCGTTACCTTGAGGTATCTATCCCTCTTTTCTTCGTTATATTCAACAAAAAGGGCATCTAAATGTCTATCCTCAAGGCATTTAGCCGTATTTTATTTTATTTATTATTATTATTATTTTTTTAATGTTTAAACTTTAAACTCAAGGAAAATATAACTAGAGGCTTATTCGAAAGGCATTTAACCATATTTTCGTATTGAAATTCTAGGTAAAGGCATCTAAATGCCTATCCTTGACACATGTAGCCTTTTTAATGTTAAAATTCTTTTTAGAGGCATCTACATGCCTATCCTCGAGGCATTTATCCCTCATTTAATGTTAAACCTCTAAGAAAAGTCACCGAAATGCTTATCTTACTAACGTTTAACGCTATTTTAAATCAGAACTCCAGGCTGAGGCACCCCTTTTTTTTTTTTTTTTTAAATGCACGCACTCCAATCCATTAATCTAGACTGTTCACCAGGTTCAGCATTCATTTCATGGGCAACCATGCAAGTTTCACACCAATTTGACAAATATTAACCATTGAGCAATGTTCTCTAATATCAGTGGTTAAGATCATTTACATAAAAATAGGTCTAATTAACAATTTGATCCATCCATTTGTTAGAGACCATCAAGGGTTGCTTGTGATTATGAAGAATCACTCTGTTAGGACAATCGTAGCCATCCCATCCATGGCTTGGGAAAAGGGGACGCTGATTGCTTATTGAGTAAACTCTGTGGGGCCTACATGTGATGTATGTATCTTATCCACGCTGTCCATCCGTTCTGCCACATCACGGCATGAGCCCAAAACTGAAACTTATCCAAAGCTCAAGTGGACCATACCACACGAAACAATGGTGATAATGGCGTTCATCGTTGAAACCTTCCACAGGCCCACAATGATTTTGATTTATCATCCATCCTGTTCATAAGGTCACATAAACATGTATGAAGGGAAAACACAAATATCAGCTTGATTCAAAACTTCTGTGGCCCCTAAGAAGTTTTCATTGGAATACGTTCAATTCCAACTGTTTTATGTGGTGTGGTGCACTTAAGCTTTGGATATGCTTTAGTTTTGGGCTCATGCCATAAAATGATCCCAAAAAAATGGATGAACAGGACACATACATCACGGTAGGCCTTACATGGTTTATTCAGTACTCAATTTGCATAGGGGAAAAAGGTGACTATAGGAAAAAAGGCCAAACAATGGATTGGATCATTAGATAAGTGCGATTTTTGTATGGTAGGCTTAGAAATGCATTCTGGACTTAATGGACAGTTCAGATCAATCGATTGGACTGCTTAACTGAACTGATGCAACTAGGAGCATTATAACTTATAGTACTCTTGTGGGGGGCATTTCTCTTTGCCACTCGTTCCACATTAAAATTATATATAAAGGCATCAAAGTGCCTGTACTTAAACTCCATTTAGCTTTCTTTTCATTTTAAAACTCTAAGAAAACATACTTTAATTGTTAATCCAAAATCATATAACTCTATTTTCAAATTGAAATTCCAAGTAAAGGTGTCTAAATGCATATCCTTGAGGTATATAGCCTTTTTTCATGTTAAAGTTCTTGAGCAAGATACTGAATGACTATTCCTAAAGGGACGCGGATTAGCTACTGACAGGTTGAGCAGCGAGACTACCTACTGAGGTGACTTCACCAAGTTATGTGGGCCCCACCATGATGTATGTTTTGTATCCACACTGTTCATCCATTTGGATAGATTAAGACGTGATCCAAAGAATGATTCAGATCCAAATCTCCAGTGGACCCCACCACAGAAAACAGTGGAGAGAGTGACGCCCACCGTTGAAACCTTCCGAAGGTCCACCGTGATGTTTATTTGAGATCCAACCTTATCATGTGTTAAAGCAGACATGAAAGAAGGGAAAACACAAATATCAGCTTGATTGAAAACTTTTGTGGCCCTTAGAACTTTTTAATGGTGGCCGTCACTCTCCCCACTGTTTTCTGTGGTAGGATCCACTAGAGCTTTGGATCAGACTCATTCTTTGGATTATGCCCTAACATGATCTCTCCAAATGGATGGATGATGTGGATAAAAAACATATATCATGGTGGGGCCCACATAACTTGGTGACGTCACTTCCGTAGCTAGTCTACTCATCCTTTCGGTATCTAATCCGCGTGCTTCTTTAAGTATCGAACCGAGATTATGTATTAAAACTCTAATAAAAGGCACTTAAATGCGTATCCTGAGGCCTGAGGGCATTTGATCCTATTTTTAGATTGAAATTACCAAAACATGTGTTTTTTTTTTTTTTTTTTTTTTTTTTTTTTTGTTAAATTTTTTTAAAGGTTGAAATGGCCTAAATGTCATCACCATTTTTTCTTATAAAGAGTGGTGGAGTTTAGGATTGTGGGGTCCATGCGTTGTTTATATGACATCCAACCCTTCCAATATGTATACCTCATTATGATGATCATAAAAAAATAAAAATCAAGGTGATCCAATATTGGTGGACTACAAAAAAATAAATAAATAAAATTGCACCATCCAACAAAAAAAAAATAAAAAAATCACGGACGGCCAACGTAATGTTGGATCTGTATGATTTTGTCTCTGATCATCATGATCAGGTGTACCTGCTTGGATGTCACAAATAGACCACGTGGGCTTCAATGCACTATATATGTTGTGTGAGAGAAGGTCTCAAGTCCAACCAGTTGGACCACAAGGTTGGTCCACCCAGATAATAACTTCTAACCTATTAAGTGCACGTGACATCCAACACTTTGTATAAGTTGGACTCACCATGAAGATCTATCCGTTGGACTACACCAATGGTAACAATTTCCAGCCATTGATAAATAGTGAGGTACACGTGTCGTCCATTCGACAAGCGTATATACCTGATTTTTGCATAAGGGAGTCCTCATGACAAGGCCAAACTGTTGGATGGGGTTGGATGTCATGCACACATGTAAGGTTAGCAATTACTCACTAGATAGACCACTGCTCACGGTCCAACTGGGTGTACTTGACCTCTCTATAGATTTTGTAGATGAGGGTGATTCGGTCATTTCATTCTTTGAAAAGCAATGTACGGTGCTTACCAAACCTTTGGATACCTTTTGGTAAAAACCAGAATCCGGAGGAATTCTACTGTAAAAATTCCTAAACGAAAACTCTTGGTAAAAACACGAAAATGCCCATCGTTTAAACATTTCTCTGTCTTTTCAAGTTAGGTTTCTAAATTAATGCAACCAAATCCTTATTTTCACACCATTTAAATGTGTACTTGAGACGTGTACCATCTTCTTTTAGGGGCTGTTTGGGCGGTGGGATTAGAAGGGATTAGGTGGGATGGGATTCACCTGGTCCTGTGCCAATTCTACTTTATGTTTGGGAAGAATGGAAAAGCTTGGAATTACATTAAATGGAATTGCATTGGGTCTCGTGCCAATTCCACTCAATGTTTGGGAAGTTGTGTAGGTCCCACCATGATGTGTGGGCTATATCCACACCGTCCACCCATTTATAGAGATTATTTTAGAGTATGGGCCAAAAAATCAGGTAAATCTAAAGTTCAGGTAGACCCCACCATAGAAAGCAACAGGGATTGAATACTTACGGTTGAAAACTTCTTTGGGGCACATAAGTTTTGGATCTACCTCATTTTTAGGCCCACGCCATAAAATGAGGCTATAAAACAAATGAACAGTTTAGATATAACACGTGTGTTATTCTTAGTAATTTCAAATGATGGTAGTTACATCTATTCAATGAAACACGATATTATCAACAAAACAGGCCTGTTTAGTTTGTGGAATTGAATGGTATTGAATTGTATTAGATGGGATTAAGATCATTATTGCTCAAGGATTGCATGCCAGGGAATACTATGGTATTGTATCAATTCAATCCTATGTTTGGGATAAATTTTTTGCTGCGGAAAAACACGGGATTAAGTAATATCATGTTTGTTGGACCATGAAATTGTCGTCAATGAACCAGAATGTCATGTATAAGCAATATCATGTTTAAGCAGTATCACTTGCACACATATATAACCAGAATGTCACGTGTAAATGGTAATGTCATGTGTAAACGGTGGATGTGGATGGATGGCATAGATAAATATGCACATTAATGTGGGGCCCACATGTGTAATGGATTTCAAAATCCATGGAAATCCTGCATAAAAGGCACCTATATGTCCATTCTTAGGGCGTGAAATTCACTATCAGGTCAAGGCATGTTTTTGTTTTGTTTTTTTTTTTTTTGTTTTTTTTTTTTTTTAAACATTAATAGAGTCTATCACTAAGCCATACCACATGGGCACTTGATCCCGTGACCTTTACAACTAAACCATGGAGCTAGACGAAAGATGAGGACAGGGCCTTTAAATGTCTATATTAAACGTATTTTTACCATATTTTCTGTTTGTAACTGTAGCATGGTTGCACTGCCATGAAAACGTGGTATCCCATCCAATCGTTAGGTTAGCCACATAAACAATTGACTACCCCCTAAAAAATTCCAAATTCATGCGGTGGTCGGCCATGGCTGTGGTTCCCGCCTTCATTTATATGTTGTATATCCGCGCCTTTCATTTGTTTTGCTACCTCATTTTAAGGCATGGGCGAAAAAAAATAATAAAATGGATCCAAATACTAGGGAACCATACCACATAAACAGTGGTGGTTGAATGCCCACCATTAAAAACTTCCTAGGGTCTACCCTAATTTTTATTTGCCATCCAACCTGCTTATAAGGTCATAAAGGCATGGACAAAGGGAAAACACAAATATGTCTAAAACTTTTGTTGTCCAAAAGAAATTTTTAATGTTTAACCGCTATTGTTTACTGTGGTGTGGTCTACCTGAGGTTTGGATTTTTAACATGGGCTAAAAAATGAGCTGAAAAAACGGATGAACAACACGGATATACAACACATACATCAAGGTGGCCCTCACGGTCAAAGCCTAACAGGAGTCGATGTTACCCCCAACCTGACCGAATCCGCTCCCTATGCAGCTAGTTGCACGGTTTCTCATCTATATCTTTCAAAGAAGAAAAAATAAAAATAAATAAAATAAATAAAATCTAGTTGCCTACACGAGGTCCCGGTGAAAAGGACGCCACTTGCTTGTAACCTGGGGTGTCAGGGCTGTGTGTAACCCAAAGCTCTGCCGGCCCCACGAAGGCGTTTGTGTTATATCCATCCG
This sequence comes from Magnolia changhungtana, assembly GCA_030180095.1. NCBI lineage: Eukaryota > Viridiplantae > Streptophyta > Magnoliopsida > Magnoliales > Magnoliaceae > Magnolia > Magnolia changhungtana. The sequence continues at coordinate 2,397,771 of JASAUF010000162.1, forward strand.
TTTCCTCACCTCGTTCTAGGACGAGAGACATCCAAAAACTCAAGTGGGCCATTCCAGAGGAAACATTGGGGATGGAGACACCCACCCATGTCACCTTTCTGGGTCCCACCCCTTAATATTTAAATGCCCATCCAACTCCTTCATAGGGTAATTCCCATATGGATGAAGAGGGAAAACACGAATATAACCTTTATCAAAAACTCCTGTGACCCCATTAATATTTCAACGGTGGGAGGGTTCAATCATCACTCGTGTGGCCCGCCTGAGTTTTCAATCTCTCTCATGTCTTAAAATGAGCAGACGAAACAGACGGACTGAATAGATATAAGACAAACCACGTGGTGGGCCCCACAGAGCTTTGGGTTACAGGAGAGCCGTGTAACCCCCCCGATTACAGGCAAGTGGTGTGCCCCTGAAAATGATAGACGGTCTCTAGCGAAAAAAGGTAACGAATTTACATATGAATGGACTGAAAATGTATAGGGATGTATATGGTTTTGCTAGCTCACATGCACACGACCACACGTGCCAACCTCCAGCAGGACATCTGAGTGGGATTGCTAATCCCACATTCATACGGCGGTACGTGCCAACCTGGAGTAGGACATTCGAGCATTGCATTAGGTGGGACCACCGTCTCGATGATTTGACTGAATAAGCAGTTGGGTCAACGACAAAGTAGGCCACTCGTCACGGAAACAATGGACGGCCTGATTTTTTTTTTAGTCAACTTAGTTTAACAGCATGATTTGTTTTTGTCTGATCATTTTCCATTTCCCACCTGATACACGGCTTGGATGTCCTATGCATTTTGCGGCCATCTTTGAGTTTGATTGGAATTAGGTATTGCCGGTGTCAGTACAAGCACAATAGGAATTTGATTGGACTGGAGGTCATTGTCAAAATAAAAGATGAGATACTAAGATCTAACATTTTTATGTGGGCCCATCTTAAATAGGGAATGCCATCTAATCAAATTCTTCAACATTATCTGGTTGGTGTACCCACCCAATTAAGGGCCTGTTTGGCCGGGTAAATCCCATGATATTAGGAGGGATGGGATCAATTTTAAGGTAGTGATGGTGATGTTAGTGGATTATTTTAAGAGCCATGAGATTGCTTATATCCCGGGACAAGTTCACCGGGTCTATTTGGCTCGTCATGCATATCTTAGGATATTGTGATCCCACCGTGGGGTCGGTCCGGCCAAACAGGCCCTAAGGGATGGTTCTTGCATACTGAGTTTTGTGAGGTGCTGTCTTTCGGACATCTCTCGCTAAAGATGGTGTCACACAAAGCATGCTTGGAACTAGTTTGAATATTTAACTGACTTCACATGATATTTTTCAATTTTCTTATTAATTATAGCACGATTTGATTAGATGGTAGACCATTGTCAAATAAAAATCCAATGTTTGAAAGTTGTTTGGTGAGCCAACATACTGTTGCTAATTAAATCCCGCCACTGGACGTCATATCTGGCAACTGCTGAATTAAATCCGACACGTCATGTTAGGAGGAGGATTCGGTGCTAGCAAGGCCAATATCCCCTGCTTTCCAACCATTTTTTGAAATAGCGTGCATTATGCACTGTACACGTGGCATAAATGTACGGAGACCTATACTTCAAAACTCGTTGCCGATCGTGTATGGGGCATCGCAAAATCTAGAATGATATGGAGTGAAAGTAAAACTTTAGGTGTCCAAAGTCAATGGATAAAATCAGTCAATTGAGGCCGTAGGATCAGCGATATGATCAAACCATACAGTAAAATCCACGATTTGGAGTTTGGATTGCCAGCGAACCTCGCAACAAAAAGTTGTGGGGCCTACCATGTCCATCTGAAATCCACTCGGTCCATCAGTCACGCCGGCTATTGTGAGCATATGAGCCCAAAAGTCAGGAATATCCAAAACCGAAGTGAGCCACGCGGGGATAGGTCTGATTTTTGTCCTCACGTCCTAACAAGAGCTGTCAAACAAAATGGACGGACTGGATGAAGCACATGCATAAAAAAAAAAAATCAAGTCCCAAAGCTTTTTGCTACAAGGGCACATCATTGAGTTAGTCCTGGGCCCTGAATGGGCTGATCTTGGGCTTACGCTTGGGTTTCTCTTAGACTTATTGGCCCAATCACTATTCAATATATTCAAATTTCTTGCCTATGAGGTGGCCCACTGACACTCTTAGGTGGGCCAGCACTGTCTACTAACTGTGGGTAGCGTTACCCATTACTATCGAATAATGATACTCTGCACGTGTGGGGTCCATATTTTCTATCTAGTGCTGCTAATCTGGTTGGGCCCACTTGTTGGGGCTGCCACAAAATCCTTACACAGGTATGAACCTAGCTATTCAGCTTGAATGGGCTGGAATCTTCCAATATCGTTGAGCTTATGGGCCATCCATTGACAGCGAGGCCCACCAGATCAGCTCTCTGGACCACTGATACATGCGCAGTGCATTTACGTAGCCCCCTACAGGTAGATGAAGTGCCCGGCCGTTTTTTTTTTTTTACTACAAAGCCGTTATTGGCGACGAACATGCCAACGTGGCATGTTGGGCCCAGTAACGAAGATTCCACGAGTCAAAAATCAGTCCAGTCGGTTGATCTGGTGGGCCATATGTGCATCTTAGAAACACGCTGATGTAATGTCTTACCGTCTATTTTCCTTACACGTGCCTCGCACGTGATGAAAGTCTGGGCTTGTCAGACTTCTGGGACATGGAATGTTCACGTGGTGGTCCACTTGATGGAAGGTCCTGAATCTCGCACATGTGCGCCACTCACGCGAATCCGCCTCAGCATTTCTTAATACAAGTCACAATCATTTATAGCCAGTGGACGGTCGAAAAGGATGAGAAATCCATCCAAAGGTTCAGATTCAATTGGAAGATACTATCTTGATCTTCCTCATCTTACCGCGAATGTGTTATACCATATGATTCTTGATACGCAGCCACTCAGATGTTGTACACGTGGCAGAAATTAACTCAAACTAAACCAGCTGAATTGTGGAATCCACTGCAGCCATGTGACACTCACAATATAAGATTGCTTGAACAATCGTAATCTATGATTAACGGACACTTGTTTATTGAAATAGGACCTTTGGATTTGTTTCATTTTCAACCGTCCAATGAGTTTCCACCAATCTGATATTCAGATATTTAAATAAATGTAATATATGGATTATGACGCATCTAAACTGGAAACCGTAATTTGGACAGTTAAATTTGAGTTTCTTGTGCGCCAGTAAGTAATTTTTAAGTGCCTGCGTATCATCCTTCACACTCTAATAGAGTATGAAAGATGTTTTTCAATGTGGAGAAACAAGAAACTGAGCTGTGTTAACCTGTCTATCCATACGCAATTACACGCGTCCATACATTGCACGCGTACGGAATCCGAGCTTTCCATTGGGTTGGGTACACTGATTAGACCTTCCGCTTCAAAAATCAAGCGATTTCATTCCCTCGGATACACTACAATGCAAAAAAATTGTGGACCGTTAAACAAATTCTCTACAGCCATCCTATTAGTTTTATAAACTGCGTCTAATCTAAGTAGGAAAATGGTCTGATTATTTGGAAATGAGATCTAAACAGAGTTCCCCAGATGAAGGAATGGCCAGATCTCTCTCACTTGCTACACGTGTAAACATTTTCCTTCGTGAGGAAAGAGAGTGCTGTACAAGCTTGTGGGGGTTGAAGTGAAGGGGTGAGGGCGTTTTACGTAATTTCGCGAAAAGACAGGTGTAAAGCCAATGCCATCGGTATCGGAATGGATGGATTTGTCTCGGCTGCCAGCTTAGGTCCGGAAGCAGCGGCAGGTACGATGCGATGTGACTGAACTGCCAGTCTAGGAGGTGACGTCAGCCCTAACGGGATCTGCGGATATGGGGCCTCTAGTTCCCGAGAGGGTGATGTAAGCCCTAGGGCGGGGAGTTGGTTGCTTCCCAGGCAGGAAGATTCCAACTGTCGTGGTGACGTGGCGGTGTCAGGCCACCCACCATCTGCGCCAGGGAGACGAGAGAAGGACATTCCCTTGGAGAGCTGGACACCAGGGCCCACTCCCTAACCGCTGCGCTGTCTCCGAATAAATGGGGCTGATTGCTCCACTCACTCCACTCGGATCGTCCTGCGCCGGGTTGACTCACTGGTTTTAACTTTTAAAAGCGGTGATTCTGACGCACGCCTGCCCATGTCTTAAGAATCCACTCCCCTCACCAATTTCACCTACTCATTTTTAGGACATGAACCCCAGAATGAGGCGAACCCCAGAATGAGGCAAACCCAGTGGGCGCACACCACAGGAAACAGTTACCATGTAAAAGCCCAAATGAACAACCTTTTAAAGTTAGGCATTTTAATTCCTACGGTTTCTTGGATTTACTTTTTTTCATTCACGTCCTCAAATGAGCTAGCTATTAACATTACTGTGGTCCTATACGGTTCCTAAAATGTACTAGGGCCACTATAATGTTAATAGCTCTCTCATTTTAAGACATGAATAAAAAGACATGAATAAAAAAAGTAGATCCAAGAAACCGTAGGAGTTAAAATGCCTAACTTTGAAACGTTGCTCCAATGCCACTTTTGTTTGAAACATGGGTTCAAAAATGAGGCAGCTCTGAAACTTAAAAGAAAACTCCTCAGATGAAATAATAAGTATAAAAATATCCACCATATAAAATAATATAATAGAAATTTTCTTCGACCATTTTATTATTTATATATCATCATTCGTTCTATGGACAGCTATAAAATAAGATAAATGTGAAACTCAACTAGAAAGAAACTATGGAGATAAAGGAGATCAATGCTGAAAACTTTTTGAGTTGCTTTGATACTCATATGCCTTATAATCTATTAGTAATGTTATCCCCATATATATTAAGGAAAATAGAAATATTTACTGGCTGTCTCCAAAGGTTTCAATAGAAAGCTTATGTACCATCAGTTGTGGTGTGAGCTGTTTAAGGTTTGGATCTATTATATTTTTGGACTTATGTCTTTCAATAGAAATAATAGCACGCAGTAAAACAAAAAAAAAAACAAAAAAAAACGTAAGTTTGGTTTGTTGGTGTTTATGGCTGCCCCCACATAGATTGAATTTTAGGGATGTGGTTTGGCTAGTGACCTAATACTGGCAAGCTAATTGGCATCATAGCTCCATGGGCCCTGCAATGGTGTATTTGTTTTAGCCATACTCTACATCTATTGCCAAAATTAAGGTAGATCCATTTAAATCTCAGGGCCCTGCTATAGTTTGATTAAGGAATATTTGTGTTTTCCTTTCATTTAGATTTGTGTGACCTTATAAGACAAGTAAACATTTATGTGGCTCTGATGAGCTTTTAATGGTGGACATTTAGTCTATACTATTTTCATGTGATGTGGTCCACATGAGATTTAGATATGCCTCATTTGTCTATACCAAAAATGAGCTGGAAAATGGATGGACAGGATGTATAACCAAGATATACCGTGGTGGGGCCCACGGAGCTTTAACACAGCAAGCTGACTGGTGTTGCGGTCACAAACCAAACCGCGTCCGGGTGTCAGGTTGGAACGCGGATTGCGTCCTACCCCCGCCGGTCTACATATGGGAAAGGGCAGCAGCTTTGAACGGCCACCGTGATGTATGGGTCTTATCCACACTGTCCATCCATTTTTTTTTGTATTATTTTAGGTTATAAAGTAAAAAATGAGGTAGATCAAAGGCTCAAGTGAATTATACAATGGGCATTAAACTCTTACCGTTGAAAACTTCTTATAGGCACGGAAGTTTCAACGTTGATAAAATAAACATCACGGTGGGCCTTAGAAAAATTTCAACGGTGAGAATTATTGTCACCGCTGTTTCCTGTGGTGTGGTCCACATGAACCTTGGATCTTCTTAATTTTTGAAATTATACACTAAAATGATACGAAAAAATGGATGGACGGTGTGGATAAGACCCAAACATAACGATGGCCACTCAAAGATGCTGCACGTTCCGAGCTGGAGACGGGCGGGGTACGACGCGATCCGCGTCCGGCAGGTTGTAACCAGGTTACAGGAAACCGCTTCCTTTAGAGGTGGCCGACCACACGTGTGCCATTGAAATAGATGGTCAATGAAAGAGAAAGAACGAAGATCTATAATCATCACCGTAATGTAGCCCAAAGGATGAGTGGACTGCTGTGATTTTGGATCCTGCGTATGTTACATCATGGCCTTGCCTGATGAACGGCCGGGATCTCACATACATGCCAGTTTTGGCACGAAACCACCTTATCATTTCTCCCTGTCCTTTTTATAAGCCAACGTCATCTACAGGCAACGTACCACAACTTGTGGTACTACTACCGTAACACTGTTTCTGCCAATTGTTTAGGAAATCAGTGCCATATAAACGATAAGTCGCACCTTGTAGATCAACATTCTTTAAAATCAGGTCTGATCCAGTCTCTAGGTGGGCCATGCCCGTATGTTGAGTCCGACTGTTGGGCTGCTTACTGATTCCAATGGTGTGGCCCACTTTATGATCGGACTAGGCTGATTTTTGTTTCTGGTGATCTTCATGGTGGGGCCCACCGTTTTGATTGTACTGATGTCTCGCACGAGTGGCATATTGGCGGGAAAGATGGTACAAGCTGGCACACGTGAGCCCTCCTAAGCATGCTTGGAGAGGTGCATGCGTGACAGCGCGGCACACGTGTATGACATCCAGGCGGTTCGTCATGACGGCTTAATCATGCACAAGCAGGAGTACGTGATGACGATCAGACCGGCATGCTTGTTAGTGGGACCCGCAAGGTGAACGGCCCTGATCTAGCGCACTGGCACTGGCACGTGTGCCTCGAAGCTCTGCACGTTCCTTCTCAATTAGGCCGACGGAATGGCCAAAACACACTTGTCTCAGACATTCAATCCACAAGTCTACATCTGCATTATTAGTGGTGAATTCGTACTTTTGGAAAAGAAAAATAAACGATCCACCTCAAATTCCAATCCGGAATCAAGCCACAGTTTCACTTGTGGGATCCACACATCCAGCCCACGCCATCCGTTGGATAAAGATGCGATTCACACACCACGGCCCACCAGCCGAACTGTAGGCATCCATCGCTGCCGTTGATTGGGCGTTGGGCATTTCACATCTCATCATTCCTGCATTTATCTCATCCCAACTAAACTTCTCTTCTTTTAGCACGTGGGCCCCAACCTTGTCCACCTTTTTCAGTTCCCTATCTTTGCTACCATCGCACCTACCCACAGCTGCTGACCCATGTCCTCGGTGGGCCCCACCTACAGCTTTCATTGCCCCCCCTTTATTTATTTATTTATTTCATTTTTTCCATTTCTCAATAGAAAGCGTTTTAGGTTTTATGGATTATGATAAGTTGGTGAGTGGAATTGTTTGGGATGATGTGGGCTTAGTGCTCATTTTAGCTACTGAGGGAATGTTTGAGAAAAGATATGTTCTTATCATATTTATATGATGGTGCCCATTCCTTATACCGAACACGTGGCAGGAGGGACGGTGGATCTGACCGTTCACCTAGTGTGAGCTACCATGACTGGCCAAGGGTTTGAAAATCATACCGATGGCTAGCCTTTAAATTGACAGCAGTTAATGGTTAGGATTCAGCGGCAGGAAAAGGATGGCTTGGATTTGTCTGATTGCCGTGGTTTCGGAGCTATGAACCATCTACTTTAGATTGCCGTAGCTGGACGGTTGAGATCGATCTTGTATACTGTACGTGTACGGTGTAATCAGTGGCCATGCCGTGATTTGTACCAGTTTTCCGGACACGTGGCAGATGTGTGCGGCATCTGGGTGGGCCCCATCATCTATGGGCCATGCCGTGGCCTTTGGCGATGGAGAGTAGCGACGGTTTCGGAAATGGCATTGTCTGATAATGAATGGTGTTGAGCCGTTGAGGGCAGTTATCTCTGTCCACTCCGTTTCTAATTTCTACTTTCTATGCATCCGCTCTTCATTCGCGGACTACTGTGATAGTTCATCACCTGTCTCTTCAACCGTACACGTGGATTTTTACGACAATTTAGACCGTTCAAAACAGTTATAAATTGTGGATGGGGAAGCCCAAAAAATACACCATGAAGGTGACAGTAACGATCTTATTTGGACCACCCACTTTTTTGTTGTTGTTGTTTGGGACCACACTATTTTACTGCTGCGGCGGACTGTGATGGATGTTACGCAGGTGCTTGGAAGTTGCACACGTTGCATACAAGTAATTCAAATCAAAATGTGGCCCCAGTTTCTATCATGAACCAAATATTTAGATTATTTAATTACCTGACTGCAGGATTGGTGGACAGTTATTGTGCGGCTGAGAATGAAAGTATCTAACGGTCCTATCTTAACAAACAAGTGTATCAAATAACTGGCTATTTTACTTCTAACCGTCCATTCAATGCCCATCAATTGGATAGATATCATTCATCTGGACGCGGATTGCGTCCTACCCCCGCCCGGACGGTAATCCGTCCGGGCAGGGCTCTGTGGAGCCCACCGTGATGTAACTGTTTTATCCCGCCGTCCAACCATTTTTTCAGAAAATTTTAATATATGATCCAAAAAATGAGGCAGGTCCAAGGCTTGAGTGGACCACACCAAAGTAACCTGCACTGATATGACACCCACCGTTGAAACCTTTCTATGGGCCCACGTGATGTATTGTTTACCATAAAAACTATTCATAAGGTCAAGAAGACGTGGATGAAGTGAAAACACAAATATCAGCTTGATCCGAAACTTCTCTGGCTCCCAAGAAGCTTTTAATGGTGGACGTTCAATCCCCACTTTGTGGTCCACTCAAGCCTTGGACCTGCCCCATTTTCTGGTTCATATATTAAAGTTTTCTAAGAAAATCGTTGGACGGCAGGATGAAACAGTTACATCACGGTGGGCTCCACAGAGCCCTACCCGGACGGATTAGTGTCCGGGCGGGGGTAGGACGCAATCCACGTCCCATTCATCTACATTGTACGCCACAATTTGGATCGTCTCGATTCCTGTGTGAGTTGTGCACAATTTAAAAAATGGTAGTGATTCATCCTCCTCACATGTGGCACTGATGTAAAGCTATTCCCACCGTCCAAATTGTGGATTCCACTGTAAATGAAGAATATCTCTAAAATCATACTGATCAAGCAATCCTACCATCCAATTAATGGCTATTGAATGGATGTTTAAGAATACGGGAAAAATCAGATGGTAGTTATTGTTTTCTCAGTGTAATTATTTTGTTTTACTACCTTCACATCTGGGTCAGTAATTTGGGCGGTCTGGATTGGATAGAAAACTATGCCATGTTTACGGTTGAAGAGTGTCCGTTATGTTTTACGTTGTGCAAAACTAACATACGAGTCTTCCCAATCCCAACGCATATCTACGGACTACGGGACGCGGATTGCGTACTAACTCACTGCGCTGTATAGCGTACTGAGTAAAATCTTTGAGACCCACGAATCACGATGATTTATATCTTATCCACGCCGTCCATCTATTTTTTTAAGCTCATTTTAGAGTATAGGCCTAAAATTGAAGCATATCCAAAGGTCGAGTGGACCAAACCACATGAAAAAGTGGGAATAATGACGTCCCCGTTGAAACCTTGGAAGCAGATAGGCTGGTGTACCCCACACCAGTACTGACGCTCCTCGAGCACCGAGTTGTACGAACGGTTCAAAGGAGATTAAAGTTACATGGCTCCACAGTGATGTATTTATTATATCTACACCGTTCATCTATTTTTAGAAATCATTTAAGAGAATTTTTCAAAAAAATAATCATATACAAAGATCATTTGGACCACACCACAAACGTAGGGCCCACCATACCGTTTATTTTCCATCCAATCCGTCTATAAGGTCACAAAGACTTGAATTAAGAGTAAAAACAAATTTCATGTTAATCCAAAACTTCTGTGACCCAAAAAGGGTTTCAATGGTAGACGTTCAATTCTCCACTCCTTTTTGCAGTGTAGTACAGTAGGTAGTTAGATCTGTCTTATTTTCTTCTCAAACTTTAAGAGGAGCTCACAAAATTGATAGACGGTTTGGATATAACAAATACCTCGTGATAAGACCCACGGAACTTACTGACGTAAATACAGCACGGAACTTGCTAACGTAAATACAACAGCTATACAGGTGGTGTAAGGTACATCAGCCAATCCGCTTCCAGAAACCTTCCCAAGGCCATAATGATATTTATTTTTCATACAAACTATTCGTAAGTCCACAAGGACAAAGCGGGAAGTTTTCAACGGTAGGAGTTCAATTCATACTGTTTCGAATTCGAGTGGTATGGTCCGATTCAGATATGGATATATTACAAATCTCGGTTTATGCCCTACAGTTTTCTCCGTACGTAGAGTTACTCAGTTAGCTGTAGCGCACTCAGGATGCAATCAGCGGGGTTAGGAAGCAGATTGGCTGGTGTATAACACACCACTGACCTGGCTGATGTGGGTACGTGTCGACTGCGAAGACTAGCGCTGACGCTACTCGAGCTCCAGAGTCGTACGAACGGTTCAGAGGATATCAAAATTATGTGGGCCACACAGTGATGTGGGCCACACAGTGATGTGTTTTTTATATCCATGCCCTTCATCCATTTGGTGAGATCATTTTAGAGCATGAGCCCAAAAATGAGTCATATCCAAAGCTCAAATGAACCACACCACGAATAGAAGAGAGACAATGATCCTCATCGTTAAAACATTCGTACGTCCACCGCAACATTTATTTTCCATCTAATCTGTTCATGAAACAAATGTCATGTTAAACTTCTGTGACCCCAAAAGGGTCACGATGGTAGACGTTCAACCCCCACTGCTTTGGTCCTTACTCTCTCACTCTCACTCCGTGGTAGATTCTCAGGAGTTTCAACAGGTGGTTGAGGGTTCGAGCACCCATATCTGGTGAAATTCACTACGACGTGCGTGTGTGGTGATGTGTGTGCGTGTGTAGAATAAATAAATAAATAATTAAAAAAAACTACTGCTTTTTTAGCATGGTTTACTTGATTTTTGGATCTATCTTATTTTTGTTATCCAGCCAGCTAAATAGACATTGTTTGGATATAACAAATACCTCATGAAGAGACTTATAGAACTTGGTGACCTCAACACACCATCTAGGTTAGTGATACGAGGTAGACGAGCCAAACTACTTCTGCTAGGTTATTGGTCCAATTAGTTCCATGGTATGATGTGGCAGTGGCAGGAGCCAATGGTTTACAAACTTAAGATATTTTAATCTTGAAATTATTTTTGTTTTTAATTTTTAGAGGACAAAATGCTTCTCTATCACAACTGCTCCTACGGTCTGCTCTCATCTTTGAAGGAGCAAAGTTTCATAAAAAGGATACATAAGCCCAACTAAAAATAAAAATTTGCCTTACCTTTTAGTTGATTTGATCTGTTCATTTTAATTAGACAACTGTAAATCTATATAAGGTTTTAAGTTTTTTGTTTGAAGATGTTTGTAGCCTATAATTGCGCTAACATTGTACATTAATTCTGAATTAATTTCTTATGTGTGGTCCATCTATGATGAGTTTTGCTCCCAAATTTGCACCAATGATATAAAATTAAAACTAATTACATGTGGAATGGTTGGATTTACTTTATGATAATCTAGTGAGTTACACATAGGATATGGATGGATTTAAAATGTAAGACCATTTTACATGAGAGCTATTTGATCATTCCCTTCCTTGGTTTATTTTCACGGGAGAGGAGGGTGTGAATGGAAGGATGGTATTTTTTGGTTCCTTTATATTTTCATTCTTTCTTCTTCATTCTTACTTCTTTTCTCATTCGTTAGTTTTCTTTATACTTGTTTATTAGATTTTTTCTTCTATTGGATTTTAATGGTGGGAGTTGTGAACTGGATGAGGGTGTGAAATAATATTGTAATTGATGAGTTTTTATAATAGAATGATGTTGTAATGGATGAATTTTGTAATGAAAAATTATTATAATAAATGAATATGATGAATGTTGTAATGGATTGATTTTTATTTTTTTAATGAAAGAATATTGAGATGTGAGTATGTTGTAATGGATAGATGTTGTATGGTGGTGTTTATAGTAAATCGTTAATATTTTCACTATGGATTGTCAATATTTAATGTAAATCATTGATATTCAGTTTTGATCATCGATATACAGTGTGGATCGCTGATATTTACTATAAATCGTTGATATTTATTATGGGTTACCGATCTAATGAAAATGGTCATAACTCTCATGTTAAATGTCTAATTTAAGTGATCACATGCTCGTTGAAAAGATAATTTGATGAAATTTCAAATAGTTTTGGAATCATATAATTTGAATACCATTTGATTGACCGAAAGTGTGCCCAAAGTTCATCATTCACAGTGAATCACTGATATATACTATGGACCATATCGATCTGATAAAAGTGGTCATGAATACCTCGTTACATGTCTAATTTAGGTGATCTTACATTTGTTATTAAGATAATTTAATTAAATTTCAAATGTATTTAGAATCATCTCATTTCGACACCATTTGATTGTTCAAAAGTGGACCTACATTTCATCAGTGATCCATAGTGAATGATGAATTTTGGACTAACTTTTAGATAATCGAATGATTTCCAAATAATATAATTCTAAATTCATTTGAAAGTTCATCAAATTATCTTTCCAACTAACATAAAATTGCCCAAATCAAACATGTAATGAAGGAGTTATGAGTGTTTTTGTGGAAATAGTGACCCTTGGTGAATATGTGCAGCCTACTATAACCGATGAATTTTAGGTCTTCTTTTAGGTAACCAAATGGTGTAGAATGAAATAGTTCTAAAGTCATCTGAATTTCATCAAATTACCTTTTTAACGAGTATAAGATCACCTAAATCGAATACGTAACAAGGGAGTTATAACTATTTTTATAAGATTGACAATCCATGATGAATATATATAGTCTACAAGCATAAGATCAACCAAATCAAATATGTAACAATGGAGTTGTGAACATTTTCATGGAATTAGCAATCCATAGTGAATACTTACGATCCACAGTAAAAATATCAGTGATCCACTGTTAATACTAACGGTCCAAAATAAATATCAAAAGATTATATATAGACTCGAACTGCAACCACTTTATAGTATAGGGCTATTTGGACTAATAATCACATGGGGAGCACACATCTACTAGTGTCACCCAGTAGCACTTTATCATAGGCCCACCTTAATACATATGTTGTGTATCCATGGCGTCCCAACTTATTTTACAGCATAGTTAAAAAAAAAAAAATGAAGCAGCTGCAAATCTCAAGTAGACCGCATCAAAGGAAAAAGTGTTGATTGGACACCTACCATTAAAAGCTTCCTAAGCGTATGGTTTTGTTTACTTGCCATCCAACCAATTGATAAAGTCACACATGGACCTGAAGGAAGAGAAAACACAAATGTCAACTTGATCCCAAACTTTTATGTTCCTCGATAAGTTTTTAATGGTGGGCATTCAATCCGTACTGTGTGGTCCACCTGATTAGTGTCATGCAGCATGCACGTGGTGCTCGTGCCTTTCACATCTCTACATGGGCGGAGCAATAAAATCCTTCCCAATTGGCTGCCAGGTCCTTTTTTACCTGGCAAATTCAGTTGGGGCCAAGTCAGGAAAATGTCCGGTCCTGATGCAACGGCGGTGATGGGTGGGCCAAAAGTACCGGTTGTAGGCACAAGCAGGAACCGTACCCTGTTGATGCTGATGTGCAACATGTGATCTGATTGGTATATACACCTCTGTCGGCCTCAATCAAGCAAAGCCCACAGCATCGAGATGGTGCCCACCAAAAATGAGGTCTCTCTTAGCCTTAAAGGGGCATTTTTGTCATTTCGACATTTTCAAGGGTTATAAGTACAATTTCATCATCCAAATTATTGGAAGATGTTTTTTTAAAATAAAAATAAAAAAAAATCCCCGCACGCATCTTTCTCCACACGCAGCGAATTCGGGCGAGCGTGTGGATCATCTGAGCTGTAAATAAGGTGGTCCCCACTGTTAAAATGTTCATGTACTGAATTCATGCCGTTCTACTCAGCAGACAGCCTACGAACATAAGTTCAATATGGACCCTTGGAAATAGGGATGGCCCATCTGAGGACTGGACCGTCAGGATTTTACATATGGCCATGTTCACGATGGGGGACACCTTCATCATCGCACGGATGTGACACATGCGTGCTAGGTTTGCACGTGTATTGCGTGTAAAAGTGCGTGTGGGGCTGTCTGTCCTCTCTCTGGTTACCCTACTATAACGTGTGGTGGATGTGAGAGTTGGATAACAACATGTTACATGTACCTCATGGAGCTTTCCAGTTTGTGGCGCTGTGAAATGGATCATTGCCGCTGCAGATTACATGTGGTTGTACGGTTTTTGAATCCAGATCGTCCAAATGGTGGCCCTACCACTAATGGCCCACGACATCAGAAGACTCTGATTGATTGATTCTTGAATCTGATTAACAGACTTTTCCCTTTTGAATATGGAACAATGTCTTTTTTATATACTCACCGTAGAATTAGATACCACAGATCTAACATCTAGGATGGTGCGTACGGTGCTCGTTTTCATCTGGATATCATCTACCTAAGAGGATACAAAATGGACGGCCCAGAATCACTAGAAGCGCCATCATGTTTACCATGGAATGGCAACGAACCAGGTTTGTTTGCTTCCTCGCTCTAACCTTCTCTCTGTAGTAAGCAAGAGGTGAGTTCTCATAGGGCGCGAATTTCACAGGTGTAGGGAGCCCGTGCAACAAAGAGCTCTGTGGTGCCCACCTTTATGTCTTTGCGACATCCACTCCGTCCATCAATTTTGTCAGATTACATCCACTCCGTCCATCATTTTCATCAGCTTATATTAAATCATGATAAACAAAATAAGGCCTATAAAAATTCAAGTGGACCACTATACAGAAAAAAGAGAGAATGTGGACGCCTACCACTGAAACCTCCCTGTGGCCCATCGAAATTTTGGATAAGGGTGATATTTGGTCTTTACCTTTATCCTAGAGGGATTCACTCATGGGCTGGTTGGACAGCAGACAAACATCACGGCGGGCCTCAGGAGGGTTTTAATGGTGAGCGTCTCCATCTCATTTTTACCTGTGGTGTGGCCCACTTGAGTTTTGTATTGGTCTTATTATTATTATTTTTTTAATCACACCCTAAATGATCTGGAAAGAGATGATTGACGGACAGGATTTCTCACACACCGAGGTGGGCCGAACGCGGGCTTGTTGCAGGAAATACGCGTCCTTCTTCGTGGGGCCGTGGTCCTCACCGTGGATGGCCATGCCCCATAAAATCCAGGTTTAGAATATCCCAGACATCCAATCCGAGTCACGATTTTCGTTTTGATGCATGGACCATCCAAGCCGAGTAATGATTTTCGTTTTCACTGGGCTTCACTTGTACGTACGTGGGACCAGAAGAGTCAGGACCATACAATACAATTTCTGATTTTCTACCAACGGCAGGAAGAGCATCTCATTTCTCTCCGAGGAAGTGTCTAAGAAAAAAAAAAAGACCTAACCCTAACCCTAACCCTAGGGGCAAGGCGTTGAAGGGGTGAGCTAATCCCAACCATGGTTTCAGAAAGAAAAGCAAAGGAGGGGAGAGCAATGATTACTTGAATGAAATGGGACCCACACGATTATCTTTTCTTTACAGTCTCTCGTTTTATTTTTTTGACTTGGGTGTGGGGCCCACTCCCGGCCACCACTGTCTTTATGGATTGAATGATAAAGAGCACCGCACGTGGAGTCTGAACCAAGGGACTGTCCAACCACAATAAAAGGCATGAACGACTTAGGAAAAAGAAGCCCTTCTCTAAAAATAAAAATAAAGCTTTTTTTATTTCTTTTTTGTAAAAAGCATATATTTTCAAAAAAGAACATGTCACTGTGATTGTTTACCACTATTCATATTCTCCTCCTCCCACGTGTCACTCGTGTGTTGCTATCCAGACCATACAAATTGTGGGGCACCTAATCAATGGAACATATATCTCTAAGATCACATGTATCAAACAATCTTAACCATCCAATTGGCTACTAATAAAATGGATGGTTAAGAATACATTAGTGAATGGGCATAATTCCAAGGGCAAAAATCATCACTAACGTGTGTCTATCCGGACCGTCCACATTGTGGGCCACATAATCAATGGAATATATCTTTATGATCACATGGATAAGGGACCCAATTGATGACTATAAAATGGATGGCTAAAAATAATCAGCCACTTGTCAGATTTCTAATGGCAAATCGGCACTGTACAAACACGTCCAACTGATGACCATAATTGTACGGCCAAGAGTGAATTAGAGAATTAATGGTCAGGAATTAAAGTGCAAGATCAGCAGCAATCTAGACCATCCAAATTATGGGCACATCATCAATATAACATATCTCTTAATCACAATATTCAAGCAATCCTAACCATCAATTAACAGCAATCAAATGAACGGCTAAGAATAAATTACCCAAGGGCAAGATCCGACGGTTACAATCATCGCATTCTCACACTAAATTTTGGTTTATACTCCATTCACAAAAAGGTCGGCATTTTAAGCCGTCCAGATCGCCGTACAAGAAAGCTACATGCAGGTTTGAAGAGTCACCACCATTTAAAAAACGGTGGTGAACTGTGAAAGGAGTGTAGGCCTTTCAAAAAATCAAAAACATTGCTTTTCATTCCACCATATAATTTCCACTCATTGTATTTGTTGCTTAAAGCTGGCCTCCTTCTTTTATCCTCGCCTTAGAGACTCCGTCTTCTTAAGAAGAACGAAGAAAGAAATTCTAAGATCAGATAGAAGAAGAGAATATGAATTTTATTTTTTAAATTCCAGACTATCTATTTCATCGACGATAGATATACATACGCTCATCTTATGTGATTATGGACGGTGAAGATGGCATCCGACGGCCCAATTTCCCATTACAATTACTAGAGAGGAAGGAAGAAGACACATGTTCTAGTTCGGGGTACCCTGCCACGTTGGCGATCACGCCGGTGACGGCTGGGATCCGATCGAATTCCGGTCTGGAGATCGCCGAGACATCCAAGAAGCCGCCTCCGAAGCGGACGTCTACCAAAGACAGGCACACGAAGGTTGATGGCCGAGGCCGGCGCATCCGCATGCCAGCCACGTGCGCTGCGAGAGTCTTCCAGCTGACTCGGGAGCTTGGGCACAAGACGGATGGAGAGACGATCGAGTGGCTGCTTCAGCAGGCGGAGCCGGCAGTGATCGCAGCCACCGGAACAGGTACAATTCCCGCCAATTTCACGTCGCTGAACATCTCTCTACGTAGCTCCGGCTCCAGCATGTCGGCGCCGCTGAGGAGCACGTACTACAACCATGCGCTGGCAGCCGCACCGCAGCTGAGGATGAGGAGTGAGTGGGACCGCAGCGGCATCGATGAATCCCAGCGTCGAATTCTTTTTCCTGGAGTCGGGTTCTCAACGGACAGCACGTCCAGTCTCCTCAATTTCCATCAAAACACCCTCAGCCAAACGCTGCAACCGTCCAAACACGAACTGCGTGAGCCGTGCTTAGACATGTCGGACCTGGACGCTGGTGACAACAAGAAGCGCCGTTCGGATCATGACCCACAGCAGCAACAACAACATCAGATGGGGAATTACATGTTACAACCGACGTCTGGGCAGGCCGGACCCACGGCAGGCCATGGTCAAATGCCAGGAACGTTTTGGATGGTCACTAACCCTAACAACCAAGGAATGAGTGGTGATCCCATATGGACATTTCCTTCAGTAGGTAACACAACCATGTATAGAGGTTCGATGTCTAGTGGCCTACATTTCATGAACTTCCCAACACCAATGGCTTTACTGTCTAGCCAGCAGCTTGGCCCCACTGTTGGTGGGACCAATGAGGGACACTTGGGCATGATCGCCGCGTTGAATGCCTACCGTTCATTTACTGGCGCAGGCAGTGCCGGGTCTGATCCAACATCGGCCACTGGGTCTCACCAACATCACAGTGGGGACGATCGGCACGACACGACCAGTCAGTAACTGAACCTGAATTTACAGCGTTGACGGTCCCGATCGTTCCTTCTGATATATCTACGCGTGCAATGACACACACACGTGTGGTTTGCTTGCCCTAATTTCAAGTTGAATGGATCATTTTTGTGTATGTGTGTGTGTTTGGGTGTTTGGGGAGAGGGGTTTCCGGGATTTGAGAATGGGAATTTGGAACGGATACTGATGGATTGGATAGGGTTTGCTGTGGTATGGTGGTGACCTTTCATTAACACACATGTTTATCATACTATATTGTATTTTTATTTGTTTTTGTTGCTTGCTTTGAAAGGCTGCTTCTAGGATATACTTGGATGTTTGGCTAGCTAGCTTACGTCGACTGTTGTCCTGGACAAGCTAGTCCTTGTTTGGACGTCCCGCCCGTGATTTCCCAGCACCCCGGAATTCAGTACTAGTTTGTTCCCATCTATGAATCAGATCGGAGAAGGCAGTCCGGAAAATGGCGCACTGTTCCATCGACATTTTAGTGGTGTGGCCAAACACACACACAAACACAAAAATTTGGATTAGATCATTTGTGGATCTTCCCATTCATGGATTAGTGGGCATCCAAACACGGCCATGGTTTATGTTTCAAATGTTTTATTTTATTTTATTTTATTTTAATTTTCCTTTGAAGAATGAGATTGATAAGTTGTATTGTTTTTCCTTGAATTTCTTCAAGCTGAGGTACATTCTCAATTTTTCATTTTCCCCAAATTGCCCCTATAAGTGTTGCAGTACTAGACCAATCATGGATCGATTAAGGGCTAATTTTGTGATTTGATGCTCTGGCAGACTGTGACACTTGATACGCAGTCACTCAGAAATTGCAGTGTACCCTGAATCAACATAATTATACTGACTAGATTGTGGAACAACAGTTGTTACTAGCATATCATATATATATCCTATGTGTTTCACTCAATCAGCTGTCACATTGTTCTAGATAGGTAGGATCATCCCTTAGGGTATTTTTGTAATTATATCCTGGAATATATATGAAATTATTCTCTGATTGATCCAAACCTCTGATCTGTGGACACAGCTTGTTTGTCGAAATACGTCAATCTTCATTTTTAACCGTCGATTAAGTGTCCACCGATCAGACATATAACCAAATAAGCTTAATTTTTGGACCATATATGATGCATCTCAACCGGGTCCCATAATTCGGACAGTTTAATTTGACTCACTTGCATGCCATGTGCACAATTTCTAAGTCTTTTCTGAGTGCCTGTCTATCATCTATCACACTCTACAGAGTATCAAAGTTTTTCTCCTTCTCAGTTTGCTCAGTCAGCACTTCTCTCTCTCTCTCTTCACGAACGTGTCACGTGACTGATACCAGCTGCATCGATACAGCAATGGTGCAAACGCATGTTATAGAAGGGAGCACGTGCTGGTGCTGCTGAAGGTTTACCTACAAAATCTGTAATTGGGTGCAACAAACCAAGGTGTTCTCTCTCAAGACCACGGCACGTGATTGCTGCAAGCCGCAGAACCGACGCAGCTCAGTCTAACAGAACGAAATGAGTAGGTTTGGTGGCCCACCTATCCTGAGAGTCTCTACAGTTCCATTGGCTGATATGGTTGGTGGACCCACCCAAACCATAGGGTCCCCAGTTGGAAGCCAGCGGCCCACCGTCCTTTTCTTCCTATAGATTATGGATTTATGACATGTTTTGAAAATCTTAAAATTTTAATCTTATAACGGTTTTTATTATTTTTTTTTTACGTGGATTTTCGATAGTTCTATGAAACGGTGAAATAAAAGGTAGATTTCAGGACAACCCAGGTTGGTGTGACGTCCTAATCTCTAACGTACACATCCGGTTATTCAATGGGAACTGTTTATCCATTGGGCCACACAACGGACGGTTTCCATATCACATCGTGGATGGGGCTCATGATTAACGGTTATGTTAACCGTATGTGCAGCAAATACAAGACGAATTCTAAAATACTCCTGGGTGATATTTGAAGTCTCCGTCCAACGCAAAACAAAAAGCTCTGTGGGGTCCATCGTGAGGTGTCTATGGAATCTACTCCGTCCATTATTTGGGCCAAATTATTTTAGGATGTGAACCTAAAAACAATGCCAATCATATATTTAAGTGGATTACACCACATAGAAAATTGGGGATGGGGATTCCTACCATCGAATCTTTCTTTGGTCCACTGGAGTTTTGGATGAGACTGATGTTTGGTTTTTCCTAAAATCCTGTTGGGACTCTCATTAACGGATTGGATGTCATGTAAACATCAGGTGGGGCCTAGGAAGTTTTCAACGGCTTGTGTCCTCGTCCTCACAGTTCCCTGTGGTGTCCACTTGCATTTTGGATCTATTTGATTTTTGGGCTCACGTCTCACATGAGGTGGCACAAAGGATGAGCGGAGTAGGATGTCACTTCAAGGTGGGCCCCACAGCGTTTTTCCTTGCCCGGGCTCCGGCTCAGGACCACAAGAGAGATTGCTCTGGCCGGTGGCCACGAAATGGAGTGATCATGCCCTAAAAATCACGTTGAATTGAAAAAGTTCTGACCATCCGATCTGTCTACTTTCAGCCGTAGAATGTGGACAACTCCTCCCTTTTTTGCAAATTTTTTCATAGCCGTCCGATTTCTGACCGGTAATGCGATGACCAGGGAATTCGATCATGACTCCCATTTCCCTTTAAGTCTCTCACGTGTCAGTGGATGTGACTTGAATTGCTCTTTCATGGGCAATACGCGGAGTCGTGTATGATAACCGTAGAATCGGAGCGTACACTTTCTGGAAGACAATACAGTAGAACCGGAAGAACTGGAGTAAGGTCAATCCATCTCCACAAAGCACACGTGGAAGAGTTATATATCAATCGATACTATCCATATCGTGGGCCCATCAATAGGTGGACTGATTGTTGAGTATCACATCTAGAAGACACCTGTAGACTCCCCATTCTCACAAATTAATATTGACCATTAACTAAATTCATTTCGACCGTTGCTTTGAAGATAAGCGATTAGATTAATGAGATCATCTGATCTACTGAAAATACATGTGTAGTAGGTTAACTGAACGGAAGGTCCTGATTAACGTGCCACGTGTAATTTGGAGAGATGGGTCTACCATATTCTGGTACATCCGGCTCTACGGTATCACCTCCCTACTTTTCTGGTGGTTGCCTGTTTGGTAAAACGGGGTGTATTTTTCCTAGAAAGATTCCCCGCAATTGCACCCTTTTGCCTTTTCTTCTATCCCGAGAAGATATTGTCTGAGTGCGCACGTCTTTCGGGCCCAGCACACGTGAGGAGCGTGCAATCATCAGTAGCCTATAACCTAGCTTTTTTAAGGGCTTAACCCGCGCTTTACACGAGCTGAAGAATTGCTAACTGCACTCGCTCGTGTGCGATTTGAATGTCCACACGCTTCACTCGTGGGGCTAGAGTTACACGTGTGTGACACGATCCCCCCTTGCATCTAAAACCAGTCAAATCAAATATGATTGCCCGATTGGTCGTACATGTCTTATTTAAATTCTCATAGCGTCTAAATTTATTGGAATTTTCTGATGAGCGGCTCTGATCTTGTACATGTTGGCGACGTTGCTACAGTACGTCCATGTTTCATGTTGCAACGATCCGGACAGTTTATACGATGGGCCTCGCCCTGGATGGGTATGTCAAACCGTAAAATTCTCAGATTGGAATACCCGAACTCATTTTAACCATTTCCTTTGAATATGTACCGTATCCTGAGCGGTTGTCTTTTGGGAGACGTCTTTGTGGCTCCCCTAATCAACCCAGGTCGGTGGATCCTTGACTGTGGGGCCCACAATGATGTATGTGTATTATATCCATGCCGTCCATCCATTTAGCCAACTCATTTTATTACATTAACCCAGAAATGGAGTAGATCCAAATCTCAGGTAGAACACACCATAGGAAACTTTGGTGATTGAATGTCTATTATTAAAATCTTTCTAGGGCCTACTATAATGTTTATTTGACATCTAACCCGTTGATTAGGTCACATTGACATGGATGAAGATAAAAATCAAATATGTGATCGATCCAAAACTTTTGTAACCCCCACGAAGTAGTTAATGCTCAACCGCCACTATATCCTGTGGTGTGGTCAGCCTAAGACTTGGATCATCTTTATTTTTGGGTTTATATCATAAAATGAGATGAAAAAATAGATGGGCAGTATGGATATAATAATTATGTATCAAAATGAGCCCCACAATCAAGATATGGGATCGACCCAAATCATGTCCTAGCTTTTGGTGATGTTTTCATAATAAGAAAAGAAAATTTATTAATCCTAAAGGGCCAATGCCCAAAAATTACAAAGGGTTAAAAGGCAGATGGGAATTACGAGGTGGTCTCCCTCCATAGTTACTGTCTTCATATTGTCTCCTTTGTTTTTTTGGGTCGTTGGTAGTAAGTCTGCTATTTTCCAACAGTGATGATATAGAAGGCAGTCACCATCTATTATATGAACGGTTTGGATCATTGGAACACAATCCAAAACCAACGGTTATAGTCCCAATGCATGTTGGAACAACATGTTACGAGCCGGTATTTACGGTAACCGTTATTTTTTGTCATATTATTTTTTTCCCCAGGGAAGCCAATTGCATACTTAATTACTGAGTTAACTATGTTGGGCCCAATGTGAATGTATGTGGTTTATCCATGCTGTCCATCTGTTTTTTCATTTCTTTTTAAGAACTAAGCACAAAATTGAAGCATATCCATAGCTTAAGTGGACCACACCACAGGAAACAGTGGAAATAATCATTTCCACCGTTGAAACCTACATAGGGCCCACAGTGATATTTATTTATCATCCAACCTGTTCATAAGATGACACAGATATGGATGAAGTGAAAACTCAAATATCAGCTTGCACCTAAGAAATTTTCAACAGTAAATGTTCAATTCACACAATTTCTTATTGTGTGGTCCACATGAGCTTACACATGCTTCATTTTTTGTCTCAAGCTCTGAAATTATCTGGTAAAATGTAAGGATGGAGTGGATAATGTATATAAGTCACGATGAGCCCCACAGAAATTACCCAGTATTGAATCCGCTTCCTTGGATTAGAAAATCTTCTAGCATAGGAGATTGAGAAACTATTCATAAATAGCCCCCAAAGGCACGGTTAATATTCAAAGTTAAAAGAGTTAAATTTTGCAAGGATTGAAATTGATGGGTTTTTGGACCCGTCGTTGACCGGTCGTGAGCCTCGCTCGACCGGTCGAAGGCTGGTCTCGACTAGTCGTGGCATGACTTAAAGTCCAGCGACTGTGGACTATTTTTCTCCAGGGTACTCGACCAGTCGAAAGAGATGCTTGACCAGTCGAAGGTGACTCTCGACCAGTCGTAAACTCGGTTCGATCAGTCGAGGTTACACAGATTCGTTCCGCGATTTTGCGCGGATTTCGTGTCGCAAGTCATTTCGCAACTGGGATGCGGAAAGGAGTTTCCTAAAACTTTAAATAAGAGTTTCTAGGGTTTTTTAGGTGCGACAAGAGGGTTTCCTAAAGCTTTACAAGAGATTTGATAAAGGGTTTAAGGCTATCAAAGGTGAGAGAGATAGAAGAAAAGAGAAAGAGGAAGCTTATAGAAGGGAGGTTCTGCTCGTGGAGGTTATCTACTGTGCAATCTATATCTCAGAGCTTCTATGTCCTCGTAATCGGTTAGATCTCTCTGTTTTTCTTTGTTTCTCTCATTGTTTATCCACTTCTGCGTGAGTGAAGAAGTTTGTAACGTTATACTTCATAGTGGATTGTTGTTCTGGACGAGGTCCCGTAGTTTTTACCTCTTCGAGGGTTTTCCACGTAAAAATCTCTTGTGTGGTGTGTGATTGATGCATTCATTGCTTTATTATCCATAATTCTGGTTTATTCTGGAGGGCTAGATCCTAAGGTTTTGTGCAAAGCCCCCAACAAAAATAATCCAATTTGAGTTATATATATATATATATATATATATATATATATATATATATATATATATATATATATATATATAGGAAAACGCTTACCTGCGAACCAGTTCGTACGTAGTACGTACGAACTTTTTTGATGACCCATCATACGTGATGAATCTCGTAAATCTGAACGGTTCACATGAAGCAGAACCTCATGAAACCTAATTGTATGAATTTTTACTTTGATCCGAAACTTTGGTGGGCCGTGAAAAATGTAAACAGCTTCTTTCCTTGATTTGAATTTCTCTTTGCTATGGACGATATGGATAAAAGTAAAACTTAGTCCTAGGGGGTTTCACTAGGTGCTGCTTCACATGAACGGTTCAGATTTTGGATCAACATCACGTATGATGGGTTCTCAAAAAAGTTCGTACATAGTACGTACGAATTGATTCGCAGGTGAGCGCTTCTCTCTCTCTCTCTCTATATATATATATATATATATATATATATATATATCTATATATATATATTAAAGCCCCTGTCATTTAAACGGTTCCCAGCGAGAGTCCTGTCCCAAATTCAAGGAATGTAGTTACGATGTATTTCAACAAACCTGGGATGCATATTTTACACCTTAAATTTTTTTTAAAAAAAATTATTAGAGTTATGGTGCACCTAGTTGCATTGAGACAGTTACACAGTTCGATCAATGGATCTGGACTGTCCATTAGGTCGGTCCAATACATATTTGGGCTACCGTGAAAATATCACACAAATCTGATAACCACAACCATTTGATCAGTGGCATCTGATATCGACGGTCAAGATCATTAGTACAAAAATAGGCCTATCAATAATTTAACCCATCTATTTGATGGTTCCCATCATGGATTACTAATGATTATAAAGAATCACATCTGTTAGGCAATCCTAACCATCCCATCCATGGGCTGTAAGAAGGACGGCTACGAAAAATTAGGCCAAATAAATGATGGACTGGATCATCTGATCGATCCGGCTTTCGTATCCTAGCCATTGAAATGTGCTTTTGACTTAATAGACTATTCAGATCAATCTAGTTGAATTTCCAATGTCACCTGATGCAACTACTAGCACTATTACTTACAGGGCTTGGGCCTAACTCGGACCGCAGGCCCACTTATAAGGTTTTTCGACAAACGGGCTGGATTCATTCTAATTCGGCCCAGTCCATTGAGTTTGAGTGATTAGGTGGGCCACTCGGTGAATGTGCTTAGCCTAGAAATAGGTTCGTCCAACGTGGGTGGGCCATAAATGCATTTTGAATGCGGACCGTTGGTTATTTTCTCATAACCTTTCACTCAAGGAGTGGACAAACCTCATTCACACTCACCATATGGCATGATGAATGGCTTGGATTTCTCACGTCCCATTGGTTGACAGGGCGTCGGTGGTGGACCGTCGTCAGAAGCACACCTCATTTGAAAATATCAGCCATTTTATTTCACTTGTTTTAGTCATTAATAAATATTGCCCGTTGGTTTCAAAACCTACTCTACACGTGGTATGCACCTGAATCTGAACCGTCGAAATTGCCGGACGCGGATTTCCTGGGAAAGCCTTTGGCAGGAAGTTCCTGCGCAAGGATGCTCGGTGGGGCCCACAGAGATGTTTGAGAGAAATCCACCCCGTCCATCCGTTTTGAGAGCTCATTTTAGGACATTAAATTAAAAACGAGGTGGATCCAAAACTAAGTTGGGTCACACGAGAGGGGAAATTGGGGAAAGAAATTCCTACCGTTGAAACCTTCCTCTGGCTCCACATTGATGTTTATATGCAATCCAAACCGTTTATAAGGTCATTACTACTAGGATGAAGTGAAAATACCAAAAAAATTGCTTGACACAAAAATTTTATGACCCCAAGATTAATGTTTCAACGATTCACACCCATTGTTTCCTGTCGTGTAACCTACTTAAGTTTTGGATACACATCACTTTTGGTCGCATGTCCTAAAATAAGCTCTCAAAGCGGATGAACCGGTGGATTTCTCACGAACATCTCGGTGGGCCCCACCCAGCATCCTTGCCCAGGAAGTTCCTGCGAAAGGCTTTGCAGATTTCCTGCGTCCCCAACTGCCTGTGTCCTGTATGCGGAAGCAATGTGGGACCCACCGAGATGTCCATGAAAAATCTACTCCGTCCATCAGTTTCACAAGCTCAATGGACAAGGACCCAATAATGAGGCATAAAACCATTGTTTGGCCACAAAGATTTTGGGTCACGTTATTATCTATTTTTTTTTTTTACCAGTGGAAATAACCTCATGAACGGTTTGCATGGATATAAGCATTTACACTTTCACTGTTTAATGTCGTGTGGCCCACCTGAGTATCGGATATGTCTCGTTTTTTGGCTCCTGTACTACTGTGACCTTGCAATACTGGTGCATGGAATATATTTTTCACGGACATCATGGTGGTCCCACATAACTTTTCGGAAACGGATTGGCTACTACCACTGCCACCAGCCAATGGCTGGTGGTCGGTGCTCTGTGGAACCCACCATGATGTATGTGTTCCATCCATGCCGTCCATCTATTTTTAAAGATCATTTTATGGCATGAGACCAAAAATGAGATACATCCAAATCTCAAGTCGACCACATTAAAGGAAACAGTGTTGAATGAATGTCGACCATTAAAAACTTTTTGGGGGCTATAAAAGTTTTGGATCAAGTTTATCCTTGTTTTTTTCCCTTCATTTGGGTCTGTATGAGCTAATCAACGGATTGGATGTCAAATAAACAGTACAGTGGACCTTAGGAGGATTTTAATGGTGGATATCTAATCACTATTGTTTTCATGTGGTGTAGTCCACCTGAGATTATACGCCTCTCATTTTCTGTATCAAGCCCTAAAATGATCTTTAAAAATGGATGAAACACATATACCATTGGGCCCACAGAGCACCGACCACCAACCACCGGGCTGGTGTCAGGGGGAGTAACCAATCCGTTTTCTGGCAATTCGCGTATTCGGTCCCATGTTCGCCAACTCAGCAATTGAAGACACCCAAACGGTGGATTCGGATTGGGTGGTGACCCCCAACACACCCAACTACCTGGTGGAAAAACTCTGTAGGCGCATCATGATGTGTGTTTTATCTATGAGGTCAATCTAGTTTGGCAGTTCATTTTATGGCATGATACCAAAAACGAGACAGATCCAAATCTCAGGTGGACCACACCACAGGAAACATAGTAATTGAATGCCGACCATTAAAAATATCCTGAGGGTCACAAAAGTTTAGGATGAAGTTGATATTTTTGTTTTCCCTTCACCCAGGGTTACGTAACTTTATGATTAGGTTGGATGGAAAATAAACATCACGGTGGGGCCCAAGAAGTTTTCAACGGTAAACGTTCAATCCCCACTGTTTCCTGTGGTGTGCCCCACTTAAGCTTTAGATCTGCCTCATTTTTGGGATCATGCCCTAAACTGAGCTGGAAAAATAGGTAAACGGTGTGGATAAAACACATAATCATGATGGGGCCCACATAGCTTTTCCACTAGCTAGCTGGGTGATGTTGGGTCACCCGTCACCACCCAATAAAAAGCCTCCCACATACGTGAGAAGACCACACGCGCGGCATCCCAACCCTGCAGACGCGTGTTCAACCCAGCTCCTCATCAAACAAAGAAGATACGTGCCCTATCCGAAAATTGACCTAGTACACTCATCAATGTACACGTGCGGTGCATATGATGATTGGAATGACCTAGTTTTCTGTGTAAGAAGATGTGCACGGTGTGCCCCACCAAATGGACGGCTGAGATCTCGAACACGAGTGCCATTTTGCATGTAATGTGGTCATTTCTCCCTTTTCTTTTCTGAGAAATGGTATAGGATTCCCATCAGTGATTGAGGGAGTGATTTGCGGGTCAAATGATACTCATGTGTGAAATCTGGGCCTCTAATCAGGTAGGTCCCACCACATTTTAGATCAACAACCCACCCTTGATTTTTGCAAAAGGAGTTACGATGAGAAGGATAAAGAATCAATTATGCAAGAGTTACGATGAGAAGGATAAGGAATAGTAAAAAGTGATCCCATAGTATCATTAAAAAAATATCCCCTTACGTGCACCTCAGCGGAACATATGGGCCGTGGAAAAGGTGTACCATACCGTGAGGAGAATTTGGAACAAACACACATCAGGTGAGCCACACATATATATTGTTACCGTTAAAATGGAGTAGCCACTAAGGAAAATGCAGTTTGAGCATATATGCACTGTGCAAAAAGCTCGGCCAATGCTAATCATAACCGAAGAAGAATACTTCACATTTCACGGAAGGATCATAAAGCTGACCATCTGTGGAAAGAATCTCTTTATCTTTGACCACTGCTGACCCCTCCAGATGTCGAGCTCTTCCACAAACTCATACATTTTAGAGCTGGTGCTCAAAACATTTATCGGAAAAAAGGCCCAAAATACGACGTTCATCGTAAGACAAAAGGAAGAGGATAGTCATCTCCGATATCCCATATGTACCCTATTAAAGAAAAGAGCTAGGCCCAATGTTCAGCAACCTATCCTAGGCCGACCAACGTCCAAGTCGGCACGACCTCTCTTCTACTAATTTCGATGTCTCGACAATATCTGCCCGAGATTCCAGTTAAAGATCTAGGAAGATGATCGCTACATAAATCTGCCCGGAACCTCAACCAGATATCTCGGAGGATCCTCACTACACATCGGAGATCCAAATCCCTCTCTGAAACGGGCTACCGCCTCTTCTCAACTATAAATAAGAGCACCCATGATAGCCAAAGCTACGCACCATCTTAAGCCCAGAGTCATGTTTATACGAATTTCCTACCTAACTTAGTACCCTGCCGCAGCCGGGATCTCTTTATCTTCTTCCTGCGCGGGTACCGGAAGGTGCAAGGAAAGCTACCCTGAGGAACGGATGTTCATGGTTTTCATCTTATGTCACATTTATGATGCCGCCTGCTTTTTGTACGGCTCAGATGTCATGCTTAAGTTACGCATCAGCGAAAAACAAAATCATTACTCGCTAAGTTCATATACAGGCGCTATACACGTTTTTTTTTTTTTTTAACAGTGTTAGTAGTTGCATCGGGTAATTTAAACAGTCCAATCGATCGATCTAAACGGTGCATTAAATCTAGAATACATTTCAAGGGCTGCCATGAAAAAATTAATGCTGATCAGATGATCACATCCATCCTAGATTTGACCTTATATTTCCTAGCCATCCATTTTCCAACAGATGGATGGGATGGTTAAGATTGCCTATATTTATATGTAGTTCTTTAGAGTCATAAGAGATCCATGATGGGAACCAGCAAATAGATGGATGGAGTTGATGGTTCGTCATATATTTATACAAATGATCGTGGTCATCCATATTAGAGATCATTGATCAGATCGTTAAGATTATTAGATTAGTGTAATATTTGCACAGTATCACATACAATGTTTGTTGGACATAATGGACAGTCCAGATCAATCGATTTGGACTTTTAGGTGTCCCAATTCTACTAGGAGCACCGTAACTTGTCGTGCTCTGAGAGCACTGGAGCATCTCTCGTCATCAAGATTCATAAAATAATCACAGGGAATAATCGGATAACAACGAGGGTAGTATCCTGATTCGCCATTTTGGACGTGTGAGGCCTATGGCTTGAAATCTTGACCGTTGATCTTATAGAATTACTTAATCTGGAATTTTTTAGGATACCTTTAATCCTCAATGGGGAAAATCATATCAACGGTCTTGATCACTGACCCACAAGGCCTGCTTGTGCAAAATGGATGCATGAGGACACTATTCATGTGCTGATGTATGGGACTTTGTAATCATGGATAAAGAGCACTTTCCCCTCTCATGATAAAAAAGGCAAGAGCTCTAATGAGAGAAGATGGAACTTCTGTGCTTTGCTCTATCATGTCTGCGATGTAATAAGGAATTTAAATATGTTTTAGAGAGATGATCCAGTGCTCCTAGTTGCATTGGGACACCTTGACAATCCAATCCATTGATCTAGACTGTTCATTAGGTTCATCTCACGTTTCATCGGCTACCATGCAAACACCACATTGATCTGACAACTATGAATCATTTGATCAATGGTATTTATATGAACGGTGAAGATCACTGACACGAAATTGGTCCCAATCAACAATCTGATCCATCTATTTGTTAGAGTCCATCATGGATTTCTTGTGATTCTAAAGAATACTTTTTTTGGGGGGAAACATAATCCAATCCATGTCTTTGAAAACATATGGCTGTAGAAAAGAAGGACAAATCAAAGATGGATTGGACCATCTTATCAGTACAATTTTTTTCTGATAGCCTATGAAATGTATTCTGTAGTTAATGGACAGTTCAGATTGACTGATTGAACTGTCTAAGTAAACCAACACAACTAGGAGCACAATAACTTATCAGTCCTCTGAGAAGAGTGAAGCATTTCTCCGTACAAAGTATATTTCCCAGATATTATCTTTAGTTGGGACTTTTTAGCATGTGTTATTTTCAAAACATATCACCTACAACTAGCTGTTTGAAAGCTTGACATGGGACCCTTCTTACAATCATTTTACCCTTGAAAATACAGCAAAATGATAGTTGTATGTTAGCTTAGGCTACAACCTTTCACACGTGCTATCATATTGATGCCTGTTTCCTATCACTACTCAATGCATGTGGCTGCAACATTTGCAATGGTAGAAGTGACAACATGAATATCATATGCAGCTTTACAATCCTCCATGCGACTCAATCGAGGGCAAACATGTCTGATACTAAGAAAACTCAAACTTAAAGAAAACAAATCACATGACCTATTATATCTATTAAGAAAAATTCCAATATATACATGTTTATAGAATATGTTTACAAAAAAACCTTGATGTAATTCTAATCATGCATTTCTTTTGATATTAGACATATATTTTATAAGATGTAAAAAATATTAATTTATGCATTAGTCCCTTGAAACTTTAGATGTTTTCAAAGAAAATCGATCATAGCTCATTAAAGCGAACTTGAATTATAGATTTTTGGGCTCATTGAAAAAACTAGTTAACTTGATAAGCTTTTAAATTTATTATTATTA
Organism: Magnolia changhungtana; assembly: GCA_030180095.1. Classification (NCBI taxonomy): domain Eukaryota; kingdom Viridiplantae; phylum Streptophyta; class Magnoliopsida; order Magnoliales; family Magnoliaceae; genus Magnolia; species Magnolia changhungtana. The sequence goes on from JASAUF010000162.1 coordinate 2,428,966, forward strand.
TTATTATTTTTACTATTTTAATGTATTTTCATATATGAAAGGTGGGCTAGAAGGTGAGTGGTTTGCAACCTAAAATTTTTAATATATGAAATTAGGGGTGTACATCAAGTCGAACCGAGTCGAGCTGGCCTTAGCTTGACTCGGCTCGGCCACTAGCTAACCACGGCTCGAACTCAGCTCGGCTCATCCTCAAGCCTAACTGGCCAACTCAGCTGGGTTCAGTCAGCAGCTCGGGCTAGTTCAAGCCGAGTTCGAGCCAAGATCGAGTCGAATTCTATTGCAACATTTTCACAAACACTTGGACTGTACCTTCAAAATATCATTGTATTTGAGACAACAACAATGGTTTTATAGGTATTTTATCAAACACCTTCTAAACAACATAAAAATCAAGAAAAAAAAAAGGGTGTTGGTTTCATATACATACATTCTCTGCCACCAGCCACACTTCTTTGAGTCATTTCATCAAACACTTGGTGAGCAACATTAATATCAAAGTAATCGAGTCACCGAACTGGTTCGATTTGAGCTGGGTTCGATCCGAGTCGAGTCAAGCTGGGGCCAATTCGAACTCATTTTCAAGCTCAAAAAATTAGCTCGACTCGGCTCGAACTCAGCTTCAAACTGAGTCGAATCAAGCTTTTTCGAGTCGAGTCGAGCGAGCTAACCGAGCTAGCACGGTTCATGTACACCTCTATATGAAATCCAATAATTATATATTTATATTCGTAGAATAACATATGTGTCAAGGTAAATTGTTTAAAATATGATATATATAATATATAAGTGCAACATGCAAGACAATTACTGCCTTGAGCTTATAGGCACACTAATTTCATAATTTAAAGATAGTTTTTTTTTTTTTAAAAAAAAAAAAATAGCAATCATGTTTTCATGTTCAAGTTTTAACAAATTAGATGTTAGGATTCTTTAACCATTATGACCTTAGGACTGAATTATTAATATTAGGTTCCCCAATTTAGACATTTCACTTGAATTACCATATGTCACATGTTCAATTTTTGAATACTTTGCGTCATATGCAACTTGAGTATCTTGACCAAAAAAATAATAATTTAATACCTATATTCTTCTATTGAAGAAGAAAAAACCTACATTCAGGTTTGCATGTGGTTGGGTCCTTACTCATGGCTCAATGGTAGCCCATGTGGGTTTCAACACTGAGGTCATGAGTTTGATTACTGTAATGCTCAGGATTTTATAATCCGAGTTTGGAACTCATGCACGAAATTTCGATTGTTAATTTTGGACAAAATTCTCCCCTCTCAAATAAACTTATTTAACAATTTCGAGTGGCACCATAACATAAGTAAAGCCAAACCATGTATTAGTAATGTATAAATGAAAATCTAAACATAAATGAATAGTTGCCGATATTGCTTGTACAAAATAGTTGCCACATAGGGCTTATACAATCAAAGTACTCAAGTCCAAACTGAAGGAAATAACAACTAAGACTCAAAATAGAATGAAAAACTAAGCATCTAATCTTGGGTTGTAAGATCGTCAAGCTCCTCTCAAGATAGGTATGGCCACTTGTCCCTAAGCATCAATATCCCGCTCTACATTTGCAAGTACCTACTCATCCCCTACATCACATGTTGGTGTGATAGCATATAGTATCCACGAGTGGCCATTTTAATGAGAAACAACTCCCAAGATCATAATCCATAATAATAGTTCAAAAAAAATAAAAATACATACAATCATAAAAGCGATTCATAAGTATAATCTTACTTAATTAATGCATGTATGTATGAAATGTTCTTCACACTTGGAAATGCACATCCAGTTGGCAAATGTAGGTGTAACTGACCAAAAAGGGATGGCCATACGATGATTACTCATCCATTAAAATACCCTAGGGGTAAGTGCGCATAATGACTAGTTACCCAATTAAAATCCCAACAACAACATACAATCACTAAGGGCTAATCATCCATTAAAATACAAATAAAGCACATGCACACAATGGCTAGCTAACTGGTGAAAAATATGCATGTTATGAATGCGTGATTAACCCATCTGTTATTATTCTGATTTACAAATAATATATTTATGTAAGACTTTACAACTAGTGGCTATCCCATTTCATGATCCGACAAGTAGCCTTACCATCACAAGATCATCCATGAATACAATAACAAGATTTATCCCTCAAGCTCTCTTGGGAACAAGTCTAGCAAAAATAATCAAATAAGAATTCAACTCATAAGTTACTTGAGTACAACTAGATTCTATAATAGTATATTTACAAACATTTCCATTTAAATTTCATAAAATAGGAGCCACTAGTTCAAGGTAGAATCCCAAGACATATATTCACACCCATACAACAATAAGTTCTCCAATAACTCATCGACTCAACAATGTGGTATTCCACGTATTCACTTTCTTGCAATGCTACACTAACTTCTATACCATACCCTCCATACATATGCCACATCCTTTACACCTGAATTCATATAAACATAATATTTTCACATTGGTGTTTGAACAAACTCGAAATTCCACATCTTACTAATTCTAAGTATGTTAGAATTTAGAAGAAAATTTTCATTCAAAGCAAAAGATCTACTTACGACAGTTCTAACCATAAGAAAAACACTTTAATATTTAATTAGGATGAAAGGTTTAATCATGTTATAATAAGAAATTAGAGGATCTGCATAAATTATCTACCAAATTCAAGTAATTTAGCATGATAAGTCAAGGCATTAGGTGAGAATTCTCAAACTAATTAAGAATATTATTCATTTCGAACTTAACTTACTAATACAATTGTACATGTGTATGTGTCGATTTCTATTGATCCGACGATCAGATTCCTCCATATACTGATATTCAACCTTCTAAAAGTCTCCATCCTAGTCTAGTTAAGAATTGTTGGTAGATTTAGTGATTAGAAGGCTTAATTGTTTTCGCCAAATGATGAATTACTAAATTGAGTTGTGCAAGCCTGATGAACGATGAATCTAATGATCCAGGTTTTCAAATTTAGTATGGATGGTTAGATTTACTTATACAAGGGTCCCGTTAAGTTTCATCCGGTCAGATTTTTAGAAATAAAGTATTATGCATAAACTTCTAAGTCTTTCAAATTTTATTCATATGTGAGCACATGTGCAAGTGTACTTTAATAAATAAATTTACAATGACACATGTGAACATCCAATATCCAAGTATTTGAGGGACATGGTGTTACAAGTACTCATAAGGTGTGCGTGAAAAAAAAAATGGTTTGCATGTGGAGGTGTAGGCCCAGGCTCACCCAAGAGAGTTGGTCTCTTACTGCGGGGCTCACCTTGATGTACGTATTATGTATCCATGTTGTCTATCTGTTTTGCCATATCATTTTAGAGCATGAACCTGACACTAAACCATATCCAAATCTCAGGTGGATTATACCATGGGAAACAGAGGCTATTGACCATACTATAGGAGACAATGGTGATTAACATTCCACCATTAAAAACTTCCCAAGCTCACCGTCATGTTTATTTGCCATTTAACCTATTGACAAGGTTACACAAACCTGGTTGAAGGGGAAAATATGTATATACCAGCTTGACTCAAAACCTTTGTGGCCTACAATGTGCTTTTAATGGTCAACAACCACTGTTTCACATGATATGATCTATGGAGATTTGGATTTGCTTCATTTTTTAGCTCAAGCCATGAAATGATCTTGTAAAACAGATGGACTGCATGGATATAGAATAAATACATCAAGGTGGGCTGATTCAGTTTTGGGTTCATGCCCAGAAATGATCTGGCAAAATGGATGGACATCATGGATATAGAATAAATACATCAAGGTGGGCCCCACAGTCAAGGCTGCACCGTCTTGGGTGAAGCCAGGCCTCACCTAATCTACTCCCTTGAAAAATAACCATTGGAGAGGATTTTAAATAATCAGATTTTGGATTTCAAACAGGCCCTAAATAGATTTGAAATCCATAAAAATCCAAACTGCCCAAAATCCACCTAAAATGCATGCTAGCTAACAACCCCTTAATTACAATTCACTTGAGTCCAAGTAGAATTAAAATATGAGAAGAGAGAATCCATTTCATAAATACATCCTTCATTGGTTAGGAAACATGATAGGTATAAACTATAAGGTGGAGTGAGCCAAAGGCCATCTCTCCGCATTATGCACCTACATGACTCTCTTGAGAAGCTAATCCATGACCATAACTCAAAGCCACCAGCCATCCAGCATGCCGCGCATGCAACATGGTCGGCAACAACCGGCCGTGCAAAAAGGTGACCGCCCTGGCACAATGTAAGCATTTTTATAGTCAAGGTTTCAAATTTCACAGCCTGTAGCTGTATATGGGTTCACCGATCCAGTGCAAGAATCGGGATCCTCTGCTTGTCGCAAACAAAAAATTCTTATTTTCCTCTATGAGATTGGTCTACCTAGTTCACATAGTTACTTTAAATACAGCGTACCATGATGTGACTCAATTAAATTGCAATAAACAGAAATTTTCTATTTATGGCAGGTAGAGGACCCAAATTCGTGCAAGAATAGTGATTTCATCATTTATCGGTAGAATGACAAATTAACCTTGCTAAAATCCGCGTCCCTCCAAAAGTTGTGCAGTACATGCGGCATATCTGCACTTCGGACAGGTCTTAATGGGGTAGCACCCAATTCGGGCCATGTGGATATGGCTGTTTTTTGCTCTATGGTGTAACAATGAGGATCTTACCTGATCAGACAGGTTATTGGGCCTGGAAGAGCTTGAGTGTTTAACTCACTGCATTCAACAAGTGGCATTGGATTGCGATGTGATATATTCCATATAACTTGATGCAGGGGATATGTAGCCAACTGAAAAACTTTCAAACATACTTTGGATGATCCCATCTCTGCCAATGGTATGTAGCCTAATCAAATCCCGCCATATCCATCCCTGTTGATTGGGGAAGCAAATTGCTTGGTGACTTAGTCCCTAGTTATCTAGTGTGGGGGGATTTGATTGAGTCATATACTACTTTCAAAGATATGGCCTAATCAAGTAATGCATACTTAATCGAACAACTTTCGAATATGTTTTGCATGTCCCTATATATTTAGGTGAATACAAATTGAGTACTTTTACTCTCTCTACCGTTAAAGTGGTATGATTTTGATTAGATGGCATGCCAACGTTAGGGGTTGGAACATGCAAATTATGTTTGAAAGTCATTCAGTCCAGCAAAGTCATCATCAAGTCACCTGGGACAGGAGCTCGGTCTAGTTGGGGTAGTACCCAATCTACATCCCACCAAGCAATTTACGTCCATCCAGATTGGTGCAAATACCCAATCCGCATCCTTCTAGTCTATAACGCCCCGGTTTTTGCGACCCGAGTATATAACTCATTTCCTGAAAACTCGGATGTTAGCAGATAAACAAATGATACTCAACAAGATGTAAGTGCAATTAACGAAACTCAAGCATAGTATAAATGTAATCAAAATGAGAATAATATCCTGGGCCTCTCAGCTGGGGCCCAAATACAAAACTTAAGTTTCAAAGTGTACTGAAATGAACATAAACGACTATTCTACTGATTCAGCCCAAAGTAAGTAGCCGCCTCCTGGTGCAGCTCCTCTTCGAATGACTCCTCGCCTACTCCAGCTTTAGCAGTCCCGAAGTCCACTGCCTAGTCTTCCATCCCTGCACCTGTTTCCTCTGTACGGTTGAACATTAATGAATGAGTGGCCAGCGCAGTGTGATCTCCCCTCAAGATTACACACCACCGCCCTAGACAAGAGATAACATGAAGCAACAAGGCATACAAAATAATACATGATGCAGACATAGTTAATGCATGGATGCTTGAATGCACATTGACCTAGGGATGCTTATCCAGTCGGCCTTTGGGCAAAACCCATGCAATGTAGTCGGTCACTAGCGAGAGTACGTAGTACATGAGTAGTGTTAAACTCATTAAGAGTGGGTCGATGGTCTGGTAGCTAGCAAAACGATATCCCAGCTAAATCCTATTAGGCACGTGCTATAGCATCCAGAATTAACCGCCCGTCATCGCCTAAATATTATGTATGCATGACTAGCCCAACCATTATTAATCTATTTACAACCAGCAGATTTAATTGAGCTCAAGGTCACTACAAGGAGCTCATAGTCCAGCGTAAGTTGACGGCTCAGGCATAGTGTCCCATGACCACCATCCCCGGCCCATGAGTCTACTGCCTTAGGGTGTGGGTAAAACCCATCAACACGTGGCCAATCAACTCTCAATGTATGAAGAACTACCATCGTATGCTGACTAGAAATGAAGTATTGAAAATATTAAATACAACGACTAAATAAAGACGGTATGTATGATTTAAACGCGATTAATCGTCAACAATGAAAATATGGAAGGGTTCGTTCCACAGTTAGGTAGCTGGAATTACTCCATAGATGGTAAACCCCATGAATCAAACTGCCACTACATAACCTCCATGTTGAGGGTCTAGTTTTATCAAAATCAATTCCCTTATACCCTAAGTACGGACTCTCTTCAATGGAAGTTTCCCTATAGAGATTTTGAGTCACATGTGTCTTAAAATCAATACAATTATCAGAGTAGATGATATGGAGATTTAATAGCATGGTTAAGCAAAGCTCATATATACTTCAAGAGACCCGTAAGTAGTCTAGTCCTAACATTCATATGATCGTAACTTATCAATTCTAAGGCATGTGTCTAAGCAAATTAATCAAATAATTTAATCCAATCTAAAACATGTGTTCAAGTAATCTAGCAATTGGTTTAATAAATTCTAAGACATGCGATTAGGTAAACTAACTGAGTGGTTTAACAAGTTCTAAGACATGTGATTAAGTAGGCCACTCAAGTGATTTAGTAAATCTTTAAGACATATACTTAAGTAAACTAATCATATGAACTTAATGGATTCTAAGGCATATGTATATACATAAAATACTCAAGTACTCTACCCAATCCTAAAGCATTGTTTAAGCAGACTAAAAAAGTATTCAAATCAATTCTTAAGAATTTGCCTAAGTAAACAATTCAAATATTCTTAGTCAGTCTACTTAAGTAAATTACTCGGATGCTAGTATCATTTATAAGGCATGTATTCAAGTAGCTACCCGAATGATTTTGCCATCTTTGGGTCATCATTCATAATTATAGTAAGGCTACCCCTAGCCTAGTTTAAAGATGGAAAGCTCAAGGGGAAGAAAATCATCACCTTGTAGAATTGTATTACTGTTCTTGGTCCACGTTCCCGTGCGTATCTTGCTGCCCAAATCACGCAAGCAACCTCCTAAGGTTATAGTCTGTAGTAGTCAAAATTCTCAAGGTCATTGCATTGAAGCCACGTGGGTTTGAAAGGTCCCATGAATAAGGCTAGTTGGGTCTGCCTTAAAGTGACCAGGCCCACCAGGTTTTGGTCCAACAAGTGGCCCCAATTTGGGCCTAGAATCCATCCATAGACAAGGCCCGAACTGGGCCGGGTTTGGCCCAGTCTACATTGTGTAATCAAGGCCCAGAAACTGATACCTAGAGGTGGCCTGGGAACTGGGCTGTTCCCAAGCCCCTGTGGCCCACTAAAGTTTGGCCCAGATGTGGCCTAGGGGACTTCATGGTGCGGCCCACCTACCTTGGTCTCGTGTGAGGCCCATTGTGAGGAACGTGGCCCACAGGTGGTGCGGCCCACTGAGTTTTGGACTGGCTTGATATTTGGTTGGACTGGAAATTAGATCGGCCCAGTTCTGGTTTAATTCCAGCCCATTTCATGCAACAACTGAAGGCCCGGTAATAGACTCTTTTCTTTTTCAGTCCATTACAGGGCCCAGGTAAAGCCCGTTTTCTACTCTTTCTATGGCCCAGCTGAGGCCTGACTTTTAATTCAAATCAGGGCCCAGCTGAGGAGTGTTCCAACTCGAATTCATGGCCCCGATGAAGGCTCGTTCTCGACCTTATACCTAGCCTGATCTCGGCTCAGTTTTGTGGCCCAACCCAGGGCCACACTTGGCCCATTTCTGGGCTGGTTTCAGCCCAACTCGTGCGGCTGATTTCAGCCTAAACCGAGGCTGATTTCGGCCCAGTCCTAGGTTGTTTTCAGCCTAGTTCTGTATGGCTGACATGGCCCAGTACTGAGAGTATTTTCAGTACTATTTAGCTGTCATTTTCGACCCACACTACGGCCCAAAACGGTCTAGATTTGGCCCACTACACGAACCAAATTTGCAGGCTAGCAACACGGCTTACCAAGGGCATTTTTGCTCTAGTTTTCACGGCCCATCTAAGAGCTGTTTCGACTCAGATTGCAACCCAACTGGAGGCCTGATTCTGGTTCAAATCAAGGCCCAGTTGAGGCCTGATATTAGCTCAAGTTGTGGCCCATTAAAATGGTCGTTTGAATCAGATTACACGGCTTGCCTGGGAGCTATTTTTGGCCTAACTGAGAGGCATCAGAAGGATGTTTTTCAGCCTTATGCACGGCCTGGTGAAGGCTTACCTTCGGTCCATTCCTGGCCCAAATTGTGGTTGAACTCCCACAGTAAGGCGTCGTTGGATGGAAGGAAAATGGAGGGAAGGTTGGGCGTTACCTAATGGCAGCAGCCTACTTTGTTTGGCCAGTGCCTAAACTCGGAAGGGAGGTGTTGCTGGTCTACACTGACCCAACTCAGCCCGAACTAACATGGTCCGGGTTGGTACAGTGCGGCACCGAATCGTACCCTGCCCTTCTCTCTCCTTCACTCGTTCTCTCCTTTCTGTCCTTCTCTCTCTCTCTCTCTCTCTCTCTCTCTCTCTCTCTCTCTCTCTCTCTCAGCTCTAGCATGAAATCCGAGGGCAACAGTGGCCCTTTTATGGGCATGGGAGAGAGAGAACTGATGGTTGGGAAGAAACTCCCCTTGCAACGACCCTGATTGGAGATCTGCTAAGCCTGGGGTCTATCCGACCCTGGGGATGGATTCCATCCACGGCCTTGGCCCACCAGGAAAGCAAGTTTTTAGCCCTGGTGGGGCTTATCTCGTGATCGTGGGTCGGGTGGTTTAGCAGGAAAGATGAGAGAGCCATTAATGGCAACTTCCCATCTACGATATTTTCTTAAGATCTGGTCCGTTTGGACAGACCAGATGAGGCCTCCGATCAATGTGGTGCCCACTTTTCGAGCCTTTTACGTGAGTTTCGAAATATCTCATGAGATATCTCATTTCTCTTCACTTTCTCATGAGATGAGATGTTCCTCTACTCCATCTTGTACCGTTCTGAGGTGAGGGGCTAGGATGGTTCCACGTGGCCCAGCGGATGGCCAGAGATGCGCTAGCAACCATTTCTCAAAATGGTAAAGTCCCTTTTTGCTTTTCTTGGGGCAGACACTTGTTCGGCCATTTTTTGCAGTGGGAGAAAACAGTCTCAAATGGTGGATGGGTGGCTGGGATGGCACGATCGGGCCGATCGTAGGTCGCCCATGCAACCTCAGATTGGCCCACTATCTCAGATCTGAGCCACACGTGAGTTTCTGATTGGCTCTGACCCAGTTTTCTCGTCCCTTGCATGGGCACGAAAGCCTATACGGTTTTGGTCTGTCGGTCCCTGTGGACAAGATGGATGGTTTGGATCATCCAGAAAGTGGCCAGGGTGGCTCACTTCGGAGATCGAAATCCATCAATTCAAATCTACAAAAGGAAGGAGAATTTCCACTTTTTGTGAAGGAGTGCAGTCAAAGCTGGTTTGACCAGCTTGGTGCGTCTAGCGCGCAGCGTGCACGGGTACACTGGGTACACTCGCACCCTGTGTGGGGTCCACTGTGATGTTTATGATAAATCCACTCCGTTCATTCACCTTGGGAACCCTATATGGGGATCCAGGACCAGTTTTGGGCGAATGTGAGGCCCAGGTGGGCCGTATCACATGTCTCAAGCCTCCGTTGGTCAATACACCCTGATCCAAGGGCTAGATCGATTTGAAATCGGGTTTCAATGGTTAATTGGGGGTTTAGGTCACTAGCTCACCCTCAAGAGTCGATCGTAGGTGCGTTGTCTCAATATGATTCGATCAAGTGATATATAAGCTGCTTTAAGTTAGGGTTTTTAGTTGAGTTTATCTTTCTGACTGATATAGGATTCATCTCAGCTCCTAGGGCCTCGGATGGACAGCTTCAATGATGACTGGGAGTCCTATCCTACATTCGTTTGAGTTTAACCTATCCGTTAGTCGAATTTTAAGATTCCATTGTTACGGGTTTAAATGGTAACACCCGCGTATCAGAAGTGCGGGGTGTTACATAGTCTAAACACTGATTCATTGAGGCAAAGAAACACAAACTTGGGTTAAATAGTGAATGTGGGCACACCTTGATGTATGTGTTATATATCCATGCCTTTCATCCATTTTGACACTCATTTTACAGCATGCCCTCTAAAATTAAGCCAATCCAAATCTTAAGTGGACCACGCCACAAGAAAGAGTGGTGATTGTATGTCCACCATTAAAGACTTCTTGTATGCCACAAAAGTTTTAGATCAGACAAATATACCTATCTTCCCTTCATCTATATTTGTGTGACCTTATGAACAAGTTGGATGGTAAATAAAAATTAAGGTGAGCTCTAGGAAACTTTTAACAAGGGCTGTTCAATCACCACTACTTGTGGAGTAGTTTACTTAAGTTTTGGATCTACTTTATATCAAAATGAGCCAGAAAAAACTGATGAATATGCTAGAAAAAATTAAGGTGAGCTCTAGGAAACTTTCTTGTTTTTTTCTCAAGGATTCGAGAAATCTTTGTGAGTTCAGAGAAGCTTCTACAGTGATCGACCTCATCACGTTCATCCCTACGTCAGGATTGGCCTGCATCATTATTGATGCACGTTGTCAGCACATTTACTTTGAATTTAAAACAAACAGAAATTTTCTATTTATTGCAAACAGAGTACCCCATTCGTGCAAGATTAGTGATTTCATCATTTATGGGTAGAACGACAACAGAGCATCAAACAACAACATGAGCCGTCTCTCATGCCTTGGACCTCCTGAGGTCCGGTCTTGAAATCGTGGCCCAATGCTCTCGTGGGACAGGCCTTGGCCAATGGGGAACAGCTCAACGTGACATGACAAATTGACCTTGCTAAAATCCTATTACTAATTAAACTACAGATTAGTTACATCAGCTACTCTTCATTAAGAAGAAATTAATTACGTGTGGCTGCCCAATTCAGCCCATCCAGATCATCCAAAATTGTGAGCCGTTGATCTTATAGTGTCGGCCCAGCCTTGAAAGGGCTGGGCTGGGCTTTCTACAAGGCTGAGACCGAGGCTAAGGTTAAAAGGAAACGAGGCAGGCTAAGCCCATTGCCTGGCCTAGAACCACCAAGCTCACGGAAGAGTGGCACCGAAAACCCCTAAAAGTTCACGTGCTGAGAATTGGATGAGGCTGATTTTTGCATCTTCATTTCACTCTGCTGATTCACCCTTGATGGACGGGTTAGATGAAAGATACACACTGTGGCGGATCCACATACAAACCTATGCTTAGAGTCCTGTCCTGTGGTGTGGTACACCTGAGTTGTGGATATGGGCGGCGATTGGGATCTAACCCCACCAGGACCTACCTAGAGACGGATGGTCCTATTAGGGGCTTTGTGGCCCACCGTAATATATGTATTTTATCCAAGCTGTTCATCCATTTTGAAAGATCGTCTTAAGGCATGAGCCCAAAACTAAGACAGATTGTAGGCTCTAGTGGACCACAACACAAGAAATAATGGGGATTGAATGACTACAGCCGAAAACCTCTTGGGAGCCACGGAAGTTTTGGATCAAGCTGATATTTATGTCTTCCCTTCATCCAGGTCTATGTGACATTATGAACAGGTTGGATGGCAACTAAACATTATGGTGGGCCCTGGGAAGGTTTCAACAGTGAAGGTAATTGTCACCGCTACTTCATGTGGTGTGGTCCACTTGAACTATAGATTTGATGCCTTTTAAGGCTTCTGTCTTAAGATGATCTTTCAAAATGAATGGACAGCTTAGATTAAAACACATATATCATGGTGAGCTCCATAGAGCCCTTGACAGGACTGTTCTTCTCTAGCTCGGTCTTAGTGGGGTAGCATCCAATTCGGGCCATGTCGATATGGCTGATTTTTTGCTCTATGGTGCAACAATGAGGATCTTACCTGATCAGATGTAAACGGATTGGCTACTCCCCCTGCCACCCGCCAATGGCTGGTGGTCGGTGTAACAACCCGTCTGCTTTTTTTTCTTTTTCTTTTTTTTTTTTCTTTTTTTTTTTTTTTTCTAAACGGTGGGAACTATATTCATTTTTTCTTTTTGTGTGGCCCACTTAAACCTTGAATCAACCTTATTTCCTGGCCCATGTCCTAACATCATCTAGCAAAACTGATGAACGGTGTGGATCTATCACATCATTCCTATGGGGCTCACTCTTAAAAAAAAACAAAATAAAGTGACGTGACTTCTCTCATCGTAACCAACCCCAACTCCCGCTCCTCTCTCCCTTCTTCTTCGACCAGTACTCGCACGACCCAAGCTGTGACCATCAACCATTTGTCATGTTGAGACCCACAGCATAATCGAAACCATTCATCATGTTCGGACCTTGAAGTAATTACATCCGTTGAAAACTCTTCTTTGGATTTCAACTGTACGGTCCACTAGAGTTTCAGATCAGCTTTATTCTTGAACTCCCAACCCATCTCAACTTGACAAAACAAATGAATGTTTTAGATCCTTCGTCATACATCTCAATGGACCCCACCTATCATCCCGAGTTCTACATGCACAAGGAAGCTGTAACGCCCTGGAAATCGGGGGTCGTGTGTAAACTCGACTCCTGAGTTCCCGGGGTCACTTAATACCGGTTTTCGTTAATATGCGCTTAATCAAGTCTAAATGCGCAGCCTAAAAATACTTGGGACATGAATCACATCCACAACACATATACTGAAATGAAAGAGAAACTAACATATATATATATACACACACACACACACATACATGACCAAAAGAATGAAAGGGACGCACATGGCGTCACTCATCAAAATCACAAAAGAATAGTAGGTCCAAAAAGAATAGAGCTGAGCCCACTGCTCAGCGATCCAACGTGGCATCTACTGGTCCGATGAGGGTCCGCTCATCAGCTGGAAATAGGAGAACTCGTCCTCTTCCTCGTCGAGAGTAGCATCACCATGCTCTACCTACTCCGCCTCCCCTGCATCTATGAGAGAGTCTGGTTGGTGTTTTAAAACACCGTCCCAGAGTCAGAGTGAGTGATCAACTCAGTGGGTGCTATTGGTCTTAAGTTTTAACAGGCATCAATTATAATATGAACTTAATGAAAAACAGACAATCATTGTAACGCCCTGAAAATCGGGGGTCGAGTAAATGTTCAACTCCCGAGTTTCCGGTGTCACATATCATGCATTTTATGGCTTTATGATTAGTCGATTAAAAGTTTCGCAATCTGGAACAACCTGGAACATGAAGTACAACCACAAGTCTACTGAAATGGAAGGAGATAACATAAATATCTAAATACATGTCCAAAAGAATGAAGGGGCGCACATAGCGCCACTCAACCAAAATCACAAAAATATATCAAGTCCAAAAGAATAGGGCTGAGCTCCCAGCTCAGCGATCCTTCGACTCATCTACGGATCCAAAGCAGCTCCGCCCATCAACTGAAAATAGGAGCACTCCTCCTCCTCATCCAGACTCCCGCTGCCAGGCTCCTCCTGATCATCGCCACCTGCATCTATAGAAGCGTCTGGTTGGTGTTTTAAAACACCGCCCCAGAGTGGGAGTGAGTGATCAACTCAGTGTGAACTATTAATCTTAAGTTATAACAGGCATCAATTATAACATGAATTTAATGAAAAGCAGCCAATCAGCAACACCTACAACTCTTATTAAATGCGTATGCAATGCAATGATATGATGCATGCCCTCGCCGCAACGCTCCCTCGAGCGACTCCATCTAACGATCGCATATGGCAACACTCCTCGGAAGCGACCTCGACGCCAGAGTCGCCACCCTAACTAATGCGATGCAATGCGATCGTGTTAGCCAAGTTCTTAGTTAAGTCCATTCATCCATCAGGTTGGGGATTCTGATTCACCCTACATGTCACTGCCCTAATCAGGTTGCGAGGCCAAGGCCCCATCAATGCGTGAGGCCGAGTCCCCGCGGTCCGTGATCCTGTCGGGGTCCTCATTCCCGACTCCAAGCACATGAGGCGTGCCGAAAGGGAAAGGATCGCTCGCGGTCACTACGGGGAGGCACGGTACCCCAGCGTAGGCCGACAGCTCGGACACAGTGTCCCATTTCACCATGCCCGGCTCACGAGACTGTGGACCAATTTTAGTCTTGTTATCCATGGGCCGCCAAGGGTCGTAGGGTGCATCAGGTTCCATGCATATGTGGGCAAACATGGTTAACAAACGGGGATGATCAGGTAGTAGGCTAGTCTGCACGACCAGGCGGGCATGAGACGAATGGCCTTGGGAACAAGGGCCCCATGTAGTCGAACTACAGCCACCCGAACACTTCCGCCCAATCCGCCGGACTAGCCTTAGCGTAGCCCTACCAATGGGGTTACCCTCTCTCGTCAGGTTCCCAACCATCCCAAGAGAGTAAAAAGGAGAACTACCGCATGCCACGACTCATGTTATCATTCATCACATCCATATCACATTCTCATGCATTCCAATCATACAAATCAAATACCGTTAACAAGCTAGCAAGTATCATCGCAGAATTAAAGTGCATGTGAGTGTGTGAGTTGGGTGAGGAAGTTTTCACCTTCTCCATCTTGAAAATCATGAACATCCCAGCAAATAATCATACATGCAATGAAGCATCACACATGAGGGAAATGAATCACAACCACAAGCATGTTATCATCCAACATCATATTATGAGAAGGCACAATGTATATCACATTTGGAAATTAAGCATGCATATTCTAACAAATCCAACCAATCATGGAAATCCCTAGGGTTCTCTCTAGAATTCCAAACATGACATCCAAGCACTCAAAATCATTACATCCACACTAAAATTGGTGCTAGGCCACCTAAGAGCAATAGTCCGCACCTCGAATTTGATGGAGGCTTGGAAACGACCTAGAGGTGAGGGTTTTGGAGGTTGGCCGGCCGGAATCCCTAAAACAATTCAAGCATGAGAGAAATCCATACCATTTCTTCTTCAATATAAGGATTTCAAGAGAAAAAGAGTGAGGGATCCTACCAAGACGGCCCACGGACGATTTTTGGAGTGGCGGTGGAGAGTTTCTTCTTGGAGGAGGGATAGGGGGTTGAAGGGTTGAGTTCCCTTGGCCCCACCTCGATTTAGGGTGCTCCTTTGCTCAATTTCACACTCTCAACTCTCCTTGGTCGTTGGAGATGGTGGGAGTTGCTAGGGAGAGAGATGGGTTGTTGGAGTTGGAAGAGGTTTGAGGGAGAGCTTGGTTGTTGGAGATGGTGGGGTTATAAAGAAGGAAATTGGTTGTTGGAGGTAGAATGAAGTGATGAGGGAGAGAGAGAGCTTGTTGGAAAAATGAAGGAGGGTGATGAGGAAGAGAGCCTTAGGGCTTTATTCTCTAGACTTGGCCCATTTGGCCCCAAGCTTCCAAAATTTCCAAATTAGACCTATGGGGCCCCCTTTTGGTGTTGTGGTGGCCCTAGCGCCCCTCAGGCCACCAAATTCGGCGTGGAGGTGTCTTATGACGCGACTAGGGTCCATGCAAAAATTGAGGGCGAACGGATGAACGGATATATGATCTGAGCAGGCACTTTTGTCCAAAAAAAATGGCCCCTGTGGGGCCGATCAGTGATTGGGGCAGTTCTGGTGGCCCTCTGGCCATGAAACTTGTAGGGTAGGTGATCCATGGCCCGATGAAGGGCCCTGCAAAATTTGGGAACAAACGGATGCGCGGTTTGGTCGTACGGGTCCGATTTGCGATCAACGGTCACCGTTCAACGATCAGGTCCCAGATTTGGTGGACGGGCGTAGAAAAATATATTAAGCCACCACCATAAATTTGGAGGGAATCCAACGGCTGAAACGCCCAGAATCCCGATTTCATTTGTAAGAGCCAGATTCCAATTTTTTGGCATTGGTGGGGTGCATTCGGCTAGTGCCAGATCCCAGTTCTGGGTGTCCACTAGGTCCGCTGTCCGCGATGGACCACAAGCCCAGTGAGATATATGATTTCCGGAAGTTTTAGATTTTTCGACCATCCTCGGTCCTTTGGGTGGCCCACAGTGTTGACAAGTGCGACGGCCATCGGGCTTGGCGGGCCACGCCGAGCCCCATCATGGCCGCACAGTGCATTCTAATGGGCTGATCCTAGTTTAATTTTATTGGTGGTACCTCACCCTGAGCAGTTTAAATTGATGGTCCTGCGGCAAATCCGACGTGGACGCCCCGAGGATCTTGTCTTGGTTGGACGGGACGTTACAATCTACCCCCTTATAAATAAATTTCGTCCTCGAAATTTGTACTGTTCGTATTCTTGGAGCAGGCTCGGGTAATGCTTGCGGACTTCTGCTTCTGTCTCCCAAGTGGCCTCTTCTTCATCGTGATGGGTCCATAGGACTTTGACCAATGGGATGACTTTGTTGCGTAGGACCTGTTCCTTCCTATCCAATATTCTAGTGGGCCGAAGAATGTATGTGGCATTATCCTTGAGTTCCACTTGTTCCCACCTGATGATATGCGAAGGATCGGGGACGTACTTCTTCAACATGGATACGTGGAAGACGTTATGCACTCCAGCAAGCGGCGTAGGTAGGGCCAAGCGATAGGCAACTGCACCTACCCGGTCCAAAATCTGGAAAGGCCCAATGAATTGGGGCGTGAGCTTCCCTTTCTTGCCGAAGCGCAGGACACCCTTCATTGGGGAGATTTTGAGAAATACATGATCCCCAGCTTCAAACTCCAGGTCTCTTCGCCTTGTGTCGGCATAGCTTTTCTGCCTGCTTTGAGCCGTTAAGAGGCGACGCCGAATAATTTCAATCTTCTCAGTCGTGACCCGCACCAAATCCGGTCCTAGCAAGCTCTTTTCGCCAATTTCCTCCCAGCAATGCGGGGCTCGGCACGGACGCCCATACAAAGCCTCGTAAGGCGCCATACCGATGCTAGCCTGGAAGCTATTGTTGTAGGCGAACTCGGCATATGGGAGACAATCGTCCCAACTCTCCTGAAAGTCTAGGACACAAGCCCGTAACATGTCTTCCAAAATCTGGTTCACCCGCTCGGTCTGTCCATCTGTCTACGGGTGGAAGGCAGTGCTAAACTTCATTTTCACTCCCATAGCTTCTTGAATGCGGGTCCAGAAAATCGACGTGAAGCGAGTATCCCGGTCCGACACAATCTCCAATGGGACGCCATGGAGCCGTACTATTTCCTTGATATACAACTTAGCCAAATCATCGGCGGAGCTTGAAGTCTTGATTGGCAGAAAATGGGTGATTTGGTTAGTCTGTCCACAATCACCCATATCGAGTCATGCCCCTTCCTAGTCTTGGGCAATAGGAAATAAAATCCATGGATATGAAGTCCCATTTCCATTCCGCTATGGGCATGGGTTGCAGAAGGCCTGGTGGTCGGCGGTGTTCCGCCTTGACTTGTTGACATGTGAGGCATCGGGACACATACTCCGCTACTTCTTTCTTCATGTTGTCCCACCAATAGTTCCGCTTCAAATCCCGGTACATCTTTGTACTACCAGGGTGCATCGCCAACTTAGAGTTGTGAGCAGCATTTAGGACTTCCTCTCGCAGTCCCATAACGTTAGGAACACAAAGGCGGTCTCGGTAGCGCAATCCCCCATCTTTCCCAACTCTCCATTCGGGCTTCACATCATTCCTCGCTCTTTCCCTCGTCTTCTGCAATAGCTCATCGCCCTCTTGGGCTTCAATGATTTTGCTATCAATCATTGGCTGAGCCTGAAGGTGGGCTACTACCTCATACGGCTCCTCCACGGTTAGCTTCATGTCGAAGTCCCGTATAAATTCTACCATGTCCCATTCTCTCACCATCAGCGGGGCCGCAAATTCAATTGTCTTCTTGCAACTCAATGCGTCCGCCACCAAATTGGCCTTGCCAAGGTGGTACGAGACATCGAACTTGAAGTCCTTCAACGTCTCCATCCAGCGACGTTGCCTCATGTTCAGGTCCTTCTAGGTGAAGATGTATTTGAGGCTCTTGTGATCAGAAAAGAGCTCAAATTCTTCACCATAAAGATAGTGTCGCCATATCTTCAACGCGAATACTACCACCGCAAGTTCGAGGTCATGGGTAGGATAATTCTCTTCATGTTTCCTTAATTGCCGAGATGCATAAGCAATAGCCCTGTCCCTCTGCATGAGCACACAACCCAAGCCCACATGAGAGGCGTCTGTGTAGACAGTGTACTTGACCCCTTGCTCAGGAAGCACAAGAACAGGTGCCGAAGTCAATTTATCCTTCAACTCTTGGAAGGCCGCCTCCGCCTTCTCGTCCCAGGCAAATTTGAGGTCCTTTCGAGTCAGCTGGGATAGTGGCCGAGCTATTTTTGAAAAGTCCTTAATGAACCTTCGATAATAACCGGCGAGACCGAGAAAACTCCTCACTTAGTAACCGACTTCGGTTGCTTCCAATCTTACTGCAGACCGCAACCTTGGCAAGATCTACCGATATGCCCTCCTTGGACACTACATGACCCAGAAATTTGACCTCCTCCTTCCAGAAGTCGCACTTCCTAAACTGCGCAAATAATCAATTTTTCTCAAGAGTTCCAAGGACCGCCCTTAGATGCTCTTCATGCTCCTCGCGGCTCTTTGAGTAAATCAATATGTCGTCAATGAATACTACGACGAATCTGTATATGAACGGCCTGAAGATTCTGTTCATGAGATCCATGAATACCGCTGGGGCATTGGTGAGCCCGAACGACATAACTAGGAACTCATAATGGCCAAAGCAGGTTCTGAAGGCCGTCTTCTGTATATCCTCGTCCCTGACTCGCAGCTGATGGTACCCTAATTGTAGATCGATCTTGGAGAAGTATTTGGCACCCCTCAGCTGGTCAAACAAGTCATCAATTCTGGGCAATGGGTACTTGTTCCGAACCGTCACTTGGTTCAATCTTCTGTAATCCACACACAATCGTAAAGAGTCGTCCTTCTTCTTCACGAATAGGACTGGGGCTCCCCATGGCGAGACACTGGGCCGGATGAAGCCTTTCTCTAGCAAGTTGTCAATCTGAGACCGTAGCTCTTCCATCTCACATGGGGGCATGCGGTAAGTAGGCAAGGAGATGGGCTTAGCACCCGGAGTCAAATCGATAGTGAAGTCTATTTCCCGTCGAGGAGGAAGTCCAGGTATGGCTTTAAACACATCATCGAAGTCTCGGACTACGGGAGTGCATTTATGTGAGGGCCCATCATACCCGTCTTCCAAAGAAGCATAACATAAAACCCTGCGATCGTGGCTAACCTGGCCTGGAAACGTGAGAGAAGTGCCGTCGTCTTCGAATATTTTCCTTTGTCAGGGTCTCACAGTCAATCTCGGCCTTCATCGTAGTCAACCAATCCATGCCCAGGATAACATCATAGTGGAAGATCTTAGTCACTATCAAGTCCACAAATGCCACCTTGCACCCTAAATCGATGGGGCAATCACGGCATATCTTCGTCGCTTCTGAGACAGTACCGGCGGCGGCAATGATCCTCACCCCAGTAAAGGGGGTAGCGCGCAATCCTAGACGCTTGACAGTAGCATGTGTTATGAGAGAAGTAGTGGATCCCATGTCCACCAACAAAAAGATGGGGGTACCTTCAATGTGTGCCGTCACCTCGAAGGCCGTAGGAGTGGGGATGACAGCATCTTGGCCTTCTGCCGCCAATGCATGGACTCGCGCCTGCTGTGGAAAGTTCGGTCGTTGCATAGGCCGTTGTGGCGGCCTAACTTGAGGTGCAGGGGGACGGTGAAACTGTGGGCTAGGCCCCATCGTTCGTAGGGGCGGAATCTGTAATGCCTGTTGTGGAGGCCTGTTGTTGCGCTGAGGCGGCGTGAAGCCGAGGTCCCTCATCCTGGTAAAGCAGTAGGGCTCGGAATGGCCCGCCTTCTTACAATAGTTACATATCTGGGCCGGTCGTGTAGAAGGAGCCGGTGCGGCAGCTAGTCGCGGTGGGGAATTCGGGCGCGCCCTTTTTCCAGTAAATGAAGAGGATGGTCCCTCCATCCTATTTCGCGGCCCCAACTGGGAACGGTTCCGTGCAACTCTCTCCTCATCCTGCTCAGCTCGTATAGACATCTCCACGAGCTCGGCGTAGGTCCTGAGGTTCATGCAGCATAATTTAGAGCGGATGCCGCTCCTTAGCCCCGTTGTGAAACGCCTCATCTTGATCGCTTCGCTGGCGATCATTTCGGAAGCGTAGCGCGAGAGTTCCGTGAAGCGGTTCTCATATTGTGCCACGCTCATTCCCCCTTGTTGCAGGCGGAGGAACTCATTTTTCCTCTCGTGTTGATATGATTGAGGGATGTACTTCTCGTTAAAACGGGCCTCGAACGCCTCCCACGTCCATACATGGCCCTCTGGAATGGTCCGAAGGACGCTCTCCCACCACATGTCCGCCTCTTTCTCAAAGAGGTAGGAAGTAAGTTCGACATTTTCTGCCTCGGAACAGTGGAGAGGCCTAAGTAGCTTGACGACCCGGTTGAGCCAATACTCTGCTTCCTCGGGACGATGGGTGCCGGCAAAAGTGGGCGGCCTGTGCCTCTGAAACCGCTCATATAGATTTTTCGTGTTGGTCGCGGGAGCGGCCATAGCGGGTAGTTCCGGTTGCGGTATTCCCATATTCTGGGCCAAGGCCCCCATCATAGTGGCCATCATGTGTTGTTGGTGTTGTAGATTAGCGGCCATCGTCTCTGTTGTTGTTGTTGCATAAGGCGCAACATATGGCCCATCTGCTCCATGGCCAGAGGCGGAGGGGCACGGTGCCGCCGGCGGTGGAGGAGCATTTGGGGCCGGCTCCTGAGTTGTGCTACCCGTGTTTTGGGAGCCACTCGCCCCTTGTGGGCCTTGTTGTTCATCGTGAATTTGGTCCCTATCGACCCGGCCGCCATGAGGGAGGCGAACATATCGATCCTCTGGTCGCGGAGGCATTTCCTGGAAAGATGTCCCAAGACAAGTTAGAAAATAGAACGTTACTCATACCGAGGTCATGCATAAATTCTTGGATCCATATATATATTTCCTATTCATGCACAAACCCAAACATACGCTCAAGCATTCACATGGTGGCAAGGACATTTCAAGGCAACCCATACATCCACATTAATTTCAAAATGCCATTGACATGGCCAGTTACATGTTGCAGCATGGATTACAAGCATCAGTGAACATGCTAGACAGAAAGGAAAGTACAAGTTAGATAAGTAAAGGTCCTAATTATCTTCCAGTACAGGGGATTAGGTCTAATTGACTTAAAGAAACTACTAGTTATCCGTAAGGTCGCGACGCTACTCGTCAGAGTCAGGCGAAAGTGGAGGCGCTTCTTCTCCCTGGCTGCAGCAAATCAGGGCCTTTATGGCCCGATATATCTTCTTGTTCCACTTCTCTTGCTTGGCTTGGTTCGCCTCAATCCTTGCTTGGCTCTCCTTGATTTCCGCTACCTCGGCCTGGAGCGCATCCAAGCGCTCTTATATACCTGGGGCGGTAAGGGGTTCCCTCCTGACAACCCGGATTTCCTCGTCCTCACCGGCCTCCTCGGCTTCATCCTCATTCTCGTTCTCGTCCTCGCTCTCGTCATTTCCATCACTTTCCTCTTCTCCTTCGCTAGCATCCCCATACCGGTCGATGTGAGCCTGTTTCTGCTTTGGGCCTATCTTCATGTTGTTCAACATATCATCTCCCAATAACTGCGTCGGTACATAATTTCCGTCCGATCCCCCCACGCCGTAACGCTGAGCCAGCCGACAGACTAGCCGGCCAAATGGGAGGCATGCGTCCTTGCGGGTCGCCCTCGCGGCCCTCACCATCTGGTGGAGTATCACACTAGGGAGGCATACATCTGCTCCCTGGCCTACCTGATATAAGAATTCCACCATGTAGCGGGAGCACTCAGTGCGGTTCTTCAGCCTAGGATAGACATTGTGAGTGCAAATACGATGAAGCACACGGTACCCAGGGGTCAAGTTGGATGAGTTCAGGCCGGCGTCTCTCCTCCACTGGGCAACCTGACCACACAAGAAACGAGTTCGCTCATTACGGGCTTGACTCGTATCCAAGTTCTTCTCCTCAATCTGCACCTCGCCTACTGGCACCCCAAGTATGCCTGAAATGTCAGCCACCCCCAACGGAAACCTCTGGCTTCCCACGACCAGATCAAAGCCCAGTGGCTTAAATCGAGGGTTTCTGATCCGCACGTAGAAAGCCCTAGCTCGCCCTTCGTCTGCCTGGGAATCCCCATAGAATATTGGACCCCAGTCCTTCTTCATAAGTCGATCGAGTACGGCGAACTCACTGAACAGATGCTCCTCTACGGAGGCTTCGAAGGCGACGTTGCGAATGCCAAAATTTCCCACATCCTCCACTGGCGGTTGGGACGCTTGAGTCGCAAGAGCCCTTCGAGAATCGTTCTTACGCTTGGACCGGACTTCTGGGACCGTCTGCTCATCTGGATCGGCCCTCTGCTTACTTCGCCTCTCTCGGCTCGGTCCGGGCTCGGTGGGAGACGGTCTCTTCTTCCCCATGAGCGACAGGATCGCCGAAATGGAGAAAAGAGAGGCAACGGTTGCTAGAAAAGCCATTTTCTCGGCTAGGATGGATTTGAGCGTGAGAAGTGTATTTGAGGAGTGATCTTGGGAATAGACTTAATAATGGATCTAGGAGGTGAGTTGAGGGAGTGGGGTTGGTGAAAGGATTGGAATTTGATATGGAGAATGAGGTTAAGGGTTATGGAATGGGGAAGAGGAGTTTTAGAGGTAGTAGGATTTGGGAGTGAGAGTGAGTGGGTTTTTTTTTTTTTTTTATGGTAATGGGATTTTGAGAGTGGGTCTTGAAATAGATTTGTTGGAATGGGTAATGGGAAGGAATTTGGAAATGGGTTTATGGGTTTGGGTTGGATATGAGGGAAATGGGAGTTGTTGGGTTTATGAAAGGGGTTATGGACTTGAGAATGGGTTTGGAAAATGAGATTTGGGAATGGGTTGAGATGAGGTTGTGAGATATGGAGTTGGTGATTGGAAGTTGAGAGATGAGAATGGAATGGGTTGTGGGTAAAGTAAATGAGAAAGGAGGAAGGATGAAGGTGGATTGGAAATGAGGGAGAAAAGGTGGGAAGTGTTGGAGAAATGGGATTTGAAAGTGGGAAATAGGAGGGATTTGAGATGGAAGATGTGAAGGTGGGGTGAGAATGAGAGAGAGAGAGAGAGGAAATTTGTAGAATGAAGGGTTTTGAAGGTGGGTTTATGGAATGATGGTGGAGGATGGTGGGTTGGGAATGGGCTTAATGAGGGATCTTGAAGTAGAAGGAAATGGAAATGTGGAAGAAATGAGAAATGTGGTTTGAGGTTGATGGGTTTTGAAGTAGAAGGAATGGGAAATAGGGAAGAAGGGAATGGTGGGATGAAATGTGAGGGGTAGGAGTGAGCCTCATGGGCTTTAACTAGTCCCAACTAGCAAAGAGAGTGGGCCCCACACGGATTTGCAAAGGGAGGAAGGGAGAACCCCTTTATTTAAGGTCGGGCGGGGCCCACGCCGGTCGGGCGGGGTCCCGCGGAGCTGCTGGACATCCGGGCGGGGGCCACGCGCAGCGGGCGGGGTCCCGCGTGGACTCTGGACGGACGGGCGAGGGCCACGCGTAGCGGGCGGGGTCCCGCGTGGGCTCTGGACGGATGGGCGGGGGCGCGCGCGGCGGGGGGCGGCGCGGCGGGCGGGGCGCGGGCGGGGGGCGCGGCGCGCGGGCGCGCTCGGACGGGCGGGGTCGCGCGAGCGGGCGCGTGAGGACGGGCGGGGTCCCGCCGGCCGTGTATTCTGGGCGGGGTCCACCTTCCTCGACGTTTTCCGGGGCGCCGTTGAGGCCCCCCGGGACATGCTATATATGGTTTTGGGGTAGAAAAATCCGATCTACGCAATGGGCCTAGTGTCTTCATGAAATTTCTCCCAGTTTACGGCCAAAATCCCCGGTTTCCTCCATTCCACTAATCTTAGTAAATCTCGCTCACTCCTAAGTCCCTACTCCCCCAGATGGGTCGAATATAACATCTTGACCTGAAACTAATACATCCGCACGTGTAATTTGGCTTCGTCCTCCAGATTGTCAGACCTCCGGCTCATTCCTATTCCTGGAAAGAGACCCGGTACCACTTCCGGACCCATTTCTTACTGCTGCTACCTACTCTTGCTACCAATCTAAGTTCATAGAAGTCTCGCCGTCCATCTTGGATTTCTGTTTCGGGGTATGGGATGGATCCTTAATACGTATCCTAACGTCCTAAGTCTCGGTTGCGTTCTCCGAATACGTATCCTTTCAAGTCAGTGGACGCGTAGTGAGTTCATAACCCATGGACCAGTTAGTTCCAAACCACGCTCTGATACCAACTTGTAACGCCCTGAAAATCGGGGGTCGAGTAAATGTTCAACTCCCGAGTTTTCGGTGTCACATATCATGCATTTTATGGCTTTATGATTAGTCGATTAAAAGTTTCGCAATCTGGAACAACCTGGAACATGAAGTACAACCACAAGTCTACTGAAATGGAAGGAGATAACATAAATATCTAAATACATGTCCAAAAGAATGAAGGGGCGCACATAGCGCCACTCAACCAAAATCACAAAAATATATCAAGTCCAAAAGAATAGGGCTGAGCTCCCAGCTCAGCGATCCTTCGACTCATCTACGGATCCAAAGCAGCTCCGCCCATCAACTGAAAATAGGAGCACTCCTCCTCCTCATCCAGGACTCACTGCCAGGCTCCTCCTGATCATCGCCACCTGCATCTATAGAAGCGTCTGGTTGGTGTTTTAAAACACCGCCCCAGAGTGGGAGTGAGTGATCAACTCAGTGTGAACTATTAATCTTAAGTTATAACAGGCATCAATTATAACATGAATTTAATGAAAAGCAGCCAATCAGCAACACCTACAACTCTTATTAAATGCGTATGCAATGCAATGATATGATGCATGCCCTCGCCGCAACGCTCCCTCGAGCGACTCCATCTAACGATCGCATATGGCAACACTCCCTCAGAGCGACCTCGACTGCCGAGTCGCCACCCTAACTAATGCGATGCAATGCGATCGTGTTAGCCAAGTTCTTAGTTAAGTCCATTCATCCATCAGGTTGGGGATTCTGATTCACCCTACATGTCACTGCCCTAATCAGGTTGCGAGGCCAAGGCCCCATCAATGCGTGAGGCCGAGTCCCCGCGGTCCGTGATCCTGTCGGGGTCCTCATTCCCGACTCCAAGCACATGAGGCGTGCCGAAAGGGAAAGGATCGCTCGCGGTCACTACGGGGAGGCGCGGTACCCCAGCGTAGGCCGACAGCTCGGACACAGTGTCCCATTCCACCATGCCCGGCTCACGAGACTGTGGACCAATTTTAGTCTTGTTATCCATGGGCCGCCAAGGTCGTAGGGTGCATCAGGTTCCATGCATATGTGGGCAAACATGGTTAACAAACGGGGATGATCGGGTAGTAGGCTAGTCGCACAAATCGGGCGGGGAGCATGAGACGAATGGCCTTGGGAACAAGGGCCCCATGTAGTCGAACTACTGACCACCCGAACACTTCGCCCAATCCGCGGACTAGCCTTAGCGTAGCCCTACCAATGGGCTACCCTCTCTCGTCGGGTTCCCAACCATCCCAAGAGAGCCAAAAAGGAGAACTACCGCATGCCACGACTCATGTTATCATTCATCACATCCATATCACATTCTCATGCATTCCAATCATACAAATCAAATACCGTTAACAAGCTAGCAAGTATCATCGCAGAATTAAAGTGCATGTGAGTGTGTGAGTTGGGTGAGGAAGTTTTCACCTTCTCCATCTTGAAAATCATGAACATCCCAGCAAATAATCATACATGCAATGAAGCATCACACATGAGGGAAATGAATCACAACCACAAGCATGTTATCATCCAACATCATATTATGAGAAGGCACAATGTATATTACATTTGGAAATTAAGCATGCATATTCTAACAAATCCAACCAATCATGGAAATCCCTAGGGTTCTCTCTAGAATTCCAAACATGACATCTAAGCACTCAAAATCATTACATCCACGCTAAAATTGGTGCTAGGCCACCTAAGAGCAATAGTCCGCACCTCGAATTTGATGGAGGCTTGGAAACGACCTAGAGGTGAGGGTTTTGGAGGTTGGCCGGCCGGAATCCCTAAAACAATTCAAGCATGAGAGAAATCCATACCATTTCTTCTTCAATATAAGGATTTCAAGAGAAAAAGAGTGAGGGATCCTACCAAGACGGACCACGGACGATTTTTAGAGTGGCGGTGGAGAGTTTCTTCTTGGAGGAGGGATAGGGGGTTGAAGGGTTGAGTTCCCTTGGCCCCACCTCGATTTAGGGTGCTCCTTTGCTCAATTTCGCACTCTCAACTCTCCTTGGTCGTTGGAGATGGTGGGAGTTGCTAGGGAGAGAGATGGGTTGTTGGAGTTGGAAGAGGTTTGAGGGAGAGCTTGGTTGTTGGAGGATGGTGGGGTTATGAAGAAGGGAAATTGGTTGTTGGAGGTAGAATGAAGTGATGAGGGAGAGAGAGAGCTTGTTGAAAAAATGAAGGAGGGTGATGAGGAAGAGAGCCTTAGGGCTTTATTCTCTAGACTTGGCCCATTTGGCCCCAAGCTTCCAAAATTTCCAAATTAGACCTATGGGGCCCCCTTTTGGTGTTGTGGTGGCCCTAGCGCCCCTCAGGCCACCAAATTCGGCGTGGAGGTGTCTTATGACGCGACTAGGGTCCATGCAAAAATTGAGGGCGAACGGATGAACAGATATATGATCTGAGCAGGCACTTTCGTCCAAAAAAAATGGCCCTGTGGGGGCCGATCTGGTGATTGGGGCAGTTCTGGTGGCCCTCTGGCCATGAAACTTGTAGGGTAGGTGATCCATGGCCCGATGAAGGGCCTGCAAAATTTGGGAACAAACGGATGCGCGGTTTGGTCGTACGGGTCCGATTTGCGATCAACGGTCACCGTTCAACGATCAAGTCCCAGATTTGGTGGACGGGCGTAGAAAAATATATTAAGCCACCACCATAAATTTGGAGGGAATCCGACGGCTGAAACGCCCAGAATCTCGATTTCATTTGTAAGAGCCAGATTCCAATTTTTGGCATTGGTGGGGTGCATTCGGCTAGTGCCGGATCCCGGTTCGGGTGTCCACTAGGTCCATTTGTCCGCGATGGACCACAAGCCCGAGTGAGATATATGATTTTCGGAAGTTTTAGATTTTTCGACCATCCTCGGTCCTTTGGGTGGCCCACACGGCCGTTGACAAGTGCGACGGCCATCAGGCTTGGCGGGCCACGCCAGGCCCCATCATGGCCAGCCTGGTGTATTCTAATGGGCTGATCCTAGTTTAATTTTACTGGTGGTACCTCACCCTGAGCAGTTTAAACTGATGGTCCTGCGGCAAATCCGACGTGGACGCCCCAGGATACTGTGCTGGTTGGACGGGACGTTACAATCATCAACACCTAGCAACTCTTATTTAAATGCATGCATGCGGGATAATATGATGCATGCCCTCACCACAACGCTCCCTCAAGCGACTCCATCTAACGATCGCATATGACCACACTCCCTCAGAGCGACCTCAACTTCCGAGTTGTCACCCTAACTAATGCGATGTAATGCAATCGTGTTATCCGAGTTATTAGTTAAGTCTATTCATCCAGCAGGTTAGGGATTCTGATTCACCCTACGTATCACTGCCCTAAGCTGGTTGCGAGGCCAAGACCCCCCAACACGTGAGGCTGAGGCCTCGCGGTCCATGATCCCGTCGGGTTCCTCATCCCCGACTCCAAGCACATGAGGAGTCCCGAAAGGAAGGGATCGCACGCATTTACTACGGGGAGGCACGGTACCCCAGCGTAGGCCGACAGCTTGAACACAGTGTCCCATTCCACCATGCCCGGCTCACGAGGCTGTGGACCAGTTTCAAGTAAATTTTCAATGGACTACAACGGTTGCAGGGTGGTTCAGGTTCCATACATAGGTGAGCACACAGGGCTAACAAACAGGGTTAGTCAGATAGTAGGCTAGACCGCATGAGTCAAGCGAGCGTGAGACGAGTGACCTCGGGCACAAGAGACCCATGTAGTCAAACTACAGCCATCCGAACACACCCGCCCAAATCCATGGGTTTAGCCTGAGGGTAGACCAACCCAAGGGTATGGAGGGTGATTCATAGCATGCCGGCTACCAATGTATAATCTAATATAAATCACATCATGTTCTCATACTTCTCAACATATCATTCAGATTCTCATAGCAAGCATGGTTAACAATATCATGGAACAAGTGCATGTGAGGTGTGTGTGTGTGTGGGTGAGGAAGTTATGCACTTCCTCCATCTCAAGCCATCATACGCACAAGGGTACTGAAAGCATACATACTATGAGATAATAATTTATAGGGAAATCAATAAGGTAATAGTAAGGATTCGTCCATACATATAAGCATGCGAGAAGCAAGAACAACATTATGGAGTCTAAGCATGCAATCCATACAATTTCAACAACATACATTCCTAAGGTTTTCTCTAGATTATTAAATCATAACATCCAAGCAATCGAAATCATTAAGCCTGTACTAAAATTGGTGCTAGGCCACCTAAGAACAATATTCTGCACCTTCGGATCGTTGAAGGCTTGGAAAACGATCTAAGAATGAGGGCTTTTGGGGTCGGACGACCGAAATTTCTAGAACAACGTTTGCATGTTAGAGATCCATGTCAAACCCTCCCTCAACATAAGGGGTTTCCAAGAAGATGAGAGATTTACCTATCAAATCGACGAAGAGGGGTTCTCCCGGTTATGGATGATGGATTCCCTTGAAGGAAAGGTAGGGTTTTATAAGATAGGACTCCCTTGGGCCCTACTTTGATCTATGGCCCACCTTCACTCTCCCTTCCTCTCTTCTTCTTTTCTTCTTTCTCTCCTTTCTCTCTTCTCTCCTTCCTTCTCTAGGGCAAATTTGTATGGGGATAGGGGTGCCTAAAAAAAACCCATTTTATAATGCCAGATTTGGTGCAAATAGCCCCAAGCTTCTACAATTTCCCAAAATAGACCACTAGGACTCCCAATGGGTATTGGGGCAGCCCTAACACCCCCCCGGCCACCAAATTTGGTGTGTAGGTGCCTTATGGCCCGGTGAGGGGCCATCTAAAATATAGAAACAAACGGATGAACGGTCATGGGGTCTGAGCATAATATCCTGATCTTTAAGTGGCCCTGTGGGGCCTATTTCGGTGATTGGAGTGGCTCTGGTGGCCCTCTGGCCATGAAACTTATAGTATAGGTGATCCATGCCCGATGGAGGGCTGTGTAAAATTTGGGAGCGATCAGATATGGGGTTTGGTCGTACGGGTCCGATTTGCGATCAACGGTCACCGTTCTACGATCGTGTCTCAGATTTGGTGGACGAGTGTAGAAAAATATATTAAACCGTCACCGTAAATTTGAAAGAAATCCGACGGCTGGAGCACCTGGTGTCTCGACTTCAATTATAAGTGCCAGATTCCAATTCTGACATTAGTGGGGTGCATTCGGCTAGTGCCAGATCCTAGTTCTGAGTGTCCACTGGGTCCGCAGTCCGCGATGGACCACAAGCCCAGTGAGATCTATAATTTTCCAAACTTTTAGATTTTTCTGACCCTCCTCGGTCGCTGGGCGGCCCACACGGGCAGTTGCTAAGTGTAAACAGGTCATCTGGCTTGGCGGGCCGCACTTGTCCCATCATAACTAGACTGGTCCACCCCAGTATAAACTAACATTGAGTGTTAATGGTTATTAAGTGATATAATAAGTTAATTAATAAAAAAAATCTCAATAATTTTTGGAAATCCAAAACAGTGAAAATCCAGGATGTTATAATCTACCCCCCTTAAAAATAATTTCGTCCCCGAAATTGCCTAAGGGTAATAAATAAAGATATTATCATTTCGTGTGCCTAAGTTTTATTGATTTGAGGTTTATATGTGTGGTAGGGTGCATACTAACTGTACTAGTCTTCCTTATTATATTCTACCCCCCTTAAAAGTTTTCACATTTGAGATTTAAAAACGAATGTCAAAATCATTATTATCGTATTAAGTGGTTGTTGGTAAAGTTTACCCAATGGTGGCATATTTTACTCTCTTATGATTGGGCTAATACGAAAAGACAGTTGTGGTAGGCTTTGATCCCATACGTCGATCCTCCGTCTGACCAGGACAGAAATATCGTTGTATCCCTTCTTAGTCCTGGTAGATCCTAGTCTTCTACTCGGTCAAAGCATTGAGTCCATTGGTATTCACCCAAGAACGAGAACTGGGTTAAGCCGCGAGTACTTCGCAGATGTGTGGTTCTGTAATTCCGTAGTCCGATCATTCCTAACATTGGGAAGATCTCAAAATTTATTAAAAGTTTAAGTTTTACATTTATAATATTTTAGTGGGTGGTGAGTTTCCCACGATGTATATGATCAAGACTATTCTAGAAATGTTTCCAGGATCTAAAGGCTCCTCTCGACACTACCGTTTTGATCCTATGATTAGTGAGTTATGAGCAAATCACGCTTTAGTTTCATAAATTTTAACAGGTAAGGAAGAATCGAAAGTTTTAAGGTATTCTGGTGGTTTGGAGTGCTAATAATGCTAATAAGGACGCAGGAAGGCAAAGATGAAGGATATAATCTCGCCAATGTTGTTTGAACCTTGAGTTCATAAGAGGATAGGAAAACTCAATACATTTTACTGTAGTCCACATCTAGTCATGAGCTTACAGAGTATTAAACTATGAAACTCAATCCTACTTAAGGGTCCTAACTTAATTGTACCAAAATAACTTAAACAAATATATATATATATACATATATAATCAAGTTTAATCACGGGATGATTCCTAGCACGATTATAAATTATTCCTAAATAGACACCCAATGTTAAACTTTAATATGAAAAGACATAACTAGTCTATTGGCAACAATACATGCAAGCATTCACAAAGTGACAAGAGAATTTCAATCCATATATTCACGTTGAATTCCAAAATGCCATTGGCATAGCTGGTTACATCATTCAGTATGGATTTATATGTATCACTAGATACCGCAAACTTAAGAGAAATATTGCCAAATCAAAGCGGGAAAGGTTACAACTATCATTCAATATATGAAAACAATTCTAACTAACTCAAACAAACTATTAATTGTCCATACGTTAAGCTACTATTCTCTGCGTCGGACGAGGGTGGGGGTGCTTCTTTCCCTTTGGATTAGCCTTCTGCTTACTACGTCTATCTCGGCTTGGTCTTTGCTCCTTAGGAGACAGCCCTTTTCTTCCCCATAAGGGAGAGGACCACCGGGATAGTGAAGAACGAGACAATGGTGGCAAAGAATGTCATCACTCTTAATCTTAGGGGAATGTTTGTAGGAGGCACCTTAGGAATGTTTTTGAGAAAGGATTAGGAATGAGCTAGTAGAATGGGTCCTTAGTATGGGATTTGATGTTGGACCCTTGGGAATGGATCTTAAGAATGAAGTTTGGAGAGGTTTTGGGTAATGTTGAAAGTGGGTTGTGGAAGGTGAGGGTTTGGAAGATGGGTTTTAAGAACTTGAGAGGGAGAGAGTTTTGGGAAGGAGAAAAGATGGGAGTTGTTGCAGGTTAGGGATTTGAGAGAGCGTTGGAAAAGAAACGGGCTTAGGGTTGGATTGGCGATAGGAGCTTAGGGTGGGTTGTGATGAGAATGCTTTGAAGGAAAATGGGTTTGGGAGAGTGGGTAGAAATGGATGTGGGAATGGATTTGAGAAGGAGGATTGGTGTTGGGTTTTGTGGGTGAAAGTTGAAGAGGATTTGGGGAATGTATGTTGAGAAAAATCTAGAAAGCGAGTTGAGAAAATGAGATTTGATAAATGGTTGAAATGGGTTTTGAGAATAAATGGGTGAATGGTGTGAGATTGAGAATGGGTGTTGTAAAGGAGAAGAAGATGGGTTAGAAAAATGGGGTTTGGGAAAATGGCTTGAATGTGGCGGTGGAAGGAGGATGGTGTGGAATGGATTAGGGAAATGAGGGATGCGGATTGAATATGAAGAAGAATGGATGAGATTTAAGAAGAAGGTGTGGTTTGGTGAAGAAGGAGAGAATTGGGTGTAGTTGAATGCCTTTGGAATGGGTTCCTTGAAATGGGATTTGAGAAAGAGGGTTGATATTGGGTTCTATGAATGAGTTTTAGTGAATGGGTTTTGTGCATGGAAGTAGAGGTGAATGAGCGAATGGAGTGAGATTTTTTTTATTTTTTATTTTTTGATGGGTGTTGAGATGGGATGGTTTTGTAAAGGAGAAGAAGATGGGTTTGTGAAGGAGAAGAAGATGGGTTTGGAGATGTTGAGTGAGATGAGTTTGAGAAAATGGATTTGAGGGATGGAAGTTGAGAATAGCTTGAGATTGGGCTTGATGAAAAATGGGATTTGGGAATGGAGTTTGGAGTGAATGGGTGTTGAGATGGGTTTTGATGAATGTTTTTTTTTTTTTTGGATGAAAATGGAATTTGGAGGATGGGTTTTGGAAGTGAATATTGGAGAGGATTTTGGGGAATGGGATTGAAGAAATGGGGTTTGAAAAAGGGTTGAAAATAGGTAGTCAATAAGAGTTTTAAAGAAGAGTGGAGTGATATGGGTTAGGGAGATGGGTAGTGTGAAGGAAAAGGAAGTGGGTTTGGGGATTGGTTTTTGAGATTGGGAGAGAGAGATTTTTCTCTAAGGTTTAGAATGGATGGTGGAGGGTAATGAGAGTAGTACAGATGGTTTTATGGACTCTAGATAGTCATAAATAGCAAGGAAAATGGGCCCCACTCGTATGTACATTGAAAGGGAGGAGGGGACTTATCTCGTAACGTTTCTTATACTTTTAGTAACTGGATTATTTTTAAAATTTTTATGATGATTTAACATCAAGTTTTAAGTCATCACCAATTTTCATATCATTTGGAGTTGTAAATAAATTATAAAAAATTCTAGAAGTAGTCACCGTCTAAAATTAATGATTTTTGGACAATTGTCAATTCACTCCAAATTTAAATATATTATAATTTTTATTTTATTTTTATATTAAACTAAACTTGTTAAGCTTTAATATGGCTTTTAAATCACCTAAATCGGGTTATATCGAGGGAGATATGAATTTTTGAAATAAATTTAAAATCAGTAGAAAACGGGTTTTGCCCGCCCGTTGTGGTTTCGCCTTGACCAGCTAGACGGCCGAAGGCCGTCAGGCTGTGCCCGCATTGGCACAGGCGCTTGACCGGCCGGCTGGACGTCGGTCCAGTGGCGCCGGTAGGGCGTTTTGGCGCCGAGGCATTGGAGGGTCACATCTTGCGATAGCCATATCTCGCAAATCAGGATGAGTTATTCGACGTGCCATATATGAATTTGGAGTAGGAGAAGCCGATCTACGCAATGAGCCTAGTTATTTTGCAACATTCCTCCTGGTTAGTGGTCAAAATATTATTTTATCTATATTTTCACTATTTTCAATGAATTTTCGTTCACCCTCAAGTTTTTATCCCAGAATGGGTCGGAACTATCAAATTTGGCCTAAGACTATGGTTTCGACCGTCTAATCCCTCAGTTTCGGTTCTACACTTTCTCTATTTCCGATAAAATTTCATTCGCCCCTACTTAATTGTCCCCGAATGGGTTTGAACTATCATGTTCGGCTCGGTATTAGTTCATTTGGACTTGGACGATGATTTCAACCATCAACCTTTCGATTTCTAGCTCCCTCCTAACAATGTACTGGGGAAATTAAAGAACGGAGTGATGGTAGGTGAAGATTTTAAGGAGATAGGTTGAAAAGAGGAATTTAGACTTAGGCCTGTTTGGCTAGTGGTATTAAACTGTACCAAATGGGATTCTAATACTAATCCCAACTCAAAATTGAAAATGGCATGTCTGGAATGAGTGAGGGATGTGGTTCAAAATTAATTTCCTAGGCTTGTTAGAGGAGTCTTGTGTTGGGAGGTGTAATGCGGGATTTCCAAATCCCTTGACGAAGAATTTCCAAGTATAATTTGGAAGGAAGCCCGGGATTCACCCTTAATTGAATACATTTCAACAGGGCATCATGGAACATGGGATGCTCCCATCCTAGGGACAATACCTTACCTACATTTATCGCTACTCTAAAATTTATTTCACCCTAATCCCACTTATTTCAGTTGGCCCCACGGGCCATAAGAATTTGGTGGACTAAACTAGCTAAATCTCTTAGTCAATCGAATCGAGTCTTGCAGTCAAGTTAAGGCTCTCAGATCCCCCTCTGTCGCTACTCATCCCTAACTCCTAGTAAGTCATACCTTTCGTATAAAATTGTTGATTTAGGGTCTGGGATGGTTCCTAGCGTTCTAAGTTCCTATTGCGTTTTCTAATACATATCCTCTCAAGTCAGCGGACACGTTGGTGAGTTCATGACCCATGGCTCAAGGAATTCCAAACTATTGCTTTGATACCATCTTGTAACGCCCTGAAAATCGGGGGTCATGTGTAAACTCGACTCCTGAGTTCCTGGGGTCACTTAACACCAGTTTTCGTTAATATGCGCTTAATCAGGTTTAAATGCGCAGCCTAAAAATACTCAGAACATGAATCACATCCACAACACATATACTGAAATGAAAGAGAAGCTAGCATATATATATATATATATATATATATACACATATACATGACCAAAAGAATGAAAGGAGCGCACATGGCGTCACCCATCAAAATCACAAAAGAATAGTAAGTCCAAAAAGAATAGAGCTGAGCCCACTGCTCAGCAATCCAACGTGCCATCTACTGGTCCGATGAGGGTCCGCTCATCAGCTGGAAATAGGAGAACTCGTCCTCCTCCTCATCGAGAGTAGCATCGTCATACTCCACCTGCTCCACCTTCCCTGCATCTATGAGAGAGTCTGGTTGGTGTTTTAAAACACCGTCTCAGAGTGGGAGTGAGTGATCAACTCAGTAGGTGCTATTGGTCTCAAGTTTTAACAGACATCAATTATAATATGAACTTAATGAAAAGCAGACAATCATCAACACTTAGTAACTCTTATTTAAATGCATGCATGCGGGATGATATGATGCATGCCTTCACCACAACGCTCCCTCAAGTGACTCCAACTAACGATCGCATATGACCATACTCTTTCAGAGCGACCTCGACTTCCGAATCGCCACCCTAACTAATGCGATACAATGCGATCGTGTTAGCCGAGTTATTAGTTAAGTCCATTCATCCAGCAGGTTGGAGATTCTGATTCACCCTACGTATCACTGCCCTAAAATAGTTGCGAGGCCAAAACCCCCAATGCGTGAGGCCAAGGCCTCGCGGTCCATGATTACGTCGGGTTCCTCATCCCCGACTCCAAGCACATGAGGAGTACAGAAAGGAATAGATCACTCGCAGTCACTACGGGGAGGCGCGGTACCCCAGTATAGGCCGACAGCTTGAACACAGTGTCTCATTCTACCATGCCCGGCTCACGAGGCTGTGGACCAGTTTCAAGTAAATTTTCAATGGACTACAACGGTTACAGGGTGGTTCAGGTTCCATACATAGGTGAGCACACAGGGTTAACAAACAGGGTTAATCAGATAGTAGGCTAGACCGCACGAGTCAAGCGAGCGTGAGACGAGTGACCTCGGGCACAAGAGACCCATGTAGTCGAAATACAGCCACTTGAACACACCCGCCCAAACCCACGAGTTTAGCCTGAGGGAGACCAACCCAAGGGTATGGAGGGTGCATGATTCATAGTATGCCGGCTACCAATGTATAATATAGTGTAAACCACATCATGTTCTCATACTTCTCAATATATCATTCAGATTCTCATAACAAGCATGGTTAATAATATCATGGAACAAGTGCATGTGAGGTGTGTGTGTGTGGGTGAGGAAGTTATGCACTTCCTCCATCTCAAGCCATCATATGCACAAGGGTAATGAAAGCATACATACTATAAGGTAATAATATATGGGAAAATCAATAAGGCAATAGCAAGGATTC
The DNA here is from genome assembly GCA_030180095.1 of Magnolia changhungtana. NCBI lineage: Eukaryota > Viridiplantae > Streptophyta > Magnoliopsida > Magnoliales > Magnoliaceae > Magnolia > Magnolia changhungtana. The sequence goes on from JASAUF010000162.1 coordinate 2,465,270, forward strand.
ATCCATACACATAAGCATGTGAGAAGCAAGAACAACATCATGGAGGCTAAGCATGCAATCCATACAATTTTAACAACATAAATTCCTAGGACTTTCTCTAGATTATTAAATCATGACATCCAGGCAATCAAAATCATTAAGCTCGGACTAAAATTGGTGTTAGGCCACCTAAGAACAATAGTCCGCACCTTCGGATCGTTGAAGGCTTGGAAAATGACCTAAGAATGAGGGCTTTTGGGGTCGGACGACCGAAATCCCTAGAGCAACGTTTGCATGTTAGAGATCCATGTCAAACCCTCCCTCAACATGAGGGGTTTCCAAGAAGATGAGAGATTTACCTATCAAATCGACGGAGAGGGGTTCTCCCGGTTGTGGATGATAGATTTCCTTGAGGGAGAGGTAGGGTTTTGTATGATGGGACTCCCTTGGGCCCTACTTTGATCTATGGCCCACCTTCACTCTCCTTCACTCTCCCTTCCTCTCTTCTTCCTTTCTTCTTTCTCTCTTTAATTTCTCTCTTCTCTCCTTCCTTCTCTAGGGCAAATTCATATGGGGAGAGGGGTGCCTAAAAAAACCCATTTTATAATGCCAGATTTGGTGTAAATGGCCCCATGCTTCCACAATTTTCCAAAATAGATCACTAGGACTCCCAATTGGTGTTGGGGCGACTTTAACACCCCTGGCCACCAAATTTGGTGTGTAGGTGCCTTATGGCCCGGTGAGGGGCCATATAAAATATGGGAACAAACGGATGAACGGTCATGGGGTCTGAGCATAATATCCTGATCTTTAAGTGGCCCTATGGGGCCCATTTCGGTGATTGGAGCGGCTCTGGTGGCCCTTTGGCCATGAAACTTATAGGATAGGTGATCCATGGCCCAATGAAGGGCCGTGCAAAATTTGAGAGCGATCGGATATGAGGTTTGGTTGTACGGGTCCGATTTGTAATCAACGGTCACCGTTCCACGATCGTGTTCCAGATTTGGTGGACGGGTGTAGAAAAATATATTAAATCGTCACCGCAAATTTAAAAGAAATCCGATGGCTGGAACACCCGGTGTCTCGGCTTCAATTGCAAATGTCATATTCCAATTCTGACATTGGTGGGGTGCATTCGGCTAGTGCTAGATCCTAGTTTTGGGTGTCCACTGGGTCTGTAGTCTGCGATGGACCACAAGCCCAGTGAGATCTATGATTTTCCAAAGTTTTAGATTTTTTTGACCTTCCTCGATCGCTGGGCGGCCCACACGGGCAATTGCTAAGTGTAAACAGGTCATCTGGCTTGGCGGGCCACACTTGTCCCATCATAACTAGACTGGTCCACCCCAGTATAAACTAACATTGAGTGTTAATGATTATTAAGTGATATTATAAGTTAATTAATAAAAAAAAATCTCAAGGATTTTTGAAAATCCAAAACAGTGAAAATCCAGGATGTTACAGAAGCCTTCTGTTTTTATAACACGGCTTCTTCTCTTCCCAATCCATGTGAGGTCTTTCCACACAATCTCAGCCATTCAAAATCCTTCATCTAATGGCCATCGGCCCTCCAACAGTCCTCCTCGTGACAATCAATCAGAAGTTTGCATACGCCCACGTTCTTTTTCTCTTTATGACTCTTCGAATGTGCGAAAGACACAACTCTCAAACTCAGAACCCACCAACTCACCTGACATTATTTTTATACCTCATTTCTCATGCTATTTATAGAAAACCATAGAGAAAATCATAAAAGAAAGATTGTGAGAAGAAAAAGAGAGATCAGGAGAAGGGAGAGTATCCGTGAGGGTTCAAGATTGAGTTCATGACTTACTGACTCAATCCCCAATGATGCGGAGTCGATTTTTCCAGCATCCCTTGCAACTATTCTAGAGAGAGAGAGATCCTGAGTGGAGGTAGCGTATATCGAGCCGTTCCACCAAGTTGACTGAATTTGCTGAGTGCAATTCAGCTCACCGAGTACGGGCTAACCTGAATATCCTTCTATAACATTTGATTTTTATGGAGATGAACGCATTTATATGAAGTTCTACTTCCCAAGTCAGGTCGAGTTCAGAGTTAGTCAATCCAAGTTAGTACACGTATAAATCAGCATCGCTTCAGATTATTTTCTTCCTATCACACTATTTTTTTCACAGCAGGTAGGTGATCTTCCCTGTTGGAAATTTTAGGTTAATATATGGATTGATTTAATTATTTGTTATGTATTCAATTTGTTTGATTATTATCATTAGTTATAGATTTTTTATTATTATTATTCTTAATTGCATAGTATAAAGGTAATTTATTTGAGTTATTAATTGATTTCAATTAATTATCGTTATGTGCTCAAATTGTAATTAATTCATTATTATTACATGATAAATAATGTATTTGAATTTACGGGTGCTCTGTTCTAAAAGGATCACTATGTTATTTGTTTATGGGTGCTCTGCCCTAAAAGGATCATTATATTTTTATGGGTGCTCTGCCCTAAAAAGATCATTATATTTTTATGGGTGCTCTGCCCTAAAAAGATCATTATATTTTTATTCTCCATTTTGTCGAAAGTATCGGCACGGTACGGGTGCTCTGCCCAAGGTCATTCTCAAAAGGATCGACACGAATGCTCTGCCCTGGGTGATTCTCAAAAAGGATCAACACACATGGGTGCTCTGCCCTGGGTATTTACCCTAAAAGTCTATTCACCAGGTACTCTGCCGATAGTCATTCCCTAAAAGGATCAACACCGGTGCCTTGCCGAGGGTCATTCCCTAAAAGAATCAACATACACGGGTGCTCTGTCCTGGATTGAATCAAAAAGGATTTTAGATGACTGTATTATTATTTTATTTTGTTATTATGAAATACAAATTGTTATTATTATCATGTAAAATGTCAATTTAATACTTGTAATTGATCCTATTTATTTTATCGAGTTGTATTTGTGTTAATGTACAATTTTCAATTTTGGGAAGGATGTGACCTTATGAGCTGTCGCGCTCACACCTGTATAAATTATTTTGCAAGGTTTATACATGAAGAATCAGTTGGGCAAGATTGAAGACTTTTTCCCTTATTTATTTAAAAGTTGATTAAAGATCAATGTATGTTGTTATTAATTATTTTTGAATATCAATGTAACTAAATATTCAATGATTAATTTGTGGATGTTATTTAATGATAATTATTTTGACTCTTTTTAGTTGCTCTGATTGCCTTGAAAATGCATAAAAATAATGCAGGTTGCGATGTAGATTTTGTTTAAGTACAACTCACAGTCCTGGAATTCGGGTTCGGGCTTGGCCAACTCGGGTACTGAATTTCGGGGCATGACCGTCGGTGCTACGTGGGCCCCACCATGATGTATGTGTTTCATCCATGCCGTCTGTATATTTTTCCAGATTTTATGGTATGTGACCAGAAATGAGGTATATCCCAATCTTAAGTAGACTACATTACATGAAACAGTGTTGAATGAGTGTCGACCATTAAAAACTTTTTGGGGGCCATAAAAGTTTTGGATCAAGCTGATCTTTGTTTTTCCCCTTCATTTAGGCATGTATGACCTAATCAAAAGATTGGATGTCAAATAAACAATACTTGGGCCTTAGGAGGATTTTAATGGTGGATATCCGATCACTATTATTTTCCTGCGGTGTGTTCCACCTGAGATTTATATCCCTCTCATTTTTGAGATCAAGCCCTAAAATGATATGTAAAAATGGATGAACAGAATGGAGGAAACACATACATCATGGTGAGGCCCATGAAGCACCGACCACCAGCCACGGGACTAGTGGTAGGGTGAGTAGCCTATCCGTTTCCCAAACATGAAGTGGGATGGCCACCAAGCCATGGGGTTAGACCACAATCCCTTGCACATTGTAATCATTACATTAATTTTAAGTAATTCCATCCCACTTAAACCCAGCTAATCCTATGCTCCAAACACTCCCTCGGTGACTTAGTCCCTAGTCATCTAGCATGGTGGGATTTGATTGAGTCATATGCTACTTTTAAAGATATGGCCTAATCAAGTAATGCATACTTAATCAAACAACTTTTAAATATGTTTTGCATGCCCCTATATATCTATGTGAATACAAATCGGGTATTTTTAGGTCAACCAAGCTCTCTCTACCCTCAAGGTGGTATGATTTTGATTGGATGGCATGCCAACATTAGAGGTTGGAACATGCAAATTATGTTTGAAAGTCATTCAGTCCAGTACAGTCATCATCAAGTCATTGGGGACAGGAGCTCCGTCAAGTTGGGGTAGTACCCAATTAATGTCCCACCAAGCAATCTACGTCCATCTAGATCGGTGCAAATACCCAATCCGCATCCTTCTACTCTAAACACTGATTCATTGAGGCAGGGAAACACAAACTTGGGTGAAATAGTGAATGTGGGCACACCTTGATGTATGTGTTATATACCCATTCCTTCCATCCATTTTGACACTCATTTTACGGCATGCCCTCCAAAATTAAGCTGATCCAAATCTTAAGGTAGATCCCACCGCAAGAAAGAGTGGTGATTGTATATATGTCCAATTAAAAACTTATTGTGAGCCACAAAAGTTTTAGATCAGACCAATATAAACATCTTCCCTTGATCTATATATGTGTGACCTCATGAATAAGTTGGATGGTAAATAAAAATTGAGCTCTAGTAAAGTTTTAACAAGGGTTGTTCCATCACCACTACTTCCTGTGGAGTAGTTTACTTAAGTTTTGGATCTACTTTATATTAAAATGAGCTAGAATATATATATAGGTGGGCCATGGTCATGGCCACACTGAAGTCGTTATTTCGTGCCTTGTCAAATCCTCATTCATTCCATCTTATCTCACCCACGTCGGATCATCCAAAAGTAAAAAAAGAAAAAGAAAACCAAAGGAAAAGAAGAAAAAAACCAAAAAGATATACCAAGCTGTGAGCCTGTGAGGGATGCGCAGGTAACCGGTGGAAAAACTTTACAGGCCTCATTATAATGTATATGTTTTATTTCCGTCGTCGTTCAATCATTTTGTTAGATCATTTCACAGCTTAAGCTCAAAAGTGAAGTAGATCAAAAGCTCAAATGAGCACATTACATGAGATAGTGAGAACTGAATTGCTTACTGTTGAAAACTTCTTGCAGTCAGGTTCTCATGACCTCATGAACAAGCTGGATGGCAAATAAACATTGCAGGCTGTAAGAAGTTTCCAGTTTCATTATTTTCTTGAGGTGTTGTCTACTTAGAGAGTTTTGAATCTATCGTAGTTTTAAGCTCTTGCCTCTTGCTATAAAATATGGATAGAACACCTGTCCCGTTGTCTTATGCTACCAGGCTGGTGGGCTCACCAGCCCATCGGCATCGGACGCGGATTTCCTGCGAAAGCCTTTGGCAGGAAGTTCCTGCGCAAGGATGCTGGGTGGGGCCCACCACCATGTTTTTGGGAAATATACTCCGTTCATCCGTTTTGCAAGCTAATTTTAGGACAACCAACAAAAAATGAGGTGGATCCAAGACTCAAGTGGGCCACACCAGAGGAAACAGTAGGAATTCAGTGAGAGCTGTTGAAACATTCTCATAACCCTAAAAGCTTTGTTTCATGCGATTTTTTTTGTATTTTCACTTCATCCCTGTGTTAATGACCTTATAAACGTTTGGATGGCATATAAACATCGAGATGGAGCCCAGGAAGGTTTCAACGGTAGGTATTTCTTTCCCCAATTTTCCCTCTGGTGTGGCCCACTTGAGTATTGGATCCACTTCATTTTTTGTTGCTTGTCCTAAAATTATCTTGCAAACCAGATGTACGGCTTATATTTCCCAAAAACATGATGGTGGGCCCCACCCAGCATCCTTGTGCAGGAACTTCCCGCAAAAGGCTTTCGAAGGAAATCTGCGTCCATCAGCATCTAGACGGGGATTGCCTCTGCCTCGGCACAGAAATATTCCTGAGCCTCTGTTGTCGGAATCTGTGTGGGGCGGTAGAGATGTCTTTAAGACACAGGTGGGCCACACCAAATGATAGAGTGGAATTGACCATGATATAAGCCATCCAAACCGTTCATAGAATTATATATCGCCACAAATATCATCCTGATACAAAACTTCTGTGTCCCCACAAGGTTCTAATGGTGAGCGTTCAATCCTTAGTATTTCGTGTGTTATGGCACATGAGTTTTGGATCTGTCTGATTTTTAGATTTACGTACAATTGGGGTATTGTGAGACTGATGGACGGAGTGGATTTGTCACGGCCATCTCTGATTTGAGACCTGATCAATATATGTTGGATGGCAAATAAACGTTGCAGTAGGCAATAGGATGTTTTAATGGTGGGCGTTATCACTATTGTTTTCCTACAGTGTGGTCTACTTGAAATTGGATCTGCCTTATTTTTGGGCTCTTTGTCTAAAACCAGCTAAGTCTAAAATCAGCTGATAAAATGAATGGACGGCGTGGATAAAATACACACATCACTGTGGGCCCGGGAGCACCGTCCCGTAGCGTCGTGGCCGTTACTGCTGGCAGTGTCAGTGCGCAGTCCGCGTCCATCTCCCACTGAGCTGTATATGTGCCGCGTGTACTGAACAACTTTTGGAGGGACGCGGATTAGATACCGAACAACTTTTGGACGGACGCGGATTAGATACTGACAGGTTGAGTAGCCAGACTGGCTACTGAAGTGATGTCACCAAGTTTTGTGGGGCCTACCATGATGTATGTATTGTATCTACACCGTCCATCCCTTTAGATATATCATTTTAAGACACGGGGCAAAGAATGAGTTAGATCCAAATCTGGAGTGGACCCCACCACAGAAAACAGTGGGGAGAGGGATGCACACCATTGAAACCTTCCTAAGGTCCACTATGATGTTTATCTAGGATCCTACCCGTTTATAAGCTAAGACAGACATGAAAGAAGGGAAAAAACAATTTTCCCTAGAAATTTTTAATGGTGGCCGTCACTCTCCACTGTTTTCTGTGGTGGGATCCACTCGAGCTTTTGTCTCATGTCCTAAAATGATATCTATAAATGGATGGGCGGTGTGAATATAACATATACTGTTGAGAAAAGTCTTAAATCGGAAGGTTTTGAGGTCGTTCGATCGGTCGTGGGAAGCTTCGATTGGTCGTGGGAGGCGCTCGACCGGTCGTAGGTTCGAGCCCTAGCATGACTCAAAGTCCAGCGAGTTTTTTACTGTTTTTTACTGTAGTTAGGACTGGTCGAGGGTCAGCTACGACTAGTCGAAGGTGGGCTACGACCAGTCGTAGGAGAGCTATGACTAGTCATAGGTTACGCAGTTTGTTCCACGATTTTGCGCGAAATTGCGGATTTGAGTCCTTTCGCAACTAAGATGCGAAAGAGAAGTTTCCTAAACTATAAATAGGTGTTCCTAGGGTTTTTCTAGGGTATGGTAATGTGTGCAAAAGCTTTCTAAAGGGGTTTCAGGCTTTCTAAAGGGTGTAGCAAGGGTGAGATTCGAGGTTGTTCGAATCGGGTAAGTCCTTTCTCTTTGTAATTGATGCTTTCATAGTGGTGATCTGTCGCTTTGTGCCGTGATTTTTTCCCGCAAGGGTTTTCCACGTTAAATCTGTGTGTTCTCTTGTGTGCTTGGTGCCATTGGATTACCATCCTAGATCTAGATCTGTGTGATTCCGCAGGCTAAAATCCCCAACAAGTGGTATCAGAGCAATCGGTTGGGGCACAGATCTGAATCTGAGGGATTAGTAATAATGGCAAGCGCTAGGTATGATATTGAGAAGTACTCAGGAAAAAATAATTTTGAGTTATGGAAGGTTAAGATAATTAGCCTGTTAACCAAGCAAGGCGAGGATGGTGCTCTTGAGGAGCGGAAGTCCACTATGAATGATGGTGATTGGAATACTCTTGATAAGAAGGCATTATCATCGATCCTTTTATGTCTCACGGATGAGTTTCTCTACAACGTCGCGGGGGAGAAAACTGCGGCTAAGTTATGGGCGAAGTTAGAGGATGTTTATGCGAAGAAGTCCTCTGAAAATCGCCTGCACTTGAAGCGGCATTGGTATAACTTCAAGATGGCAGAGGGTGGAGATCTAGAGGCTCACATCAACAACTTTAATAAATTGGTTTGCAAATTGCTGGATATGGAGGAAGTGATGAAAGGTGAAGAACATGCATGTATGTTGCTGAATTCTCTTCCGGCGTCTTTTGAGGCATTCAAGGATACTATGTGCAGCACGAACAAAACCCTGAGTGTCGATACCGTTATCTCAGCTCTTCAAGGAAAGGCTATGAGACAACTAAACAGCGACATGGGGACGTCTTCTGATGCACTGTTTACAGTGGGTAGGAATTCTGGACAAGGTACAAGTTCTTCTGGTTCTAGATCCAAATCCAGGGGCAAGGGCAAAAGAAAGGTAAAGTGTTGGAATTGTGGGAAGGAAGGACATGTGAAGAAGGATTGTGGAAATCCTAATTCGAGGAGAGAAGATTATGAGGCTTCATGCAGGGAGGCCAATGTTGCCACGTCAGATGGATCGAGTGGATGTGATGGTGATGTTTTGTCTGTGTCTTCGCTCAGACGGTCATACGATGATCGTAAGGATGAGTGGATGCTAGACACAGGGGCATCTTTTCACATGACTCCTCATCGGAGTTGGTTCACCAGCTATAGGGAGTGCGATGGTGGACAGGTATTTATGGGCAATGATATTGCCTGTAATGTTGTGGCTGTTGGTTCTGTGTGCATCAAGATGTTTGATGGAGTGGAGCATACCTTGACAGATGTGAGGCACGTTCCTGATTTGAAGCAGAATCTGATTTCTCTTGGTGTACTTGAGGCAAAATGATGCTAGTACACAGGTATTGATGGTGCTCTTAAGGTATCTAAGGAGGCATGAGTAATCATGAAAGCGCAACGACTCGATCATGTTTACAGGTTGATCGGGAGCACTTCAAAAGGTGGAGCTACAGTGGATGTAGCGGATTCCACTTCTGCACGTGTGTGGCATGTTGAGCATGACCACATGAGCGGGCAGGACAGGAAAGCTGAGACGTACGAACAGGGATACAGAGCAGGTGGAGCAACCACCTGTGTGAAGAATCACACGGCATGATCGCAGGACATCGGCGAGGTACATGAACGACTCCAATATTGCAGAGGATTCATCTTCTATTCAGATGGCTCTAGGTGAGCCTGGTGCTGAAAAGTGGAAGGTGACTATGGGTGATGTGATGGATTCGTTATACTAGACCGACATATGGGAGCGAGTGGAGCTTCCAGTGGGTTATAGAGCGGTTGGATGCAGGTGGATCTTCAGGAGGATACAGCATAGATACAGGGCGATGTTGGTAGTGAAGGGTTATGCTCAGAGAGAAGGGATCGGCTTCTCAGAGATATTCACGCCGACGGTATAACAGGTGTCTATGAGATCCGTGTTTGGTGCTGGTTGGCCAACGTGATCTTAAGCTGAAAGGATGGATGTGGAGTCTGCACTTCTGTAAGGGAAAGTGAAGAGCATATCTATATGAAGCAACCAGAGCGGTTCGAAGTTAAAGGGGCTGAGAAAAGACTTTGCAGGAGGTCGTGGTTCGACCTGTCGACTAGGCAGTGGTTTGATTCCTTCATGGTGGGACGTTCAGGATGAAGGATCGGGGGCTGCAAAGATGGTTCTCGGCGTTGAGACTGAAGGAGGAGTAGGCTTTGGTAATCACAGGAAGAATACCTTGTGTGTAGGTATTGATCAAGTATGTGATGGGCCAAGTAAAGCTGGAGAGCGTTCCTTACGCATCTCTCCTCAAGTTTTCCTCAGGACATGTCCCAAAACAGATGAGGAAAAGCAGGATATCTCATGAGCCTTATTCAAATGCGGTGGGCAGTGTATGCCATGGTCTGGTTTAGACCGATTATTTCACAGGCTATCAGTGTTGTGAGCAAGTACCCCGGCAAGCAATATTGGATAGCGGTGAGATAGTAAGAAGACTACATCATTCTTTTGTGAAGACATGAGCAAAGGTGGTTGGGCATGTGGATTTAGATCCGGCAGACATGATCAACAAGAAATTCCTATAGAGAAGTTCAAGTTCTGTGAAACTTCCCTGGGCTCGGCGATGGCGGAAAAGAATGACGGAGTGTGATCTTGAGCTATGATGTGAAGCGGAGATAAGAGAAGAGGTCAAGGAGCTACACAGTTGAAGATTGAAGACTTGGTGGAGATTGTTGAGAAAAGTCTTAAATCGGAAGGTTTTGAGGACGTTCGACCGGTCGTGGGAAGCTTCGACTGGTCGTGGAAGGCGCTCGACCGGTCGTAAGTTCGAGCCCTGGCACGACTCAAAGTTCAGCGAGGTATTTGCTGTTTTTTTACTGTAGCTAGGACTGGTCGAGGGTCAGCTACGACTGGTCGAAGGTGGGCTACGACCAGTCGTAAGAGAGCTACGACTAGTCGTAGGTTACGCAGTTTGTTCCGCGATTTTGCACGAAACTGTGGATTTGAGTCATTTCGCAACTGGGATGCGAAAGGGAAGTTTCCTAAACTATAAATAGGTATTCCTAGGGTTTTTCTAGGGTATGGTAATGTATGTAAAAACTTTCTAAAAGGGTTTAAGGGTTTCTAAAGGGTGTAATAAGGGTGAGATTCGAGGTTGTTCGAATCGGGTAAGTCTTTTCTCTTTATAATTGATGCTTTCATAGTGGTGATTTATCGCTTTGTGCCGTGGTTTTTTTCCGCAAGGGTTTTCCACGTTAAATCTGTGTGTTCTCTTGTGTGCTTGGTGCCATTGGATTACCATCCTAGATCTAGATATGTGTGATTTCGTAAGCCAAAATCCCCAACACATACACCATAGTGGACCACACAGAACTTGGTGACGTCACTTAAGTAGCGAGTCTGGCTATTCAACCTGTCAGTATCTAATCGGCAGACTCTCCGGGAGTTGGTGTAAACGGACGTTGTATCCGTCCATCTCCCACCAGGTCGGTCGTTCACGACAAAAGTAACGGCTTTCGAAAGAAGTTTTATTGAGCCGTAGATGTGCCTGACTTTGATGACGATGTGACCAAGAAATTAGGCGAGTCTTTTGGTAAAGATAGAAATTACTGTAAGATGGGAGCAGCGAGCATATGGACGGTCAAGATCATTCGACCATCTCGGCATGTGTGGGCCCAGTGGGGCGGTGAACCTGAGCCCCGACAGAGGCAAAACCAACTCGTCCAAAGGGCAGGGATAGGCACGGAAGTGACGGGAACCCTATCCGACACCTGTTTAAGCCCTTCGCAAAACATCCAACCTATGTGGGCCCTTTATACTGTATTTGTAAAATCTACTCCGTCAGTAAGATTCTATTCTCGATTTTAGTCAATGAGAAAAAATATTAGCTAGATATACAACTCATGTAGGCCACAACAAAGGTAACGGTGGGGTGGAATGCAAATCATGAGTTTGTATGTGGGGCCACAATGGCGTGTATACTTCATCAAAACCGTTTAATCAGGTGCATCTCATCAGGATGAAATGAATATATAAAATCGTCCTGATCCAATATCAGGAAGGCCACACGGTGAGAACTTGGAGGTCTTAGCGGGAGTTTTGCATTTCTCCCATTGATGTGGCCCATAATTGTTTTTATCAGCATGATATATTGTATGTACGGTTAAAATACTGACCATCATCTAATGGATGGAGTAGATTTACAAATACAGCGTTTTTAGGCCCACCGATCAAGGGTGTTTTACGCGCTAGGGAAACAGCTGTCGTAGACGATTCCGGTCCATCCCGATGCATCCAACTACTCTCACAGCGGGCGTTTCACCTGAAAAAAAAGCGTCGGTACTCTGGCAGAAGATGATTATTCATGCACGGTCACTGCCTCTGTACACGTGTCATGCCTGTACCTATCCAAAACCCTTCACACAACTGATCCCACTGTAGTTGAGAAGCATCCAGCAGACAAACTAAAATAATTATTCTACCCATCTGATTATTGGTTAACCAAGAAACAGTTAAAATTGGAAAGCACTCAACTGTCAAAATTCAAAAATTAATCTATAAATTAAATAAAATTTATGTTTTTTTATTGCATCTACACAATGATCCACTATTTTGACAGTCCAGATCGAGTTCAAAGATATGAAAAATGGAAATTAAAATCATGCATGTATATGAGTTTAAGTACTCTACAGCATATCAAATGACCAGTCATTGGGGTTCTCAGCTGCTTTGCTTTTCTCAGTCACTGCTCCGCCGCTTCTGACATTCTCTCTCAACCTCTCTCTCCTTCTCTTTCCCTCTCTCCAATCCAGAGAACAGAGAACTGTCTGGAAATTTCAATCAGGGGAGCAGAAAATAGGTAAAAGAGGGGTGTAATTATAAAACGAGATGGGATCCGGAACTACTTTTCTCAAAGTGGTCGCACAGAATTTCGATGTTCTTGCGGGGTATGCATTCTTTCTATTTACAAGATATTCAAACATAAAATGAAGAATCCGGATCCTGTGCTTGCCACAATCAGGAAAAACCTGTTTGTTGCAATGTGATTGGCCACATCATCACATACTGCATTTTGATGAAGGATCCGGATTCTAAAATGGAGGAAGAAACTTTTTTATAGCAGTTTAATGCAGAATATATGATGGGTTAGATTCTGTTTTCATTTTTTTTATATAATATTATGTGAATTTTTGCAATTAAATCTAGAAATTTGTTATTGTTATTTTTTTAAATATGGGTGATGGAAAATTGCATTTTTTTTCTGCTCAATTTCCTGTTATTTTCATGTAGCTGTGGGAAATTTTGGCACATAATGGGTAAGATTCTGTTTTCATTTTTGCAATTAAATGTAGAAATTTGTGGGTTTTTCTTTTTTCTTTTTTAATATTGGTGATGGAAAATTGCCCTTTTTCTGCTCAATTTCCTCATATTTCCATTTAACTGTGGGAAATTTTGACTTTTTTGGTAATTTGGGGCAGAACCCTTGATGGTTTCTTTTCCTTTTTATGTTTATATTGAATTCTGTTGAAAATTTGAAACTGTCTAGAAAATTGTGATTTTTTAAGGATAATTGATGTGCTTTATTTGCATTTTTTAAAGAAAAGTTGTTCTTGTGTCTGTTTGTGCAGGCCTGTGGTTGCCCTGGTTTATCCCCTGTAAGTAGTTTTTTTTTTCCTTTTTTCTTTTTTATGATGTCGGTGTTTTTCATTTTCTGTCTAGCATGAGAAGAACAGAGTCTTATCTTCTATTGGTTTTTTTTTTCTTTTTTTTCCGGTCTTTGACAGATACGCTTCAATCAGGGCAATAGAAAGTAAATCCCCAATCGATGATCAGCAATGGCTCACGTATTGGGTTCTGTATTCTCTGATTACTCTCTTCGAGCTTACTTTTGCGAAAGTCATCGAATGGTAATTGCCTTGATTTTGTGGTGTGGTTTTGGGAATCCTCCTTTTCCTGTTACAGGAATGCCTTAATCTTGCTTGTTTGAATGATGAATATTTGTATCTGTTTTTTGTTCATTCATGTGAAAATAGATGGTGACTGGCAGTTAGGAGAATTGCATCTACACCACATTTACCAAAATTTCACTAACAAGGGCCCCATCTCGTTGTAAGGAAGTTAGAAGTTCTTGGTTCCAAGTCGAAATTAAGGAAAGGATTTCATTGGGAAAATAGAAGCATTGCCAAGATAGAAATTTAAATGTTGTAATCCAAAGTCTATAAAACCTTAAAATTGATGTCACCGTTGTCTAAAATTCTTAACGACCATATAAGCTTCTCTATCAATTGCAACATCATCGCATTGTCCAATCTACTTGGGGCCGTCTCTGTGATCCTTCTTCACAAATCATTCCCATCCAAGACTATCCTTGATAAGTGAATGAGCATTTGTATCCCTTCTCACCACCTCGATCCAAGTCCTTTTAGGCCTTCCTCCCATCCTTTTTTCAAGCCCTTCCCACCCCGATTAACACCTGCTCCTTACTGGAGCCATCTATCACAGAATGATCATTTCCATGGGCCTAAGTCATGGACTTGCCTGAATTTATGCTCATCTCGATTGGAGAGGTTTTGTACATGAGTGTGAGAATTTTTTAATAGAGTAGAATGGTAGAAAGTTCTAGAATTGTGTGGAGATGGCTAGAGTTGTGTAGAATTGTGTAGAGATCTCTAGAAGTTTCTAAAGAACTCTAGTGGGATCTTGTGTAGAGAGGCGTAGAATATTCTAGAAAAGTTTTAGAGAGTTCTTGGCCATGGTATGGGTACCCTGTGGCACAATCCTAGCCATACATGTGTAGGTTCTAAAATTTCTGTAGTTCTATATAAGAAGGGGTCCTCATTTGTAAAGCATTCAAGAGTCGTAGTTTGAAAGCTCTAGTGAAATACAAAGTGTTCTTCGATACACTTGTCTCTCTTGCGTTCTATTGAGCATTTGGGGTGTGCACTTGGGGAAGGTTGACTCATTCACAATGGGACTATGAGACGAATGTCGCATGATCGACGCTTGGGGAAGCACTTGGGCTGAGATGCGACGTCGGTCTTTCTTGCACGAGAATGAATCTCAACACGCTCTCCAACATTGTGTATCTTAGGGGGCATTTGGCTCCTTGGAATTAAAATGTGGAGAGAAAGTGTTTCCAGGAAGTAGATCTCTAGGAAAGAGATTTTGTGTATTGTGTTTGGGTACTAGTAAAGCCAATTCTATGGAATTGAGATGCTTTGTTTGGGTACCAGGCAAGATTTGTTAGGAACAGTGTTTGAAGTATCGGTATCGCTACAAGTTTCGCTGGCCAGGGATACAGAAACAATATCGATATCGCTGATAACCGGAAATGCAGGGAAACATAGGGAAAACGGTGGATTATTCAATGAAACTTCAGAAGATGTTAAAATGTACATATTTGCATATTTAGAAATTTTTAAAAAATTACAAAAAGAATGCATACATAATAAGTTTCCATTTAATGGGGCCTTAAAAGCATGTGTTGTTGTAAGAAATCAGTCCAACCATCCATCCAAACATCCATCGATATTGTAAAATATCAACAACAGATGATATTTCACTAAGCATTCATCCAAAATTGGAAAGGAAACGAAAGATTGTGGTCTCAATATCTCATATGTTGTGATATCGATAATATCAAGATATTATCAATGATAAGTTGAACACTACATACAACCATGTGCCCATGAAAAAAATTGAAATAAAAATTTTGATGATATCAATACATTGGCGATATTATTGAAATATCGTTGATACACT
The DNA here is from genome assembly GCA_030180095.1 of Magnolia changhungtana. Lineage (NCBI taxonomy): Eukaryota > Viridiplantae > Streptophyta > Magnoliopsida > Magnoliales > Magnoliaceae > Magnolia > Magnolia changhungtana. Next base: position 2,480,486 of record JASAUF010000162.1, read on the forward strand.
TATGATACAAGCATTACCTAGAATTTACATAGTAAAAAATATTGGCGATACATTGGCGATATTGATGCATTGGTAATACAAGCGACCCCTAGAATTTATATAGTTGAAAATATTGACGATTACATTAGCGATATTGATACGTTGGCGATACATTATTAATACCTGAAATTTTTTATACTACCACCGTTATCAGTATCGCTGAGCTGGAGATCAAGATAATATCGGAGATAATTCGAACACTGGTTAGGAACAATGTTTTAAATATCGTTATCGTGTAATGTATCACACCCTTGGGATACGGATACATATCGGTTATAACATGGGATATATCGATTGTATCACGTAATGTATCAATGTTGTTGGGAAACGTGGGAACTTTGGGAAATTGGTCGAATTTTTCAATGAAACTTCAGGGATTGTTGAAAATGACATCAATACACACTTCGAAATCAAAACATTACAGAAAAAAGTGCACATAATAGGGGTTTCCTTTGTATGGGGTCCTAATATATGCACTTTCCAACTTAACTAATGCAAGTATATTGAAAGTCTATTCATTTAATTTATAAACGTATGAAGATATGTATGGAAACACAAGCAATACATTCAAAAGCAAAAGAAGAATCACTAGATCAGGTTACATACATGTTTAATTCTGAGTTTGGATACAAAGATTGTAATTAATTTGCAAGAAATTGAGAAATTTTGATTTTTCTTAATTTTTTGCAACTTGACCCATCTCCCCTAAATCTCGAAATCGAAGTTCCATATCCATGATTTTTCATGGAAAACACAAAGAATCATATATTTGTAACCATTTGACACTGGTTTAACGTGATTTACAACAAAAACATAAATCGAATATCGAAAATGCTCACTGAATCAAATAGGTGGGATATATCGGCACTACCTGTGCGTATCATATCGCACAGGTGGGATGCAAGATATATTGTGGTATATATCGGCTGATATCGTTAATATTTAAAACACTAGTTAGGAACATAGGTGTGGGTATTCACGGAACAAAGAGCTTGAAGAGGTAAATCATGTCACCTATATGAAGATGGCTCACATGTGTGACATGTAACGCATTCATTTGGATGTGCCTCTCATGAAATAGCCTTGCCCCAAAGAGTAAGCTAACTCAATCATCAGGTAGCCATAGAAATGGGGCCACTAATTCAGCTATTCACGAGCAGCAGTACAACTTGAATATAAATACATCAAGCGAGTCAAACGTTTCCTAGCACCCAAACATGAGAAACAGGCCTTTCTAATAGATTCCTTTTCCATAGGGGCTACTTTCTAGGTAGCCAAATGACACCGTATTGGGACAACTCCCAAGCTGCTTATGGTGACCTTGTTCTCAGTTCTATCCTTCCCAGTCTTCTCACACAACCATCTCAAGATTCTCTTCTCTGTAACGGTTACCCAACATTAGTTGTACACAGTCTAATAATTGTTGTATAAAGTTTTCCCTTAATTTGCATTGGCATGCATCACAAATATCTTCAGAATCGCGTCTCCATTCCATCCACCCAGTTCTAATTCTATATGAAATGTATTCCTCAACATCTCAATCTTCATGAATGATAGAGCCAATAAATGCATTGTCATGAATGCCAATGGCATCGTAGCTTATCTGTTTTTTTGCCTGGTGGCTCCATGCAAATGAGAGGTAACATACAACCATGTTTCTTTATGGACGTAACATTAGATGAGAGTGCTTCTTTTTATATGGTTTTGGATCGGGCTAAGAGCAATGTTATAGAGTGGGCTTCCACTCTGAATATCCCCGTAGATTGTTTCTTATAGACTGTTTGAGGATCCTTGTTGTTTCTCTTGCACCTTCGGCGTTTTTTAATAATAGCTTCATTGCATTTAAAATTGTAAAATAAATAAAAACAGAGAGAGACAGACAAGCACTAACTCCTTTAGTGCTTGAAGATTGATGGTGGCACGAAGATTGGTGGTCGCAAACTTGGATGGCCGCACACATGTTGAAGCATGTCATGCATGTGCACAGATAAGCATGATCCTCATTTGCATCGAACTGTACTGTGGCATTGACAAGTAGTTCCATCTCTCTACCAGAGACCCAATCCATGGTCCAATGGTCATGTATCCATGACTACTTGTTCAAAAGTGAATTGGTTCCCATGCACAAGGGGGTTGACAAACCATGGACATATATAGTTGCTGTGATTGCTCGTCTCAACACAACTTTGCCCAAACCCAAACAACTCCTCACAGGATCTTAACCTAGAAAGCACAAGACATGGGGAATGTTGAGCTTGCATTCTCAAAGGGCATGTTTGTTTCATTGTAAATACCAGTAAATGAATGGTAAAAGCATAATAATAACTTTTGCTTGGTGTTTGGAAAGTGTGGGAATTGCACATAGAAAATCAGGTCAAACTCACTCTTATTCCGTTACCAAAACTCTATGGGCCCCACTATGATGTATGTGTTATATCTATACCATCTATTCATTTTCTCAAATCATTTTAGGGCATGAGCAAAAAATTGGGGCAGATCCAAAGCTCAAGTAGACCACACCATAGAAAACAGTGAGTTCAACGGTGTTGTCATTATTCCCACTACTTCCTGTGGTGTGGTCCACTTGAGCATTGGATCTGCCTCATTTTTGGGCTCGTCCTACAATTATTTAGCAAAATGAATGGGCGGCATAGATAAAACACGTACATCATGGTGGGGCCCACAGGCTCTGCCTTGCTTTCCGAGTCTGAACCTGCGAAAAGCTGTAGATGTGAACATCATACATCTGACAGTTTTTGAAATTTCTCTGTTAAGTAATAAATGCGTAATCCAGCTAAATCACAAGTAAATACACCAAAACAAACAGGCCTAAAAGATCTTGAATGATTTGATTGCTTCATTAACATATATCAAGGGTAACATCCTGGCTATGAGTATGATGTTGATTTGTCGAGACATTGAATTACCATGTACCTCCATTTCAACTGTGGACTAGGCATACTTGGTAGACACCTAAAAATGAGTTAGTTAATTGTAATTATGTATTAGGGTCATATTTCTTTTTCACAAGGATTAACAATAATCTTGATAACCGACTATCATGATCTCTAATACATAATATATAACTGCGATGAACTAAAATGAGATGAACTCAATTTAGGCATTTACTGAACAGGCCCTAAGTGCATGACATGGTTCAAAACCTTTTTCCTTTTGTAACACGATGCACTGGGTAGTCTTGTTTGATGTTGTTCTTATAGCTGGACTTAAATCTTTTGAACTTTTCTTCTCTTCATTCTGAAACTATGTACTGAGGAGGCTGGCATCTCTTGGTCGGGCATGACAATCTTCTTGACTATTTATTAGTTGGTTCCTTTTCCATGTCCCTTTGAGCTTTGCTAAGCTCACACATGTGTACAAGTCAGCTAATGCATGCACAGATGCACCACCACATATGCCAGCATGGGACACCCATAGGTGAAATATCCAAGCATTCATCGAAAGGGTACACTATATAAATTCCCTGTCCCAAGAATCAGGTCAGTTCACTAGTCAGGTGGGCCACAATTAACCAAAAAGTCAGCCGAAGTTTTCAACCCCCTCCACTTATTCCTAATATCATGGCACACCTACTGAGTGGACCACTGTTTATCTTTTGGCAGTAGCATCTACACAGTGAGTTTCACATGATGGATGGCTTTGATATTTCTCCTGTGTGCCGCGTGGGCATATGGGGTGGCATGTGCATTAGCTGACTTGTAGAGATCAGTTCGATTTCTGGAGCATTGTCCCATTTTCATCAACACAAGCTTTTTTCTACAGACTACAGATTGCCGTTGGAAGACTCACTTTTCTTTCTTTCTTATTTATTTATTTATTTATTTATTTTTACCTTTACCACAGGCTACCTTTCTGGTCTTATGCAAAGCTGATTGTCACCTGCTGGTTGGTCTTACCATACTTCAGTGGTGCTGCATATGTTTATGAGCATTTCGTCAGGCCATGCTTTATGAACCCACAAACCGTTAACATTTGGTACGTCCCACGAAAGAAGGACATCTTAAGTAAGCCAGACGACATTCTAACAGCTGCAGAGAAATACATCGAAGAAAATGGACCAGAGGCTTTTGAGAAACTCATCAGCAAGGTATGTTGATACAAACAAATGATCATTTAGGGTTTGAAAGAATGCTCTACTTGCTCTAATTGCTGCACTCCAATGATGCCGAAGTGGCACACGTGCAAGATTTGGGTCGTTCATCCAGCAGGTCTCGTGTTAGATATGTCGTTGCCCAAAATCAGTTCGAGTTTTCAAGTAGCCAGAGTATGTGGACCTTTGGTTAACTTTTTGAACCATCAACGCTTTTCATGTACACATGGCCCACCTGACATGTGAAGGGCCATATTTGTTGGGTTGGTGCACATTCACAGAGTAACCCACCTGATGAATGGTTGGATCTCACACATGTGCCGCTTTGTCACATACAGGGTGATTCTGATTGATGTTTGAAGATGCACATTGCTATGTGGCATCCATCTTTCAGGTTCTGAAAATCTGATTCTTGTGAAATAACATGATGTTTATGGAAGATTGTAACTACATAGTCGCATGCCTTTAAGAACTTTGAAGACACCAAGCATTCTACAGTGCTACTAATCATAGCTGCACCAAAACTTCTCCCAGTCAATGCTGCTAGAGACATACCATACCAAGACTCCGAGAATCTAAATTTTGGATTCGAGAATGATGTTCAATTAAATTTGAAAATTGGAAATTGGTCCAATTTCAACTACACCAAGTCGTTGAAAAAACAAATGATGAATTTTATAAAGAAATGTCGACTCAATTATCAGCTCAGCTTAATTTACATAAATCCAAAGTTCGAAAACCGACACTTGGGCAAGACTGATCTGACCCAGCTTAGCTGCAAGTCGATTGGTTCTAAGCACCAATTGAAACAAGTTAACCATAGTATTCTTGCCAATTATACCGAATTGGCACCTTTTTGGATTAAACCCGAATTTCTAGAAACTAGTTTATAGCAATCACAAACATTCCTTCTGTTTTCTGTTTTACCTCAGACGGTTGGCGAGTAAATCGAATTTGAAGAGGGGGTGGTGTTTCTATAATTTGGTGTTAGTTTATTGTGGGATTTATGAGTGGGTATTTGGTCTTTTCTGAAACTGATGGAGAGTCCCACTTCTCTTGAAATGAGTGAAATTTCCTTTCGTTCCTGGATCCATCTTTAAAAAGGGCCTATTTCCTTGAAATTGTCACTTCTAGTGAAATAACTGAAATTTCCTTCTTCCATGGGATCTCTATGGAACCGTTGGGATTATTACAATCTAGCCATATCATCTTTATGAATTTTAAAATTCTTTGATATTGATGTCGAAGAGACAGGTAAGTATACTGGTCGATGATCGCATTGCAGGGAGCACTAAAATTTGATCTCGCTGGGAAAATCATTCAAAGAGGATTCAGAGTCCCCTGTAGCACGTGCTAGTGTGGTGGCAGACATGAGAGACCCTGGCCATTCTTCAGTGGGCCTCACCATCAGGCTGGTCAGTTCATCAGTTGGGCCATGCGTTTGCAGCAAAAATGGATTGGTCAGGGTAACGTGACTGAACATTCACATTCAACGTGCATGTCTGGAGCAGTTGATGAACCAACACGCCTGATTTTTGGGCCGGCCCACCCCATGTATGGCCCTGACATCATTTGTGTCCCCCCGCCCCTGTGTGCTGTAGAGTGACTGAGAATCTTCTGCTCACGAGTCATGGTTTTAAAACTCTGTTGGGTCAGTATGACTCGTCCAAATTGACTCAGATTCGATGAGTCAATCGGAGTCGCTGAGGCTAAAAACCATGGCACCAATAGCCTCATCTTAAAAATTCTGCCCTGTTCAAGAGTAATTTAATTCAAGTTCATATTATTCATCACATTGCATCTTTCTTTTCGACACACACACATGCCTACCAATACACAGAGAAAGATATATTCTACTAATGGTGCCACACATACCATGTGATCTTGCAATTTGTAGATGCTTCATGTCTGAAGTGGATTCTCTGTCTTTACTTTTTTTTGGCCTGTTTCTTAAACCTGTCTTGCATTTCAATTGATTTTTTTTAATTTTTTTTGTGCCTTGCAGACCAGTAAGGAGTCAAGGTCCCTGAGGACTGCTAGTTACCATGAGGGGTCAATGAGTAATCCTAATTACAGTGACTTCGACGAGGACGATTACAATGCCCGTAATTCATTCAACTTATTCCACCACTCAGTTCATCAGGTGAGGCAGACACATCCCCTCCATACTTGGTGACAGTTTTCTAGTTTTAGATGGAACTCGATTCATGAGCTCCTCCTGATTAGCGTCCATTTTCTTCCACTGCCTGCCGATCACAGGTTTACACATAACAATCGTTGAAGCCCAATCAACAGTCTCTATCAACAGAGTGTACTGGCTTTTGTTAGAGCTTTATTACACCACATAAAGAGTGTACTTGCTTTTGTGGTTGATACTTGATAAGCTGTCTTGCTCACCTGATATTGTAATACCTGCTGTTTTCGTTGCTTGTTGATATACACATCACTCTACAACTAATGCTGTGGACATACACTGTATATTGCAAACGTCTCACCATGTAAATCTTGCATGTGTCATTTTTTCGTTCTGAGCAAGCATGTTATCACGTGAGCCACCCGCTAATTTGTTATTGTGGTGGAAGATTGTTGTGCCAACTTGCAACAGTCTCGGCTTTAAGCTGTCCCGACCACATGATGGATTGGGTTTCTTCTCTTAGGGCCCGTTTGGCCGGGTGGATTGGAAGTAAGTGAATGGTATTAGGGTGGATGGCATGGATTTCTAGGTAATGATGGTGTTGTCAGCGGATTGTCTTGAGATCCATGGGATTGCTATATCCCTGGATTGATACATCCAGTCCGTCTGGCACACCCGGCCAATACGGAGATTAAAGCTTCTGATCCCTTCCAATCCCACGAACCAAACACGTCGCAGGCTAATTTGAACGGATTAGGATGGATTGGATGGGATTTAAAGGTAATGATGCTGTTGTCAGTGGATTGTCTGAAGATCCATCTGATTTGGATCAGATCACCTACACTGTTTGGCACGCCCGGCCATTCCCGGGATTTACCATCCAATCCCTTCCACTACCATCTAATCCCTTCCAATCCAACCGGCCAAACGGGCCCTTAGGATGCGTTTGGGTATGCTATAGAATTGAATTGCAATTGGGAGCTGTTTGGATTGGTGGAAAACAGTATTCAACTATGGAAAGGAAATCGATTTCCACAACTGTGACACTTTCAACCATGTGCAAAAGCAAAAGCAGCTGTGGAAATTGGTTTTCCTCAAAACAAACAAAACAAATGGGGGGCAATTTCCATTTCTTTTGAAAAAAAAAAATAGACATAAGATCTCTAGAATTTTTTCTGAGACGGCTCGCACTTTTTAACCATACAGCTTTTCACATTTTCATGGAATTGATGTATGTTAAAACAAAGAGTATTTAGGATTCTTTTTCACATATTTTCTCTGATATGACAATTTCCTTTTCAAATCTACTTTTTTTTATTCCACCAATCCACATAGGCCTTATTATTGTATAGAATAGAAACATCTGAATCATTGCTTAGAGAACTTGGCAAGTCGACTCGGGAATCCGTCGAGACAACTCGATTTGGCCTCAAAATGAGTGAATTATCTGCATGATTTAGTCCTATACAGGTATGGGCAGGTTTCTCCTCAACTCGCACCGATTTTTGCACCGACACATCGAAATTACATATGCATGAATCAGGTGAGTTTGGTAAAGGTGTAAGGTATGACCAGGAGAGCAAATGGAGAACTGAACATGTGCCACAATAGGGAGAGTTCTTAAACATCCAACTATGTATGTAGCTAACTCATGAAATGGTGATAGACATCTGCTATTGTGCCAATCTTCTTCTAGCATTCCTTTGCATCCATTTTGCATGCCATCAACTGGACGGTTTGGATCATCTGATTAGGTATGATTAGTTATGTATTTTTCAAGGTAGAATATGAAGAGTGTATTGTACCTTATGGATGGTCCAGATAGATGATGCAGATGCCCCTGAGTCCAAATGGAACCATGTGGATGGAATGTTCCCATACACTTAGCCCACTGTATCACTACTCTTCCCTTTATGATAGGTATCAAGGCGAGCCCATGTACCCTCATGGGTGATCGAACATATTGGAAACCATTGATCTGGTCCATCCATCTTGAGCCCCACCTACGATTGCCCATCTCTCTCAAGGACTACTTTGATCAAATGATTCTAACCAATCCATTCAAAGGTTAGGAAAATAATTGTTCCAATTGATCATTATTGATTATCAATCTGAATCATCCATCTCGTGTGGGCTTCCATTGATTCACAATCCCTCCCAAGGATTGCCGCGATGTCTGTGTTTTATGCCCCATCCATCCATTTTGCCAGCTCATATTAGGGCACGGCCCCAAAAATGAGGTAGACCCAAAGTTCAAGTCATGCGACTGTCCACATTTTAGGGCATGAGCACAAAAATGAGGTAGATCCAAAGCTCAAGTGGTCCATATCATAAGAAACAATGCAGATGATGTCCACATTTTAGGACATGAGTTAAAAAATGAGGTAGATCCAAAGCTCAAGTGGTCCATATCATAAGAAACAATGCAGATGTCGATGCCACTGTTGAAACCTTTGTAGGGCCAACAATGATATTTGTTTGCCAATCCAACCTGTTCATGAGGTCGCACGGACCTGGATGAAGGGAAAACACAAATATGAGCTTGATCCAAACATCTGTGGCCTCCAAGAAGTTTTTAATGGGATGCTTTCAATTCCCACTATTTCCTGTGGTGTGGTCTACTTGAACTTTGGATCTGCTTCATTTTTTGGGTCATGCCCTAAAATCAGCTTTCAAAACAGATGGACAGCATGATAAAATACAAACATCACGGTGGCCCCACAGAGTCATAACACCAGGGACATATCCCTGGTGACCCGTTCCCCCAAGCAATCTGCACCCCCTCCCAAATGTCACTCTGATTAGATGGTTCTCTAATCATATGATTAAACTAGGTCCGAACATGATAAAAAAAATCATTTCTACCAGGTGATTCTAACCGACCGATGAACAGTAGGAAATAGACAACTCATCTTTATTATACTGGTAAAGGCCGGCCATATACCGTCGTGCCAAGGTAGCTTTCATTTTGGACCCTTGAGTGGGGCCCATGTCTGATGTCAGGCCAAGCAAACAAAAGGGATGTGCTTGGCTGTTCCTGATCAGGTTGGATCTGACCCATTGTCACTCCTGATAATGACCCTCAAGAGCTGGTGATTATGGCTCAGACCCAAATGCTGCAATATTGTGGACGCAATGCAGTCTCGCTCACCCATCACAAAGGAAAATGCCATGTTAAAGACGCATCTTCTTCGAACGGTCCACTCAATTTCAATAAAAACTCAGGAAGTGGGTTCTGATTATTGTAATGGTTTATAAAGCCCAGTTCTGACACTCAGTGGTTTGGTGATTCTGGACCATCCATCTGCTGGGACGAAAAGAAAATGAACGCCAGAGATGCGATTAGATTTGTTCTCTTTTGGCCTTCAAACGGACAAATGAAAATGAAATTTTATATATATCACTCAGGTGTTAATGTGATCCAATCAGAGTGATTTTGGCACCATGAAAGGGTCCACTTATTGGACGGTCCACTGTTCAGTGCAATGAAAGATCTCACTTATGAATAAAAATTAAATAGAGATGAATGTTTAGATCCATCATTTCAGTGGACCATAAATTACTCCGAGGGCATACCGTCAGACCCACTGGAGGGTGGCGATTGGTTGGGCTGTTTGACCCTGTAGGCCACTAAACTTGGCCAGAGGGCTGAGTCTAGGCCCAATGTCCCAGGCTCCCAGCTTCGTCCTGGTCAATGATGAATGGCCTGGACCAACTATCAAGTGGGCCACCATCATACGAAAAGGTTGGATAGTTTAAAGGCACCTGTCAGCTGTTCCACTCACGTGGTTTCAAGGTTGGACGTCATGTTTCAAAGATGGATGATTTCTGAGATTGAATTATTCAAACCTTTGATTTTTTTTGAATATCTTTCTCACAGGGCCATACATTGCCCGCTCGGCCAGGTTAGTGTCAACCCAGTCCGGCGAAGGCCACAATGGTGCCTGCCAAGAAAGTCATTGGTGCAAAAATCAAATTTAGACGTATGTCCCACCTGATGAGTAGACCGACGTGGCTTCAAATCCAATGATCTTTAAGGTGGGGCCTGCCCTATGCTGGGATGTCATATATAGAGTAGTACACGAGCCGAAAAGCTTGGATTGTCTCGGCCTATAAGGGGGATTCGAGACGGACCAAGACTTGTTTGACTCAGCTCGTTAATTTGCACTCGTTTGCCGATAATCTTTGGATTGAAATGATTAAGGACAGCTCATATCACCTTATGCCCCGTTCGTTCCAGTAAAGAAAAGAAAAGGTTAATGACGTGGGATGAATTTTACGAAAATATAAGAAGTGGTGAGACCAATGTTTAATAAGCATTGCAAAACAACTTTTGACAAGTATTTTGGGAGGACAAGTTCTCGCTATACACAAAAAATTATTCAAAGAGACTAAGAACCACGAGTGGAAACCAATAAATGCTTTCAGTTTCCTCATCTGTAGAAGATCACTCTCAAGCTAGCATCATGACTTATAGGTTTGAGAAATAAAGGTTAAAATAGTAATTTGCAAGAATAGTTATGGTTGAAAAGAAATTATTTAAATTTTTATAAAACAAAGTTTTTATTGAATATAATAATTATCTCAATCCTAAAGTTGAGAAAGTCTCGCGTGTCACTGTACAAGGAGAATACATGAAGATATATTTAAATTAGAAAGCAAAAATGAAAGTTTTTTTGACATCAGTCTCACATATAAGTTTTATTTCAAATTTGTGGACAGCATTCAATCAAAGGAATGGGTACATGTAATTGACCACACACTGTCGATACGGATTGGAAAGGTTCATGAGTTTTTCAAAGTTTATTATAACTATACAGATTTTTAGCCGAAAATAAATACCATACCCCATATCTGTTTCTTCACTCCATTTGAAAGATTAAAGAAGAATTTTACATAAAAGTAATGATCTAAATGTCATTTGTTAATGGTCTTAACTGTTGTTTTTAATCCATGAAACAAGATGGGAATGGTTAGTTTCATTTTCAATAAGAGTTATTTGCCTAAAAAGGTGATAAAAGAAACCACCAATGTTCGTGTTGTGGTTGAAGAATTCTACAGCTCGTATGTTAGTAAATTGGCCAAAACACAAGACACGGGAACTTAAATAACCTAAAAATAGTTGTTTCTCATTTGCAGGTAATACCAATGTGTCTGATGAATACTTTTCGACCTTGGAGCAAGAATAATCAAGTGAGCATATAACCAAGTCAAAATTAGATATATATCTCAAATAGCTAATCATGAAGGGCTCGACCACAAATTTTGAAGTTTTGGAATGGTTGAAGATAAGAGCTCATGAAGCAAAATACTTTATATTTTCATTGTTGGCATCAGGCATTTTATCAATTTCAATTACAACAGTGGCATTATAATCTGCATTTAGCACTGAGTAGGGTCGTCAAGAAGTATCGAAGCTCTTTTTGCATAAAAAACAATTAAAATGCTCATTTGTACACAAGATTAATTAATTTTGGGTGATTTGAGGCGATGACACTTTTGATGTTGAGGATAGGGTAGAGGACGAGATCTAAAGTCTACGCGAGACTACATCTACATCTATTTCGATGTAAATTATTCATATTTTGTTGTTATTGGTAGAGCTGAATGTATTACACTTTTAAATTAGTAATTTAACATTTGTTATATTATGATAAACATATATTTTTAAAAATATTGACGGTGTTGAATGAATTATATTTTTAAATTTATTGTTCATTAAATTACACGTATCGTTCATATCTTGTTTTTAGGATTTTAGTTATTATTAAAGATAGCTCGGCTCAATCAACCAGCTCACTCACCTCGACTTGATCCAAATTCAACTCGACTCAACCTGAACCATCAGAGCGAGGCGTGCAATCATGTTGAGCTCAAAAGATGAGCAGAGCTCGAGCTGGGGATGCAGTAGGGCTGAGTTGCACTGAGCTTGACACGGTTCAGCTTAACTCAAATCAATGCACAATTCTAGTCATATACCTCCGAAACAATGTCAGCACATGCACTCAATGGTGGACTGGAGTCCTCTGTTTATGCAGGGTGAAAGAAAAAACTCAAGCTTATGGGGCTATTATATTGTATATTTGAAATACACTCAGCCTATCAAGTTCTATTCTAGATACACCCTAATCCACAGCTCAAGTGGTGGAGTGAGTGAAAGATACCTCGTTTCTCGTTTCAACACTGAGGTCTTGGTAACGATCCCTAGTGGGGGTGGCTAAGCGTGAAATGTGAACTGACAGTGCGAGTGTACTAACAAGCTAACGAAAAAAAAAAAAAAAAAGGTTCTATCCTGGATTCTAAGGCCTTAGGCAAAAAATCAGTGAGATCCACAACTTAGACTACGCCACAAGAAACCACAAGAAACAGCGGAGATGGGATACTAACCTGTGTGAGGAGCCACCATGATGCGTATCAAATCAAACCCATTAATTGGGCATAGCTCATCAGGATGAAGTGAAAATACACGGATTAGTCAATTTCAAACATCAGGAAGGCTATATGATGTACGTGTTTCATCTATGCTGTCCATCTATTTTTCCATATCATTTTACGGTATAATACCAAAAATGAGGTATATCAAAATCTCAAATGGACCACATTATAGGAAAAAGTGTTGAATGAGAGTCAACCATTAAAAACTTTTTGGGGCTATAAAAAGTTTTGGATCAAGCTGATCTTTGGCTTTTCCCTTCATCTGGGCTTGTATGACCTAATCAATAGATTGGATGTCAAATAAACAGTATAGTGGGCTTTAGGAGGATTTTAATGGTGGATATCCAATCACTATTGTTTTCTTGTGGTGTGGTCCACCTGATATTTATATTCCTCCCATTTTTGGGATCAAGACCTAAAATGATATGTAAAAATGGATGACCAGAATGGATGAAACACATACATCATGGTAGGGCCCACAGATCACCGACCATCAGCTACGGGGCTGGTGGCAGGGGGAGTAGCCAATCCGTTTCCGATTGGCTGGTGTACCACACACCAGCTATATAGCTGCTGTAGGTAGGGCTGTACACGAGCCAAGCTAGCTTGAAAAGCTCGCTCGACTCGGCTCAATCTAGCTCGGCTTGAATGACGACTCAAGGCAAGCCAAGCTTCATGTAACCCAACTCGCTTTGAAAACCAGCCGAGTTTAATCATAGTGGATTTTGATTCGACTCGACTCAAACTCAGCTAAGCTCGAAGCTTAAGCTCGAGCTTGGCTTGACTCGAATATATATTATATTATATTATATTTATATATATATAATATTTAAAAATAAAAAAGTTAAAACTTAAACCCTACCCGTCTGTCTATTTCTTACCCAACTCGCCGCGAGCTCTACAGTCTCTCTCTCTCTCTCTCTCTCTCTCTCTCTCTCTCTCTCTCTCTCAACACCAACAACAAGGTACCTCTATGGCTTTATCTATATATATATATATATATATATATATATATATATATATATATATATATATATATATATATATATATATATTTGATTTGGAAGTTAGCGTTCGTGAGGTCGAAAGCCGTTGGAGCCCCACCGTGATGGTTCAAGATTGAATCGAGCCTGGGTGCCCAAAATCATCCGTCCAAGTACCTCAGGTGGGCCATACCATCAGAAAACATAAGTATACACGCAAAAACATGTAAAAGCACTTGGTGGGCCCCACCTGAGTTGTGGACACCACCTAAAACTTGGTCTAAAATTACATTAAAGTGGGACACACATGATGGACGGTGTTGATCATCAAAAAACGTCTCGAAAGGTCCCCGTAAATGGTTTTGAATGTTTCAATGGTGCACGGCCCCTCTCAACTTCTGTATGTGGCGTGGCCCACAAAAGTCACGGATTGATTTGATTTTCAGCCGTGTGAGCCCCATCTGGAATGGTGCATCTGACTGAGGGGGTAGATTTTCGAACGGCATCACGGTGGGGCCCACATCAACTCGACCTCACGGACCACCGCTTTACACTCGAGCGCATAATACCTTTTCCCTATATATTATTATTATTAATTGAATATTTGATTTGGAAGTTAGGTCAGGTGGCTAGGTTGAATCGGGTGTGGGTTGGGTCGGGTTGCTGGGTTGAGTTGGGTGCAAGTTGGGTCGGATTGGGAGCAGGCTCAACTCGATTTGAGGTAAGCTCGCCTCGAGCTCGAGTCAAAAGGTTTGGCAAACAAGTCAAGCTCCAATGGTAAGCTCGAGGCTGAGCTCGAGCTCGAGCTCGAACTCAAGGAGAGCACGGACAAGTCAAGCCAATCTTAGCTCACCTCAACTCAACTCGACTCAATGTACTGCCCTAGCTGTAGGTACGTGTCATGCGAAGACGAGCACTAACACTCCTCAAGCTCCGAGTTGTACGAACAGTTCAAAGGAGATCAAAGTTACATGGCCCCACAATGATGTATTTATTATATCTACACTGTTCATCTATTTTTAGAGATCATTTTAGAGCATTATCCAAAAAATGAATCATATCCAAAGATCATCCGGACCACACTACAAATAGCAGCGGAGATAATGATTTTCACCGTTAAACAATTCGTAGCCCACCATAACGTTTATTTTTCATCCAATCGGTCATAAGGTCACAAAGACCTAAATAAATTCCTAATGATCCAAAACTTCCGTGACCCAAAAGGGGTTTCAATGGTAGACGTTCAATCTTCCACTACTTTTTTCATTGTGGTCCACTTGATAGTTAGATATACCTTATGTTTTGTCTCAAGCCTTAAACGAGCTTGCAAAGTGGATATACAGTTTGGATATAACACATACCTCATGGTTAGACCCACAGAACTTGCTGACATCAATACAACAGCTACATATCTAGTGTGAGGTACACCAGTCAATCCCTTCCCCTGACTGTGGCTATGTGGCCCACTTTCATGTATGTGGTATACATCCATGCTATCCATCTGTTTTTCTAGATCATTTTAGGGCATGGGTTTTTCTTTCCTTTTTTTTAAAGGCCAATCTAAATCTTAGGTGGACCACACCATAGGAAACAGTACTGATCGAATGCTCATCATTAAAATAGTTTTGAACCAAGCTCATACTTGTGTTTGCCCTCTGTCTAAGTCTGTGTAACCTTATCAACGGTTGGATGGCAAATAGAAGGAAGTTTTTAATGGTGGGCGTTCAATCACCACGGTTTCCTGTGTTGTGGTCCCTAGATCTGTTACATCAGCTCGTGCCTTAAAAAGAGGTGTAAAAACGGATGAACAGCGTGCATATACAACACAGACATCAAGGTGGGCCTCACCGAATCTGCGTTCTCACCTGATGGACGAGGCGGAGGTTCTATAAAAACACGGTGGGCCCCACGGAAATGGGGTGTTTTAGGAGCAGTAACTATCTAGAAACAGACGGTCTTGTCATGGGCTCCGTGGAGCCCACCTTGATGTTTATTTCCTATCCACGCCGTCCATTCATTTTGAAAGATCTTTTCATATCATTATTCCGAAAAAGAAGTAGATTTAAGCTCAAGTGGACCACACTAAAGGAAGTCGTTGAAAACTTCTTGGGGACCACAGCAGTTTTGGATCAAGCTGATATTTATGTTTTCCTCCCTTCATACAGGTATATATGACCTCATTAACAGCTTCATGGCAAATAAGCATAACGGTCAACCCTAAGAAGTTTTCAACAGTAGAAATCCAATCCCCATGTTTTCCTTTGTTGTGATCTGTTTGAGTATTCAATCTGCCTCATTTTTAAGCTCATGCCTTAAAATCATCTTTCAAAATGAATGTACGGCGTGGATAAATCATATAAATCACGGTGGGCAAACCCGCACCTATGTTTCAGGCGCTGGGTAAAACAGGTGTGCAGGTGCAGCTGATTCCAGTCCCATCTGAGCAGTCGCGAAAAAAAAGGAAAAAAGGATGGGGACAGCAGTTCCTCTTTTTAGGTTCTTTTTGTCTCTTTCCATTCCACATTCTCCTTACTTTTTCATCTTTAACCCCTTTCACGAACTGGGTGGGCCACTTTATGTCGTCCGTTGCAATTGCCCTGTCATTATCATCATCTAAATAAAAAACCATTATCCTCAATCAATCATAAAAGTTCAAAATGATCAGATTTTACATACTTTACAGGTGGCATGATCAAACTCAACTGTCCAAACTGTGGGGCCCAACCTAGATGGGTCATCATTTTAAAATCAGATGGGTTGAACAATCCTAACCATCGATTCCTGAGCAATTGGTTTGATGGATTTGGATTGTCGGCTACCTGCATTTCAACCGTCAACAAAAGTGTCCACCAATCAGCAAATTAGATAATTGTATTAGTATAATCTTTTTTCGTTGATGATCCATCTCAATTGGATCACAATTTGGACGGTTCATTTGAGTTACATGTATGGCATGTATACAAACCCTTGGTGCCGGCGTACGAAGATGGATCGATCAATCAAAAGGCACGGCACCAAACCGTGACCGTGTCGTAAGGCGCACCATACCATCTTTCTTCCGAATTCAGTAACTTGGAATACGGTAGGCCGTACCACAAATACCACCTGGAAAGGACGCGGATTCGCTGCCCCCTCCCTATTCCCAGCTAGGGATAGATGAAGGGTAGTACCCAATCCCCATCCACATATAACAAAATCGCATTGCTTCCTCCTTGCCTGGACTGATTGAGTGGGAGCCACCATGATATATGTGTTTTATCCATGCTATCTCTTATTTTCTTAATGGCATGTTTGGGAGCGTGGATTTGGAACCGCCTGATTTCGGAACCCTAGGATTGGAAACCCCCTGGATTGGCAATCCTCTCCATGTGTGGATAACTTTAATTCAAAAGTATATTTATATGAGTTTGAATTTAATTATTAAATCAATTTTAATATCCCTAATTAGTGAGATATATAATTTTTGACACTATGGTTGTGATAAGCCTGCTATAATATATGCTTTGCGTGAAAATGATGAAAGCCCAAGTCTCGGATGGACCGCAAGCAAAAGATCACGTTTGAGTGACTAACCAATGATTTTTAATCATTGATTAATATGGACAATGTTTGGACGGTGCTGGACAATGTTTGGACGGTGCTAATTTGCATGGACAATGTTTGGACGGTGCTGATCATCATTTGTGGGCCATGTGCCCAATCGAATGATAGTGTACAGTGACACACATGTTACACCGGCAACTATTGAAATGATTTTAGGTATAATCCATCTCTCACCATGGATTGCATACCCCTTAAAAGAGGGGATTAGAAATCCCCTGGATTTGAAACCCCATTTACTTTATGCTGCCAAACAACTAAAGGGATTTGAAACCCCCTCCAATCTACAGTGCCTAACGACCCCTTAGGATATAAGAAAAATAATAATAATAATAATAATAAATGACATATCCAAGGCTCAAGTAGAGTACATCATAAGAAGCACATGTGGTAATGATGCCGACTTTAACGATTATTTGTTATCCAGCAACATCAGGTAGACTTGGGTGCAGGGAAACAAATATATCAACTGAGTCCGAATTCTCTACTTGCCACAAACAGAATTTTCTTGTTCATTGCAATGTAATTGCAAGCCACGTTTAATATAGCAGTGTTTGACCTCGTCACTAATGATGTGGACCAATCACAATGCAAGAAATTCATAAATCCTTACTTGTGACAAACTAAGGTTTCAATTTTATATCGCCTGGATTAAAACCTTCATGGTTACCACAATATTTCTAATGGCGGGGAGCACTAGTGATAATGATGCCTATTATAATGTTTATTGGTTGTCAACTTGTTCATAAAATTGGATAAACCTGAATGGAGGTAAAACACAAATATCAGCTGGAATATAACATCCACAACTCCCAATATGTCTTTAATGATGAGGATTCAATCCCCAATGTGTAGTGTACTTAAGCTTTAGATGCCTCGTTTTTGGACTCATCATAAAGAGATGTGGAAAAATGGATGGAAATCAGCCCATTTTGCTCAAGCAGATTCAATGGTGAGCCCAACGTGGCAACACAGCATAGTTCTATTGTCCCATCGTGATGTATGCATTTTATCGCCGTCCATCCATTTTGTTAGTCATTAAACAATCAGAAGTTTTGTTGTAAAATATTGATTTAAAATATATTTTAATAATAAGATTATTATATGATATATACAAAAAGTGTTTGCAAAATACATTTTTCATGGGTTTTGGGAATAGTCCCACATTGGAAAATGAGGAGAAGAAATTGTGGTTTAAATGAGAATGGTGAAGTATTGTAATGTTTACCCACCTAGTCCGAAGCACTGGAACACCCGCGCGCCCGAGCGTGTGAGGCAGTGCAGCTGTAGAGGCGCTAGTGGCGCACTTCGTATGTCCGCATCGTGTCGCAGATGGTCGCTCATTTGCGACCTTACGTGAACTGGAGCGAGACGTGTGCGACTAAGAGGTTAAGGCAGGTAGATGGTTGGAAGTCTAGAGGATTGAATGAAAGTCCCTCTGAATATATAGAGGATGTAATAGAGCTGTTGTAGAAAAGTGTAACTACTCATTACTGACCATGCAGAAACTACTTCATGTGGCTAGCCTAACAACTAGAAACGGCTAGCCACTGGCTCACAACAATCAGTATGCAACAGCTGTTATGGCTCATGCACAACAGTCAGAAACTGCCAATAACGGCTAGTTTCTTCAATAGTTAGAAAATAATCAATGAGATTTATTTCCCTGGATCATAACCCCAGCCACCATAGCCTTAATAAAGAGGGTATGGATGGGTTTCCAAACCATCTCAACACACTCCAGCAAAACCCATACGAACTAGAGTCACTCCTCTCCTACAGACCAAAATTCCAGCAATACAGAAAGATTTATCAAAACCACTGCCTGAAAATCAAACCAGTAAAGAACAGACCAGTGCAGTGGTCTAATTCACAAATCTTCTTCTCTCTTTTATGGGATTTTCATCTTCTTTTTTTCTGCCAGATTGTTTAACAGAGTTCCATTGGTGGGCCTTCGTGTTTGCTGAACGTAAACCCACACCAGGCTCGTTGTATCCTAGAAGCAATTTGCCTGTAACCTCTCAACATACTCAATTCACTTAAGTAGTGACAAATAACGCTTTAAGGACAGCGTTCCAAACGTGCTTCAACCTATCCTAATTTCAATATCAACTTGGATTTTTCGGTTTTCATATTTTACATATAATTCTATAAATTTTTCAACATATTTAAAGTGTTATTTCTTATGGAAGCCGATAGTGTATCATTCATCAAGTTGATGAATCCGGACTTGATTTGTCTTGATCAATTCGATGGAACTAATTTTACAAGATGGCAAGATAAGCTCAAATTTCTTCTGACGGCGCTGAAGAGCTATTACATCCTATATCCAAGCTTATGACCATTGCTGCAAAATCAAGGCGACATAAGCGAACAAACAATTGTTCGCACCAAACAGTGAAGATGAACTTTTGAATCGTTGACACATTCTGAATGCATTCTCCGACCGACTATACAATTTGTACACATAAACTTCATTAGCAAAAGAAATCTGAACCGCTCTGGCGTTCAAGTACAAAGCTAAAGAAAAAGGTACCAACAAGTTTCTGATTGCTAGGTATTTCGACTATAACATGGTAGATAACAAACCGCTGCTATCCCAAATTCAAGAACTGTAGCTAATAGTAAACAAAATTGAAGTCATAAAGATTGATCTTCCTGAATCATTCTAAGTCATGGTTATAATCACTAAATTGCCACTGATGTGGAAAGACTATAGAAAGAAGTTATTCTATAAGACTGAAGACTATACACTAGAACAAATCCATAAATATTTCAGAATTGAGGAAGAATCCCGCAATCTAAATAAAAAGAATGACAACGGGAATTCCTCGTCCAAGGTACTAATAACAAGAATCCCGAGAAGAACAATTCCTTGAAACCCAATAAAGAAAAATTCAAGAAAAACGCCCTAAAGAAGAACGAAAAGCTTAAAGGCCCATGCCATGTCTGTGGGAAAACCAGACACTATGCTCGAGTATGCCAATATCGTAAAAAAAAAAAAAAAAAGGCAAGTGTAGTAGAAAAAGGCGATATTGTGGCTATGATCACTAAGGCGAATACCATCCAAGAAAAGGTTCCTAGTTGGTGATATGATACTGCAACTACCGTACATATGTGCTACGATAGATTAGCCTTCAAAACTTATGAGGAATTGACTGATGGTCAAGAAGTTCAAATGAGTAATGAAGTCCGATCGAAAGTTGTTGGTAAAGGAACTGTCGAACTAATATTCACCTCTAGAAAGAAAGTGATTCTGACAAATGTCATGCACATCCCAGACATGAGGCGAAACTTAATTTATTCAGATCTTCTGGGTAAACCAGGAATAAGGGTGGTGTACGAGTAAAGAAAACTGATTATGTATAAGAATGGGAACTTTGTCGGAAATGCATATGCTTGTAACAGTATGGTCAAGTTTTCTCTAAATGAAAGTAGCACTTCTGCATATATGATTAAATCCGTTAGACTGTGGCATGATAGACTAGCTCATATAGGGTATAGTACCTTGAAGTTTATAGCTAAGAATGGTTTAATCTCATACACAGAAAATAAAATCGATAAGTGTAAAGTATGCATATAATCCAAAATGATGAAGAAACCTTTTTCCAAGTATTGAAAAATCGTCTCAAGTATTGGATCTTGTGCACAGCGATATCTGTTAGTTAAACGACATTCTTACTCGTGGAAGAAAAAAATATTTTATAATATTTATTGATGATTGCTCTAGATATGTGTATGTGTACCTATTAAAGAGTAAAGGTGAAGCATTGAACATGTTTAAAGTATACAAAGCAGAAGTAGAAAATCAACTAAATAAGAAAATAAAAATTTTCTGTAGCGATAGAGGAGAAGAATACTTCTCTAATGAATTTGATAACTTCTGTGAAGAACATGGACTAATACATCAATATACCGCGCCATACACACCTCAACAAAACGAAATAGCAAAAAAGAATAATATAACATTAGTAAAAATGGTCAACTCAGTGTTAATCATAGCAAAGTGTCACTAAGTCTATGGGGTGAGACACTACCTGCAATGTGTCATATACTAAACAGAATTTCATCTAAATAATATAGAACATCTCAATATGAAACATGGAAAGGTAGAAAACTTAACTTAGAATATTTTAAAGTGTGGGGGTGTCTTGCATATTGCAGAACTCCTGATCCAAAAAGAACTAAGTTAGGACCTAGAGCTATTAAGTGCGCTTTCATGGGGTATGCACAAAATAGTAAAGCTTATAAACTCTAGATATAAAGTCTAATAATATAATAGAATCAAGAGACGTTGAGTTCTTTGAAAACTCACTATCCTTGGAGTCAAAGGATAATGAAGTCCAAATTCCTGATATAGAATCAGATAGTACAGCTCCACGAATCAGATAGTACAGCTCCACAAGTAGTGGAAGCTCCTGTTGAATCTCGTAGGAGTTAAATGACAATAATAAAGAAGAGTCTAGGAGATAATTATATTGACTCTCAGCGTATCTTTTTCCATTTTGTAGAAGGAGATAGAGAAAATGTTATAAGAAAAATACCTATAGTAATAACTATAGAAGATGATCATAAAACATATAAAGAAGTTGTATCCTCTAGAGACTTAACTTTCTGGAAAGAAGCTATTAATGATGAAATTGAATCCATAATGTCAAATCAAATATAAAAACTATTAAATTTACCTCCAGATTTTAGACCCATAGGTTGCAAGTGAGTATTTAGGAAAAAATATCACAGTGATGGGACTATCCAAACCTTTAAAGCTCGACTAGTAGTTAAGGGTTTTAGACAAAAAGAAGGGATAAATTATTTTGACACATATTCTCCTGTAGTTAGAATAATATCCATTAGGATATTATTTAAGCTAGCTTCCATACATCATCGTCACATCCACCAAATGGATGTAAAGACTGTATTTTTGAATGGTGACCTCAATGAGAAGGTATACATATAACAACTTGAAGGATTCGTTCTACCAGGAAATGAAAATAAAGTATATAGATTAATCAAATCTTTGTATGGATTAAAATAAGCACCAAAACAATGGCATGAGAAGTTTGATTCCAAAATACCATCTCATGGTTTCATGCATAATGTAGCTGATAAATGCATATATTCTAAAGTAGATGGTAACTATATAATTATTATTTGTCTGTATGTTAATGACATGTTAATAATTAGTAATAAAATAGAAGGTATGACTGAAACAAATAAGTTTTTATCTTCCGTATTCAAAATGAAGAATCTTGAACAAGTAGATACCATTTACGTATTGAAGTTAAAAAATATTGTGAGGGTTATGCTTTGTGTCAATCTCATTATATTAAGAAGATACTAAACAAGTTTAACCATCTAAATATAAAAGAAACAAAAATCTCATTTGATCCAAGTATCAAGCTAAAAGAGAATAACGGAAGAACAGTTGCACAATTGGAATATGCGAGTGCAATAGGGAGTCTTATGTATGCTATGTAATGCACTAGACCTGATATCGTATATGCAGTGAGTAAACTTAGTAGGTTTACTAGTAACCCCGGTACTGAACACTGGAATGCTATCAATAGAGTCATTGGTTACTTAAAATCAACCAAAGACTTACGACTATTTTATTCAGAGTTTCTTGCCGTATTGAAAGAATATACCGATGCGAGCTGAATGTCGAGTGCAGGGGACAACAAGTCTACTACGAGTGGGTATTCACCATAAGAGATGCAATTGTATCTTGGGGATCCAAGAGACAGATTTGCATAACGCACTCGACTATGGAGTCTGAATTCATAGCTCTGGCTGCAATAGACAAAGAAGCTAATTGGCTGAGGGATCTCTTATTAGAAATTTCTATTTATATAAAGCCTATATCGGCTGTATCACTGCATTGTGATAGTGAAACAACATTAACCAGAGCATATATCGATACATATAATGGTAAGTTTAGACATATAAGTCTTCGACATAATTATGTCAGACAGTTGATTCGAGATGGAATCATTGCTATTTCCTATGTGAAATCAAGTAATAACCTAGTACACCATTTTACTAAACCTCTACCGAGAGAGGTAGTAAGGGCAACATCTAAAAGGATGTAGTTGAAACTCTTCAACCAAAGTTCCATCAGTGATGGTAACCCAACCTAAGATCAGAAAATCTCTAATTTCGGGTTTAATGGGTAAAAACAAGTTACTGATATGTGGAAAGTTTTCAGCATTAAATTATTTAAGACCTCATCCATAACAGATAAGTGCTGAGCATTACAAAAGAGGGTTGAGTCTTAGAACTCTTAATGAAATTCAGTCTAAAGGATAAGTGTCTTATAGTAACGAAGACACTGAAAGGATTTCACCTATATGAACGTAGAGCTAGTGCCGTCTCTCATGAGAGTTTTGAGTTTTCTCTCAGGATCGTTCACGAAATAGGATAAGCACATGGTCATTAATTATGCTGAGCAAGATTGTGAAAACTTTAACTAATATATAGTGAATATATGTGTGGTTTATTCGGTTCTGTTATCTAGGAATAACTGGTTCTACGCTATAACTACCAGTTATTTCGATAGAACTTTGAGATACTAACACTAAGGAAAGATTCAAATCGAAAGATATCTTTCTTTACGCATATAAGCTGTTTTGTTCTGACAGAAATGTTTTTTCGAGAAAATATATTTTAAAAATCAAGTTGGGGATTGTTATAAAATATTGATTTTAAATATATTTTAATAGTAAAATTATTATAAAATATATACAAAAAGTGTTTGCAAAATACCTTTTTCATGGGTTTTGGGAATAGTCTCACATTGGAAAAGGATGAGAAGAAATTGTGGTTTAAATGAGAATGGTGGAGTATTGTAATGTTTACCCACCTAGTCCGAGGAGAATTCGGCTTGCTTGTTCTAGTGCGAAGCACTGAGACACCCGCGCGCGCTCGAGCTCGGTGCCAGAGCATGTGAGGCAGTGTGGCTGTAGAGGCGTTAATGGCGCACTTTGCATTTCACATGTTCGCATTGTGTCGCTCCTTCGCGACCTCACGCGAGACGTGTGCGAGGCGTAGTGCGACTAAGAGGCTAAGGCAGTTGGATGACTGGAAGACTAGAGGACTGAATGAGAGTCCATCTGAATATAAAGCTGGAATAAAGCTGTTGCAGAGAAGTGTAATTGCTCATTACTGACCATGTAAAAACTGTTGCATGTGGCTAGCCCAACGGATAGAAATGACTAGCCACTGTCTCAAAACAATCAGCGTGCAACAGCTGTTATGGCTCATGCACAATAGCTAGAAATTCTCAGCATACTCAATTCACTTAAGTAGAGGCAAATAACGCTTTAAGGACAGTGTTCCAAACATGCTTAAGCCTGTCCTAATTTCAATATCAACTTGGATTTTTTTATTTTTATATTTTACATAAAATATAATTCTTTAAATGTTCCAAACATGCTTAAGCCTGTCCTAATGGTGATTAAATGCCTACCACTTCAACCTTTTAAGGTTTTATATAAGTTTTAGATCAAGTTGATATTATGCTTTCACTTCATTCAAGTTTGTGTGACCTTATCGAAGGATAAATGGCAAATAAAAATTACAATGGGCATGTGTGGTGTGGTCCACTTGAGCTTCAGACCTGCTTCATTTTTGGGCTACACATACACGAGCGCCCAACACCACCTTGTTGGGTTGTGTTGGGTTACCACCCAATCTGCTTCTATCTGCTTATCAGGTGGGCCACACCATTTGAATATGGACAACTTAGGGTCTACCTCAAAATAAGGTGTGGCCTGAAAGGATGGTCCAGATTCTCGAGATGCGTGGTCTTTACGGTGGACCTAATGTTTTTCATGCTGTCATGCATGGTGGCGTGTTTTCGGGACGGATGGTATGGTTGGCACCGTTGGCTGCAGATGATCAGTTCTCTGGAGAATGGAGTGGATTACCTGCCTCTGGAAGCACGGAATTTTCATGCCTCAGTGATTGTGTGCAACACATGTGACAAATGCATATGATAATCCGAACCATACATCCTGATGGATCAGCAAATAGTGGGCCCATCATCATTTTCTTATTGTAGTATCTTAACTATCTAATTAAAATACCGCTGATTTTTTCCTTCTAGCGTTCATTTGTATGCGACCCAGAAAAGGGTTATAATCCTCTATTCGTTGTAATTTTTTTTTACCACGGCCCATTCACCGCTATAAATAGTAAACTAACGGTTTAGATCTCATCTAGGTGTGCCTCGAGTTAAAAACGACGCGAAGGCGTGGAAAAGTGCCCGTTCCCCAGATGCAAGGATCCAAGTAAAAAGATGAAACAGGCGAGATACGGACAAGTGATGCAGACTCCAGCGGTTGTTTAGCGGGTCTCACGAAGAAAAGCAAATGAATAGCTTTGATACTCTGGCACAGTGTGATGGATCATGCACGAGAATGGCAGCGGTCCTTTTGCTTTCTCCCTTGACTGGAGGGGATTTTGTACAAGTCCTATTTACAAGCTGGGTGCCATGGGCGCAGATTAGATACTGACAAAGTCAGTAGCCAAATCGCTACTGAAGTGACGTCACCAAGATATGTGGACCCCACCATGATGCATGTGTTGTATCCATACCGTCCATCCATTTGGAGAGATCATTTTATGACATGATAAAAAGAATGAGATAGATCTAAAGTTCAAGTGGATCCCACCATAGAAAACAGTAGGAACAGTAACATCCACCGTTCAAAACTTCTCAGGGCCACAGAAGTTTCCGATCAAGCTGATATTTATGTTTTCACTTCATCTATATCTATGTTAACTTATAAATAGATTGGATCTCAAAAATATATCATGGTGGGTCCTATAAATGTTTCAACGGTGGGTGTGACTGTTCCCATGGTTTTTGGACGGTATGGATACAGCACAGCTCCACAGAGCTTGGTGGCGTCGGTTCAATAGCGATTTGGCTACTGACCTTGTCAGTATCTAATCCGCGTCCGTGATGCATACTGTTGATGTGATGGGCCCGCCTTAGATGACTCCCTTTTATCCGGATGCGGATTGCAAACTACCCCCGCCCGTCTACAGCTGGTAACGGGCAGGAGCTTTGAGTAGACACCGTGATGTATAGATCTTATCCACACAGTCCATTTTTTTTTCGTATCATTTTAGGGAGCATACCGAAAAATAGGCAGATCCAAGGCTCAAAGTGGACCACACCAGAGGAAGCAGCGGTTATAATGATTCTCACCGTTGAAATTTCTCTAGGGCCCACAGCTATGTTTATTTGGTTACATGTAACTAGATAAAGAGAAAAAACAAATATCAGCTCCATCCAAAATTTATGTGGCCCCAAGAATTTTTCAACGGCAAGATTTTAATACCCATTGTATAGTCCACTTGAGCCTTGGCCTAAAATGATACGAAAAAAATGAATGGACGGCATGGATAAGATATATATATATCACGGTGGCAATTCAAATCTCCTGCCCGTTCCCAGCTGGAGACGGGTGGAGGTAGGACGCAATCCGCGTCCCTTTTATCCGTAGGCTGCCTTGGTGAAGAGCATTAAAATGAGAAAGTGCGGAAGATTGAATGGACAGGATGTTCCAACCTGGGAAGCCGATTGCCTGTTGCACCGGCTGTAGCTTATTTGATGTATGTGTTTTAAACTTGACGCTTTTGTCAGCTTATTTTAGGAAACGATGAATATAGGGGGTGGCTAACTTGGAGAGTGTGTACTGACATGGGTTTGTACTAACAAGCTAACCTTAATTTTTTTTTAAAAAAAGAAAAGGAAACGATGAAATATAAAACTACGCAAATGGACCGCACCATATAAAACAGTAGAGATGGAATGCCCGCCGTTGAAAACTTCTTATGGCCTGTTTGGGCATGTGCATTAGGTAGTATTAAAGTGGATGGAATTGGAAAAAATACATTACGTTACATGTGTAATGTATTTTCGGTGAACTGGGGTTATCCAATATTTTTCCGGTGTCGTGTTTTGGAGAAAGAGTGGATTGCAAATTTAGTAACTACTTCTCCCTTGCATGTTTTATACTATATAATGTTTGTGTCGCCATCTAAGTGGGCCCAATTTCGACAATCCGACCCGTTCACCGCGTAGGTCAGCTTGAGCGGGTCTTATGGACTCTTATTTGGAATGGTTTAGATAATCAGGGACCCCACAGTGGGCCTTGGAAGCTTTCAACAATAGGAGATCATTTCCCTACTAACAGCCCACTTGAAACTCAGTTCTGCCTCATTTTTTAGTCTATAACCTAAAATGACACGAAGAAACCGGTGTACGGTATGGATTTATCATATACGTCAAAGTGGGGTCACGAGTTCGACAGCCCACCCCACCTGGCCAGCAGTGACGTGTGTGGGTCTTCCCAACCACCGTCACCTGTAGTGTGGTCCACCTGATGATTTAATCAGCCTATTTTTGGGTTTAACGGTCAAAATAACATGATTAAAGAGGTGGATGATGTGGATCTAACAGTCACCTCATGATTAGTCCCACAAAGTAGAAACCCACTCTAAAATTATATGCATACCACTGTCGTTTCCGTTGTAGTTTCCAGTGCCCTTGCAGACAAGGGTGTGGCCCACTTGAGATGAGGATCGACTTCAATTTTAAATTTAAAGCCTAAAATGAAATGGAGAAACGATTGGACAGCTTGGATGAAACATAAGCATCAAGTTGGGTCCCAAGAGTTGAGGCCCCACCCTTCCCATAGACTCAAAGAGGGATGGGAAATCCCGCCAAAACCCAAAATGACTTCCATCATCAATCATTCAAACATGCTAACAAAATGTATTATATGAGATTATGAATACCATCTAATACACCTGGCCAAACAAACTCCTAGAAAGGCTATGTTTATTTGCCATCCAACCTTCATAAGTTCACACAGACATGAATAAAGGGAAAACAAAAATACAAACTTATTTCCGTGGATATTCATCATCCGGCAAAATAGATGAACCGCTTGATAAAACACATACATCACGGTGGCCCCAAAGAGGTTGGGCCAACAGGCAATCCGCTTCCTCCAACCTGAGGAATTTTTGGGACCCACGCCATCTGCGGTTGGTCTTTTCAATGTCTGGATGCCGGAGACTCCGTGGGCCCATGTGCAGCCTACCACATGTGACTAATCGCTAGATACAAGCCATACGTGGGGTCCATCATATGATGTGGGCTCCAGATGACCAAAACTTAGTCAGTCCACGTGTCAGACGGACTACGTCTTAAGAAACAAATAGATGGCTACATTGGGACCCACAACATGCATCGACCGGCCCCATTTTTCTACATGGCGTCCAGAAATTGAGACCCACGTAATGGAAAACGCTAGGATCTTACAGCTGGGTACCTATGTCAGAACATTTTTTGGCGTGTAGCTAGGCCATGTGCTTAGAAAGCCACGGGGGAGTGATCACGTGCTTCCAAATGCATAGTTATTATCATATATGTTCGAGCTGTGTGGCGCCCACCTGTGATGTGTACGTAGATTCCAAACAGCACATGTGGTGATCCTCCTATCCAATGCACATTCCAAGAATCATTCTCATCCTGAACTAGGCTGGGGTATACCACGCCAAGAAAAAAGTACAACTACGCTTAAAACCCACATCCATGTGTTTCCGTTCCTCTTGGTGGGCCACACTGTAACGGGGTTGGATGGCATAAGGGAAAGGGCATCTAAAATTAGATGTCACGCGAACATTACGTTGGGTCCCACAGCTCTAATGTGTCATTATTACTTCATGTTTTTACCATAAGAGGGTTGGGTCCTTTTTATCATTGCTTGTGTTAGAATTACAAAAGTTTGATCATTAGTTCGAGTGCCCATTCTAGTATCTTTGAGCGTCTGTTAAAAAATAAATAAAAACAAAAAACACAAAACAAAACAAAACTAAAGATGATTGCATGGTGCAACACACTATTTGCTTACATGGTGTGTTGACATCATCAAGTTCTATGGGTCCACCATGATGTATGTGTTATATTCACACTACCAATTTATTTCTTCACATCGTTTTAGGATATGGACAGATGCAAAACTAAGTAGACCACACTACAAAAACAGTAGAGACAATGATTTCCGTTGTAGAAACCTTCCTAGCCCACTATTGTGTTTATTTGCCATCCAACTTATAAGATCAGGAAGACTTGGAAGAAGTTAAAAAATAAATAACAGATTGATCCAAAATTTATGCAACCTCGGGAAGTTTTTAATGGCAGGTGTTCAATTCCCACTGCATTCAATGGTGTGGTACACTAGAGAGGTTTGGATCTGTCTTATTTTTCTGCTCAAGGCCTAAAACGATCTCATCAAATGGACGGGCAGTTTGGATATAAGACATACATCATGGTGGGGTCCACAAAATTTAGTGACACACCATGCAATTAGCTTCCATTACAACCTCAGGGCCAGGGGGAACTCTAGAGGTAGGGGCCTATCTCTATTTTCCCGAGTGACCCATGACAGGAGCTTGCTCCCTTTTTACTCTTAGAATTTTTTTAACCTAGGAAGATTGATGAATAGCAGAAATTAAAAAGGTTGAAAAAATGCCTTTTTCTGGTAAGAGATCACCTTTGTCATAGTCGAATGATGGGAATGAGAATCAATGAAATCATCGTTTTTGGCTTGGCTTTGGTTAGCTTATAGAGTAGGAAAAGATAATTGCGACAAATATGGCTGACATTTTGAAAACCTCGTGACAATATATTGTTATGATATGATCGTGGCATTTTCAAAATCTTATCATGATAAATCTAAATTATTTACAATATTAACTTGTAAATTAGAAAATAGTAAGAAACTTTAAGTAAATTGGTGAGCACTGATTTGTCATTATGGTAAAGATAATAGCTTCAACCTTTTATATTTAAAAAAAACTAGCAGTCGCTAATGAAAGTCTTGATTTAAAAGTGTAAATTAGTGTTTATGAGGCATTTGGACCGGAAGTTGTTTAAGATAAGCTATTTAGTCCATGAGTAATTTATCTTAGTTTCTACTTCTTAAGGAGATAAGTATGTTTAACAAACAACATAATTATTAGCTTCTCATCTCTTTCATCTATTGGGATATCTCTCTTCAGCGACTTATGAAAAGCAAAAAAATCTATTAAAAAAAAAAATTTGAAGTGATCACGTAATTTTAAGTAAAAAGGTTACTTATAATTAATCATAAACCAAACTAACTTATCTAAAATAAGTCACTTATCTACTGTTGTAAGTAGAAAAAGTGACTTATTTGGTGGTATCCAAACAAGCCCTTAGTAAATGACATTTATAGCTAAATTAGAGGAATTAATTTTCAGCTAAAGGCCTTTCTTTGTGATTTTAACATTCCAGCTGGGGTTATCAATGCATGGGTTGAGCTTTCAGGCCTAGCTTGCCTTCGGCCAAACTTAGGCTAGAGTATCTCCCCATGAGGTGGCTTTGGGCTTAGAATGCAAGTTTATTTTACAACTAAGCTGAGTTTGGACCATATAAAACAATTCGCTTGGCCTGATCTGCCCAACTTCGCCCATTAGAGTTTGCAAGGGCAATTTTGTAATATACAAGAAAAAAACCAATACCTCCTATTGTATTTATTTATTTTTGTTTCAATATGAATAATCATTTTAAATTATTTGAAAAAAAAATCTCCAAAATTATTTCAAAAAAGCAACACTATTTTTTATCTTAAAGTGATGTGGGTTTTGTCTCACATCATATACGCAATAAGAAAGTTTTAAGGTTATGAGAAGATAACATTGGATAAGGCTTAATCTCCTTTTAAGGGGCATGTGAATTTGCTTGGGGGGGCTATGCCATTAGCCTTAATTTATGTCACGAACCGCGTGCGCGCGAGCCAGGTCAGAGCCGTGGCGCAATGTGGCGTGTTTGTGTCGAAGTCAAGTATACTTGCCTAAAGCCAAAGCTCTTTTGTTGCTTTTTGAAATTTCAATTTTCTTTTGCAATTGTCGACCAGGACGATCATTTGTTTTGAACTTTTGAACATAGCCGAATATCCAACAGTCATTTTCGTTAAAAAACCCAACAACCATGTTTGTTAACAGGGGTGCTTAGACACCCATTTGAGGCAACCTTTGAAGTCTATAAAAGGAACTTATTTAGTTTCAATTTAATTCATTCATCTTTAACTCAACTATGTCTGATGTTGTCTGAATTGGTTTATCTCTAGTTTGTCTTTGATTTATCTTTGGTCGGTCTTCGGGTTAGACACACAGTTGTGGTTCATGTATCTTTGTGTTGGAAAAGGAATGAAGGAACAAATGCATAATGGATTAGAAATATGTTGGCTAGCATACCTTTGTGGTGAGAACATATTTTAGCGATGTCTTTGCATTGTGATTGTCAAACTACTATAGAAAATGGCTAATAGTAAATTTATAATGATAAAAGTACGCATATTCGACTCTAGCATAACATAGTAAGATATTTACTATATGATGGAGTAATAGTCCTTGATTTTGTGAAATCATATAAGAACCTAGCATATTATTTGACTAAATGACTTAGTAAACTACTAATCTTAAATATATCGAAGAGAGTGGGGTTGATTCCAATATCATTAGTTACCAATGTTGGCAACATAACCTATATAGATAGAGATCCCATGTGATATGTTTCAAATGGATAAACAACAAAATATTGAAAGACGTTTAAGCACCGCGATAAGGAAGGCCATTATGTGGTGTGGGCAGTGCAAGTAACAATTAGCAAGGTTGAGTTTTGAACTCCTAATGAATCTATATGCCACATATATTGGTGGTGTATTTAGTTATTGTGTAATTTGATGGAATTCATCTATATGAATGTGAAATTGAAGCTATTTCATATGAGAATTTGAATGAATTATCTAAAGCATTACTGAAATTTAGGTAAAGTTGCATGACTAAAAGCATCAAACCACAGAACTATCTGTATCAGAATAATTGTGAGTAGCATGTATAGTTGTTTTACATTGACAGGAGTTCAGTTTAAGACTATTTGTCACCCGACTCGTGCAAACCTACCTTATATATTCTAAGTAGTGATTTAAGTTTATTAGACATTCATATAATGTATAATTGTTTCAGCTGTCTAATTCGAAAGTTATTATTTTGAAACATATGGAGAATTGTTATATTTTCGTGTTTCAAAATAAATAAAAATAATTATTTTAAATTGTTTTAAAAAATTTATCCAAATTTATTTTAAGAAAACTACATTGCTTTTTGTCTTTTAGTGAAGTATGTTTAGTCTCACAACGAATAGGCAAGGAGAAATTTGTGAGGTTATAAAATGAGAAATTTAGATAAGGCTTAAGCCCATTTCAAAGGGCATGTGAATTTGGTTGTTTAAAGGGGAGGGGGTTATGCCATCAGCCCCAATCCATGTCATGAACACCACACACATTAGGTCGGGCCATGGACGTGGTGCGATGTAGTGTGTGCGCATATGCACCTGCGAGTATACTTGCTTAAAGCCAAACCTTTTTTTTTGCTTTTTGAAAATTTAGTTTTCTTTTTCAACGGTTAACTATAACGGTCATTTGTTTTGAACTTTTGAATAAAGCGAAAAACCCAATAGTTGTCTTTAGTTTAATTTGGGTCAATTTTTGGTTAAGACACATGTGGTTTGAGTCTTTGTACATCAAGTGTGCTAGTGTGACGAGACAATATTTGACGGTACCCTGGAGGTTGAGTGTCTGGTATTCCTCTTCTACTAAAGATAACGTTCAAATAAAGGTAAATTAACTTCCAAATCGAGTGACTTTTGTCACGCCTGGAATTTCAATAGTTTTTCTATTATTCTTTACTCAAATTGTTAATTTCTATTTTAAATTTCTTGTATATATATATTTTTAAAATTACGGATTTACATATCTAAAATTCCAACACCTCCCTCTCTCTAGCCCAAGCTTGGTACCAGCATACAAATCTCACATTGAACTCAAGATCAACCATTTTAGCTTGTTGAACGCTTGTGCCATGTTTAGCTAGGCCCCCCGGTTAAGCTCAACTATTTCAGTCCCTGTGTGGTCCATTTGAATTTTGGATCTCTCTTATATTTGGGATCATTTCTGAAAATAAGTTGACGAAATGGATGGACTGAGGGGAACCAGCAAGTTGCATCTAGGCTTGGATATCTTGCATAAGGAGCAATGTGACAACCGCATGCATAACAACTTTCGCAATCCAAATGGTAAGATAGATTGGATTGGGGCCATACACCTAATGGACCCCACCATGGATGGTCAAGGCTAAAAATCCGCTTAGGCTTGTTTGAATTCATGGATTTCATCCCACAAGAAAGTAATCTTCCCTTGATTTCTTATTTTTGTGCCAATGAATTTGCAAACAAAGTTGATGTCAAGGAGTCATTGTTCAGCTGTCATTTTCTCTAACACTATCAAATATATGATTTCACGTGAGTTTATCTTACAAATCTAATGCGCCCTAGTTTTTGGAATCCATTATATATTTTCATTTGCTGGGAGAAATCATCATTACCATTTCTTTTATATTCCCTTGGATTCCTTGATTTCAAATGGTCCTAAACGAAACTGCAGGTTGTATCTTCAAATCGATGGCAAAACATGAAATGAGCTTTAACTCTTGCAATTAAGGTGGGGAAGAGGAGAGAAACAACATATGGACAGGTTTGCCATCTAGGGGTCACTGTACGGAGGGCATGAGGCCAAAAATAAATTAGATGCAAAGCCCAAGGGAACCATGCATCAGAAATGGTAGTGATTGAATGCCCATCATTGAAAACTACCATGGGCAGTTATAGTTTTGGATCAAGCTAATATTTGTGTTTTCCTTCTTCCAATTCTGCGTGACTTTTGTAAAAAATGTTAGGCCTTTTTTGGGAGCATGGATTTGTAATCCTCTGGATTCAGAACCCTAGGATTAGAAACTCCTTGGATTTGTAATCCTCCCAATGTGTTTGGCACCTTGGAGTGTGAATCAATTTTAACTCAAAAGTACTTATCCGTAATATATTTATAGGGATTTGAATTTAATTACTAAATTAACTTTTATATCTCTAATTAGTCAGATATGTAATTTATGATACAATGGTTGTGATAAGCCCGTTGAAATAAATGCTTTACCCGAAAATGATGAAATTCCAAGTCTCGGATGAGCCACAAGCACAAGATTATGTCGAGGTGACTAACCAACAAATTTTAATCGTTGATTTACATGGACAATATTTGGACGGTGTTGATTTACATAGACAATGTTTGGATGGTACAGATCATCATTAGTAGGCCATGTGCCTAATAGAATAATAGTGCATAGTGACACACATGTTATACCTATAACTATTGAAATGATTTTAGATGTAATCCAAGCTCTCGCCCGGGATTGCAAAACCCCTCTCAAGGAAGGATTAGAAACCTGGATTTAAAATCCTGGATTACTTTATGCTGGCAA
The DNA here is from genome assembly GCA_030180095.1 of Magnolia changhungtana. Classification (NCBI taxonomy): domain Eukaryota; kingdom Viridiplantae; phylum Streptophyta; class Magnoliopsida; order Magnoliales; family Magnoliaceae; genus Magnolia; species Magnolia changhungtana. Next base: position 2,515,203 of record JASAUF010000162.1, read on the forward strand.
ACAACGTAAGATTTAAAACCCTCAATTACTTTATGCTGCCAATAACGTAGGTTTGGAAACCTCCTCAAATCCCCTCCAATCTACCGTTCCAAACAACCCTGAATGCCAAATAATGGGAACCGGAGTTTGATGCTAACGGTACTAAAAATTTCTGATTTTTTTTAGGCCTGGGCGGGGCCCACCAACACCCTTAGTTTTGGCGTATTATTTTAAAGCATTGTACCAAAAAGAAAGTAGACGCAATTATCAGGTGTACCATATCATAGGAAAGAGATTGCACTCCTTGCTACTAAGAACTTTTTAAAGCAAACCTTAATATTTTCATGCTATCTATTTGTCATCTAATCTATTGATAAAGTCACATAATCTTAAACGAAGGGAAAAGTTGTGGGCCATTAATACAAAATAGATACATTAAAAGGTTGGCCCCACGGTAACGGCCGCGTCATATTGGATGAGCCCTCCTGATCGGTGGGCTTAAGAAGGCTTCAATGGTGGGTGTCATTATTCTCACTGTTTCCTGTGGTGTGGTCTACTTGAGATTTTGATTTTTCTAATATTTAGATTCATGCCGTAAACTAAGCTGAAAAAACTGATAGACATTGTGGATATAGAACACATGTATCAAAGTGGGCCCCAAAGAGCCAGGGGTCACCACGGAATCAGCCTCCTCCGCGACTGCTCATCTGATTCGGTTGCTGATGTGTTGTAGTCACATAGGCGAAAAGTAGAATTTAAGAGCGGTACTAGTCAGCGGCCTACTCGTAATGTAGGCCGCTGAACGGCCACATGGGTCCCACAGCCCACCCTCAGATCGGAACAGTTCAAAGACGAGAAGAGAAAGAAAGGGACCGGCGCACGTTAATCGCCCCCACCAAAACCCGAGTTGTCATTTCCCACCGCTTTTTTTTTCACCTGATCAAAAGCACCAGCCTTGTTTCTCCCCTTTCTCCATCCCTGGTTGCAGAAATCTCTGAAAAATCTTCAATCCAAACTCTAATTCCACCACCATCCTCACCCAAAAAATATTTGTCCTCGATCTGATCGGAAGGAGCCCAGATTCGTCGAAAACGGCCGGCTATCGCCGGGTTTCCGACGCGTTCTTGAATTCTAGGCAATGTTCTTAGGCATTGCCCTGATTGTCAAGGTTTGCAGGGTTTCGATGCCACGCGAAGCTTAACTTGCAAGAATCGAGGGATTTTTGGGCTCGAGCGGAATTTTCAACTTTTAGGGTTTCCATCAAGCGGGTTTAGCTGTTTTGGAGTTCCGAACTTGATTACACGAGCACGCATTCATGAAATCAAAGGAACGTTGCTTGCGAGCTCGCTGTTCGTCATGTTCAAGAAGAAATCGAGGTTGAGATGGACGACTTTCGTGCTCGGGATCAGTTCGGATTTCGTTGCGGAGTTTTGACGTTAGAGGATTTGAATTGCTTTCCGTTGTGAGAGAGAGAGAGAGAGAGAGAGAGAGAGAGAGAGAGAGAGAGAGAGAGAGAGAGAGAGAGAGAGAGAGAGAGAGAGAGAGAGAGAGATACGTAGCGGACTGTTAGTATTCGTCAGTTTGGGTTTTGGGCAGAGATTGTAACTGGAAGGATTGTTTCCATCCTTTTTCTCGTGATCATGGTATAAATGAAGAAGCTGGTTGTTCGTCTTTTAGCACAGAACTTGCTGCGGGGACTTTTATGGGGCAGCTTCGAACGTGTTCTCGTAACTACCTGGCCCGCCTGTTGCATTCTTCCAATGGGTATTGGTGTATACGAGGGCAGTCTCTGATTTTGCTGCATGAATGGCGGATCTGCCAAGGAGTGGTCCCGTCGAGAGGGATGTCGAGCAGGTAAGTCTTCTTTCAACCACTAAGTGGATTTTTGCAAGGTTGATTGATTTCGAGAAAGTATCTAATGAAGTAAATGTGCTACTAATTGATGAGAGGACTATTTGGTGTTGACTCACACAAGCTTCCATCCATAGCTGCTGGGTTTCCAAATATTCTTTTCTTTTGCGGACATGATTAAGAGATCAGATTTCTTGACACGGAGATGATGTATAAGTTGCTCCTGCAATTTCGGGTTTATTGTATTAGAGCAGCGTACAAAGCAAGGAATTTATTATCGAAGTCATCCCCCCTATATATATATATATATATATATATATATATATATATATATATATATATATATATATAGTGGCAATTTGCTGATTTGACCTGTTGAATCCCAAGATTTCTTACTTACAAGAAGTATGAGGAGTTTGAGATTTAGACGGGAAATAGAGAAAATGGCTAAACTGGCTGCTCAGTTTGTTGAATCAGTTTGTGTCTCACAGCAGTTACTGGGTGGGAACAAATTTCGCAACCATGGCAACACCTGCATCTTTGTTTCCAAGTCATTTGTTTGGAGTCATACTCATAGTTTGCAAGCAACTTTAGTTGCTGATTTTCATCTACCAATGTGTATGCCCGCCTGTTGGCAGGAATCAATCACATGCATGGGAGAGATAACAGGAATCTGTAGAGAGTTCCTGATTTTGAGTGCACATGGGTGCTTTTTGCGTGGATGTTCCGTGTTTGGATGGGTAGTACTAGTGCACTGAAGTGCTTACTGCTTGACTGCTAAAAAATGCACAAGTATAACCAACAAAAATCTCACAAGAATAATAGTCCAGATGTAACCAACTGGAACAAGAGGAAGTACCTCTTGTATCGGGAAAGCTTAAAACCTTGCAACGCGTGAAAATTCCATTAGAAATATTCCTCTTCTTCGTATTTCTTACCGAATACAACTAATCTACAGATGTACTTACCACAGTAACCACCAAGCAATTGTTAATGTTCATTCAGCTAGTAACTTTAATAGCTCTCAATCTACATTTTACTTTGTTTCTCAGATTTTGATTTGGTAACCGTACTCTTCTCAGTTTTTGTTGATCATTATCTTTATGTTGTCTGATGTGTTCTTCACTGTCTAGAGATTCCGATTTTTTTTTTTTTCAAATGTGTCTGTTGTTCATGCAATCATTCTCATTAAATCAGTTTTGTGGAAGATCCATTGGCGAGTAGCTGTGTAGGTAATAGAGATACTTGCTATTGTTGGACAAAGTAGTGTGTTTTCTCATTTAATCTTTTTATCCAGTGTTTATATCAAATCGAGACATGTTGCTCCTTTTAAACTGTTTTTCTGCATATACCTGATGGTCCTTCATAGAGGCATGTAAATCATATTGCAACTTTTTTTTTTTCCTTTGGATGTGCAGGCCATCACTGCCCTTAAGAAAGGGGCATATCTACTAAAATATGGGCGCAGAGGGAAGCCTAAATTTTGCCCATTTAGGCTCTCTAATGTAAGTAACCTTGCACCTGGGCAACTTACAAACATGTTATTAGTTGTATTTCATTGTATTTTCCTCTGATTGTCTTCCCCATAATGATTTTATAGCTTGTTGTGAATTTTTAAGATAAGAGAGAACTCCAGTGTTACCTACTTTGGTAAAGGTTGTCTTCTTTTTATTATTGATGGGGAATTTTATTGAAAAGAAAGCCTGGAGGAAAAAATTATACCCCAAAAGAAAAAAAAAATGACTACAATATTACGAAAGACATCTTGTCTAGTCCCTCAAGAAATCCTCCTTCGGAGGCTCAAAAACTCTGTTAAGATCAACGCCTAAAGAGTTGACGAAATTTCATACTCTTTCAATCACTTGGGACCACTGATTCACTCATGTTATTAAATATTCTGTTCTTCCTTTTTTTTTTTTTTTTTTCCCCAAACAGTCCATAGAACTGCTAGGAAACATATGTTCCGTAAAACTTCCCTTTGTGACCTTTACAAGCAGTTCCTCCAACCTCTCAGCCATCAAACTGAGCATCGATCACAAGGCACACACCAAACTGACCAAGGAACCACCCCCACTCAGTGGAAGTGATGCATCCGGGCCATCCATCACCATCAGATGGGCTCCAAATGGTTACATGAACTGGGTGATCAAAGATCCTGCCATCAGATTTGCCTATATAAAGACCTCTAAGGCCATATGCATGAGCAAGATTGATAAAGGAGATTGGAATAAAGAAGTGTGAATTTAGGGAGAAAATAGTTTCTTGGAGAAAACCAATGTTGTCAAATCGCATATGCGATTGCATGCGATCCGCATATGCTGTTCGCATATGCGATCGCACAATTGCATATGCCATGGCATATTTTTTTTTTCCAAAAAAAAAAAAAAAAAACACAAAAAAAAACAAAAAATTCTAAAAATTCTAAAAAAAAAAGAGGGGAAAACTCGTCTAATTAGTACACATGATTGGATTGGGTTATTTTACTTATTTCATTATAGTTTGTGTGTTTCATTAAGTGATATATTTAATTACTTATATTATATAAATTTTAACAAAACAATCAACAAGCTACATTAAAAGATAACTAATTATTATAAACTTCGAAGAAAGAAATTTTAATGATAAATGGATAACTTGAAACAACATACAAGTTATAACTTACAACAGCACAACTTATAAAATACAAAAAATAAACATAATTGAAATAATTGTAGAGAGATTAGAGTAAGAAAGAAAGAGGTGTAAGCAGTGTTCGAAATATCAATACTATCGGCCGATATTATCGGTATCGGGCCCTAGCGAGACGAAACTCCTCCGATAACCCCGGAAGATACCGAAAATCCAAAACTTCAGATATCGGCCGATATTATCGTCGATATCGCACCTGGGAGAGCATCGTTTTCTGAAAAAAATGAAAAAAAAAAAAGAAAAGAAAAAAGAAAAACTTTCAACGGTAGATTTCGGTACCTGTAAAGAAGATCGCCTGATCGAAAGCTGTGTTCGATGGGCCACGCGAATCGAAGCCTTTGATTTGGAGAGATTTGGCCGCGAAATCCACCGAAATCGTCGAAATAATCGGCATTTGGGCGAGATTTTAGGGTTCCGGCGTCCGAAACCCTCTCTGCTTCGAAAAAAAAGGGCCCCGAGCCCTTATGCAGAAGAAGCGGACGGGCTGGTGAATCGCACGTCACCGACGTGTTGACGTCACCAAGTTATGTGGGTCCCATCATGAGGTATATATTATATCTAAACCGTTCGTCCATTTGGCGAGCTCCTTGTAAGGCTTTATCCGAAAAATAAGACAGATCCAAAGATCAAGTGGACCACACTGGAAAAAAGCAGCGGGATATTGAACGTCCACCATTGAAACCCTTTTGGGGTCGCAAAAGTTTTGGATCGTATGATATTTGTTTTTCCTATTCATCAAGGTCTTTGTGACCTCATGAACAGATTGGATGGAAAACAAACGTTATGGTGGATCCTACGAATGTTATGACGGTGAGAATCATTGTCCTCACTACTATTTGTGGTGTGGTCCAATTGAGGTTTGGATGTCACTCATTTTTGGGTTTGTGATCTAAAATGACCTCTCCAAATGGATGAACGGTGCGGATACAATAAATACATTATTGGTGGGGCCATGTAACTTTGATCTCCTTTGAACTGTTTGTACAACGCGGGACGGAAGCGGATTGCGTACTGAGTAACTCAGTACCCCTAGCGTACTGAGTAAACGGTGTGGGGTCCATTGTTATTTTTTTATTTTATCCACTCCGCTAATCCATGTTAAAAGATAATTTTATGGCTTGATCCCAAAAATGAAGCAAATTAAAATCTCAACTGGACCACACCACGGGAAACATTTTGATTGAACCTCTACCATTGAAAATTTTTTGGAGGCCAAGGAAGTTTTGGATCAAGCTGATGTTTGTGGTTTCTCTTCATCCATGTTTTTGTGATCTTATGAACAGGTTGGATGACAAATAAAAATTACTTTGGACCTTATGAAGGTTTCAACGGTGGAAATCATTATTCCACACTGTTTCCTGTGTAATGGTCCACTTGAGTTTTGGATTTACTTCAATTTTGGTATAAACCCCTAAAATTAGCAGTTAAAGTGGATGGACGGTGTGGATAAACCACATACATTCACAGTGGGTCCAACTGAGTTTACTCAGTACGATAAAAGCGCACCGAGTGACTTAGTACGCAATCTGATTTCATGACGTCTGGGCTTCGAATGAAGTTCATGCGCTGAAAACTTAGGTAGGGTCCACCGTGATGTTTGTGAGAAATCCACTCCGTCCATCCATTTTTTGAACACATTTTAAGACATAGGGCCAAAAATGAGCCGGATCCAAGACTCAAGTAGGCCGAAAACGTGAGGATTGAAGGTCCACAGTTGAAATATTCGTGGGGCCACAGGTTTTGAATCAGTCTAATATTTGGGTATTCAATTCATCCCGATAGTGATGACGTAATGAACGGTATGGATGGAATGTAAACATCATTGTCGACCCAGGAAGGTTTCAACGGTAGGAATTTCCCTACCCCACCTTTTTCTTTAGTGCGGCCCACTTGAGTCTTGGATCCAACTCAATTTTTGCCTCAAGTCTTAAAATAATCTCACAAAACTAATGGATGGAGTAGATTTCTCACAAACATCATGGTGTGCCCCACTCCTGCGAAAGGATTTAGTAGGAAATCCGTGTCCCATCTTGGCACGACACATGCCCATACCTCGTATGGTACACCAGCCAATCCACACCCTCCATCCATTTTCATAAGTAATTTTAAGGCATGAGCCCAAAAAGGAGACAATGAAAGATCAAGTGTACCATACTACAAGAAAATGTGGTGGCAATGATGTCCACCATCGAAGCTTTTTAGAGCCCATCGTAATGTTTATTTGCCATCCAATCTATCCATGAGGTTTAACAAACCTAGATGGGAAAGCATAAATATTAGCTTTATCCAAAAAAATTATAGGCCCAAAATAGTTTAATGGTAATCATTCAATGAACACTACTTTTTGTGTTGTGGTCCACCTCAGATTTAGATCTGCCTTATTTTTCTACCCATGCCCTAAAATGACATGTTAAAATGAATTCCAATTGATGTTTGGATGTGACTCATTTTCATACATATCTTTATACATTTATAAATGGTATGCATCATATTTAAATATATTTACCTTAGTTTAATCAGATAATGTACGACGTAGTACCTTATACAAAGGAAATTTATTATGTGCACTTCTTTTTTGATATTTTATGATTTAAAAGTGTGCATTAAGGTCTTTTTAAATAATCCCCAAAGTTTCATAAAAAAATTCAACCATTTTGCAAATGTTTCCCCATGTTTCCCAAAAAGTGTGATAAACTATGCGATACAAACGATATATCCCGTGCGATAACCGATACATATCTGTATCCCAAGGGGTGCGATACATTGTGCGATACCGATATTTCGAACACTGGGTGTAAGAGAGAAAGAGTAAGAGATTTAGAGCTTTGGAGTAAAGAATAGTGAAAATGGAGGGGATATGAGTGCCTAATTATAGGCAAAAGTTCTCCAATTTGAAAAAATAAAAAATAAAAATAAAAATAAAAATCTTTCACTCTTGGCTATTGGGAAATATGCGATCGCATATGCAGTATGCGATCGCATATTTATTGCATACAAAAGTATGCTATGCCTATGCGATCGCATACTCGCATATGCGATCGCATATTTATCGCATACAAAAGTATGCCATGGCATACTTGCCAGATCGCATATGCCATCATGGCATATGCGATGCGATCAAAAGTATGCGCATATGCGATTGCATATGCGCATATGCGATCGCATTTGATAACAATGGAGAAAACCCTAAAAAGATAACATCTTGCGTCGTGTGGGTTGTACAAAATTCATTCTTGTACCCTTTTATTATTATTATTTTTTATTTTTTATTTATCATTCACACCTACATCAAAATTGATATCAGAGCAAGTTCATCCATTTGCTTGTATAAGATCCATGGCAAGCAATGAGAGGAATGTCTTGTAAGAGCATAGCGAGTAATTGTGATGTAGGACAGCCTAATCTAACCTTAAATGAGCATGCTATTTGAGAGAGGCAGATTCGTGCAATCTTAAAAACAAATAAATATCAGCTTGATTTATACATCATAAACACAAGAAGGAAATAAGGGCAACATAGCATTGATTAAGGCCATCCATCACAAACACAAAGTATTGAATCTCAAAATCTGAATTTAATTGGATCCGGCGAAAGATAGAACTTTCGTCTTGCAATGGGTCCGTCTAACGATCCAAGTGGATTTTCTAATCCAGAAAAATAGAAATTTCCTGGATTGGAAATCTGGAAAATTCAGAGAAAAAAAAATGGTGGTTCTTTAAATATAGATTTGGATGATGGGTTTTATGTGGGAATGAAAAGGGAATGAAAATCTTTTGAGATTAGGAGAAAAGAAGAGAGTGAGGTTAAAGAAAAGAATACCTTGAGAAAAGAGAGAAGGAGAAAGAAGTAGGGGATGAGAAATCGTTTACTGGGCCTCACGCCCTCTTCCAATCCTTTGGAAGTCGAAAGACGAGATCGTCAAAAGCAAAAAACTCTTTTTTCTTTTTCATAAAACATCACATAACATGCTATGGGTTTAGGGCAACCCTTATAAAATCGTAATTACATGAAATTACCAAAATACCCCTACTTAAAAAAAGTTTCAAGAAAAAGAAATTCGCACAAAATTGTGCACAAATTGTCTCAAAACTTAATTAACTAAAATGTTCATAAACTAAATGTAAATTTAAGATGCCCGATGGGCCCCGATGATAGTGCCGTGAAGGTAGTGTAATGAAGGTGGGCCGTGACGATCCAACGGTCCGATCATACCATCCTCGCGATCCAATGGTCCAAATGTCTCCTCTAAGCAACTTACACATGTCATGAACACATGTGTAAGGTCTTCAACCTCTAGAGACCTGACCTGTATCCGTCATCAAACCACATTGACACGGGTAATGCACGCTTCCTACGTTGATATACTTTGAATGGCTTGGTGTCCGCATCAACTCCCCTCGACTCAGAAGATCTCGACTCCGGCGAGATAAAACTTTTGTGCTTTTCTAACAAATCTGGATCTAGTCGCTGCAACTCTACTTCCGTCAACTATGTACAGTCGGATGATGGTCCGTTCTTCCACTTCACTAAGTACCTCTGAAATCCACCGTCTCGAGTGGAAACAATTTGCTCATCCACAATTCCTTCAATTTCTTCTCTTATCTCAGGTATAGTAGGCATAGGTGGTGTAGGTTGGGAAGAAAATTCAGAAATTGGCCAATGGTTTGAAACAAAATTAGGGTCTATGGGATGGCTTGAACAAGGCATTAGATCCTCCACATTGAATGTTGAACTAATCCCCATGCGAGGTGGAAGATCTATCACATACGCATTGGACCCAATCTTTTTCAGAATCTTAAATGGTCCAGCACTGCGTGCTTGTAACTTCTTAACGGTACCTTGTGGGAACCGTTCTGGCCTCATCCTAACCATGACATAATCACCCTCATTAAATTCTTGAATTCTACGATGTAAGTCAGCTGAAATTTTGTATTGTTCATTACTAGCATTTATCTGCCTCCTAATCTCTGCATGCAACTCATGAATGTGATGGGAAAATGCATCGGCTGACTCTGAGGTCCTCTGAATGACTGACATAGGTAACAAATCTATGGGTAATCTAGGTTTATAATCACTAACAGTCTCGAATGGACTCATACCCGTAGACATATTAACTGAACTGTTATATGCAAACTCGGTGACTGGCAGGACTAAGTCCCAAGTTTTAATGTGTTCACCCACCAAACATCGTAGTAGATTTCCGAGACTTCGATTCACAACCTCAGTTTGACCATCAGTTTGAGGATGGTAGGCAGAAGAGAACTGGAGTCTCGTACCCATCATATGCCATAATGTCTTCCAAAAATAACTAGTAAACCGGACATCCCTGTCAGATACTATGGTCTTAGGTAAACCATGTAAGCAAACCACCCCTTCAAAGAAAATCTTGGCTATGTTGGACGCATCTGAGGTTTTAGAACAAAGGAGGAAGTGGGCCATTTTTGAGAAACGGTCCACGACCACAAAAATGGAATCGTGCTTTTTAATTGTCTTGGGAAGTCCAAGCACGAAATCCATACTGATGTCTTGCCACGGTGCGTATGGCACTGGCAATGGCGTGTACAATCCAGTATTCTGCTTCTTTTGTTTTGCCAGTTGACATGTTCGACATTGCCCTAAAATTTTGGCTACGTCTTGCTTAAGACTTGGCCAATAAAATCGATCCTCCACTAGGGCAATGGTCTTATCTCGACCAAAATGGCTAACAATACCTCCAGCATGAAGCTCCCAAACAAGGAAATCCCGGAGGGAAGTGCGGGGAATACAAAGTCGGTCTCCTTTGAAAAGAAAACCATCTTTTAGCACGAACTCACCCGAACTATACTGGGCACCTAAGAGTGACACATATGTTCCCCCAAAATCTGGACACATGGGATACTCGTCTTTCAATTGCTCAAACCCGACAACTTCTACACTCAAGGAGTTGAGCAATGTCACTCTCCTACTAAGGGCATCGGCTGGTTTGTTCTCGATCCCGGCTTTATGTTTCAGGATAAATGAATATTCCTGAAGAAATGCTGCCCACTTGGCATGCCTTGGGTTAAGTTTCTTTTGGGAATTTAAATACCTCAAAGCCTCATGATCAGAAAACAAGACAAATTCTTGCGGTAGAAGATAATGACGCCAATGACGTAGCGATTGCACTACCGCATAAAATTCTTTGTCATAGGTGGAATACTTTTGTTTTACCTCGTTCAGTTTCTCACTGAAATAAGCAACTGGATGACCCTCTTGGCTTAGTACTCCTCCTATACCTACGCCTGAAGCATCACATGCTACTTCGAAGACTTTAGAAAAATCTGGAAGACACATGACGGGAGCCTCTATCATCTTGCCCTTAATATCTTTGAATGCCTTAGCTGCGGCCTTAGACCATATGAACTCTCCCTTTTTAATGCAATCAGTAATGGGAGCCATAATAGTGCTAAACCCTCGAATGAACCGACGATAAAATGTGGCTAAGCCATGAAAGCTTCTCACTTCATGTATGTTCCGCGGTTCAGGCCAGTCAACTATGGCCTTGACTTTTTCTGGGTCTGCTCGCATCCCTACAGACGACACTATGAACCCTAAGAAGACAACTCTATCAGACAAGAACGAACATTTCTTAAGGTTCGCACATAACCTCTCCGCCCTCAGGACACTACAAACCTGTCTCAAGTGGTCGAGATGCAGCTCTTTAGTGGTACTATATATGAGTATGTCATCAAAATAAACCACTAAGAACTTCCCCATAAAGGGTCTCAAAACCTGGGTCATCACACGCATAAAAGTACTGGGTGCATTAGTCAAGCTAAAGGGCATGACCAACCACTCGTACAACCCATCCTTCGTCTTGAAGGCTGTCTTCCACTCATCTCCAGGGCGTATGCGTATCTGGTGATACCCGCTCTTGAGGTCTATCTTGGAAAAAATGGTGGATCTGGCCATCATGTCTAACATATCATCAAGCCTCGGTATCGGAAACCGATACTTGATCGTGATCTTATTAATGGCCCTACTATCCACACATCCGCCATGTACCATCTTTCTTAGGCGTTAATAGCGCTGGTACGGCACACGGACTCATACTCTCACGGATGAAACCCTTTTGCAGGAGCTCATTTACCTGTCTATGCAACTCTGCATGCACTGCAGGATTCATCCTGTAATGAGGAAGGTTCGGTAAAGAAGACCCCGGGACGAAATCAATGGCATGTTGGATGTCCCGCATAGGTGGAAGCTCATTCGGTAAATCCTCGGGGAATACATCACTGTACTCTTTAAGAACCGAAGTCACCTCAAGAGATAACTCTACATGAACCTCGGGTGTAACTTCCCTAGCCATTAGGGCGTACACCGTCGAATCATCCTCTTGTCTCTTTCTGAAACTCTTTTGCATTTATGATATGTAGAGACTTCGGAATAGATTTCCTCACATCCTTCCTTGACTCACTCGTTTTCACATCCCTAGCCTTGTCTGTGTGGCTCTTGGGTGGCAACGGATTAATCTTAATTTTCTTGCCCTCATGCGTGAATGTACACGTTTGAGCGACCAAAAATCATGACATCTCTATCGTATAACTACGGCCTCCCTAAAATGATGTGACCTACATCCATAGGTAAAACATCACACCACAACATGTCTTTATATGAACCAATTTGGATGGGGACTAAACACTGCTGGGACACAGGCATAGAAGACGTGTCAACCCAAGAAACCTTGTAGGGTTGAGGGTGATGGATGGGCTTCAAACCCAAACGAGTGACTGTGCTAGCTGAGACCACGGTAGTGCAACTACCACTATCCACGATGACTTTGCAGTTTTTGTCACCGCTCTTGATAAACGTGTAGAAAATTGTGCTTTTGCGCCAATCATCACTCTCTTTGGCCTGCGCTAAAGCACATCTAACTACAGCTAGTGGTGCAGTCTCTGGTTCTTCTTCTTCATAATCACTAGTACCCATCTTTGGATGATATTCCTCAACTTCATAATCACCCATGTCATCCGCATTTTCATTCGACTCGTCTATGACTAAGGCTTTCCCGCGAGTCTTTGCCGTGCACTGGTATGCGAAATGATCTGTACCTCCACACTCATAACATCTCAAATGACTACCATTGCCAGGATTGGCACCAAGAACACCTTTTCCCTTATCATCCTTAGGCTTAGGCGGTGCACTAGCCTGCGCCCTAGGCTGACTTCCAATGTTAGGTTTGGTTCCCTGAAAACCAGATCTAACAGTAGAGTCTCGGGACTCAAAGCGCCTCATGACAGGAGACTTTAGGTAAAGCTCTAACTCCTGTACAACTTGGTAAGCCTGATCCAAGTCACTCACTGCATGGGTCATAAGCTCACACTGCAGATCCATGCGAAGACCCACCTTGAAACGCGCCAGCGTCACTAAGGGATCCTCCTGAATATCACACCGCATCATATACTCCTCAAATTTTGCGATGTAATCTGCAACCGACATAGATCCTTGGCGTAATGCTTGCCATTGATCTAGGAGCTTTTGACGGTAAGAGAGAGGAAGATATTTTTCCTTTAATAACTCCTTCATTTCTACCCAATGCGCGACTGGGACACCTCCTGATCTCTCAATCCTACGCTCCGTATTTGTCCAAAATAATTTAGCTTGACCCACAAGTTTCATCTTTGCAAACCGCACTTGTCGGTTCTCAGACATCTCATACCATTCGAAATAATGGTCCATGTCCGCTAACCAATCAAGGAATGCTTTTAGGTCAAGACGCCCATCAAAACTAGGAGCATCTACTTTAACACTCTTTAAGACCCTCTCATCGATATCATAACGGTCTTGATACTCGACAGCGGGTTGCGGATTTCGCGCCCCTCCACGTCCTACCCCTCGGCCACGTGCTCCACGACCTCTACCACGATTTCTTACCCGTTCCTGAACTACTCCCCCTACGTGAGACTGTTCATCCCCTCCAATGTCTGAGATTTCTCTTAGGGATGCTTCTATCTGATCCATACGGGTATTCGTGTTCCTAGATTGTGCCTCAATGACGGCCAAACGTTGGTTGATCGTGTTCATCATCTCAGTCAACTGTTCCATATTGAAAATCGGGTGTAGACCAAATCCTCTACCAGTCCGAGTGGGCATACACAATAAGACTCAACTTAGGTTTCCTAAAACATGACTCTAAGAGACTGTTTTGACACAAGACTATGGACACCGATGATCCTAACCTTTAGAATGATGCAAATGTGGAAAAATTCAGATTTAGACTCCTTTTTTTTTTTTAATGCAAATCTGAAAATTTCAGATTTAGACTCTATATGCGATGCATGAAACCCTAGAAAAAAAAATTAACTAAATAAAAATCTAGACTCTTGATGACTCGATCTAAGACGACCCAATGCAAGAACTAAGCTCTGATACCAAAATTGAGGTAGATGACCTAATCTAACCTTAAATGAGCATGCTATTTGAGAGAGAAGCAGATTCGTGCAATCTTAAAAACAAATAAATATCAGCTTGATTTATACATCATAAACACAAGAAGGAAATAAGGGCAACATAGCATTGATTAGGGCCATCCATCACAAACACAAAGTATTGAATCTCAAAATCTGAATTTAATTGGATCCGGCGAAAGATAGAACTTTCGTCTTGCAATGGGTCCGTCTAACGATCCAAGTGGATTTTCTAATCCAGAAAAATAGAAATTTCCTGGATTGAAAATCTGGAAAATTCAGAGAAAAAAAAATGGTGGTTCTTTAAATATAGATTTGGATGATGGGTTTTATGTGGGGAATGAAAATGGAATGAAAATCTTTTGAGATTAAGAGAAAAGAAGAGAGTGAGGTTAAAGAAAAGAATACCTTGAGAAAAGAGAGAAGGAGAAAGAAGTAGGGGATGGGAAATCGTTTACCTGGGCCTCACGCCCTCTTCCAATCACTGGAAGTCGAAGACGAGATCGTCAAAAGCAAAAAGCTATTTTTTCTTTTTCATAAAACATCACATAACATGCTATGGGTTTAGGGCAACCCTTATAAAATCGTAATTACATGAAATTACCAAAATACCCCTACTTAAAAAAAGTTTCAAAAAAAAGAAATTCGCACAAAATTGTGCACAAACTGTCTCAAAACTTAATTAACTAAAATGTTCATAAACTAAATGTAAATTTAAGATGCCCGATGGGCCCCGATGATAGTGCCGTGAAGGTAATGTAATGAAGGTGGGCCGTGACGATCCAACGGTCCGATCATACCATCCTCGCGATCCAATGGTCCAAATGTCTCTTCTAAGCAACTTACACATGTCATGAACGCATGTGTAAGGTCTTCAACCTCTAGAGACCCGACCCGTATCCGTCATCTAACCACATTGACACGGGTAATGCACACCTCCTACGTTGATATACTTTGAATGGCTTGGTGTCCGCATCAAATTGCTCTTCCAAGATAGTGGCCAAACACTTCCAACAGTGCATAGATCAATGTCTCATTGATAGATGGCTATGGCATTTTTGTGAGCCCTTGATTTGTATTCAGATTCTCTTTCCCTCACCTTTTCTCTTTTTAAATTCATCTTGGATGTTTTTCTTTGTAGTGTGCTCCTTGGAAAGGCACCCTCCTTCCTCTTTCCTATCTATTTCCTAAATTTCCAACTAGATTTTCACCATTACTACCTCAATTTTCCAAAGTGTTACCTCCTTGATATTCCAAAGTGATTGCGACACCTGTGGCCCCTTCGACGATGGATCTAGGTGTTTGGCATGCACTCCTGGTTCGTGTGAAGACCGTATGGGCATAGGTGATCAAAAGCACACGTGTATCGAACAATGAAGATTTGCACGTGTTGACCACTCTAGCGTTAGCTACAACACGTGAGAAGGCTCCAACACATTCGTTGGAGAATTTAACTCATGATCCGTCTTTCCTTTCTCCCTAGAGATGTTTTATATTACCTTATAGCAAAGGGGGCCTGAAAGCCATCCTCCTTAGGAGAAACTTCTTCGCCTCCTTGCCTTTGACTCTCGAGGGAGATAGCAGAGGCATTTATCCTTCATAGCTTGAGCAGGCAAGAGATGAAGCTTGCTTGGAGAAGGAAGACAAGGAAGGTGTATTTGCAGGCCTAGAAGGTGAACTCGCGAGGGAATCTAGAGCCCTGACACTAGCCCCTCCTAAAAGTTGATGCTTTTGGAGAAGTCCACAATGGTGTCAGGAGAGGTTATGGAAACCTTGGACGTTACACCTCTCCAAGTAACTGTAGGAAGGGTGGAGCCTCAATTTGTTTAAGAGGACCGACCCATGGAAGAGAATGCAACAGGCTGTGGAACTTCAGTCAACAACAGCTGGTTGGAGGATGAACTTGATTGAACCAAGGACATAATGAACTAGGTGGGTAAGAAGATCGGTATGCCCTTCCATACATATGATGACGATGCAGTGGTCCTAATCCAGTTCATTGAACAAAGGGGAGGATCAACGACAAATCTTTCATCAAAACGCAATTTGAATGGTCAGAGAGAGTTGTTGGGGTTGGAAAGCTCAATTTAGTATGAGGCAAGGAGCAAGGTTTGCGGATCGATTAGGGGAAGATAGGCAGGTCAATGTTGCGATGAAGATTTTGTCATGGAATGTTAAGGGTTTGGGCAATAAGGATAAATAGTGTCAAATCAAGGCGTTGTGCAGTAAATCCAAGGCCCAAGTTATTACTCTCCAAGAAAGTAAGCTTGCTTTTCTTGAGAGGTCTCAACTACACTCCTTATGGGGCTAAAAGCAAATGACTTTGTCTGTAAGGATGCTATGGGTTCCTCAGGGGGGGTTCTTATTGCCTGGAATTCGGGTAGCTTGAAGATGGAGGACAACTGGATAGGTGAGGTTTTTGTCAACTTATCTTCCGGGTTTAAATGGATTTTCTCATCTGTCTATGGGCCTTGTCGTGCAGAGCATAGATCTTCTTTTTGGGATGAGTTAATTGCTATCCTTGCCAGATGGTCGTTGCCCTGGTGTCCTGGGGATGACTTCAATGTCATGTGGTTTCTTTTGAGAAGTCTCAGGGGAATCGGCATACCGGAAGCATGAGAGATTTTAACGGTTGATCCAGAGGTGTGATCTGATTGATATTTCGATGCATGGGCCACGCTCACGTGTTTAAATGGGCAAAATGTTCCCGTTCTTTTGCGCTTGGATAGATTTTTCATCTCCTAATTGGTTGGAGAGGTTTTTGTTGGTCCAATAGATAGTGTTGCCTAAACCTATGTCAAACCATAAGCCTATTCTTTTTCAAGTAGAGGCTGATAGTTGGAGACCTTTTAGATTCGAGCTGAGTGGGCTTGAAGTTGAGGGGTTCTATGGCATGGTGGAATATTGGTGGCACTCCATTGAAGTTGAGGGGCCGACAAGGATGATAATTCATAGGAAACTGAAAGTAGTTAAAGAAAAGCTGAAAGTGTGGAAAAGGGAGGTGCTAGGGACAAGAGAATCCGAACTTGCTGGCATATTGGATGAGCTCCACACCTTGAATCTTATATAGGAGAATGAAGACCTTTCGTCTGAAGACAGAGAAGAGAGCCTCTCCATCAAAGGATTACTATGAAATTATGAAAGAAGAGGAAATCAAATGGAGACAAAGGTCGAGGGCCCTTTGGCTCACAAAAGGTGACAAAAACACAGTTTTTTCCATGGGAAAGCCTCGACTAGAGCTTGGGTCAATCAAATAAGCTCTTTGGTCGTTAACGGGGTGGGACTAGAGAAGAGAGAGCATGCTTATGACGCGATTGTGGACTTCTACTAGAAATTGCTAACTAGAGAACAATGGGTTAGGCAAAGGTTGGATTTCCTCCACGTCGATTGTCTTCTCCTTGAGGTCACTGAGGAGTTGGGGCATCCTTTCTTAGAGGAAGAATTAGAATCGACAGTCTTTTCGTTGGGATGTGATAAAGCCTCGGGACCTGATGGATTCCCTCTCGTTTTTTTTTTTTTTTCCAGGTTTTTTGTAAAGTGGTTAAGGAAGATGTCGTTGAGTTCATTAAGGAATTTTCAGCTCTAGAAGTTCTTCATCATCAGCTTGGCTCATCTTTTATTGCCATCATCCCTAAGGTTGACGACGTAGAGGGATCAAAAACATTTTCGTCCGATTAGCCTCATACGCAACCCGTATAAGATAGTGGCGAAGGTGCTGACCACGAGGTTTAGAAACTTGTGAGTAACATCATTTCTCCTAACCAAGGGGCATGTGTAGGAGGAAGGCAGATTATGGACAGTGCTCTCATTGCGCATAAATGTATCGATTCTTGGTTTAAGGATAAAAAGCCAGGGGTTGTGTGTAAACTCGATGTGGAGAAGGCTTCTGACCACGTTGACTAGGATTTTCTGGATTACATGTTGGGCAGAGTGGGTTGTGGTCCTAAGTGGAGGAGGTGGATTCAGTTATGCATTAGATCCCCCTTCTTGATTCGTGTGAATGGATCCCTGAAAGGCTTCTTCAAGCCATCTAAGGGTCTCCAGCAAGGTTATCCTCTATCCTCGTATCTTTTCCTCGTGGCTGCAAAAGCTTTCAGTCACATCCTTACCAAAAGTCAAGATTCAGGCTTGATTTCAAGCTTTAGGGTGGCCGCCTTGAGGGATTGGGTGTTGCACCTCTAGTTTGTCGACGATGCCATCATCTTCTGCAATGCGGACTTGAATATGGTTGAAGATCTTCAGAAGGTGGTTATTTGCTTCGAAGCAGTCTCGAGGCTAAAAATCAACGTGGCCAAGTGCGAATTGTTAGGTATCCATCTTACCCAAGTGAGGGACTGGGTGTTGCACCTCTAGTTTGTCGACGATGCCATCATCTTCTGCAATCCAGACGTGAATATGGTTGAAGATCTTTATAAGGTGGTTATTTGCTTCAAAACGGTCTCGGGGTTGAAAATCAATGTGGCCAAGTGCGAATTGTTAGGTATCCATCTACCCAAGGAAGTTCTGGTTGATCTTGCAGGGGGGGGGGGGGGGGGGGGTGTAAGGCCGGCTCCTTCCCTTCTACATATTTTGATAGGGACATCATGAGCACACGCACATGCGCGCCGCCCCCTACACACGTACGCACGAAGGAGGGCCCCACCGTTGATCTGGATCGATGACGACGTCCAGGGAGGGCCCCCTAGCTAAAAGACGGAGTTTTGGTTCCTTGGAGTGGGCCCGATAATTAAGTAAAGCCGCCCACTAGTCGGATTGATTTCATATTTTAGGTTTTGCTTACTATTATTATTTAGAACATCATGAACGCTTTAGATTTCTTTGTTTGATTTTTATTTTAGTTTACTTCATCGCCAAGTAATAGGTTGTGCACATGGCGCGAGTTTTGGGGTATAGGATTTTCTTATAAATAGGCACCCATTATAGTTCTTTTGATTCATCAAAGATTAATAAAAAATCAGCGTTTTCATACTCTCTGAGTTGTGAAGCCTAATTGGGTGTGAAGCCCTTCCTTCATCGAAGGGTTAACTACCGTGGTGCGAAGCCATATCTATCTCGATTCACTCCCATCCATCACCATCTCTATTACCCATATTCTACCATCCCCTCTTCTCATCTCACCCCATCATCTACACTTCGAATCAATCATCTATTGCAGCAATTCTCCTCCTCACAACAGAATTTCAAAATTTAGCCTTACAGGAGGGCTGAAACTTTGGCGGAGAACCACGCACAAACCGTACATCGGATCGAGCTAAGATTTGGGAGTTTTGGAGTCCATCCCTGGCCGACCAGGGCCAAGGTAGCCTTTTTCTGAATAGTGGGCCCCACACACTTGCGGCCGGGATCACACGCACGCGCGTTTGAGCCATTGTTGTTGTCCACGCGTGCAGTACTTCTCTGGTTCGTCTCTCTCTTCTCTTTCACTTTGCTTTCACTCAAAATCCCTAAACCTAACCCTAAATTACTCAAATCTCCAATTTTATGCCCATTTTCTTACCCTAGGGTTCCTTGATTTGAAATTGGTGAATCCCTTGGATTAGGGACTGATTACTATGCATCTGTGGATGATTATTTCTTATCTTTGAGTATCGTTTGGGTCATAATTTTTATTGATCCAGCCTTATCATGCGTAGGCCTAGAACCGCATAGATTCTCCTTAATTGAATGTTTGGACTTTCATGTGGGATATGGAATTTGTGTAATTGTTTCTGAACTAACGTGATCTTAAGCCTGAAATCTTGCATATCATATTTAATTTTCATGTCCTGCATCATATTTGGGCCTCCCTTTATGTATAGGGAAGCCGACAAAGCACCTATGGGACGAAGTGATAGAGAGAATTGAAGGTAAGTTATCCAAGTGGAAGAGCATATGCCTTTCTTTAGGGGGCTAATGGGTAATTAACTCTCATCAAAGCAACTTTCTCCAACATGCCAAAGTTACTTTAGGTCACTTTTCAAATGTCCTGAAGCAGTTTGCATGAGATTAGACAAATTGAGGAGGGACTTTCTATGGAAAGGGAGTGTAGATGGCTCCAAGTTTCATCTTCTCAGTTGGGAGGAGGCGTGTAAACCCATTTTCCAAGGCGGTGGTGCTAGGCTCTTGGACGTTCATGCTATGAATCTTGCTCTTTTGGGTAAATGGGTTTGGAATGGAACAAGATGACTTTTGGTGGGAGATTATTGCCTCTAAGTATGGTATATAGGATGGTGGGCAGGAAACCAAGTTGTCCTCAAGGTATAGAGCTTCCCATGTTTGGAAGGTGATTATGAACATAAGGGAGGAATTTCATAAAGGTGTCTCTTTCGTGCTAGGAGACTGCTCTAGAACGAGATTCTGGGAAGATTTATGGTGTGGGGAATTTCCTCATTGTCTTGAGTTTTCGAACTTTGCACATTTGGTGTTGAGTGTTGGTTTGCGAGTGGAGTGCTACTCTTGGGTGGGTTCCCATGTGTGTTGGGCCTTGAGATGGAGGAACCTACGAACGTTGAGGCGGACAAACTTGTTGGCCTATTAGGCTAGTTGCAGCTGGTTCACCCTTAAAGGGAGATTCATGGGTTTGGATAGCACACTCTTTGGGCAACTTCTCAGTGAAATCCTTTTACGGGCTGCTTCGGCCTTCTAAAACCCCAACCCAAGAAGGTTACTCATACCACTTTTGGCATTATGGAGTGCCATCTAAAGTGGCGGCTGCCTTCACGTGGCTGGTGGGCAGAGGAAAAGTGTTAACAATAGACAATCTTTAAAAAAAAAGAGCTATGGTCATCCCGAATATGTGTTGCATGTGTTGTCATGATGTGGAATCTATCAACCATCTCTTCATCCTTTGCCCCTTCACTCGAAAGGCGTGGGGCCATGTGATATCTGATTTGGAAGTTCATCAGGTCATGCCTGCCTTGGTTAGAGATCTCCTGTGGGCATGGCGTGGAGTTTATAGTGGGAAACATGGGAGGGAGAGGTGGCTGATGTTGTTGCTGGCTATGTGGTGGACCTTATGGGGTGAAAGGAACCGAAGGCTCTTCCAAAACACTTCTAAATCTCCTAAGGCAATTGTTGACTCGATCTCTTTGTTAGTTTTGAAGTGGGCTTTGTGCTAATTGCTAGTTGTTGGGTGCCCACTGGTTAGGCTCTTTTTTCTTGTCCTTTTCCGTGTATTCTTTTCCTGCTTTGCTTCGGCTACAGGCCTTTAATAATATTTACACCTATCTTCAGTTTTTTTTTTTTTTTTTTTTTGGGTTCTAGTCTTAGATTTTAGATTTGGGTAATGTTAGCTTCAAACCCAGTCTTCTTCCTACACCCCCTAAACCTGAAATGACCTCCACCAATCCCATTGTACTGCTAGACCAATCAAAATATGAGCTCACAATGGATATATCATTACTCAAAAATCAAACTTAAGCCATCTAACCTTCTGTGGTCCCTCTCAATAGCATTGTCCCAGCCCAGCATATTCGTTTAGCAAACAGGAAAATCACATCCACCGAATTGTCATCATTTAAGCCTTTTCCCAGATAATTGGGGTCGGCTATCTGCCGAATCAGACCATTGTTAAAATCTATGATTCCTCTCTTTTCAAATTGACCATAAGGCAACTAGAAGAGCCAATCTCCACCAAGTCTTTTGATGTTTACCTTGGAAGTCCCCTTTCCCTTAAATAGAATATTTCTCAGGAAACACATTAAGGTGGCAAGAATGGATGGACTGGGGAGATACTTTGTTAGAGGCAAGCAGGATCTCTGTCCCTATGTGAGAGGGGAGATATTTGGGGAAGACAGGTGTATTTCTAATATATACTTTTTACACCCACAATCTATCCAGATATCAAGAGTCCATGGCATGGAGTTTTCATTTATAAATTTGAGGCCAAAAATAACATTCATATGTTTTCTTGTTGCTATCAGTAACACGCTCCAGCACCCGTTATGTTAATTAGTTGTGCATTTAAACCCTTGGAAATAAAGATTGATATAATTTATCATTTTAGCTAAGGATCTTGGATTGAAGTCCTTTCTTATGTTCATATGTTTACTTTTCAGGATGAGTCTTTGCTGCTATGGTACTCTGGCAAAGATGAAAAACAACTTAAACTAAGTCATGTATCAAGAATTATACCTGGACAGCGTACTGTAAGTTTGTGTACCGTTATATTCTTTCATTATGCAACACATTCTAGTTAAAATTGCCATTTGATTCCCTTACTGGAATAAAATTTTCTGGTACATATCTTTGAAAACAAGGTTAGGTCATAAAGCGGAAAAGTTAACATAAAATATTGCTTTATCACTATGCTGCAGTACAGTGTATTTATACGTATTTTGCAGGTTTCAAGATCGCTGATTCTTGTTCACTTCATTACTTAATAGTTTAGATCATACGTGTAGGACTAAATTCCATAGTCCTTATTGCAGGATCGTAGAGAAACTTATTTTTATTCCCATGCTAGTCATTTGTACTCATTCCGTTGGTTTTAATACTGTAAGAACTGGTAGAAACATATTCATCAAATAAAAACCTTCATCAATATCTGATATTGCACATAAATCCTATCTTTAAAGATATTTAAATTTACTAATTGGGTGAGGTCTAATGTAAGAATGATTTTTCCAATATGAGGAAGGGATCCAAAGAGCCAAAAGTTACCGTGATGAGAAAGTGGCGGACAAAAAAAAAAGGGATCATGGGACTAGGGGAGGGGTGCTCTTGTAGCATTAGTTTGAAGAGGGAGGGGGGATGTTTGCAAGGGCAGGTTGGGGAGTGAGAGAAGTGGCAAATGCTATGGGGGAGAGGAAGGCGAAGTAGAGAGGGAAGAGGGGGAAATGGGGGGTTGGATGCAGGTGTGTGGGAAGAAACTAGAGGCTTCGGCAACATAGGCAATGGGGAAGAAGCTGCAGGAGCTTCCGACCTTGTACGTGGTTGGTTTTCCTAAAGGATGACTTCCGATCAATTTCTCCAGTCTTTGGTTGGGCTAGCAAGGTAATTGAGGTCAACATCCCATGGGATGGGCAAAGTTACTGCTACCGAGGTTTCGCCTTCGTTTACATGTCTTCGGAAGAGGAAGTGGAGAGGGCTATCGACCTGCATGATGGAGAGAGGTTTGGGGGTAAGAGGTTATGAGTTCAAAGGGCTTGTTTTGGCCCTGATTTAAAAAATAGAGAAGGTGAAAGCAAAAAAGAAGAGTAGGGGAGCAAGGGGGAAAGAGGGAGTTTTGGAAAATAAACAAACTCCAGTCCAGATAATGCTCGGAGAAATTCATAAAGGAAATTCTATCTCCTTCAGAGATTTAGTGGTAGGGAAGCAGCAAGATCAGGGTCCTTTGGAGGAGATGGGTGAATAGCAACATACTCCAGGGGAGAACGAAAATCTTTAAAAAACCTATAAGGAGAAAAAACGAGCTATTCGAAACCAAATGGATTTGGGCTGAGAAATCCGAAAAAGAATCGATAGTTCATGTTCGGCCAGAGATTATTGATAAAGCTATGAAGACCTTGCAATGGTCGTTGATTGCAGAAACCTTTGCTGACGCCTTTTTATCCCATATATGGCAGTGGGTCGAAGAGAGTTGTTGTTTATCAGCAGCGGATTTTACCCTGAAGCCTATTGAATCAAATGAAGTGTGGATACATTTTAAATATGAGAAGAGTTTAGATAAGGTGCTGGAGGCAGGTGCCATGTTCACTGACAGACCTATAAAAAAACCTCAAGAGGTGGTCAGAAAAATCACAATTCAGTAGAGGAAGTTTGGTTCCTGGCTTAGGGGATTCCTGTGGAACTCTGGTTTCGCAAGATATTCCTAGCGATTGGATCATGCTTGGAAGAGCTGATATCTATTGATCTGGAAACCGAAAACGGATAAGAACTCGGTGTAGCCTGGCTTTGTGTAAGGAAAAAATGACGCATAGACAATCTGGTTTCCATCAAGGTAATTGTTGGCGATGAAATCCTAGATTTGAGGGTAGAGAAAGAGGTATTGTGGGGGTTCCGCAGCGATGGGGTGAAGCCTAGTGTAGTAGAGGAGGGGAAGCTCCAGTGAAGAGCAGAGGCAGTCTGTCGTGGGAAGACGAAGCAGCTTCGCAGTGCTTGGAGGGGCTATGGTGTCGTCTCCTCCATGTTGGAGGAACTTATCGGATGAGGAGCTTGAGGAATTTGTTAGACTGCTTGATTATCTAAAAGTAGTCATCCCTTCGCTTCAAGATGAAGATTCGATGGTTTGGGAAGCGCATAGCTTGGGTATTTTCTCAGTGCGTTTGTTTTACAATTTGATTTCCAAGCGGCCTGGTTCGACCTCCTCTCTGTTTCATCGTTAGTCTTATGGAGCTCCACCTAGGGTAGCAGCCATCTTTTGGCTTGTGGAAGGAAAGGAGTGCCAACCATCGATAAGCTTCAGAAGAGACCCCTCGTCTTCCCAACATTTATTTGATGTGTATAGGAGATGTGAAGTCGATTGACTACCTTTTCGTTCATCGTCCTTTCGCATCTAAGGTTTGAGAGCATTTCCTTGCTTTCTTCCATGTTTCATGGGTATGCCGAAGTCAGTTGATGATCTTTTGTGGGCATGGCACAGAAGTGGAGTGGTTAAATCTTGAAAAGTAGTTTGGAGACTTATCGTGTTGGGAATTATCGGAACAGTCGATGTTTTCAGAACAAGGGTTCCTCTTGGAAGAGGTAATATGTAAAGTGAAATGTGTTGTGTTGGAATGTGATGCTTATGTTAAAGCAGCAAAGTCTGTTGATCTTTCGTTCCTTTTTTTTTTTTTTTTTTTTTTATAATGTAGTTCTTGGGTTGTATTCTTTTCTTGCCTTTTGGCGGGGTTTTTAATAAATTTTCTGTTATCTCAAAAAAAAATATATTGATAATAGGGCGGCCTCTAATTGGATATTGTGTGGTCCTGTCGTGGACGACCACACATATAAGGACTATGTGGACAGTGGATCAAACTCAAAACAGTGTACCTATATTGGTCGTAGCCAATGTTCAAAATATCGGTATCGCGTTACATATCTCACCCTTGGGATACAGATACGTATCGGTTATCGCGTGGGATATATCGGTTGTATCGTGTAATGTATCGTTGTTGTTGGAAACATTGGAAATAGGTCGAATTTTTCAACAAATTTCAGTGATTGTTAAAAAATACATCAATACACACTTACAAATCAAAACATTAAAAAAAACAAGTGCACATAATAGGTTTTCTTTGTATGGGGTCCTAATATATGCGTTGTCTAACTGAATTGATGCAAGTATATTCAAAGTCTATTCATATAATTTATAAATATTAGAAGACATGTGGAAACACAAGCAATACATTCAAAAGCAAAAGAAGAATCACTAGATTAGGTTACATGCATGTTTTATTTTGATTTTGATTTTTTTAAAAATAAATAAATTCCGCAACTAGGTCCTTCTCCTCCAAATCTCGAAATCGAAGTTCCCAATCCATAATTTTTCATGCCATGCAAAACATGAAAAATCATGGATTTATAACAATTTGACACCGATTTAACATGATTTACAGAAAAAATTATCGAAAACAAAAAAAAAATGCTCACCAAATCGAACATGTGAGATATATCTCACTACTTGTGTGTTCGTATTGCACAGGTGGTATACAAGATATATCGTGAGATATATCGGCTGATATCGTAGATATTTAAAACATTGGTCATAGCAACACGAGAGTGGTTGACTAGAGTCAAAACATAAATTGTAGAAAATGGTGAAAGATTCAGCACTTCTTCTAAGAAACTGCATTATCTATATTTAGGAAAACAAGGATGAAGTGGGTGTTTGAATCGAATATCTATTTTTCACTGAGAGGCAACCGAAATTTCATTTAAAGGAGAGCTCAAAAAGCGAAAATTATAGCTGAAGTTGATGGGAGATAATCTCTATGGAGGCTGGACTATATATGGACCAGTCCAAAATCATTCCCATATATTATTGTTAAGTTACTCAATTGGGATCCCTTGTCTTAAAAATTCTGCAATTCCTCTCTCCAAGTTTTAGAACTAAATGGACCTTTCACCAACCCACAAGAACCTCCAAGATAGAAGCATTAAGGTCCCAGGAAACTCCAAATAAAATAAAGAAGAAATTCCATATATCTCTTGCCATGCTACAACCCACAAACAGATGATTGAGATTGCCATGCCACATGTATCTCTTCCACCTCCCTTGACAGCATACACATATTAGGAATTGGGAGATTTCTCTTCTTGAGATTTTCAATTGCGAGAATTTTATTAGTCATTGCAGTCCATGCACAAGCTTGGAACCTTGGGGGAACCGAAGACTCCCAAACTTGGGGGAACCGAAGACTCCCAAACTTTAGCAAGCGGTGATGGGGTTTCACCTCTAGCCAATAAAGACTAGAAAAAGGTATTTTGATGCAAAGTTGCCATTCTTCGTCCATTTCCACACCTTTTTTTATCCTTTGTCTGTGTTGATTTTCGATTTGTACAATTTCCCCATGAGTTTGCTAAAGGATCTTCTTTTCTCATTAAGATTCCAACAAAAAGTACATTCCAAACCACCAAGCCTCTAATATGCTCATAGCCGTTCACAACCCTTGCATCCCAATCTTTCAAAAAGACAAAAAAAAACCCTTGCATCCTAATTGATACAAATCGAGTATGAGTGGAATGAAACCATTAAAGAAGACTCCTCAAGGCATGCACACCCTATCTCCTCTACTCACAACAAAAGTAGGTGCCCTCTTTAATATTCCTGCCAACCTTGTGGAAAAGGATAGGACATGCCCATTACACTCTCGACCGAAGACGGTAATGGTTTTCCATACTTCTGAACTCGGATTTCATTGGAGAAAGTGCAGGACCCCCAATGCCTGCATGTCAGATTCACAAATTTCCTACAAATAACATTCCTCTTCAACACCCTTGGCTCTTCACTAAATCTCTACCACCATTTCCAAAGAGGCCTCCAATTTTTTCTCTACTCTTTCCAACCCAATGCCTCCTCTCTTAGATGTTTTCAATCCTCCCAATTTACTAGGTGAAATTTGTGACTATCATCCTTGTGTTCTCATAAAAAATATCTCTATAGCTTCTGAAGCTTCTTAGTTACACATTGTTCAAAGTATCCCCAATGTTATCGAAATATCCCCGATAATATCCATATCTCTAGCTCGACGATATCGATAACACTGGAAGTGTTAGAATTTTCAGGTATTGGCAGTGTATTGCTAAGTATCGCCAATGTATTGATATCGCCAATATTTTCGACTGTGTAAATTCCAGGCAATGTTCGAAATATCGGTATCGCACCATGTATTGCACCTTTGGGATACAGATATGTATCGGTTATTGCACGGGATATATCGTTTGTATTGCGTAATTTATCGCACTTTTTTGGAAAACATGGGAAACATTGAAAAATTGTTGAATTTTTCAATGAAACTTCAGGGATTATTAAAAAAGATCTTAATGCACACTTTTAAAATTTTAAATCTCAAAAAAGAAGTGCACCTAATAGGTTTCCTTTGTAAAGGATCCTAAGCCATGCCCTGGCTAACTGAACTAATGCAATTATATTCATATTGAATGCATAACATTAGTAAATATATTAAAACATGTATGAAAACACAATCAATTCATTCAAAAGTTTTAAAAAAAAGTAGAAATTGTAAACATACCCATCAATGATGCGACCAACTGATTTTTGGGGCATGACGGACGTTTAATCATCAATGTTTCATGTCGTGCGGCCCACTTGATCTTAGGATCTGCTTGATTTTTGGTCTCATGCCCTAGACAAGAGTGGATTTCTCATAAACATCAATGTGGGCTCCACCATGAACCCCGTAGGACCATCCGTCTCTAACTAGGTCCTGGCGGGATGTGGGATATGGATTGGTAGTAGCTATTGGATCCAAATCTGAGGGCCCCACCATAATATATACAATTTATCCACTTTGGCCATGTATTTTTTCAAGTAGTTTTAGATCATAATCCAAAATATGAGGCAGATTGAAATCTCATGTGGACCACATATGTAGCTTTCCCAAATCCAAAGACAAGTATGCAATTTGCTTCCTCACATCTAGGGTTCTAGAGTGTGGATATATAGCTAGAGACAGACGGACTGTCAAGAGTTTGTGGGGCCCACTGTGATGTATGTGTTTTATCCACCCCGTTTATTCATTTTAACAGATAATTTTAGAGCATGAGCTAAGAAAGTAGTGAGATCTAAGGCTCAAGTGGACCACACCATAGGAAGAAGGATTGAACGGTTGCAGTTGAGGGCCACATAATTTTTGGATCAAGGTTATATTTATGTTTTCTCTTCATCCAGGTCTGTTAGACCTTATGAACATATTGGATGGAAAATAAACATCACGGTGGGCTCTAGGAAAGTTTCAACGGTGGGCATCATTGTCACCATGACTTCTCGTGGCGTGGTCCACTTGAGCCTCAAATCTGACTCCTTTTTGGGCTCATGGCCTAAAATAACCTATCAAAATGGATAGACGGTGTGGATAAAACACACACATCATGGTGGGCCCTACAGAGCCCCTGATAAGACCGTCTATCTCTGGCTACCAATCTGCTTGCACCATAAAAAGGACACAGATTATCTATTGACAGGTTGAGTGGCGAGACTCTCTACTAAAGTGCCGTCACCAAGTTCTGTGGGCCTACCATGATGTATGTGTTGTATCCACACCGTCCATCCATTTGGAGAGATCATTTTAGGGCACGAGAAAAAGAATGAGGTAGATCCAGAGCAGTAGTGGACTCCACCATAGAAAACAATGGTGAGAATGACGCCCATCGTTGAAACCTTCCTAAGATCCACCATGATGTTTATTTGAGATCCAACCTTTTCATAAGTTAACACAGACATGAAATAAGGGAAAAAACAAATATCATCTTGATCGAAAACTTTTGTAGCCCTTAGAAGTCTTTAATGGTGGGCGTCACTCTCCCTGCTGTTTTCTGTGGTGGGGTCCACTGGAGCTTTGTATCTGAATCGTTCTTTGTATCATGCCTTAAAATGATCTCTCTAAATGTATGGACAGTGTGGATACAACACATAAATCATGGCGGGGCCCACATAACTTGGTGACGTCACTTTAGTAGCCTGTCTCGCTTCTCAAACCTGTCATAGCTAATCCGCGTCCATAAAAAGGCTACGTGGTTTGGCTAGTTACGTTGCCACCAACTAGGTGGCTAGTGCTCGGTGCTACTTGGACCCCACTATGATGTATGTGTTTTATCCACGCTATCCATCCATTTTAAAAGATAATTTTGGGGCTTGATCCCAAAAACTAGGTAGATCTAAATATCAGGTGGACCACACCATAGGAAAACAGTATTGGTTGAATGTCCACCATTAAAAACCTTCTAGGGCCCACTGTAATGATTATTTGACATCTAACCTATTGATTAGGTCATACAGACTTGGATGAAGGGAAAAAATATTTATCGGCTTGACCAAAACTTTTGTGGCCCCCAAGAAGTTTTTAATGGTGAGCGTTCAGTCAACACTGTGCGGTCCACTTGAGATTTGGATCGACCTAATTTTCTAGCTCATACCATAAAATGATCTGGAAGAATGGGTGGACGGCATGGATGAAACACATACATCATGGTGGGGCCCACAGAGCATCGACCACCAATCTATTTACGTAAAAAAGGCATTGAAGCCTTCTTTTTTATTTATTTATTTATTTAAAATTAACCAAAGAGGATTTCATTCCTTCCTACCCGGAACCCTAAACCCGAAAACCTCTCTCTAATACACTCCGAAATCAAAGGTAATCGAAGATTTTTTTCGCACTTACCTATGAATGGTGCACCACTTCGATTGATTGGCCCACCGAATGCAACTTCTGATTACGTAATCACTTTTACAGGTACCGATATAAACACTCTTGAATTTTTTTTCCTTTTCTTCATATATTTTTTGATTTTCCGGAGTTGTCCCATTTTTTTTTCCCTAAATTTTCAACATTCTCGGCCCTTTAATTGCAAAGAAAATGTTAAAATTCCCGATAAAAATGGTAGAAATGATAATATCCGTCGATATCACGCGATATTTTGCAAAATATTGCACGATACACAAAATTCTTCAAATTTTTTGTATTTCTTAGGGGTTTCATATCGCTCGCCATCGATACCGATAATATCGGCCGATAGTATCGATATTACGAACACTGATTCCAGGTGTCGCTTATATTGCCAATATTTTCAACTGTGTAAATTTTAGGTGCCGCTTGTATCGGCAGTGTATTGGCAATATTTTGATTATATCACCAATGTATTGATATCGCCAAAAATCTGTTTATTAAAAAAATTCCTTTGAATTTTTTTATGGGCATATGGTCGCATGCAATGTTCAAATTATTGCCAATAATATTTGATCATATTGCGACATTATTCATTATCGCAACACGGGGGATATCGAGACCATAGTCTTCAATTCCCTTTCCAGTTGTCAACAATTACCGTGTGTTGTCAATATTTTGAAATATTAATCGATGTTTGGATGGAAGGTTGAATGGTTGGATGGATAGATGAAATAGTTTGATTGGTTTCTTACTACTGCACATGCTGTTAGGCCCCCATTAAATAGGAAACTTATTATGTATGTAATGCAAGGGCATTTTCACACTAGACTTGAGTGGAGTGGCCTGTGAGATGCAGGGGCACACTCGGGGTGGGCAGCCCGTGTGAGGCTGGTGGCTCGTGTGAAGTGGGGCCCACGAGGGGGGTTTGACCGAGGTCCTAACCCATGCAATGTGGAGCCTAGGTTATGAGATAAGGGGATTGATTCGCCATTCTCTATCAGTTTGAGCTTTTAGAGCAAGTGGTTAATTGTCCTGCATCAAAGTGGTATCAGAGCGGGAGGTCTCGTGTTCGAGACTCCTCACCGGGGGTGATTAATGCAAGGGTATTTTCACACTGGGCTCAAGTGGGGTGGCTTGTGGGATGCAGAGGGGCATACTCGGGGTAGGTGGCCCGTGTGAGGCGGGTGGCTCGTGTGAAGCGGAACCCATGTGAAGTGGGAACCACGAGGGGAGTTCGGCTGAGGTCCTAACCCATGCGATGTGGGGCCTGGGCTATGAGATAAAGGGATTGATTCGCCATGCTCTATCAGTTCGAGCTTTTAGAGCAAGTGGTTACTTGTTCTGTATCAGTATGCAGTCTTTTTGCAATTTTTAATTCCTAAATATGCAAATATGTGTATTTTAGTATCTCTTGAAGTTTCACTGTAAATTTTGCACTATTTTCCTCTTGTTTCTCCAATGTTTCCCCGCATCTCTGCTTATGGGCGACATCAATATTGTTTTGGTATTCCCAGCTAGCAAAACTTATAGCGATACTAATACTTAGAACACTAGCTACACTCGTGATTATCTTGAAAAGAGATGATAAATATATTGGAAGTTTGGTTGAGGCAAATTTAATAAGCATCATTCAACCACCCAATGATAGATAAGATCTTTCCCAACCTGGTAATATTTTTCAATTCTTTCAGTATTAGGATTCCAGTATGAAGGCAATGAATTACCACCCAACAGAATCCCAAGATATTTCACTGGAAGTGACATTTTATTGCACCTCATCCAATCTGCTAGAATTTGGGCATCTTCCTCATGAGTCGCCAAACCTGCCATTAGAGCTGTACACAAGTTGAGCCGAGCCGAGTATCGCCCTACTTATACTCGGCTCGCAATGCCCGGGTCCTACTCGTACTCGGCTTTGCTCGGCCATCGAGCATGGGTTCCTTGCTTGTGCTCTACTCGTCCGAGTACGAGCAGAAATCGAGTCGAGTCGGATCGGAGTTTTTGAGGCGAGTTCAAGTTCGAGTCTTGAAGAGAGAGAGGGAAGAAGAGGGACGGGCGCTGAGAGAGAGAGAGAGAGAGAGAGAGAGAGAGAGAGAGAGAGAGAGAGAGAGAGAGAGAGAGATTTTCGAACGGGCGCTGGGAGGGAAGAAAGAAAGGGGGTTTCGGTGGGCTGCTTGAAAACGATTGAACGAGTAGGGTTTTCTTTTTTTGGGTGGGTTATATATACGGGCACACGAGTCGAGTACCGCCCAACTCGTACTCTACTCGAAATCAAAACGAGTCTTAAAAAACCACTCGTACTCGGCTCAAACTCATGACGAGTCAAGTTGAGTAATTCCGAGTCAAGTCGAGCGAGTAACCGAGCATACTCTGCTCGTGTACAGCTCCACCTGCCATGGTGCTTTTTCTTTCTTCTTCTTCTAAATGTTCTCTCCAAGGACCAAACTGAAACATCTTCAAAACATCGAAGGATTCCTTTAGGATTTTTCACATATTCATAATTAATGCCACATGTAATAAGCTTAGGTAAACTGAATGTGAGATTCAAGAGCTCTGGAATGATATCAAACCATCTATTAAGACAGATCACAGGTGCTGCCCATCCTCTCCAGAAGCATCCCCATACTTTCCGCCACCGTTTAAAAGGGCAGAGGGGAAAGTAGATAACCTTGCTTAAAACCTTTGGAACTAGAGAAGAAGCTGAAAGGAGATCTATTCACCAATATAGAAAAGAATGACAAAGAGGCGCTACTCCTGATCAGTCCATCCAATGATCAAAAGAGGGAAGAACTCCCAATGTTAATAGCCTTTGGCGGACACCTTTTTTTCTAATGCATCAGTGATAGATTTGACCTCTCTACCAACATGGGTAAGTGAAATGTTGAGCTGGAGGCAATGACTGAGATGTGATGATGTTTGTTACCTTTTAAATCAGTCTAATGCCTCATGTGTAATGTCTTTATCATTCTAGTTTGTGAGTTGTAACTCATATTGTTAAACATTATGGATGATATTCTTTCTTTAATTGTTTTATGTGCTCGCATCTTGAACCAATTATACGAGATTTGATTGCTGGAGCATAATATATGTGCTATTGTCTTTCAGGCAATATTTCAGCGGTATCCACGGCCTGAGAAGGAATACCAATCATTTTCTCTTATATACAGTGACAGGTCTTTGGATCTGGTGAGTATTGGTTGATGCTGGATTCTGGCTGGGACAAATACTTGTTTCTGGCAAGACATAGGGTGGCACTTCTGAATCCTTTATACATATATGGGTTTTGCTAGCATCCCCACCTTCATGAGAACATTAGCAATGCCCCGAAGTTTTTGATTGACACGTGGGATGCCTAATCATCAATCTAAACTATCCACTCTTTTGTTCAACTAGTGACAAGCCATGGTGCAAAAATCATGCCAATTGGACGATCCTAAACATCTGGTCAATAACATGGAAAATGGACAGTTGAGATTGAGCAGAGAAACAAAATAGGTTTAATCATTGTTTTGAAACATCTATTCGATAGATTCCACTTTGTATTGCTTATTTTTCCGAAGTAGAACTTTGGTTTAATGATTCTAACCATATGTTCTATGGCCCTAAAAGATATTTATTACTCTTAAATGACAGATGGTTCTAACGAATTGGCTCCATTCAAAGGGTTAGGATCATTTGATTGGCATAATTCTTGTATTATGGCTTTCTCCCAATGGTACTATTGAATGAACCATCCCAATTGATGATTGAGCGTCCCACATGGCATTCAAAAGGTTAGGGGGGATGTTAGCAAAACCTTACAGATACATACATACATACACGGTCTCCTGTGAGCAAATGGCATGCCCACCATGATATGTATGTGAAATCCACTCTGACCATAAGGTGAGGCACCCCATGTTAGGCATAGGGTGCAGAAACCAGGCTAATCGGTGATTCAGGTGAGCCACAACAAGGGAAACAGTTGGTAGGGGGACACCCACCCTTGATTTTCTAAGGGGCCCACTGTGCATTGTCTGGGACATCCAACCAACCATTAAATGCGTCACCAATGTTAGGCCCAGGGCCCAAAACGAGGCTGTCAGGCGGGCAACACCAAGGGAAATAGCTGGGAGGGGGAACACCCACCCTTGATTTTTTACAGGCCCCATCGTGATGTCTATGTGAAATCCACTCTTACCATCAGGTGCATCACCACACGTTAGGCCCAGAGCCCAAAAATCAGGCACATCCGTGAATCAGATGGGTTACACCAAGGGAAACAGTTTGGATAGTGGGTGTTCCCCTGTTTGGTGTTCCCAATTGTGTGGCCCACTTAAATCACAGATGGACCTGATTTTGGGCCCTAGGCCTAACATGGGGCGACACACTTGATGTCGGAGTGGATTTCACATACACATCTCGTTGGGGCCCACGTGAGATGCCAACCCTTTTGCTTGCATGACAATCTCCTAACTGCTTGCAATATTTTGCTACAATGGTTGTATTCTTTTTTACTTGTGAATATCTTCCCCATGTGCAAGTCATATTCTCTTTAAAGGGCTGTCTGCATCCGACATTTTGTGACTATTTTAGCTTACACCTCTATGACAGATATGCAAGGATAAGGATGAAGCAGAGGTCTGGTTCGTTGGTCTGAGGGCATTGATTTCACGTGGTAACTTCTCAAAGTGGAGAACTGAATTAAAGAGTGATAGAGCTTCCTCTGATGCAAATAGTCCAAGTACAGGCGCTTGTGGAAACTCCCAATTGAGCTCTCCACCTGGAAGTAGTGATAACTTTCACAAGGTCAGATTACTGTGATGTTCCTCCAACTTCAGTTATCCCCAAAGTGCATTTCAGTTAGATGTCTTGTTTTGGTGATCTCAGGACCCTGGAGATGCCCAACAGATTCATGTTCCATATGAGAGTCCACAAAATGGTCTGGCGAAGGCATTTGCTGACGTGATATTATATACTGGAGCTCCCAAAGGCTCTATTCAGTCAGATTCAGTTGGTAGTTCTCTCAACTCATTCTCATCTGGAGGTGCAGATAACTTGAATGGCCGGGGATCTACAGCTGACACTTTTCGAGTTAGTCTTTCTAGCGCAGTGAGCTCATCAAGCCAGGGATCGGGTCATGAAGATTTTGACACATTAGGAGATGTTTACTTATGGGGAGAAGGAACGGGTGATGGGGTGCTTGGTGGTGGTGCACATGGGGTTGGAAGTTTGCCTACTGCCAAATTGGATGCGCTTCTGCCAAAGGCACTGGAATCGGCAGTCGTGCTTGATGCCCATAGCATAGCTTGTGGGAGCAGGCATGCTGCATTAGTCACCAAACAAGGGGAACTTTTTAGTTGGGGAGAGGAGTCAGGAGGCAGGCTTGGACATGGAGTAAAAGCTGACGTTTCTCACCCTAAGCTTGTTGATGCTCTCAGTGGCATGAATATTGAACTTGTAGCATGTGGTGAGTATCATACATGTGCTGTTACGCTGTCTGGGGAACTTTATACATGGGGTGATGGTACTCGCAATTCTGATCTTCTTGGGCATGGAAGTGAAGTTAGCCATTGGATTCCTAAAAAGGTGACTGGTCAAATAGAAGGAATACATGTCTCGTCAATTTCATGTGGACCTTGGCATACAGCTCTTGTAACATCTGCTGGTCAATTGTTTACATTTGGTGATGGAACTTTTGGTAATCTTGGCCATGGAGATCGTAGAAGCATAAACATTCCAAGAGAAGTGGAATCTCTGAAAGGATTACGAACAGTACGAGCAGCTTGTGGTGTTTGGCACACTGCTGCAGTTATTGAAGTTATGGCCGTGTCTTCTAGTGCTAGTGACCTTCCATCTGGAAAGCTGTTCACCTGGGGTGACGGGGACAAAGGCCGACTTGGACATGGTGATAATGAACCTAGACTTGTACCAGCATGTGTAGCTGGGTTGGTTGAGTCAAGCTTTCGTCAAGTGGCCTGCGGGAATGACATTACAATTGCTCTTACAACCTCCGGACGAGTACATGCAATGGGGAGTACTGTCTATGGACAGCTTGGGAATCCTGAAGCCAGTGGAAAGGTTCCCACTTGTATCGAAGGCAAAATTCGCGATAGTTTTGTAGAAGAGATAGCATGTGGTTCCTATCATGTTGCAGTTTTAACTTCAAAAACTGAAGTTTACACGTGGGGCAAGGGGGCAAATGGGCGATTGGGTCATGGTGACAATGATGACAGAAACACTCCAACCCTTATTGAAGCTCTGAAGGATAAACAAGTTAAGAGTATTGTGTGTGGTTCAAGCTTCACTGCTGCAATCTGTCTTCATAAATGGGTGTCCAGTGCTGATCAATCCTTTTGCTCTGGCTGCCATCTCCCATTTGGTTTTAGAAGGAAGCGTCATAACTGTTATAATTGTGGGCTAGTCTTTTGCAAAGCCTGCAGCAACAGAAAGTCTGTAAAAGCTTCTTTGGCTCCAAATATTAACAAGCCTTATCGGGTTTGTGATGATTGTTATACTAAACTTAAGAAGGTTATAGAAGCTGGACTGACCAGTCGACTTGCAAAGAACCGAAATGGAAGTACAACTCAGGGTTCCAGTGAGGTGGGAGAAAAAGAAACTGTAGATTCTAAGTTGCATGGACAACTCTCCAGGCTCTCTTCTGTTGAATCCTTCAAGCAAGCTGAAGGCAGATATTTGAAGCAGAACAGGAAATCAGAACCAAGTAAAAGCCATGCTTCTGCTGCATTCACTGGAATTTCTCAATGTGGAAGCTTTTACTCATCAAGATCTTCGAATTTCATTGTTGGGACTTCAAGGAAAATATTTTCTGCTTCTGTTCCTGGTTCAAGAATGGCTTCTCGAGCAACATCTCCTGTCTCGAGAAGGCCCAGTCCACCTCGTTCAATAACCCCAACACCAACTCTAGCTGTCCTTGCATCTGCCACAGTCATTGCCAATGATTCAAAGCAGATGAATGACAAGCTAACCCAAGAGGTTATTAAATTGAGGGTGCAGGTTAGTGGTTCACAAATGCCAGATCAGATCCATTTTTTGTTGGTATATGTTTCATATAATGCTATATTGTCTTTTTTTAAGTTATTGGAAACTACTTTCATAGGTTAACTAGGCAAGGAAAATGCAACCTTAATATTCTTCATAATCAATTGGCTTGTAATCTAGACATGCCTAAAAAATAGCTGTCAGATGATGACTGCTTGAACTCTGTGAATCATAGATGTGTTAAATTGATTAAAGGTTGCTAAGCAGGTATTGGCTGGATTTCTACTCTGCAGGTGGAGGATCTTACCCACAAATCCCAACTCCTTGAAGCTGAGTTGGACAGAACATCACGGAAATTGAAAGAGACCACTGCAGTTGCAGGGGAGGAAAGTGCAAAATCCAAGGCTGCAAAGGAAGTAATAAAGTCTCTTACAGCACAGGTAAAGTTACCTTTGTCAAGCATGCTATAGTTTTTGTGCTTAATGGATGTTTTACTTGAGATTGAATTACTCTTTTGATACATGGAGTTCAAGAGAGGAGTCAGGGAGTTTTGCATTATGTGCTCTTTTCTTCTTTTTAAAATAAAAATAAAAAAAAATCATGCTAGCTTTTCTATGCCTATGGATATTTTACTTTTCCAAATTGAGCTTAAATTATAGATATGCTCTTTATATGATCAATCCATCAGCTCTTCACAGCACTGTTGCTGACATGTGAAGTTTGAAAAAAAGAAGAGGAAAAAGAATAATAGTCAATCTGCCATAGTTGACTATATGGAGGGAGTTCCGCAAAGATCGACTCCTGTTTTGAGCACTTGTGGCTGGTTCACAAACTGATGAAATGGCTGCATAGTCTCACCTAAAATAGACAAGCAATCATGTCATGCTGCCTATATTGCCCAAACATTATTCCATGGATCAGTTGCCAAATAGTTGCTCAATTTTCTCATATCAGTTTGTGATTTGAGGTTTTGGCAGTTAAAGGACATGGCAGAAAGGGTGCCTGAAGGGGCTGTTACTGGCAACAAATCAGGTTCAATTGCATCACATGCCTACAATATTCTAAGCCTAACTTCGAGTGACAACCATCAAAGCGACCAGACAGCTTCTCATGAATCCGAGTTCAATGGCTACTTAAGTAATCCGCTTTCCTGCAATGGAACCAAGACACCAACAGAAGAAGCAGAGTGGGTGGAACAGGATGAACCAGGCGTGTACATAACTCTATCATACTTGCCCAGAGGTGGGAAGGAACTCAAGCGAGTTCGCTTCAGGTATGACGACCGCCCCTTTTTGCCTTCTATCAGTGGTAGATTTTGCATGAAACATTTTTTTTTCTTGAGATTCCGTTGATTACAAGTGGTAGACCTGTTGCTATTCCCAAAAAAACATGTTCCGGTCATAGCAAAAGTATTGCACTTCCTGAGATACGATAACTTGCACTCCCAGCATTTCCTCAACATTTGTTGCCTCAAGCGATATTGGCATTTATGCCATTCTATAATACCCATGAATTATGAGATGTTCCATTCATTCATTGCCTGTCATTTCCACAGACCCGATTGCGCAGCAAGGGTAATTCTGTAATATCGCTATCATGCTGCTTCTGTAATACCACAAATGCAATCATGCTAGGACTAGGGATGAATGGAGCCCCATAATGCTGTTCTTATTTCTTGACCTTAAGCATTGTAAGCTCATGGGTTCTCTTAATCCTCCACCGTAACGTCACTTGGCTTTTTAAAACTCACAAGCTCCCCAGATAATTTCGCCAGAAAAGATCTCCTGATACAAGATCGGAATCCACATAGCATTTGAAAACTTTATTTAGTTTTGGGAGAAGATGAAAATCTCCTTAACGAAGTTCCCTTTTCTTCTTTCAAGATCATGAAAATTCAGTATTATTGTCCTCTTGTGGGAGAATCAAATCATATGTTTTCGAAGGCCAAATGTCCCCATTTCTTAGATTCAGGGATTTTCTCTGGAAAACAGGCATCTTTATCATCCATATGAAGTAGCATGCTAATTCTTTTGCTACAGCTTATTGACGGTGCTTCCAAGCATGTGTGCCAGTTCTCAGCCATTGATTTTGCACAATCACAAATACTGCTTCCAGGGTCTTGTTTCTTACTTCCCTTATGCATCACTCTCCCAGTCAGAGTATTATTCAGCCTTGAATTTGCAACTTCACAACGCACCTCCAGATTTAACTGCATAGACTTTTAGGAGAACTGCAACTTCATTAGTACTTGCCCATGGAATAACACCTCTGTACCTTGTAGTTTAGCCCTGAACTCCTCAAGAGAATGTCACATGCCCCTATACCCAATGTTTCCACACATTTTCAGCTTCAGAAGTGAAATACTCAATTGTTCGATATAATCCCCTATGCGTGACTTCAAAACAGGCTTTTGTATGGGGAGTGGATTATGTGCCCTTTGGAGACGGCACTTTCCATGCCTCCATTTCATTCTGAACATGTCGCACACATGGATGAGATCGAACCATCAATGTAATATTTCCAATGGCATATGGGCCATGGTCCAAAAATCATATTGTTTGGGTGGTTGTAGCCTTTTGCTTGGTGGCATACAAAATGAGGACTAAAAGACAGAAATCAGCAACGACTCCCACCAAGGAAAGGTCCATTTATTACATGGTTAAGATGATACAATTAAAGAAAAGTTTGGTTTGGGAGCCAATCAGTGGCTGTGACCACAGGATGCATGGTTCAAATAATCATACACGAGCCACATTTGTGTTCCACAATCAGGAGCCACGAAAATGCCGTGTGTCCAGAGGCATGTAATATGCTCCCATATGTTTTTACTAAACCCTTAGGCTAAGCTAATCTCAGTCCTTGGATTACTTTAATCTTAGCCCTTACAATACCCCAACAAGACTCCTTTATTACTACGCAAACCTTGCAAAATTGGCAAATAACAGGTGGGTTCCACACAAGCTGTGGGTTTCTAACATCCAAATCATATGCACTGTGTATTTGCCAAAGGAGCTCAACATCAGCAATACTGGTGATGCCAGTATGAGCCCTATTTGGTCCCTCCCTCCCTGTGTGCATAATTCAGTCAGCCAAACTGAATTAATTAGTGTTTCACACACTTTCATAGATTATGCATTTGCACATGTCTGAGTTCATTTATGATACTTTGTTTACAGTCGGAAGCGGTTTGGCGAGAAACAAGCAGAGAAGTGGTGGGCTGATAATAGAGTGAGAGTGTTTGAGAAGTACAATATCAAGACAGCAGAAAAATCCACCACAGAGCCTCTGTCAACATCAAATGAAATGGATGGCCAGATTGACTGACATTACCAGAACATATGACCTCCTGCTCAACGGGAGAAATGTAAATTTTCTTTCTGGTCATCCGGTGGAGTTGCCACCAAAAGATCGGTGAATCGGAAAGTGGCAGGTCAGGAAGAAAAAAGGAAAAATACAGATGCGCCTTTAGCGTAATGGACCATGCTCTTGCGAACATGCAATCTTGGGTTTGAGCCCAGCTCAGCAGCTGAGAAAAAGATCTGCCACCTTCCAAGCTTGTTCTTCTCTTAAAGCCATCCTTTTAACCCAGGCTTCTCTTCCGAGTTCTCACCTATTGTTTCTCATATTTTCCTCTTTTCCATTAATTGTAGTAGCATTAGTTACTTTAAAGGAAATCCAAAGAAAATTTTGTTCAAGTTTTCCACTGGTGTTGCAACAGGTTCTTTTTTCCCATTTCGGCCTCTTTAAAACCATGGATTGGATGTTGCTTACTATGACAAATCCATGGATTATTTACCCATTGAATGTAAACCATGGCGTCAATCATTTTTGCAACACCCATTAGCAGACCTTTGATCAAATGGTTAGGATCACTTCCAGGTTGCAATCCAGGGCACCCGTACAGATTTAGTGCCTTTAGGATCACAGGATTAATCACAAAGCACTAAAGGGGAAGTTAAATGGGGGGATTAATGGCACATTCAAATTATATTACACGTTCTATGCAGCCTGTCTGTGGCTAAAACGGATGCTCACACCACACACGGACCCATCACTTGTGGCATGGGATCCATTTCTTGTCCCAACTGGCAACAGCAATCCTCATAGGCTACCTGCCTTCATTTATATTTCAATTTAAAAATTATTTATTAATTTGCTGTAAATATTTTTTGATATTTTACCTTAAGTGACAATTTCCCAATAATATTGCAAGAAAAAATGTAACATTTTGAATTCTCCTGCAAAATTCCCAGGTCATGAGATTGCTGAGAACGAGATTCTCAGTATGGATACACCCTTTGACATCAGGTCTAGATTTCAGCATTAGAATCTGGGACGGGATCCATGTCAAAGCTGGGTCAGGTCTGGTGCAGACGCGACCCACTTATCTTTGGTAGTCACCTGTGTAATTAGTAATTCAGAATTTAATATAGGCTTCCTATTAAGGAATGAATCGGCTGGGCTGCTCACTGGAACCTCTGATTTTCAGGAAGGGGTTGCTCGCCAGAAAATGCTCACTGATTTTGTTAACAAAGGTGGCCTGCATCTTAACATGTTTTTCCTGAGATAACTGAGGTTTGGCCCTAAGCTTACCTAAAGGGGGTGAAACGAGAAGATAAAGAGCTTTTAAGGCCGTCAGCTACTTGAAACTTGCTAATTTTAATTTTTTAACTTATGAAACAATGTTAAGCAATTAAAGACACGTCTACATAAGGCTCTGTTCGGATAGCAACCTGGAAATTTAGGATATGAAGCTTAATCCTAATTTCAGGATGCCCCCTACCCTTCCACTCAGATTCACATTTTTAAAGCAGTTCTCTTCCTCTCAACCACAATTTTGTAAGTTTTAAAATAATATATTTAAAAAAAAAAAAAAACAAAAAAAACTGCAACTTCTTATCAAGCTGAAACACTGGGTACAGATCACATCCAAATAGGGCTTAAATTTTCCTAATTTTGATAGAGATCCTCTATCCAAATGGAGCTAAAAATATGTTGAGAAGTTCAAGGGCTGGGTCAGAGCCGGGTCCATTTTTGCATGGCCCAAAGCTAAGTAGGGTTCAGTGTTGGGTGAGTTCCAGTCAATTTGGAAAGGTTATAGACCAAACCCATTTAACAAACAAGGTGGTGTTTCGGACAAAGACCTTATCCACTGGGCTGAATTCAGATCATGGACAATTTTATTATTGGGTCGCATCAAATGGGCCATTAAGTTGATCGTGCCTGTTTGAAGCCTTGGTCATTATATAAATACAAGGATCAGTTCTTTACAACTTCACTAAACATCCGTTACAGATACAATTGGAAAATATCACTAACATGAATAACAAAGAGCTGCTCTTATGTAGAGACAGACTCCCGGACGGCAGCCGCATTAAGCAGGAAAAAGAAAAAATGAGTCTTATTGCAGTAAAGAACCGCAATCTAAACCTTCTATGGCAACTCATCTTTCAACCAAATGCTCCACACCGGCAATGAATTAACAACCGTCCGCTGCACTGGGACCAGCTTTCCCTTTAGTCTAGACCATCAATTTGTCAAAGCCTTCCGATCCTTTCCTACCACATCCAAGTAGTTTGTCAAAGCCTTATGGCCCTTTCGAACCCCATCCAAATAGTTACTAATGTCAAAGTTGGTTACTGCCTTTAGGCCTTGCAGCTCAATGGCGGCAATGTCATATGCTTTGGCTGCTTCTTCCTCAGTACCTGGTTTCCCAAAGCAACAAAAATGGCAAATTTCAGTTTCATCGCTGGCCGTTTTTATTCAACCGCATTTAGTTCTTGGCAAGGTATAGGTGGAAATAGGGAATTCTACTCACTGAATGTTCCAAGGTAGAGGTCCTTCAAGCCAGCAACCCGGCCAATTCGAGCTTGCCACCGGGTGTTGTCTTTCCGGTGTCTGTCAAATGAGTTTTGTTAGCCTCCAATGCTACAGAACCAACTTCTAAAAACTCTGGCTTGAGTCAGATATCAGCCTTTCAATTTTCAGGTTCCTGGTCGAGTCACTCAGGAGCAAGGTATTACAAAACGGTAATGGTGGCCATAACAGCCACCACCATTACCTTTACGATACAGGTCGTAATGGCAGTTACGGCCCCCGTAACAGCTGTTACGGTCTTTTTTTTTTTTTAAAAAAAAAAAAATCAAAAAACAAAAAACAGTATCTACCCTATAACAGACCATTACGGAGCTGTTACGGCCTTTACAGGGGGCATAAGGGGCTGTTAACAGCAGGTACAGGTCATTTTTTTCATAATTGCTGTTACGACTTCATAACATGTAACAGTTGGCACCGTTACCTTTACATAACGGCCTTTACGGCACACCTTGCTCAGGAGGAACTCACTGATCCTTGAAAGACTACAGTAAGGGAGTGACCAAACTGAATTGAACAAACTGAGTTCCCAAGTCAGACCAAAGTTTTTTGACGTTTATACAAGAGAATGAGTTCAATGCACACAGTGAGCACCATGAGTTGGTGCCCACACTATCTCCCGCCACAAGATAAAGGTTGGTGGAAATGTAACAGACATTTCAAAATGAGAATTCTCAAGCACCCATTTTGAAATGTGTTAAGAATCTAGCCCACCATTATTGGATTGTGGGTATGTGTGCATGACTCTCGATGCACATTGTGCACTCCATCTTTTTCCCTCCAGGCATTCGGGAAAGAGGACCTCAATCATGGATAAAATGCAACATGAAAGAGAACCTTGTTACTCCTCTGTAAATAGAAGCCCCTCTTGAGAAACTATCACTCTTCCTGTGACAGTGGAGTCATGGAAACAAGCCCACAGTTCAGAAAAAGGAAGAAATTGGAAGAGTAGATGATGATAATGATGATGATACTTCAAGAGTACCTTTTCAGAGATGCCACTAATTCCTCGGCAGTTACATTCTTCATCTCCTCGAGT
Source organism: Magnolia changhungtana (assembly GCA_030180095.1). Taxonomy (NCBI): domain Eukaryota; kingdom Viridiplantae; phylum Streptophyta; class Magnoliopsida; order Magnoliales; family Magnoliaceae; genus Magnolia; species Magnolia changhungtana. The sequence goes on from JASAUF010000162.1 coordinate 2,558,849, forward strand.
TCGTTCTCATAGTCAGAGATCTGCGGATGAAGCACTAGCACCATGAAGGTTGACGCGCCAGGTTATTGCCTAGCTAGCAAAAGACTTGGTCCCGATCAGGGAAATTCAAGAAAAGGAGGAATTCTACTTGCACATGTGCAGTCACCTAAAACCTCAATGCCACACATGTCAGAATGCACACATGCAGGAACCCTGCATGCATCAGGATTGCCCCACTGTAATCCTGGCCCAAAAATCTGGCCTGTTCATCCATCAGGTGGGCCACACATGCAAGTGGACAATTAGGAAGGATAACCAACATTTCACACTCAACAATAGGCCCACCTGATGATCTCTCTGTGTGGTGTCTGGGTTAAATGACTGCATGTAGCATTCCTCAAGAAAAAAGGAAAAGTATAAACACCAGAATGGTAGAAAAAGCAGAAACACCAGACTGATACACTGGATCAAATGACATACAGGGAAGTTCAGTTTGGTACTTGGGCCCAAGAATTTGAGAGCTGCAAGGTCATATGCTCTTGCTGCTCTCTCTTCAATGTCATATCCACCTGCATGAGGGTTGCAAAGATTACAGTGAGTGCTACAAATCGTTGTGCAAATTCAAAACATAACCAAAGCCAAACCCCAATCAATACCACTGACCTAGATAAACTGAAGGACGGTCACAGCAACAAAATCCAGCACCAACCGCCGTGATGACACAGCCCAAAAAGAGACAAAGCTTTAGTCATCTGATAACAGAAACTAGCATAGCTTCTCATGACATGGAACACAATGCAATTATTAAAAGGATGCTCAGAATTTGAATTCCTCAATGTCAGAGCTCAAACCAAGAATCACACAAAATGGAAAAAAGAACCCATTGCATAAGAGAAGTGCAAAGGAGATAAAAAGTTAGATCGTCATGAGGCCAGCATGCAACATCTGGTGGGCCACTTGTGTATGTGTGAAATGGATGGTTAAGAAAAAAGAAAAAGAGTCTACATTCAACATACACATCTGGCCCACCTGATCAGTGGACCAGCCTGATTTTTCAGCCAACGCATGTTCATATTTTATCCACCCAATGAATGGCCTGTATCGCAGGCACAAGTGCACCACAACGATCCTCTTCAATCCATGTTCACGTGAATTTCCATAGGAGGGATCATTGCCTGAGGATATACCATGTCTTCCATTACGTTTTCGACCTTCTCCTCTGTGACTCTTATCCCAAATGTGTGCTTCAAATCTCCCAGTCCATCTGTGCCTGCAACAAGCCATTATACCAACACAGTTATTTTATAATGCCTTCTTTCAAACTTGAGTATAAAGAATTAAAAAAAAAAAAAAAATCTCTTCTAAAGTAACATCATAGCTACCTGGTGACTCCGTGATATATTGATGCTTTCTGACCAAATCTGTCAATTGACTTCTTTGGAGCAGAATCATCCCCATCTAGGTTCCTTTTGGTGGTGTCGGTCACAGATTTTTCACCGTTGTTTAATGGGGGAGGCACAGCAGAGATGGGAATTGGTGTCAGGGGAGCAATGTCACAGTTTTCTTCTGAAGAAGCTTGGCATGTACTTTTGTCATTCACTGTCTGAAGGTCTTTATGTTTTCCTTGAAAAAGCAAGAAAAAAAAAATAGTCTGAGATCATTGACACAAGAATTTGGAGCATACTTACAAAAGAAAATCCAAATCCATAGAAATTGGAAGAAAATCAGCCAGTTATCCTAAATACAAGGGACGCAATGCAGCAAGGAATAATCCGAAATTCCCAAAATTTTCGTTGAAGTACTGCTGGAATATGGAGTCATATGCCTTAAAAAGTCTTAAAACACAATAATATGTGTAAAATTGGAAATCTAAATAAAATAGAATGGTGTCCTTTCTAAGTAACACATTACAGTCATCTACATTAAGTAAATGAGTACGAGCAAGCAATTAAGTATAGATAATCTGGAAATCGTCATATTTCTGCAGAAATTGTAACAAATGACCTTATGGCCCAAATTTGAAAAATGAATAACCAAGCATCCAGAAATAACCTAGATTTCAAAGATCACTTGATCAGCTTCAATTACTGAAGAAACCCAATACAAGCTCGAAAAATCATAATGATCAAAAGATATCTTCATAGATTACATAATTTAGTTGATTAGCTAGCCTAATTACTGAATTCTATAAGACAATAATAGAAAATTACCAGAGATATTTTTTGAGGTTTGCGTAGTTCATGACTTCAAGCAATCGGTTCCATTGTATTCTGGAAATTCATAGAACTAGCAAAAAAAAATCAAAAAAAGGCCTAGATTTCCTCAAACATAACATGATTTAAGTGACTGTATATCTTACACACTAAAAAAACATTAAGATTAGCATAGATCAAATACACACTAAATTACTGATATGTTTTAAGTCAGGCACTAGAGATCAACAAATTAGAAGAAATTCTTCAACAATCACATCATTCCAAGGAAACTATCTAATTTGAGTGTTGATAAGTCAGCAAAGCAACATAATAGAACATTATTCTACAAAATGGCAAGATAACATTCTTCAGTGCAACATTTCCTATAACATCCACTGCAAAATAAAGGTAAGAAAAGCTGTGTGTGTGTGGGGGGGGGGGGGGCATTATCCTTGGAGCGAAGAGGATTTTGTAACTTCTACCCGGCTACTAGGAACCTACACATAAAACCCATAAGAACCTGTGTGGTAGAAACACATGCCAAACTAATAATGGAGAGCATGGGATCCAACACAGTTAACAGGCTGGGACCAACTTTTCTATTTCAAATGTCTCACATCCATAGAATTCCAATTTCCATGGCCTATGATTTTCCAAATCAACTGCAACTATTCACTTCATATGGTTTTCAACTTCTCACTTCATATGGTTTTGTCTTCTCACTTCATATGGTTTTCAACTTCTCACTTCATATGGCAGAGTGTGGCATGTGACATGCTTTTGAGCATCAGGCTAGTTTCATAAAAAGTCTAATATCACCAAATTTCTATACCCAATTATCAGGATACGATGGAAACACCAAGTGTGCTAGAGTACCACAAACTATGTAATTTCTAAACTACTCCCCATTCCAATCTCCGAATCCTTCAAACCGTGCGGATTCAAATATGAAATAAAAATCACTAGACAGCCATTGGAGTTTGCTTTTATAAATAGAAAAAAGAAAGAACAAAAAGACACTCAATTCTTTTTCTTTCTTTCTTTCTTTCTTTCTTTCTTTTGAAAGGCAACAGAAACTTTCATTGAAAGAAAACAAGGCACTGAGGTAGCACCAACTACAAGCCCAAAACCAAAAAACAAAAAAACACAATTCTTTTACCTATCTGTAACCAAGAGATGCAACTAGAAGGCCACACAAGCAGCTCAATCAAAGATCTGACTAATCCAACTGCTCATATCATCTTCATTGATGATCTGGACCATATTTTTTTTCTTAAGGGTAAGCGGACTTTTATTAGGGGAGAGAGAGAGAGAGAGAGAGAGAGAGAGTCATCCCATTGATACAATGAAGATCCCCCCAACTGCCCTGAAAAGCCTCTAAATGGCACCCAACAAAAGCGTTATTAGCCCTACCCCATTCTCCTACCAACCACTTCGCCATGTATCTTGGTTAGAAGATGCGATATGGTCATATGGACCATATCCACAGTCCGATGATAAATTTGATAAGATCACTGATTAGTTTACACTGTGGGGCGCATGAGATCAACCAAATGGTCATCAACTTCATATGATTTATTTGATTTAATATTTTTGGGTTTGGATTGGTCTAACTTATTTAATAAGCTTCCCTTTTATATTTTAGTCACTCGTTGGCAGGCCACTTTTCAGGCATCAAATAACATCAAAATGACACAAATTAGCCCCACTCGATAGCTTATTGAGTCTGTTTTCAAACAACCCCAAGATCATGCAATTCAAAATTTCTTCTAGTTATGGTCAATTTATAGAAGGCCTACGTGGTTGTGACAGAATTCAAGGCCTTCTAGAACCACCAAATTACCCATTACCTTAATCTCAGACATTTAACCGAGTCACATACCACAAATCCAAGATTTCGTTTTAATTGAAATTAGAAATTCAAAGGCAAACATCCACTGGGTTAAGAACTGCATATTTCAACATGAAGCCCATAAGTGTGTGTGTGTGTAAACTGGCCATCTCAACTAGAAAAATTAACTATTCAGAAATACACACACGCACACCAGAAAAATCCATTGAAGTTTCAATATATCAATGAACAGGGAAAGAGAAGGTACCTTCAATTAAAATCTCTAGCTGATGGTAAAGAGGGAAGCGTGTCTTTCGGTATAGCTTGGCCTCAGGGTGTTTCTATGAGTCAAGAGATATTTGATTCTAATCAGTAAAAAATCAGGCACAAAGACTAACAAAGAAATACATGAACATAGTAACTAATCATCACAAGAAACCATATTTGATTAACTCACTAAGAGATATTGATCCCACACTTCGTTGTCAGCAGTAACAACACAGGCATGATCATCCCAACCAAATCCATTATGTTGACGTAGAGTTTGCACAGTGAGATAATGCTTTCTAAGCAGTTTATAACGACTCTTTAATTGTTGCAAATCATTTTGAACCCCAAAACGTAGATTAAATGCATCTCTAGTGGACTTCCACGCTTCTTTAGTCCACCCTGTATCTGATCGTTTCCCGATGTTAGTTTGTTCTATCAATTTTTCAACTAAGAAGGCATCACGTGTCTCGTTCCAATCTACTTTGTCGCGGTCCTGGGAGATGGAACAAAGTGTAAACATCTTATATTAAATGAGAATGTCAGATTTCTCACAATAATACAAATAGAACCATGAATGTGAATTGATTGCACTCTACTGGATGTAAGAAGCATGAAAATCCATTGTGTGGCAGTTCTTTGTTAAGATCAAATGCATATGCGTGATAATAATAATCTATGTATGGCAAAATTTAAAGATAAAGTAAACTATTTCTTACAGCATGAAGATAATTGAAACTGCAATAACTTGCTGGTTCATGCTTCATATAGGTGGTGCTTGAACCAGCCTTTTCAACCATCCAAAGTGATTTGCAGGATGGACATGGATGAGTCTGTTTGGGCTATTTGTTGAGGATAACTTTTCAATACAAAACACATTTTGCAATAGTGTAGCTATTGCAATAATGTTTGCAGTCAAACTTCTTTTTTCATTTGTTTATCACCCAATGTTCGGTTGGTGCATTTGTTTTTGTCAACTTCTCTCTCCCTCATCAATCACTTTATTTAAAGTTTCATTAGGGGTGCCACAGATCACACCCGCAAAACCCACATAAACCCAGCCACTGCCTCCTTCAAAACACCAAATCAGATGCAAGCAAATTTAAATACATGATAAGACAAAACAATGACAACGGGCACTTGTTTGAACAGATCCAGACCAGATGGAACCCCAAAAACCTTTCAAACCAGCTGATTTTGGGTTAGTTCCCCTCCCTCCCACAGTTGGACGTGTGTCCTCACCAATCAATGGCCAGTAAATTCTGGCAATACTGAATTGTAGACTAAATGAATATATCAGATTGGAAACTGTTAAAGACCGCTGATGTAATGTATGCTGCAGACTGAGTAATGGATAAGAATAGGATATTCCGAAACAAGTGTTTTCGATTTGTGATGGGTAAACTGCTAAGCTACTCTAGAATCTTAGTTTATTTGGGATCCTTAAACTGATTAGAATCTACCAAGATGTCAGAACTGGTACTACGAAATTTGTTTCCCATCTTTATGGATCAGCACGAAAATTTGCTGAGTTGATCAATTTAGAATACTGAGCATTGTGCATTTTGTACTTTTCAAAAAAAATATCGCTCTGTTCTTTGCCTTTTTTTTTTTTTGAAAGATATTGCTGTGCATTTGTTCACGAATAACACTTTACAATATAATGTTTATCAATGAGAACCTTACCTGCCGTCGATTATGAAGACCACTGTCTCCAGATATCACATTCCCTGATGAATCTGTAGCATTTGAATTCTGTAGCAAATCCTGAATTTCAAAATCAGAAACATTCTGAATGCAAAACAGCATAGTTCATAGATTGAAGGAAAAAAAAAAAAAAAACAGTTTCCATTGTTTGAATTCATGAAAAGAGATAAAATCAGTTGCTTTCACACAGAGTTAAAGAAGTAATAAAACCACACCTGAACTTCGTCAAAGCTTTCCTTTGAGATAATAGCTTTTGGCTCAACACCTAAAAGTAGGAACATTGAAATTGTATATACATCAATGTAATAATTATCTTCCTACAGTTAGCAAGATCTGATAGAAACCAATTGCCAAAAAGATGCATCAAGAACACTGACACTGGTAGAAACCCATAAATAAACCTAAATGACTAGATAACTATTTTTTGAGAAAGAATGAGCTTCATTACACAAAATGACCACATTGCCATACATGTTCTCCGAACAATAGATCACAAGCACGTATTTATTTAACTTTGTCAGAATAGCATGTTAAAAGCCAACAATGAAGGGTGTTGTGGGAGTGGTCCATGCAATAGGTGTTAAACTTAATGAATAAAAAAGGATAGGCTTTCCTTTTCTCCAAGTGAAAGTTGTGAGTTTAGGATTTGTCTGTTATGAGATTAAATAAGTTTTTGAGTCTATTACCTAAGAGTCTCCAAAAACAAAGCTAACAAGAGTAGATAGATTTCCCCATGTTCAGATTTTACTTTAACTTGTTTCTAGGTCACGAGACTCACAACTAGGTGCATGTCCATGGATTACCATGAACTTGAAGTACAATCATATGGAGAAAGTCCCTGAAAGAGTACCAAGGAAATTTGGATCATTAAGAGTATAGGAAGCAGCCTATGGCCATTTGCAGTCAATATGTTCTGGTGGGACAGTGTACTAGACTTGTTAATACTTCGAAATGGGTGTGATCAATGACCCAGGCACTTCAAGAAAACGGGAGTGCAAATCGGATACTCAGATAGCTGGACAAGAGTAAAGAAGGATTTCCCTTTCCCAATCAATTTTGAACTCTAAATTATCAATTATTTTGGACTTGTAATGAAGCGCACAAATTGAGCAAGCAACTCAACTCGTGATATTGTTAAGGCCTAAGGGAGTGTTTTAACATGATTAGACTCATCACTAGTGACAATTCCTCACCGTAGCCATTTCCTGAAGTTTTGGATTTTAAGGATCCGCCACAACCAATCCTTTGTTGTACTCGACACCGATACCCGAAGTTGGGAACATAGGGTGTGATGCCCTTATCACACATTAATATCAAGTGTATATCCTGCAAGCTATATCCATAGACCCTTGTGTACAAATGCATCATAAATCAATGGAAAGCCATATAACTAAGCTGATGGTATGATCAATGAGCTATTCCATATTTTCCAAAGAGAAAAGGGAGAGGGGGGGTTCTTGAATCAATGAGAATTTGATACTCGAATCACAAGAATGGACAGGAATTCACCTTACGAATTTGAGGGGAGAGGAATGGGCAACTTTATTGAAAATTGAACTTCTCCTTAAAAAGAGTTGAACAAAAACTGATAAATGTAGAAAATGTGAAATGCCTACCTCCTACACCACCTCCCCTTTTATAGACTCTAAAGACAATCCCTACGAATCTTTATTGAAAATTCCCAACTATTAGAATGATTTCAAATAATCTATAATATATTTAAGATAATAAAAATCCCACCGAACAAAGATTTGGCCTAAAAAACAAAAACAAATTTACTGAATACCCTCAAAATCTTCAATTATATCTTCCACGTCAACTAATTGTCTTCTACACATGGCAAATCTGATCTCTGACAACAAGGCTCAAAATTTTGCAATAAATAGTCCAAAATCAGCACATGATAGGCCCTATGGTGGGTTTTGTGCCTACATCATTACTTCCGTGTTGGAAATAACTCGACTCCGGCAAGTTGGATGTTTTAGACTAGTAAAAGTCCAGATCCAATCTTTTTGATTAGCCATCTGTAATCTATGTGCATTCAAAATAGGATTGTTCTTCCATTTCACCAAATATTGCTTGTATTGGCCCCGTCAACATCAATAGTCTTCATGCCCAACACATGTTCAACTTCTTTCTCCTCTTTTTTTTTTTCGAGTAGTGTTTATACATGTCGATAATGACTTCATCTTGCGCATTAGACACCTTGTTGCGGTACACAAACAAATTCACCACATTAAAAGTCGGCAAGATACCTAAGTCATTTGGCAACTTGATATCATAGGTATTGTTACCTAACTTCCTCTTGACTCAGCATGGACCAATCTTCTTAGACTTGAGATTGTTGTACGGTCCCCTTGGAAACATTTCTTTGCGGAGATAAACCATAACCAAGTCACATTCTTTATATATCTTCTTGCGACGATTTTCATTTGTAGCTTCTTAATACTTGGTTCTGGTCTATTTAATATCCTTCTTCCGCTTCTTTTCAACTTCTTTATGCTAGACCATTCAATTGGTAGGAGTTTGGCTTGTTTGGTTGGTCTCATTTGGTAATGCGCGAGATTCGGCATGTTTTAATCTAGCAATAAGTCAATATGGTGCCAAATGTTCTTCATAAGAGGAAGTTCATATGGGAGTTCTTCGGGTACCAAGTCTTGATATTCACGAAGGAGCTTTTGCATAAGAGGTGGATCATCCAACTATTTTACTTCTTCTTTAGCAACAAAGACATAGATGATGTCAGTCTCCTTTCTTTCTTTTTCGTATTTTTTTACACCAAGAAATTTTTTACCCTTTCTTTATTAGATTTGAGCATCGGGAGTTGTTTCATATAGTGCAATGTGATATTAACATCATCCTTGACAAAAGAATAAGTGTTAACCCGAGACATATGCACCATATCTCAATCCCATTGAAACAATTTCCCCAACAAAATGTGGCAGGCCTCCACATATCATCCTTGTACTTAGATCCAATTGAGAAGGAAATTAAGCACTTGGAGTTAACGAGGACTTCACCATTGTTTTTAAACCAATGAATCAAGTATAGATGCAAATGCTTATACTCTTTGAGTTTTAATTTATTCACCATCTTTTGTGAGACAATGTTCTCACTACTTTGCTCGTCTATCAAAATCGCGCACATCTTCCCACCAAAAGTGCAAGTGGGGGTGGAAGATATTGTATAGCAACCATTGCCCCTCATCAATTACCCGAGGCACCAATCGCAGTTTGTTGGATAACCACCAACTCACCCCTATCACCATACACATTTACGACATCTTCCTACCAGGCACCTCATTCTCATATGTATGTTCTTCGTACTCTATGTCATTCTTGGCTTTCATACAAACGGAAGTGTCTTCAATATATTCTCATTCCTCAACTAAATTCTTTAATTGTGGATTGATATTAAGGACTGAAAAAAACAATCGATTGCTCACACTTAACACATTTGAAAGGAGTGTTATTTTGCCCTGTTTTAGGTGCACTAGCCCTCCGCCCATAACTACCTACCCCCAAGTTGGGGTTTTGGCTTCATTGTTGGACATGGATCCATCATCCCTCGGCATATTGAAGGCCATGTGGTTGCCTTACGTGGGAAGTTAACATGTTGCTCCATCGTTGATGACAGTCCTTGTGGGGCACCAAATCATCTCTAAAGTCCAAAATTAATTATCTCCTCGGGTTTTTATGCAGGCGCGTATGCATCGGACACCTTTAAAAAGCCTACTTATTTCCAATATCCGGGTGCAAATTAACAATATCGCATTAGTAACTATAGAAACACTGCATTCACATGCTACAATTTAATTCCATAAGGAAAGAAGTATCATTTCAGCATCTTCATTGGACTTATTGTTATGAGCTAAATACAAGGATTCAAATTAAAACACAAATAAAAACATACACAGATCTGTGAATACAATTTGTTTTTGTTGATTAGACACGAAGACATCTTCTCTTCTCCACAATATCTGACTCGGTATTTAGTCATCTTCTTTTCTTCTTTTTCTTTTTAAATTGATGTTCTCTTTTTCTTTTTCTCCACAATATCTGACTCGGTATTTAGTCATCTTCTTTTCTTCTTTTTCTTTTTAAATTGATGTTCTCTTTTTCTTTTTCTCCACAATATCTGACTCGGTATTTAGTCATCTTCTTTTCTTCTTTTTCTTTTTAAATTGATGTTCCTAGTCATCTTTTAGAAGCAAAGATATCTTTCCTTCTTATTTTCTTGGGATTATTTCAATTCCTTAGACATGTGAGTCATGCAGTTGTGATGTTTGTGTCACTTCCGCAATGCAAAGAACTCCAGCTGCAGCACCATTCCACATCTAAAATCCTTTTAAATCCATGTATCAGAAAATTGATTTCTTCTTGTATAAGTGAAGATCTGATGTTATTCTTATTGACATAAATAGTAGAAAACAAATAAAAGTAGTGGGAAAAATTGAAAAATCATATAGTAGACTAAGGAAATAAATTTTCAAACACAATTCACAATGAATCATTAAATACAAAGAAGCAGAAAATTCAGAATATCAATCAAACTAGCAGGCCAGGACAGATGCAACCTATTACTATGAAATCTCAAATTTTTGAGTAAGAAATGATAACAGAACATAACCCTTCCGTAAGTCTTCTAATTCACTGAATTCAATGAACTCACAATTCCAGATATTTGACGCACAATTTGAAATTATATATCAGAAGAAAAGAAAAGAGCAATATGAAAGTATCTTGCCATTTCCATTCATTATATATAAATAACTACAGGAAAAATATACTACAAAGTCTTCAAATTTTGAGAAATTCACACACCTAGATAGAAAAGATGTTAGGGTTCTCATCTCCATTGTAATCTCAGAATTATCAGAACATTAATAAACAGAAAGAAGCATCCTTCATATTCACACATTTGAACCAAACATGTAAAGGATGCATGCTTTAACATAGAATCCATAACTTTGGAAAAAGAAACAAATCAACCAGAAAAAATAAATAAATAAAGCTTTTAACATTTCAAGCAAATGGAAAGAAAACAAGTACCTTCTATTAATATGGCTAGCCGATCGTAAAGAGGGAAGTTCGCCTTTCTGAAAAACTTGGCTTCAGGATGCGCCTATGTTCAAAAGATAATAGATTCTCATTAGCGAAACCATGCACAAACTAACTTTCAAAATAAATCATAGTTGATGAACATACTGAGAGATATTGATTCCACACTTCCGTGTTAGCAGTAACAGCATGGAAATTATCATCCCAACCGAACCCGTTTTGTTGAAGTAGTGATTGGAGAATGTGATATAGCCTTTTGAGAAGGTGGTAGCGACTTTTAATTTGTGACATATCAAACTCTAACCCAAACCTAAGATTGAATGCATCTCTAACAGACTTCCATGCTTCCTTCTTCCACACCGAGGCATTGCGTTTCCCAATATTAGCTTGCTCTATCAATCCTTCAACTAAGAAAGCATCGCGTGCTTCATTCCAATCTGCCTTATTGCGGTCTTGGGAAGTAGGATGAGGTGCAGACATCTAATATTCAACAAAATAAAAAAAAAATAAAGGTTACATTTTTCACAATAACATTCATCATATATAGCATTTTCCAGTAAAGATTGGTGGAAGCATGAAAATTCACTACATGGATACTTCCTGGATCGAGTTAGAATCAATGGAACCATGGAAGAATAAGACAGCAATTCATAGATAGCACAAGATGACAAAATTCAAAGAAAAAGGAGGTTAAAGAAACGTTTGTTTTCTTTTTTACCAAAACAAAAATTGGGGGGGGGGGGGGGGGGGGGGGTGTGTTGGAAAGAAACAGTTGATTCACGCAAGGTTTAGAAAAGAATAGGCCACACCTTCCCTCAGTCAAATCTGTCCTTCAAGATAACTTTCAGCTAAACAGCTACAGGTAGAGAAACTCAAATCAAATACAGATCAACTACAAAAGTATCTTCCTTAGATATGGTATCGCTCAAGCTAAATTTTACATAAGAATTCCCAGGCATTTCTTTGGTGGATTGTGTCCAAAGAAGTTGGGCTCAATCTATAGTCATTACATAGAAAGTTCAACACTCTAATGCTCTTGATTTGAAGTTGATGGTAGTTCTCTTGGGAAGCTAATTCCAGCCAATAGAAGTGCAAATCAGAAGTGTGGAATCCAAGAAAATGCATGCATGGAGCATATACTCTAAGCCTCTAACTACCAGTTGGGGAGAGCTGAAAAACTACTGTGGAATTTTTTGTTTCATTTACCTTTTTCAACAATAACTAGAAATGGAAATGGAATGGGATTTCAGAAAGCTTTTTCCATTTCCTTGTAACCATTACTATGTTTGCAAGATTTTCAGAAATACCTCTCAGTAGATAAGATAGCTTTTATGACCTTTCACAAAAAATTGATTTATTAGGTTTTCTGGTGTTTAAACAATGGGTTTTCCTGGAAATGGAAGAGGAACATAATGGATTTTTATGGAGAGGGGGCATTTCCACAAACTCGCAGATGAACAAACAACATGGCTTATGTGGAGATGTATTTCCGCGTAAGCATTTCAATGCTCCCAAACTCTCTATTTGTTACAAACCATGTTAGCTTTTTTATTTGATGATGCAAGTGTGGCAGTACAATGAAAGAAACAATGACAACAGACATGATATTCTTGCTGTGTGATGAAGCAAATCAGATAGGAGAAGATAGTTTGAGTAGTATCTGCTTTTACTTTCTCATCATTTCTTCTATCTCATGAGTAGGCACACATCTTCGCAGCGCACATGCTAACTCAGCACACATGTGATCCAGACCATTTATCCTGTGGAGTCACTTTGAGCACACCCTGGCGAGAATATAGGCAATCCATTCATCAAATGGGATGCACTTTATATTGAATATGGACTGTCGGTCATACTTCTCTAACCGTCCATATTTTCTCATGTTTTCGCAATTTATGTGATGAATGAACCGACCTATTTTTTTGCCAAGGCTCTTCTCACTGTGGGCTGCACCTAAGGAATGGCCTAGATCCCTCATATCACATGTTCACCACATTGCCATGCGTACCAAGAAGTGAGCCACAAATCCCACGTGACTCCTGTCGGCAAGGCTCACTTGAAGAGAAACCTCCTACAAGAGTAACAACAATCCAATAGAGGTATCACAAGCATAGGAAGCTGCTTATACCAACTTCCACATTAGTTGTCAAAATCTCCCTCAAGCAGTGGTGCCCCAATCTCCCACCACCTGAGAACAGGCAGGAATCCCGATGCAAATGGAAGTCAGCACTGTTTGAAACCAGATAGCATAACACTGCACTGCACCCTAAATTTCCCTCCACCTGAGAACAGGCCACAAATGGAATTTGGGACTGTTTGAAGCCAGACATCTAAAAACAGCGGCGTGCCCTCAATTTCCCGCCACCCTGAGGACATGCAGGAACCCCAACGCAAATGGAAGTTGGCACTGTTTCAAAACAGATGCGTTAACAATCCAACACACCCTCAATTTCCCACCACCGAACAGGAATCCAAATGCAAATGGAGATTGAGACTGTTTGAAACCAGATACGTTGACACTGCAGCATACCCTCAATTTCCCTCAAACCGAGGATGGCTGGAATGTCGATGCAAGTGGAAATTGACACTGTTTGTAACAAGATATGTTAACACCACCGCCGCTAATGATGGTAGATTGGGGGCAGATTGGGTGTTCCTTATAGATACGCAACGAAGCCAGCACACCCAATTTCCCATGGCCTGAAACCCACGGAGAGACAGCAAGAATCCCAATGCAGATTCATAGCAGGATATTTCACCGTCGAATTTTGAAAAGGGCGATTGTGTGCACTTATTGTCTTTACCCAAACATCCCGCCCGCTCCAGCAAGCAGCTGGTGGGAGTCCCGACGTGGATCCAAAACGGGATCTCTCCGGATCCCATCTCAGAACTGCGCCGGGATTCCCACCAGCCGGCCTTCAGTGGCTGATTCTAGGCCACACTGATTTCTTGGTGGACTCCCGAGCTGACGAACGAGCTAGAGTTCGATCTCAGTGAGAATGCGAGTAACATTTCAGGAATCATTCCCAGAACTAAAACACAAAACGAGCGGATTTGAAGAAAACCACAACAACCAAGATAGCGGAAATGGAGCCTGGGATTGAACCCTAATTGACGGTTCATCAATTAGGGTTCAATCCCGGGCTAGGGTTGAGCACCAACCCGCCCGACTTTCAGCCCTACTCCCATATACCTGATGATGGGACCCACGGAACTTGGTGACGTCAACACACCAGCCAAGTCGGTGATGTGTGTTACACTAGCCAATCTGCTTCATTATACTATAGTCTGATTTGCGTGGTTTTACAACCAATGGCCATTATCGAATTGATCTTACGGAGATGCACAGCGATTACGCACGTGAAGCAGCTCCAAGCCCAAATGATCATCTCCGGGATTTTCCAAAACTGCCCCTCTCGAACCAAGCTCGTCGAGTTTTGCGCAGTCTCTCCCGCTGGAAATCTCGACTATGCCTGTGACCTTTTTCGTCAGATTGAAGAACCCGTCACAAACGACTGGAACGAGGTCATCCGCGGCCTCGCCCAAAGCGAGCAAGCCATCAGGTGGTACCTCGCAATGATTCGCCGGCCCCACAGACTCGACGCCTTCACGTGCTCCTTCACCCTCAAGTCCTGCACACATGTGTTGGCCCTCGTCGAAGGGAAGCAGATCCACACCCAGCTCGTCCGTTTCGGCTTCGAAGCCGACATCCAGCTCCAGACAACCGTCCTTGATCTGTACGCCAAGTGGGGGATCTCGACTGCACGGAGCAGGTGTTCGATGAAATGCCGCTGAGAGACGTCGCGACATGGAATGCCTTGGTAACTAGCTTGGCTCAAGAGAGCCCGCCCAGGGACACATTGGCTCTCTTCAGCCGCATGCGGCTTGAAGGGGCTTGGCCTAACGAGATTACAGTCATCGGTGCGTTGTCGGCCTGCTCACAGCTGGGCGCATTGAAAGAGGGCGAAGCCATCCTTTCCTACACGTGCGAGGAGGGCTTGGACATGAATCTATGTGTGTGCAATGCGCTCATCAACATGTACGCAAAGTGCGGCTCCATCGACGAGGCGTTTGATGTGTTCAGTAGCATGGACACTAGGAGTCGAGTGACTTAAAACACCATAATCATAGCGCTCGTCATGCACAGTCACGGGCCCCATGCGGTCAAGTTGTTTACCCAGATACATCCGACTGGTTCAAACCCGATGCGGTAACTTACCTCGCCATACTCTGTGCATGCAACCATGCGGGCTTAGTCGACGACAAGCTCCGCCTATTCAGCAACATGGCAGGGTCTGGTGTGGCTCCAAACGTTAAATACTACGGGTGCATCGTCAATCTCCTAGGCCGGGCCGGGCGGCTCAACAAGGCATACAATATCATAATATCAATGCATCTGCCGCCCGACGTCATCCTTTGGCAAAGTCTCTTGGGGGCGTGCAAGATGTATAAGAACGTCGAGCAAGTGGAGTGCACCTCGCAGCGACTGTCTGCAATGGAGTCGAACAGCGACGGGGACTATGTGCTCATGTCGAACGTCTATGCCGCACACGAGCGATGGGACGACGTGGGGTGTGTAAGGGAGGCCATGAAGAGCAACGATGTGAGAAAAGTCTCGGGCTTCAGCTTCATCAAAATGAACGATGTGATTCATAAGTTTGTGAATGGTGATCATAGACACTCCGATTGGAAGGAGATTTATAGCATGTTGGATGAGATCAGATTCCGGATAAAGGCATTTGGATACTTTCCCAGGACGGATTTCGTGTTACATGACATTGGAGAGGAGGAGAAGGAGAATGTTCTTTTCTACCACAGTGAGAAATTGGCTATGGCCTACGGTTTAGTTAGGACGGAAAGTGGGGCCTCGATTCAGGTGATCAAGAACCTTAGGATGTTAGTGGTGACCATGTTTGGAAGTTGTTTGGTCCAGCAGGTTCACCTAGGATGTTGGTGGTGACCATGCAATCTACACCGGCCGGGCATGTATTGAGGTTTACTTTGGCAACTACATGGCAGGTGGAAATATCATAAGATCAACCTGTCCATCACGTACAATGCCTCATTATAACCATCCAAAACTCAGGTAGGCCATACCATGGGAAATAATTGCTATGGAACACCCACGATTAGTTTTTTGTGAGACCCACCGTGGTGTACATATGCCATCTATTCCATTCATATGATCTTTCATTACATGCAAGCATTACCAAAAAAATTTATAGTATTTCTATCATCTGATGTCTCGTCAGGATGCAAGCATTACCAAAAGATTACAGTATTCTAACACTCAGGTGGACCATACAACGTGAATTTGGAGGTTTCTGGTATAGATATTTTGGAGTGGCCCCACTAAAGTGTTGAATCATCTTGATTTTTGGGATCAAGGCCGCAAAAGGGATCTTGTACATCACGAGTGGCATGGATTTTATGCATGTTAAGTCATTTCTCCCACATTAGTGAAAGTAATTGAAGTAGGTAGCTAGCTATGCCACTTGGCCCAATCATATCCCACCACATTCCATCAACAACATACACCGTGACCCCACCCTATATTCACATGGCTACCCCATGTGGGGACTCTACGGGCCCGCCATGTTGTATTTTATCCAAGCTTTCCATCCATTTTGCCAGCTCATTTTTGGAACCAAAAAATTGAAGCATATCCAAAGTTCAAGTGGACCACACCACAGGAAACAATGGGGATCATGATGTCCACCATTGAAACCTTTCCCAGTGCCCGCAGCTATTTTTATTTGTCATCCAACCTGTTCATAAGGTCACACACCTGGATGAATGGAAAACACAAATATCAGATTTGGGGCTAGCCCCTTAAGTTTTCAACCGCATGCATTCTATCCCCACTCCTTAAAATGAGCTGACAAATGGGGTGGACGATGTAGATAGAACACATACATCACGGTGGCCCCACACAGTTCTAGTCTTGACATCACGTAGCTACGTGGTGTACGGTTCACCCAGCAATCCACTGTCCCCAATGCAGAGGTTCTCTGAAGCCAGATTGACTTTCTCTAGGCAATGCCAGTGTCCAAAAGCCCATAATCATGAGTAATTCCATCTAGTCCAAATCTGTCACCAGTAATCCCCACATGAACAAGATCCATCTGTAAATTTGTGGAACCGGCTCCGATCTCTAACAACAATTTCTCGACTGTAGATCTTCGAAACCAGCTTAATCACATCATGGCAATCACCGCAAATCCTAAGGTTCTTGATCACCTGAATCGGAGCCCCACTTTCCGTCCTAACCAAACCGTAGGCCACAGCCAATTTCTCACTGTGGTAGAAAAGAGCATTCTCCTTCTCCTCCTCTCCAATGTCATGTAACACGAAATCCGTCCTGGGCAAGTACCCAAATGCCTTTATCCGGAATCCGATATCATCCAACATGCCATAAATCTCCTTCCAATCGGGGTGTCCATGATCGCCATTCACAAACTTATGAATCACACCGTTCATTTCGATGAAGCTGAAGCCCGGGACTTTTCTCACATTATTGCTCTTCATGGCCTCCCTTACACGCCCCACGTCGTCCCACCGCTCATGTGCGGCATAGACGTTCGACATGAGCACGTAGTCCCCGTCATTGTTCGACCCCATTGCAGACAGTCGTTGCGAGGCGCACTCCGCTAGCTCGACGTTCTTATACGACTTGCACGCCCCCAGGAGACTTTGCCAGAGAACGACGTCGGGCGGCAGATGCATTGATATTATGATACTGTATGCCTCATCGAGCCGCCCAGCCCGGCCGAGGAGATCGACGATGCACCCGTAGTGTTTGATGTTTGGGGCCACACCAGACCCTGCCATGTCGTTGAATAGGCGGAGCCCGTCGTCGACTAGGCCCGCATGGTTGCATGCACAAAGCACGGCGAGGTAAGTTACCGCATCGGGCTCGACCCCAGTCGGACATATTTGGGTAAACAGCTCGACTGCATGGGGCCCGCGACCGTGCATGGCGAGCGCCATGATTATGGTGTTCCAAGTCACTCGGCTCCTAGTGCCCATGCTCCCGAACACATCCAACGCCCCGTCAATGGAACCGCACTTTGCGTACATATCGATGAGCGCATTGCACACGCGCAGATTCGTGTCCAAGCCCTCCTCGCACGTGTAGGAACGGACGGCTTCGCCCTCCTTCAATGCGCCCAGCTGTGAGCAGGCCGACAGCGCACCGATGACCGTGATCTCGTTAGGCCGAGCCCCTTCAAGCCGCATGCGGCTGAAGAGAGCCAATGCGTCCCTGGGCCGGCTCCCTTGAGCTAAGCCAGTTACCAAGGCGTTCCACGTCGCAACGTCTCTCAATGGCATTTCATCGAACACCTGCTCCGCGCAGTCGAGATCCCCGCACTTGGCGTACAGATCAAGGACGGTCGTCTGGAGCCGGACGTCGGCTTCGAATCCGAAACGGACGAGCTGGGCGTGGATCTGCTTCCCTTCGACGAGGGCCAGCACACGTGTGCAGGACTTGAGGGCGAAGGAGCACGTGAGGGCGTCGGGTCTGTGGGGCCGGCGAATCATTGCGAGGTACCACCCGATGGCTCGCTTTGGTTGCTCGCTTTGGGCGAGGCCGCGGATGACCGCATTCCAGTCATTGGTGACGGGTTCTTCGATCTGACAAAAAAGGTCACAGGCATAGTCGAGATTTCCAGCGGGAGAGACTGCGCAGAGCTCGACGAGCTTGGTTCGAGAGGGGCAGTTTTGGAAAATCCCAGAGGTGATCATTTGGGCTTGGAGCTGCTTCACGTGCGTAATCGCCGTGCATCTCCGTAAGATCGATTCGATAATGGTCATCAGGTATATGGGAGTAGGACTGAAAGTCGGGCGGGTTGGTGCTCAACCCTTGCCTGGGATTGAAACCTAATTGACGGTTCGTTTGTAATGGAAAGAAGACCAGATGGACAGATATCTCACCTCCGAGAATGGACCCCACAATGATATCGAGTCCAGCAGACGTCGATGATCCAACGGTTCAGCTTCGTCTTCGCCTTCTTCCTCCTCCTTTCGTCGGCAACAGAGTGAGAGAGGAGGGAAAGCAGAAAAAATAAAAAAGAACCGCGGGAGTAAGAAAAGAGAGGACTTATTTGATACTCTGAGAGACCGTGATATATCATACACATGCACTTAAAGTTCATCGACGTCGCATTATAAAACCCAAACTACACTGTCCAAATGGTAGGGCTAAATGTAGATAGATCATAAACCTCTATATGAGAATATTTTAACACATATATCCTCCGATCAATGGATTTTCTATTTTTGAATCTGAACCGTTAATTTTTCCATTTTTTGATCATGGATTTGATAACCACTAAACCGGAAAGTCAAGATATCATTTGAATTTAATTACTGATTTATAAACCGAATGAGGTGGGGACCACTCTTTATACGGCTCAATTTACGTTCCATATGTTCCACATGTACAGTTTGTGAGTGCCTGAGTATGAACCATCATAGCCTGCCAGAATATCAAACCTTCCCTCGCTGGAGAAAAGGAGCGAAGGCCGGTCCGTATCGGGAATCGCAAAAATTTTGCCGGCACGATTCGACCGGTACACATGCCAACATGGCAAGCCTGTGTGCGGCGGGCCCGTTCGGTATTAGCCGTGGCCGAAAAATCAGGCCCGTCCATTCATCAGGTGGGCCAGGCGTGTGTTGACAAGGACCATCCGGGGAATTTTCATTTCTTTTAACGGGAAAAGGTTTGTATTGCGCGTACCACGAATCGGTGCGCCTGCATCTTCCACCATCAGATAGTGGTGAGCAGGAATCTGGACACGCACTTCCAAATGCGCTTTTGAAAATTTTGCATTTTGAAATGGACGCGGATTAGATCAAGTTGAGTAGCGAGTCGCTACTGAAGTGACGTCACCAAGTTACGTGGGCTCCACTATGATGTATGTGTTATATCTATACCGTCCATCCATTTTTAGAT
The DNA here is from genome assembly GCA_030180095.1 of Magnolia changhungtana. Classification (NCBI taxonomy): domain Eukaryota; kingdom Viridiplantae; phylum Streptophyta; class Magnoliopsida; order Magnoliales; family Magnoliaceae; genus Magnolia; species Magnolia changhungtana. The sequence continues at coordinate 2,578,844 of JASAUF010000162.1, forward strand.
ATTGTTTTAGGAATGAATCAAAGAATGAGGTAAATAAAAATCTGTAGTAGACCCCATCAAAGAAGACATTGAGGAGAGTAATTCCCACCGTTAAAACTATTCTAATGCCCATCATAATGTTTATTTGAAAGCCACTCCGTTCAAAAGTTAGAAAAGAAACACGAATATCAGCTTGATCTAAAACTTTTGTGACCTTTAAAAGTTTTAACGGTGGGCGTCACAGTCCCGCTGGTTTTAATGACCCACTAGAGCATAAACTTGGTTACGCCACTTCGTTAGCTAGTCTCGCTGCTCAGCCTGTCGGCAGCTAATCCGCGCCCTTTTGGAATGAGAAAATGACCACTGTAGACAAAACCTTTTACCCAGCGGTTTCTATGAAAGAATACAAACTTTAGTTACCAATCTAGACTATCACGTGCGGACACCGACATTGATGACGAAACTACCCCTCCTTTCATGGAAACGGATTGGGTACTCCCCCTGCCACCAGCCAATGGCGGATGGTCGGTGGTCTATGGGCCCCACCATGATGTATGCTATTCATCCATGCTGTCCATATATTTTTCCATATCATTTTATGGTATACGACCAAAAATGAGGTATATGCAAATCTCAAGTGTACCACATTACAGGAAACAGTGTTGAATGAGCGTCGACCATTAAAAACTTTTTGGGGCCCACTTTGTGATGTTCGTGAGAAATCCTCCCGTCTAAGTTCATTCATAGTCACAAAGACTGGATGAAGAAGAAAAACAAATTTCATAATGATCCAAAACTTCTATAACCCCTAAAAGGGTTTCAATGGTAGACGTTCAATTCCCCATTGCCTTTTATAGTGTGGTCTACTTGATAGTTAGATCTATCTTATTTTTAGTCTCAAGCTGAATATGAGCCAAATAGATGGACGGTTTGGATATAACACATACCCATAATAGGACCCATAAAAACGGTGGGATTACAACAAAGAAAAAAAAACCGTTGATATATCGATGACCAATCGATATATCGAAAATGGTCCAGAACTGTCAGTGAGTTTTCCTCAAAAATCTTCAATTTTCGATATATCGACCGTCTGTCGATATATCGAAAAAGGTGTTTTACCTTTAGCTACGGATTATAACCATAGCCATAACTGTAGTTTGTGCCAGTCTATGAAATTTTTTTTTTTTTTTTTTTTTACATGGAGAAATTTATTCTACCTACAATTTTCTTTAATACATATTTATATAAATAGGTATATATAAGCATATAAAAAATTTTCCTCTTTTTTTTTTCATTTATTTCTTTAATCATTTAACGAATATCTTCTAAACCAAAATTAGCTTGATGTACCACATATGATTTTGGGGTAAGAGAAGCTACTTTAGCCAACCAACCTAGTTATTTTCCAAGATTCCATCAGTCGATGGTTGAAAATACATTTCATTCACTTTGTTGTCAATTTCAAATACTTGCACAAACTAGAAATTGAGCGGGACAAATATAAAATTGAGTAGGCAAATTGAAAATTGAGTGAGGCAAGGTAGAATTGAGCGAGAGGAACTAAAAATTGAGAGAGGCAAGGTAGGAAGGCGAGGGAAAAAAGCGAAGGAAAGAAATTGAGCGGGCAACGTAGAAAATGAGCGAGGAACCTACGATTTGATTTGAGGCAACCTAGGAATTGAGCAGGAAGAAAAAAAAATTGAGCGAGGAAGGTATGATGAGCAGGAACCTAGAAATTGAGCGAGTGAAATAGAAATGAGCGAGACAACGTAGGAATTGAGCGAGTAAAAGCTGAAATGAGCGAGAGAAAGCTGAATTTGAGCCAAACGTAGGTGAGGAGGAAGCCAGAAATGAGCGAGCAACGTAGGAATTGAGCGAGGAAACCAGAAATGAGTGAGGAATTGAGAAATCGAGCAGCGGCAACGTAGAAATTGAGCGAGGAATTTGAGCGAGGCAACATAGGTTCCACTCGTTCTCTATTCCTCGCTCGCTCAAATCCTAGGTTGCCTCGCTCAATTTTTAGCATCCTCGCACAATTTGTAGCTTCCTCAATTTCTGGCTTCCCGTTCAATTCCTACGTTTCTCATTTCTAGCTTCCTGATTCGATACGATTGCCTGCTCGATTTCTGGGCTTCAAGCTCCCGCCTGATTCCTGGTTGCCTCGCTCAAATTCTTGGTTTCTGAATTTTTACCTTGCCTCACTCCTCAGGTTCCTCGCTCAATTTCAAATTCCCGCTCAATTCCTAGGTTGTCTCTTGAATTCTAGGTTCCTCGCTTTAATTTCTAGCTTCCTCGCTAATTCAGGATTTTGAATTTCTACGTTGCCTCGCTCATTTCCAGGTTCCTCGCTCAATTCCTATGTTGCCTCGCTCAAATCCTAGGTTGCCTCGCTCATTTCTAGATTCCTCGCAAGCTTCCTCGCTCAAATCCTAGTTGTCTCACAATTTCTAGGTTCCCTCGCTCAAATAGGATCGCTCAATTTCTAACTTCCCTCGCTCAATTCTTAGGTTACTTCACTAAATCCCTACGTTGTCTGACCGATTCTTACCTGCTCGATTTTGAACCATTTCATACGTTGCCTGCAGCTGATTTATAGCTTCGCCTTTCATTCTACGTTGCCTCGCTCATTTCCTAGGGCTTCCCTCGCTAATGGCTCCTCGAACTCCAAGTTGTTGCGAGCGGTTCAAAAGTGATCAACGTTACATGGGCCCACGGTTATGTATTTATTATATCATAACGTTCATCCATATTTCAAGATTTTAGGACCATTACATCTAAAAAAAAATCATATCTAAAGATCAATGGACCACACCACAAAGAACAATGCAAGAAAATTGATTTTTCCTGTTAAAAATTTTGTAGGGGCGTAACATTTATTTTCATCAACCTATTCATAAGGTCACAAAGACCAGGATGAAGAGGAAAAACAAGTTTCATAATGATCCAAAACTACGTGACCCTAAAAGGGTTTGATGGTAGCGTTGATCATCATGACCTTTAATGCAGTGTGGTCCACTTGATAGCTAGATCTGCCTAATTTTTCGTCTCAAACCTTAATACGAAAAATAAGACAGATCTGCTATCAAGTGGACCACATGTTAAAGGTCGTGATGATTGAACGCATCTACCATTGAAACCCTTTTGTGGGGTCATAGAAGTTTTGGATCATTATGAAACTTGTTTTTACTCTTCATCCTGGTCTTTGTGACTTATGAATAGGTTGGATGAAAATAAATGTTATGGTGGGCCCTACAAAATTTTTAACGTGAAAATCAATTTTTGTTGTTCTTTGTGGTGTAATGTCCATTGATCTTTTGATTTTTTTTTATAGATAATGGTCCTAAAATGATCTCAAATATGGAAGAATATAATAAATACATAACTGTGGGGCCCATGTAACGCGTTGATCACTTTTGAATTCATACAACTCAAGTTCACGAGGAAGCTAGAAAATTGAAAGAGGAAGCTAAAAAAATTGAGCGAGGCAACGTAGAATTTTGAGGAAGCTGAAAAGCGAGGAAGCAAAATTGAGCGAAATAGGAATTGAGCGAGGGAAGGTAGCAATTGAGCGAGGGAACATAGAAATTGAGCGAGGCAAGGTAGGAATTGAGCGAGGGAACCTAGAAATTCAGCGTGACAACTTAGAAATTCAGCGTGACAACCTATAAATGATCATGGATTGAATGAAATGGATTTTTTACCATCGACCTGATGGAATCTTGGAAAATAGCAAGGTTAGTTGGCTAAAGTAGCTTCTCCTACCCCAAAATCATATATGGTACGTCAAGTAACTAATTTTGGTTTAGAAGATATTCATGTTAAATGATTAAAGAAATAAATGAAAAAAAAGAGGGAAAAAAATTTTATATGCTTATATATACCTATTTATATAAATATGTATTAAAGAAAATTGTAGGTAGAATAAATTTCTCCATGTAAAAAAAAATAAAATAAAATAAAATAAAATTTATAGAGTGGAACTGAGTACAGTTATGGCTATGGTTATAATCCGTAGCTAAAGGTAAAATACCTTTTTCAACATATCGACGGACTGTCGATATATCGACAATTGTAGGATTTTTGAGGAAAACTCACTGGACAGTTCTGGACCATTTTCGATATATCGACGGACCTTCGACGTTTTTTTTTTTTTTTTTTAAATTTTTTGCTGCTATAATCCCACTACTTTTTGTGGGTCCTCTTATGAGGTATGTGTTATATCCAAACCGTCCATATTTTTGGTGAACTCGTATTAAGGTTTGAGACGAAAAATAAGACAGATCTAGCTATCAAGTGGACCACACTGTTAAAGTTTGTGGATGATTGACGTCTACCATTGAAACCCTTTTACGGGGGTCAAGTTTTGGATCATTATGAAACTTGTTTTTCCTCTTCATCCTGGCCTTTGTGACCTTATGGATAGATTGATGGAAAATAAATGTTATGGTTGACCTTACAAAATTTTTAACGGTGAAAATCAATTTCCGCTGATGTGGTGTGGAGTTGATCTTTGGATATGATTTTTTTTTTTGGATAATGCTCCGAAATGATCTTGAAATATGGATGAACGTTGTGGATATAATAAATATATAGCTGTGGGGCCATGTAACTTTGATCTCTTTTAAGCCGTTCGTACAACTCTCAGTTGGAAGAGCGTCAGCGCTCGTCTTCGCAGCGAAAAGGAGGGGTAGTTTCGTCCTCAAAGTCGCTGTCCGCACGTGCTAGTCTAGATTGGTAACTAAAGTTTGTATTCTTTGATAGAAACCGCTGGGTAAAAGGTTTTGTCTACAGTGGTCATTTTCTCTTTTGGAATGATCGCTGGAATCCCACCCACCGTGAAGTGTGCCCTTCCCAGCTGTTCACTTTTATTATGCACATCCGGACAATCCAATGATCGGATGACCGCATGGGGCCCACCAATTTACGTCCTTGATCTCTCATGGGTGTATTGGCATTGGGCGCGAGTATGTTTGGATATAAGCGCGTGTAAACCAAGCACGGCTAACGAATCACAGTATCGACTGCTTGTGGTGTACATCTCAAATGGGCTGCACTCGAATGTTGGCATTTTACATGCATCCACGATGATCTAGACCGTCAAAAAGCTTGGCCTCTTCATCGATCGATGAAAGTCCAAAAATTGCAGTGATCGAGACGATCTTCATGGACCATTTTCTTTTTAACCTCCGATTTAACGGCCACCAATAGCGTGGCCCACATTTTTCACGAGTTACTACGATGAGGTTTGCTGGCCCCACATGCACCTTTGTCCCAGCACGCTTTATAACTTGGCATGTGTGGGACATCTGATCAGTGCATAAGGTGGCCTTCACCGTGAATATTATTATACTAAAAAAAGGAAGCCGGTCCGCTTATCAGGTGGGCCACCCCTACGTGAATAGAATGGATGGTATGAAAAACTCACCGATAGTCCTCATTCAAAATATTTGTGCAGCGTTATGGATGGACCATCCTGATTTTTTGCATATGTTCATCATCGTGCTGGGCCCACCTTATGCACCATTTAGATGCCCCACATGCTTGCCAGGTTGGCTCGTGCTAATTGAAAAGGCGCGTGTCGAGAAGGTGAGTGCGATTCTGCCGAACCTCCGCTCGAACTTTAGGGAGTCGTCGAAAATGGTCATTGTCGACGACCTACTCTTCAAGCTATAGACTTCAATGGACCGGATTCATCTACAACACTTTGTTTGCGCAGACCCTAGCTATGTGGGGCACACCATGTTGCTTATGTAAAATCTACTCCGTCCATCAGGTGATGACCATTATTTTCACCGTAGATACAAAATATAAGCTGGGTTAAAACTCGTAAGAGTGACAACCATGGGAACAATGCAAAAATGCTATTAAAATATCTAAGTTCACATGATATAGCTCGCTCGCATATCAGGATGCGTTTATGTATGTAATTGTCATCCGGATGCGATGCACCTGATTAACGGTTTTGATTAAATATACGCACCGTGATGGCCCCACACACCAACTTGTGGTTGTTATCCCATTCCCAATGTTCCATCTTGTGTGGCCCATATGAGTTTTGATTCTATAAGATTTTTCGTATTAGTATCTAATATATAGGATGGAACCTGATGGACGGAGTGGATTTTACATATACAGTAGGGTGGACCCCATGGGCATGGTTATTTGTTATGTAGACAATTCAGTCCGACTTCAATGCGCAACGGGTGCACCGTGGGCGAGTATTAGATAGTGATCAGTAGCCAAATCGCTACTGGAGTTACGTCACCAAGCTCTGTGGACCCACCAATCACCATGATGTATGTGTTGTATCGATACCATCCAACCATCTGTAGAAATCTTTATATGGCATGAGAAAAAGAGCTTTATATGGCATGAGAAAAAGAGTGAGATAGATCAAAAGTTCAGGTGGACCACCGCAGAAAACCATGGGACCAGTTACACCTACTGTTGAAACATTTATAGGGCCACTATGATGTATTTTTTAGATCCAACCTATTCATAAGTTAACATAGAGATAGGTGAAGTGAAAAAAATATATATAAACTTGCTTGGAAACTTCTGTGGCCCCTAAGAATTCTTGAACGGTGGATGTCACTGTCCCCAATGTTTTCTATGGTGGGGTTCACTTTAATTTTATATCTATCTCATTATTTTTCTAATGCCATAAAACGATCTCTTCAAATGGATGCACGGTATGGATACAACACATGCATCATGGACCCATGGTGGGTCCACAGAGCTTGGTGACTTCACGTCCGTAGCGATTTAACTACTGACCTTGTATCCAATCCGCACTCAGCGAAAGAACCAAAAGCACTAATTACCGAGACGACATGTTTTCGGGAAAAATTTACTGCAGTTCTCTTTTCATCGCTGATCAGGTCCTCATAAAACGACTTCCGTGCACATGTGTGGCGCATGAATTATATCAGTTTGCCGTTGTGGTTTTCACTCATGAGCCGTCGATTCTATTAATCAAATATAGGATATGGTGTTGGCTCTGGACAATGTTTGGATGGTACTGGATAATGTTTAAACGGTGCTGATTTAGATGGACAATGTTTGGATAGTTCTGATCGTCATTAGTGGGCCATGTGCCTGATAGAATGGTAGTGTACGGTGACACACATGCCACTGCTGCACGTATTGAAATGATTTTATGTGTAATCCAAGCTCTCACCAGAAGGTAAACCTGCTCAAAGAGGGGATTAGAAACCCCCTAGATTTGCAACCCCGAGTTACTTTATGCGTCAAACGATCAAGGGGATTTGAAACCCCCTCCAATCCACTGTGCCAAATGACCCCTAAAAGCTTCATGAGTGATGAAATGTTTAAAGTTAGGTCATTAAACTCTTGAGATAGTAACGAAAAGCTTGTTTGGATAAGTGTTTATAGGCTTAATGTATTGTAATGTACATATAAATTAATAATGATTATTATTACCACCATAGTCACAGGTAAAGCGGTCACCCTCCCTCACAACTCCCATGTTGAATATGTATGTAGAGTATTCATGGTGGTTTAGATATAAGGGGATGTAAATTTTCCAATACATGATTAACTAAAAAATGGGGAAGATCCAAAGATTAGGTAGACCACACTACAAAAAGCTATAGGACAATGGCACCTACCATTGAAATATTCCTAAGGCCAGCCCATCAGGATGTTTATATGCCATCGAACGATGTTCATAAGGTCATGCAACTTTGAATGAACTCCAAAAAGTTTTCACTGGTAGGCATTTGATCCCCGCTGCTTTTTATAGTGTGGTCTATTCCATTTCAAATCTACCTTGTTTCTGTCTCATTCCATAAAATGATACTGCAAGATTGATGGACGCTGTGATATAACTCATACATCATTGTTGTACCCACGAAATTATGCCACGTCAACAGACCTCTACCCATTCAAGTCTCTAGTAACTCCTATGGAGGTGTAATGATACGTGCTTTCCACCATGTTACTGTGATATTCAAGGATCCCAAAAAGCCCTAAGCCACTTGGGTATGTTGTCTTAGCTTGTTGTTATATTCACTATTTGCCAAGTACCTGAAAAAGATGAAACAAGGCATGACACAAATTACCCGGTGAAAACCTTTCGCATGAACTTCCTATGATGGTAAGCTAGGTGGGGCCACCATAATGTTTGTCAAAAATCTGTCCCATCCATTCATTTTTATCATATGATCTCACAACATGGCCAAAAAAATGAAGTAGGTCCAAAACTCAAGTGGCCGGCACAATAGTAAAAAGTGAGTAGGGAAATGCGAGCCCACTGTGATGTTCATATGCCATCCATGCCAGTCAGGTCATTCCTATTGGGATGAGTTGAAAACATAATAACATTAGCATAACTCATAACTTTTGTAGCATCGAGATTGTTTTGAGTGTAAAGGTTTAATCTTTATTGTTTCCTCTTATGCAGCTCAGTTATGGATCTACCTTGTTTTTGGGTCATGCCCTGACACGTTCTAGCAAAATGGATGGATATGGTGGATTTCTCACAAGCACTACAATGGCCCCACCTAGCTTCCAAGTTCTTGTGAAAGGATTTCAAAGCAGTTTAAGTCACGTTGTGTGTCTGGGGAGCTAGCTTGATGGCAGATGTATAATTATGGTACGAATGTACATTAACACATGTAGCAAATCCTTACGGCTAGAAGTTGATAGTGCCACATATCACATATAAGGGCCACTTGATTATGGATAGTTGGACATATGGCACATAAGTCACACATGGTGCATGTGCACAGTTCTGTTTATTTTAAACTTTCATTTTTTGTTTTCACCTTTTTAGTTGGACATGCAAATTTGAAAGGCTTTAATCTTATAATTAGGGTTAGAAAGTAGTTTTAAAATTATGCATTTATATTAAAACTTTTTACTAATCCTTTGTATTATAAAACAAGAGCATACCATGAGAGCAACCTCACATGTTGCGGACGTAGTCCCGTGGTGAGGTGAGGTGTATATGTAATCGGACACTTTTGTTTTTTTTTTTTTTTTTTTTGCCTATGTTTTGTCCTACTTATACAGATGAAGACAGAGTTGCCATGTACCTACCTAATAATTAATGAGATAACAAACATTGACATGTATCTATTACGTCGCTTGCATACGCCTCAAACCTTAATGGTTATCTAACTAATTCTTCATAAAGCCTTCTCATCTCCTTTGTTTATACATTTGAAATTTCTTTCATATTTGATTTTCTTTTAGGGTTTTTTTTTTTTTTTTCAACTTTTGTTTTGGCAAATCAGTATGAATATTTTTGACTTTGTGTGGCTGAGATCGATAATGTACCGGATCAACATCATTTATCATGAAGGATAGTTGTTGTGCTTTAGGAGCAGATTTGTTTAAACCTTGTGCATTTATAACCTTCTTGCAAGGGAAAATCCATTTTTAAGGCTGATTATAATGTGCCTCAACTCCCTAGATTTCTTGTCTTTAATGTTATTATGATTTTGATATTTTGAATTTTTCTGCCATATCTCTATATATTAGAACTAATAACAGGTGCTTGCAAGCATTTTAACATTTTTTTGCCAACTAAACAGATTGAATGTTCTATTTATAATCAAAGTCTATAAACTATTGAGGTGATATAGTATGAATCCCTCATATGCTTTATTACAGTGGTAGAAACCAATAAGCAATTGGGCCATTCGATGGTAAGATTAGTTGGTTTTACCTTATCCATTTTGCGTACTATTATTTATTATTTATATAGCTGTTATTATCCCAGTCATTGTTACTTTGTGGCGTCTTATATGGATTTCTCTAAGTCAAATGCCTTCGTTGATCATAGGTGGGACCACTTGGACCTTGTTCAGGAATTGACTATGAAGAAATTGTATTAGATGATAGTTCCTATACTCTAGTGCTAAGGGCTTGTTTGATTTTCCAATTTGGTTGTAAATACAGTGTAAATGTGTAATGATTATTTCCTTACGTAATTGATGTACTCTTCCCTGTATTTGATTTGATTGCTTATTTTTTGATGCAAAATTGAAAAGGCTGCAAAATAATTATGGGTCCCACCGTGATGCGTGTCACTTATTCACACCGTTCATCCATTGTGCCAGCTGAATTTATATCATGAACCAAAAATTAAGACATATCCAAAACTCTAGTGGACCACGCCATAGAAAAAAGTGAATCAAACACTCATTGTTAAAAACTTCAAAGGGCTACTGTTTCTTTTGGTGTGAGCCACTTGAGTGTTGGATCTACATAATTTTTCGGCTCATGTCTCAAAATGTTGCGGTAAAATAGATGGACAGAACAAATATGTCATATATTTCACCGTGTGGTTCAAAAATTTTAACTAGCACTTTTGAACCGGTTTTCAAGATAGGAATTCCCAAAATTTTCCAAATGAGTGAAAGTGTCATAATTACGGGGGTATTTACACTTACATTGAAATTCATAGGGCCAACCTTAGCAGTTGCACGCACAAAAGAGACCCATTCATCACAAAATGTCCATTTGTAGTCAGATAATCCATAACATCTAGGTAATACAAAGCTCTAACTACAACACACTTACATATTAGATGTTGAAGTGTGTATAATATGAAGGACAAGATCGCTACCTCCTTCTGTAAAGGTGAGATATCGTTGCCCGTTGATGATTTATCCTCTTTGAAAGGATGGGTTGATGCATTTGATAGGCTGAGATTGGGTAATCTCAATGCCCTTTCCCTCCCTTGCCATCTGGCCCCAACTCTTTTATTATCTATTTTCATCCATCCATGGGTTCCTCCAACAAATACATGGGACTTTGATGACACTAGCAATTTGTATTCCCATCATCAAAACTCATTAAAAACATTAGCGGAGTGACAATGGTAACAAAAAAAAATAAAAATCAACAAGTGAGATGTATGTCTATATAGGCTATGATAAAGACAATGTCCAAATCCATGAGCACTACACTAAAATTTTCACCTATATATGTATCCTAACTGCAATATAGGTCGTCCAAGTGGGCCCCACCCATTGGGAGAGAGGGATGGAATGTGGTGGTTATAAATTTATCCTAACTGCAATATAGGTCGTCCAAGTGGGCGCCAACCATTGGGAGAGAGGGATGGGATGTGGTGGTTATAGGGTAACCAACTGGCCATTAGCCCATTACTGTTGGCAGTTTCAAAATTACATGAGTAATTTTTTCCTGTGGTTTAATAACCGCCTTGGGCCCTTTTTGTATACAATGCGCTAAGGATTCATTGGCTAATAATAACAAGAGAAAATATCTAGAACGCTATTCGGGTTGCAGAGAGATCAATCGTGATTGAGAAGTCGATTTCATCATTGCCAGGTGATTTACAGTAAATCTTGCACTAAGAAGGATATTCCTTTGAACCTCTTTTTATGAAAGTGAAAGCAGTGTGACCTTCTCCATGAGACTTGAGACATATCAAGAAAGATCCACCATACAAACTTCCGTCCTCCACTGCCGTTGGATAAAAGGAACCAATTCCAAGTAGACGATTTACTATATATATGTGGATTTTTATGACAAAATTTCTAAGTAATCTATATTTTACCAAATAATGCTTTTACTTTTAAAAATGAATTGGAGGTGTTTTTTGAGGATTGAAATTACAAAAATGCCTTTATTATTATCTTTTTTAAGGCAATAAAACTCAAGACTTGGGAAGCCCTGGTGTTTTGTGTATAACATCCAACCCATTAAATGTACACACCATAGCATTATGATCACACAAAACAAAACATTAGGTCGATCAAATCATCAAATGGCTACACTTGATTTGGGATATTTTGAAAGGTGTTTATGACTCAGCCTCCCTTACTAATAAATAAGCTATATTTTCTTGTTCGCCCAATAATAACAGTGTTGGTGTGCATTTGTTGAATATATAGGCTAGATGTGAGACACATGCGTGGTTTTATAACTTTTGACTTTTCGCTTTATTATAAAGTAAATGCAAAAATCTTAAAAATCACAGCCCAAAATTAATGCAGTCAATATTTGGTAAAATCCAATTTCTTGATAAAATTTGGGGTGAAAAACCCTCATAAATATATAAATATAAGAGGTACAAAGTTCAATTGATTGTATTACAAGTCCACACGGCGGATAACTTCTAAACTTTCATGATCGAATCCATCCGACATGCTTGCCCCATCATGAGAATCACACTCGGCAAAAATCAGCCACATTTACTCATGGAGCGGACTATACTTGTTATTTGCGATCAATCAATAGATAGTTCGTGGTTTATTTTTTATTTTTATGTTTTTTTTTTCCTTACACTGTAACCCACCTTATGAGGAGCTGGGGCTGATTTCTGCGCAAGGAGACAGAGGCTTCCTAGGGCCCACGAAGAAGCCTTCCTTGGGCCATCCAATCTGTTCATAAGTTAACGCGGACCTATAGGAAGGGAAAACACAAATATTGGCTTGATTTAAAAATTCTATGGCCCAAGAAGCTTTCAACTGTAGGCGTTCAATCCATGCTTTTTCATGTGGTGTGGTTTAACTGACCTTTGGATTTACCTTGTTTTTGCGCCTACATTAGCCAAGCTAGCTCGAAAAGCTCGCTCGGCTTGGCTCGATCTAGCTCGACTCGACTCGAACGAGAATTTAAGGCAAGCCAAGTTTTATATAACCCAGCTTATTTGAAAAACAAGCCGAGTTTGAACATAGCGGAGCTTGACTCGGCTCGACTCAAAATTGGCTCAACTCGAAGCTCGAGCTCGGCTCGACTCGAATATATAAAATATTTTTTTAAAAAACTTAAATTCTTCTTTACTCGTCCCTCCCTTTCTCACCGAAGCTTGACTTAGCATCTGTCTAACTTGTCTCAGTCATATGGCCTACATGTGCCCGAGCTCTCCCCTCTCCCTCTCCGCACCAATAACAAGGTACCCTCTGTAGCTCTATTTAACATTATTATTATTATATAAAAATTGAATATTTTATTTGAGGGTTGGGTCAGTTGGGTTGGGTGGCTGGGTTGAGTTGGGCATAATTTGGGTCAGGTTGCTGGGTTGAGTCAGGTGCTAGGCTAGGTTGGATTAGGAGCAAGATTGACTCGATTAAATGTAAGCTCGCCTTGACTCGATCCACTAATTCACCTCAAACTCAACTCGAAAGGTTTGACAAACAAGCCAAACTCCAAAGGTAAGCTAGAGGCTGAGCTCAAGCTCGAACTCGAGGAGAGCACGGACTAGCTAAGCCAACTTGGCTCACCTTGACTCGACTCGGCTACGATGTACAGCCCTACCCATAGTATAAAATAAGCCTGAAAATGGATGGACGGCGTGGATAAAACAAATACATCCACCATCTTTGACATCAGCTAGCTGGCGGGCTGGTGGGTTCACCAGCCAAACCGCGTACCCACCGGAGCTCACCCGTCTCCTAAACTATCTTACTGAGGGAAATAGCACAGCTATCTTGTATTATTTTCAGCAGAGTACTTCTTGCAGTGCTTTCGGGCCATTCCTCAGGTAAACTATCTTGCTGAGGGAAATAGCACAGCTATCTTGTATTATTTTCAGCAGAGTACTTCTTGCAGTGCTTTCGGGCCATTCCTCAGGTGAAATCCAATCTTATTCTTCTCTACACTTCTCTCTCTCTCTCTCTCTCTCTCTCTCTCTCTCTCTCACGCGCGCGCGCACAGAAAATCTATGCTGCAGATGCTTTTCATTTCCACTTCTTCTTTTTGGGATTTTTTTTTTTTCAGGAAGTTTAATGGAATGTGTGTTATCCATTTTCACCATTTGATGCATATAAAACTTAAAATTCAAGGGTTTGCCCACACATTGTTCGATAAAATGCCTACGATTTCTAACAGTATGTTACGATGATATGCGGTTTCTTGCTGCTCATATTCCATATATATGTGGCTGTCTAAGCTGTCCACGGCACACAGGTTAACCATGATGTGCCCCTTCACAGGACAAGCACCACACATACATTGAGGGATTTGTCCATTACACAGCAAAAAAGACACCCACCTGAGTGCAAGTGATGCTCAGGCGCTGATGCAGTATTTTGCTGCAAAACATGCGGAATCTGTGTTAAAGTCAACGTTTGATGAGGAAGCTCTTTTTACAACATTGCTTTTGGATCGACAGTGGGTCCTGCCATTTAGTCTCCATCGTCAATAATTCGATTGTTTTCTGTATGAAATACCAGCTGAACCATTATGCATTGTTGTTCACTCAAGTAAACCAGCAGGGGCAGACAATCCTTCTTGGTCGTGCATTCCTATGTGATGAAAATCGAGAAACTTTTGTATGGTCGTTTGAGTGGTGGAAGTCAGCCATTGAAAAAGCACCGGACAAGATTCTTACTGATCATGATCAATGCATCTCCAAAGTGGTTGCAATTTCAATTTCCAAAAACCCAACATGTTTACTGCATGTGGCATATCACCCGAAAGTTCCCAGTCCGGTTAGCTGCAAGTTGGGCATGTGATATGCCGATTTTCTACAAAGGTTCTACCAAGTTTACAATCAAGAAACGAAGTTGGCTTTTGCGGCAGAGTGCTATTGCCTCTTGAGTGATTTTGTCCTTGAAGATAATGGACAGTTGAATTGAAGTCGATATTTGACTCATGCGAGCAGTGGGCACCTGCTTCTTTGCTGGAATGACAACCATCTAATATGGTGAAATCATTAACTCTTTCCTCAATGGGTTCTTCAATACTTCACTGACCTTGCAGGAATTCCTGTGTCGATATGAGGATGTGCTGGTGGCATACAGGCTCGAGGAGGCAGAGGAATCGACGAAACAGAACCAGTACATGCCGACCTTTAAGATCTTTTTGCAGGAGCTGTCACATGTGATGGAATATGGGGTTTATGTAGAAGTAGTTGGTGGAGGTTTATATCTTCTGTCACTAATTGAAGGGTGGCAGTGCCGCAGTGGTCAGATTGTGAGATGGGGTACCAATGAAGAAACAATCACTTGTAGCTCTCGGGGTTTTGAGTTTAGTGGAATCTTACATCAGCAGCATGGGCTCTTTGTGCTCAAACATTTAAACCATTTTTCCATCCTTGGCAAATATTATGTGTAGCTGGACAAAGGCTTGGGTTGAAGGCCGGTTGGTTGGTTCAGCCTCGGTCCCCTATTGCTGGCCCACTCAGTACTGCAGAATGGCTCTCATACCTTCTTTAGCAAACAAGGCTATCACGAAAGCTCCATCAGATGAAGAACTCTTCATAGTGGCAGGAGATCAACTTGTGAACCTGCACAATACAATCATGGAACGCAAGATGAAGTGGACCAAAGGACATGGAATCCCTGAAAGTAGGTAGGCCGAAGGAGATGAGTCGAAGAATACAATGGAGACAAAACAAAAAAAAAAAAAGAAAAAGAAAAGGAAAAGAAAAGGAAAAGAATGCAAGGGAAGACTAATGCAGGCAAATAGTTCAGATGGCACAATTACTGATTTACTGTAGTGAGTTAGCACTGAGAAGAAGAAGAGGATCTTGGAGATGAAAATGATTTGTAAATTCTCATTTGCAAGTAGCAAGGAAGCACAGGATAATGGTTGTTGGCTATCAGTGCCTTGCATATGGTCTATTACTGTGTAGTGTGCTTTGTCTACAACTATTTGGGTGCCTCTTGTACATTCATCATACCCCATCCAGTGGATGCCTTGCATCACGAATGCATTTTTTTCCGAATGTGTCTTTGCCAAATATATGAATGCAATTGGCGCCTTTCTTTCTTATATTTGTTTCCTTTTCCCTGTCTTTACAAATGCAATCTCTTGATGCCTTATTCAGAGCTCTAAGCAAGTTCGCCACTGGTACAGTTTACTAGTTAATATGGCATAATGCTTTATTTAAAAGAAGAAGAAGAAGAAGAAGAAAGCGTCAAAGTGATCTCTAAGCTTAAAAAAATCATTACACATGACCCCTCTCGTCATATTATTTTAAGTCTCTGCAGTTGTTTCTCCAGTGTGTCTATATCTGTCTTTCAATCTTTTCTCCTAAACCCGCCTCAGATTTTCTAATGTTTTTTCCTTTTCTGTTTTTCACTATGATTTTTTTTTTTTTTGGGCAGTTGATTTATCACTTATTGGTTTAGTGGGGAGTGGTGCATGGGTCATTACTAAGGCTTGCAACCCTTTGTAGCTCAAAATGAGAAATTTATATGAGTTTGTGTTGCGGATCTTGATTTACATATAAGAGTTGAAGACATTGGGTGAAATTTTAGCCGATCAATGACCATATCTCAAGCTAGACACATTGGGCTGCCTCTGATGAATCTTGTCAGACTTAAAGCAGTACCCATTTTACAGCAACTGCATTTGGAGGAAAGGCTGCTTCGGACCTCTTCAGATAATTGGTGTATCATAAATGATGGAACAAGTGCGCCCACCATAGTCATGGGGATATCTGGGTAAATCTCTTTATATCAGTCCTTTCTGAGCAGCAACTGATTATATTTCATGTTTAATAAGTAGCTGTGTAGCGTTAGTTGTGGATGCCATTATATCTTTTAGTTTCTCTATCCTTGAGGCTAGATTTTTTGATATTAGCATGTGGAAGAAATTAAGTAGGACAATGATAAATTGTATGCACTGACTCTTGATGAAATCTCTTATGCCAGGAAGCCTTCTGAACTTATTGAACTTGAACCTGTGCTAAGAGATCGGGTTCCTGTTATCAGAAGGTTTACTGGAGGAGGCACTGTTATTGTTGATGATGGGACCGTTTTCGTCACTTTTATCTGCAACAAAGATGCTATTCCTGGCTTACAAGCATATCCCCGGCCAATCATGTCCTGGACCAGCAAGTTGTACGGTGAAGTATTCCAAGGGATTGGTGATTTTCAACTCCGTGAGAATGGTATATGATGCATTGATGCATTGCATGCTCTTTACTTTGAAAGAAATTTGCGTACTTTTGTAGGGGTAGTTTGGCTTTTGGGAATTGAGCCCTGAAAAATGGAGTCCATTAATGAAGAGCTGAATTTGTGTCTAGTAGTTGGAAAGGTGGGAAACAAATTCCGATTGGAATCCAATCCCTTTAAAAATTGCCTTTTTTATGATTTCCATCTTTAATACGAGCTGTAAAAATTTTCGGAAATGGATTCCCATCCAACAATTATATTTTTGAAAAGGATAAAAAGGCCTTTCATCCCCTAACAACTCTTTCTAAGTTTCACCACCACCACCATCTAAGTCTTATCCCAACTAATTGGGGTTGGCTACAAGAAGCCTGTTTCACCATTTCACTCCATCAAACTCGTTCCTACTACCCAAACACAAAAACTAGATTCCTGAAAGTAGCACGCCCTCACTCTTTCTCCCTATATGCTTGAGTAATAAAAGCAAAAATGCCAATAATACCTTGTATATAAAAAATAATATTCCCAACACATCAAAGACCAAATAGGTGGGCCATAGTCTTGTAACTACAACCATTGACACTCCTCCTTAAGTTGGAGCATAGATGTCTTGCATGTCCAACTTGGAGACTAGTTTGTCTAATTGAGGCTTTGTAAACAGTGCGACATGATCACTGGTCATCAGGGATTTCTCAAGGCTTCTAAAATTGGAAGTCATTGATTCTTACAAGTTAAAAGTATCTCAAATTCTCAACGCCAGTTCCCCATGTAACAGTCACTAATATTCTGTTTGGCTTTGAATCACTTCTCATTAGAAACTAGACGCATAATTTTTTATACAGTATTACAGAACAGATGAATGCAGTGCGGCTTATGTATGCTGCCTGTATGTATGACATTCCTCATGCGATTGCAGTGGACTGATGTGATCGCTGTTTCTCGTGAATGTGGCATTTCCAGGGTGTCTTTTAGTATGCAGTTCTTGGTGGCATGCATACTGTCTAATAGTATTATGTTTGCTTTTATGCAATCTGGCTCATTTAGTGTGTCTAAAAGTGGTTGCACATGGTTTCCAATGTGACACATTTGATAGTGTCCATCACTACATGGTTCACAAAACACATACTCTTGTAGATGAACACTAGCCATATGGAGGTTTAGTATGTTTCTGGCTTTCTGAATTGCACTTTTTTATTCTTGATTCGATGAATGCTATCTAGTTAAGGGGACTTAAAGCTGTCCAAGATCTTGCTGCCCTGCTCAATCTTGCTACTACTGGTAGCAAGTTATTAATAAGCTTTAAGAGTTAAACGCAGATGATACTCTCAGTGTTAAATATAGACAAAAGTGTCCAAAAAATTGATGTGCCCTGCAAACCTGACCTGCTGATCCATGTTTCGGTTTGTGCATTACATTGATGGGCCTCAATGGTAAAAACTACATGGTTCGGATAGAGAGATTGTACAAATGGGCCCCTGTTGTAAAAACTGCAATTGCTGGCAGTTTGTGTGGTACATTTGGGTTTTCAGTTGTACAAGTGGGGACCATGGTTCAGTAACCCAAGCCATTGAAATGATGGGCCTCGCCCTCAATGGAATGCCCCAAAACCCCTGCAGGTTGAAAGATCCTAGCTACAAAAATTTGGCCATTTGTTGGTTGAATTTTAACTGTTGCTGCACTTAATTTCTTACCCCTCAATTTGTTGGACCACCCACTAGAGGTCTAGGAATTTTCGATCTATTAGATTTTTGGTGCATGGTCCATCCCCAGTTAGGGCCATAATATCAGTGGTTTAGATCACTGTACTGTGGGCCCCACTTGTACACAATGATACTTCAACTGGAATTGCGCAAACATTTTGATTTGGCCCATGCATTCTTTACTTCCTCAAAGAAATGCATTCATTTAAAATTATCATACAAACAAGAAGGAAGAATAAATTAGGGCTGTCTGAGCAGCTGCATTGATGCATCCATGTTACAGAGCTCTTACTTGGCAAAGAGAACTCTTGCATTTTCTGCATCACTTGAAGCATCCTTCATTGCTTTTTATGTTGTTTTTAATGGATGAATATGACCTAAACAGCATTCCTGTTGTCTTTTGTTCAGATTATGTATTTGGCAACTGCAAGTTCGGGGGGAATGCTCAATCCATAACCAAAAACCGATGGATTCACCATACATCATTTTTATGGGATTATGATGTCAGGAATATGGCATACCTGAAACTACCCATACGTGCTCCTGAGTACCGTTCAGTACGTGTTTCTTTGCTGTTTCATCTTTTCTTTCAATTCATTATCATCATCATCGTCATCGTCATGTAAGCCTTGTCCAAGCTAATTGGGGTTGGTTACATGAATCCTTTTCTGCTGTTCCACTATCAAGGGCTGCTGTAACTTCAGTTAGACCATAGGTCACCAAGTATTTTCTTACTACCTCCATCACATCCTTTTGGGCCTTCCCCTTGCCCTTTTAGAGCCGTCAACTGTCACCAACTCATTCCAATTTTTTTTTCTTTCAATTCTTTGGAACATTCTATAATCGTTATTTCTAATACAGTATGCTTTCAAGATCTCTGTTGCCTCCTTGGCATGGTAAGCCATGCCAGGACTTCTTTTTTTTTCACTATTTCATTATGCCAATGATATAACTTGATATTCTTTGTTAAATACACAAAGAGACTGATTTGTTTGTTAACACTTGGTGAAAATGCAATTTTGACTGATTATTGAATGCATGGAATTACCATAGTGCTGAGGTGTATTTGGGTCCTTTGACAATTGCAGTTCCTAGAAAGCTTCTCAATTCTATTTACAAAATAATGTGCAGGAATAACGATGTTATTTGGTTGCATATGAAAGTAAAAGATAACAACGGTGTTCTCATAGCAAAGAACTTCCAAAATAAGAAAATGACTAAATGCCCCTGGGATGCTAAAAAAGATACACCTAACATTTTTTATTTTGAGTGATGAATACTGCTAGTAGCTACCATAACGTAGGCACAGAATCTAGTAGCAAATCTCATGCACAAGGGCTTTTCCTGTTAGACATTTGGTCTCATTGCTGGCTACTGTGAGATTATGAGAGGCCAAGAGCCTGAAGGGAGTGTGACCTCAGAATTTTGAAGTTTGATGCCCAATTATAAGGACCTTACCTGGTATAGTTTGGTGATGTAAAGGTTATTTGCTCTTTCCTGGATATAACAGGATCACCTCTCTTTAGTTGACCTCTGATTGGGCTGAAGGGAAAGAATTCAAATGCCTTTGGGCCTGAACTCATGATGAGGGCCATACAATTTAAGGGACTAATTTCTGAATAATCGGTTAGCATCTGTTATGACATGAAACTTGAGAGCATTGCTAGGTCCACAAGGATATACAAGGCATATCATACACCTTATGTGTCCACATGGCAGATAGGTGCAATGTCCAAGCTGTCCATCAGGTTGGTCAAAGTGGTCCATTCATCAGGTGGGTCATGACACTAGAAATAGGTGGGCGTGTTTGAAAACTTTGGCCCAATTTTATTTATTTATTTATTTATTTCCAGTCTTGTATTTATCTTATATTTTGTGGCCTACCTGATTCTTGGGCCAGGGCATCTACATGGCAGAACCCCTCTGATGGATGGTTTGGATCTCATAGTTATGTGCCATGCTGGCACACTTGGTGGTGTATGCATGAGATGCCTTGTACACACCTTTGTGCTTAGCAAAGCTCAAAACTTCATGCTTTGAATTGTCTTGCCAACATTGGTCCATCTGGATTTGGGGGTGTTTTGAGAAATGACAAATGTGACATCTTCATGTTATTTTCTGGTCTGGTGAGTTTGGATCTAATGAGATGGAGATTTGTGGTCTTAAGCACTGTGTTTCATGTCCTCTTTTCAGAACTCACACAATGCCATTTTATGGGCCTCCAATGATGAGAACAGCCCTTCTAGCTATGCTTTTTGTATTTATGAAATCAAATCCATCTTGGCCAACAAGAGTATTGTGTTTTGCAATGTCCCAATGATGGTGAATGAAGTAGCCAACTCTCTTGCCAAGGGAGTGACTAGAGGGCCACTCAAAATTGGCTCCTTCATTTGTCTTAGGAAAAAAAAAGCATCTTGGTGTGCTTTGCATGATGTAACTCCTTCCCATTTCAATAATGTTTATGTTACCTCATAAAAAGAAGTTTATGCTTTTAGCATCAATATTTTCTTTTTACCAACACTTGCAATCATCAACATCTGACTGAAGGTCATTTAATGTTACTCATTATCCATACCAGGCACGACACCATGTTGAATTTCTTCGCCCTATGAAGGACTATTTGCCAGCAAAGTCTACTTTCATCGAGAAGACAATTGCTACTATTGGAAGCCATTTCTTAGTGAGACCTGTGTGGTTGGAAGCAATCGGCACTCCAAATTCAACGTACCCTCAATCCACCAGGCTACTCACAAAGCAAGAATTGGAGGCTTTTGTCATTTCAGCTTCATAACCACAGCATTTTTCAACAATCTGGATTATTATCAACTGTTGGTCAGCAATCCATGGAAAAATTGGTAAATCTGAATGCAATTTAAAGAATATTTTCTATTGCTGATTTGAACTATTCTAAAAAAAGTGTTTTGACTGTGACATTTCAATTGTTTTACATCCAATTTATAAAATTTTCTGTCTACAATTCCCCTTTTTTATTTTCTAAGTTTATTTCTCTTTACATCCTTTTGTTCTTTAAAGAAGAGAAGGATGTAAATTCAGCAAGTGCATGTCTCTTTTAGTTCCATCACAGTTTCTATTTATTTTAGCCCCTTTACTGTAAAGCTGTGATTACAAGTTCATGGTTGTTTTTTGGATCATATCTGCAATCTGTGGTGGATTCTTCCCATCCAATGTTATGCATTGACCACAGCTCAAATATAATTACTTTATAATGGTACATTGCATACCAAACTACAAATGTTCGAATTTCAAATTTTGATTATAAATTACAAATTTGATTGAGTTTATTATGGTTTTGATCCATTCAAGAGGTTGATAGATGTTGGTAAGAGCTAGCCGATTCTACCAGCTGTGCTCTAGTAGCTAAAAGTATGAATTAGCAAGATTGCTTTGAGTTGGTTGTCCAAAGAAGAGGAAGAAGAAGAAGAAGAAAGCCACACATTTTATGGCTACAAGAAAAAATGACAGATTATCCAATCCATCTGTAAATTGGCCTTTTCTTTATAGTGATTCGTTAGCATTTGACTAAACATTTCAAATAGTGATGGAAGTTCTTTGGAACCATAACTGATCCTTAATAAACCCCACTTTTTAATAAGTCATCTCGACTGTCCATTTCATGGGCTATTGACTGGATGCATGGGGCTGCCTTTTCTCCTGCAACCACAAATGAGTAGAGCATTTCATTCTCCCTGAGTCACCTTATAGTTTACACTAGCTGATCTGCTTACAAGTTCTCAAGCTTCTGCGAGAACAGACTCTTCTGCAGCAGCGTATAGAATCTTCCGAATTGCATCTGCCACCTTCATGAGAGAGAAAAGATGGAATGTATGAGAAGATCTAGAGCACACATTTGAGGGCATTGACAATTAAAACTGAGTTTATCCCATGCAAGGAATTTGCACAATAAACAAGGATGATATGCATATAAATGAAAACGATGCAATAGAAGTACTGCATTCATAAATATTATATTTATGGCAGTGCACAAGCACGTACTGGTAGCTGCTCCAACTTAGGAGATTGGCAAAGGATTTCAATGTCCCGTAACTTTGCAAAGTAGAAGTCTCTTTCTTTCTCCAACTGGCCTGCTGAAACCTCAAGCACTGAAATCTGCATCGCAAGTGTAGAAAATCCAGTCAACATTATTTAAGCATATCGATGGAGCTTGTTACAGCATTCTTAAGTCCAAAAGGCTGGATCATATCTTCCTAATTTATAATACAAAGGCAAAAATCAGAATAGAAATGTTTATATAATTGTTTTAGAATTCCAGGAATCGAAACTGTCAAAACATAAAGAGAACTGAATATTCGAAAGCACAACTAGAGAACTACCACAAAAATAATTCCAAATACAAATCAGACTCTCAAACCCATAACTATATTGAACCCATTTGCAGCACATTCTGCACCAAGGGAGTTCAGTCTTTCATAATATAAGGATTCTTGTTGCCCATGCCTACTTGCTGCTTTTCTTCAGATTTGCCAGTTTTTGTGGACAGTATCTTCTGAAGAACCCTGTTACAGCAGCTTCTCATTGGTTTGAGCGGACATCCTGTTAGATGGAATCGCTCAGTACAATTGGCTCAGCAATAACTGACTGTCCCTTGTTCATCTATACGAGGGGCCATCATTCATTAGAGAGATGGTGATGTATAACAGGAGAGCGGACTATCAAATTGACCAGACTTGAGCTTTGCTACAACTCATTGGTTTTTGCCATCCTTTCTGTTTTCTAGTCATTTTCGTTGTGCTCTTGTGTTCAGTAGAGCCTACGATCTCTTAGCAGCATGTCTTTTCTTTTTCTTGTAACCTTTCAGCTCCACTAGAGAGAGCATTCACCCCTGCAGCTGGCTAGCCTGGTTTAGCTTGGTGGAAGAAAACAGTTAGAGCTCCACTTGTAAAGAAAGATCTTGTCTTGGTGAAAGGAGTTTGCAGCCCATGTTATTAAAAAATGGTTACGTAACTGCTGTAATGGCCGTAACAGTATCATTGGGACCTGTTACGCAGTACAGGGCTGTAATGCCAATTCTGAAAGAAAGAAAGAAAAAAGAAAAGAAAAGAAAAGAATAAAAAAAAAAAAAAAGAAAAAAAGAAAGCCTGTAACAGTGCAATATGGGGCATGTGCATTTTCTTCCTGTAAAAAACTTGTTGACCCTTATAGGGTTTGGGGGGCCATAACAAATGTTACAGCCCATATTGTAACGGCCATGAGGTTGGCCATCATGACCACTGCTACCATTATTGAATACCATGTAGCTGCCATATTTAAGTTGTGCTAACTTTTAAGGTCTGTTTGGATACACCCACATAAGTTATATATATATATATATATATATATATATATATATATATATATATATATATATAGAGAGAGAGAGAGAGAGAGAGAGAGAGAGAGAGGGGGGGGCATGCTCACCTGCGCACCTTTGCACATGTGTCATGGGCCTCTAATCCAAACAGTCCATGTGATGCGGCATCCCATGAAACCCCAAGGGATCAATTTTCACCCTGATCTAAAACTCCAGTGGGCCATAGCAAAGAGAGATGCAAATCAAGGGAGGAAATTGTTTTATTTTTTCTTGGCCCACCAAAGTTTTGGATCCAAGTAAAAGTTGGGGCCCGGGGGTTTCAAGGGGTGTTGCATCATGTAGACCGTTCAGATTTTGGACTCACATCACGTATGATGAGTTCTAAAAAAGTTCGCACGAGTTCCATGTGAACTGGTGCGCAGCTGAGCATTCGGTTAGGGGGGTTGCGCTTAAACTTGTTTACAACCATAAGTATTTTTCTACTTCTCCACACTTTAGATGGTGAACATTGAAGATGGGCCCCACATGATGGATGACCCACATCAAGGTGGGTCCCACATAATAGACAATCCACAACAAGGGCCGACCATTTATGATGAATGGCGTACATCTAATGTGGCCCTATATGATGGAGGCCCACTTCAAAGTTAAGTCTTGCATGTGGACAGTCCATGTTAAAGGTGAACCCCGAATGATAGATGGTCCACATCCAATGTCCGATGTGATGGACAACCCACATCCAAGGTGGTCATGCATGATGGATAACCCACATTGAAGGCCGGTCTTGCAAGGTGGATGGTCCATATTGAAGGTAGGCCCCACACAATAGATGCTTCACATTAAAAACAAGGCCAACGTGGGCCTAACACAATGAACGGTTCAAATCAAAAGTTGGCCCCAGATGATGGACAGTTGATGTTAAAGGTGGATCCCATGTGAACAAGTAAAAACTGAAAGAGAATTTAATGGAAGTTGAGAAAAGATTAATGGAAGAGATTTAAAAACTAATGCAATGTTGGAAACCCAACAAACTTTTTTACTTTTTGGTTGATAAGTATGATGTTTCCTAAACACATCTTGAATAAGTATAAACCAAGACAAGCTACTTGAGGCATAAGTAATATAAGCAAAACAACTAACCATCTAAACAGTAGGGCTGAAAGTCGGGCAGGTTGGTGCTCAACCCTAGCCCAACCAAAGGTTCCTGTACCTCAACCTTTAACCCAACCCAAACTCGGGTTGGGAATTCTCAACCCAAGCAGGCTCAGTCCGGTGGATGCATGTTAATATTTTTGTTATTACATTAGTCTATTATATTTCAATATACGACTTGTTTTTTATACCTGTGATTTTATTAATTATATATTCAGTTATTTATAGTAAAGAACTTCATTTTTTCTAAACAAATAGGCTAAAATATAGGACAACTCCTTTAAAAGTCATGTTGTGTAGCATGCGATCTATTTGGGAGAGAGAAATCAGACATGCTTTGTTAGCTTGAGTAATTGAAAATGGACCAATGAGACCCGACGACACTGGAATTTCCTGTGCCTTCGACACAGACAATCCGCACTCAATTATAATTTCTAAGTAACTTATATATCGATCGAGTCTGGGTTGGGTTGGGCAACCCGAGACCTCAACCCGAGCCTGACCCAAGTTTCATCGGGTTGGTGTTTATATAGCCCAAGCTCAAGACCAAACCTGATACATCCTGCCCGAGCCCAACCTAATGTCCGGTCGGTCGAGTTGAACCCGCCTAACTTTCAGCCCTACCAAACGGCCCCTTACCCTCTAACCCCTTATCTACAGTGTAACTAATAAACTATATTAAACCCACGGTAACTCTAGCTTCTGGGCGGATTCAGTACTAGCTAGAATAAAACCAATGATTTTCCATATATCAAACAGAGGACTTGGTGTTACTTCCTACAACGAATAGTTAGTAAATGCCGTTTCTTGGCCTGGACGCTTCAAAAGATGTGCTGTACCCATGTCCAAGACTTCTAGTTGAGTGTGAAAAAATCCATACCCATGACTTGCCCATGGCAAATCCATGACCTACCGAGGTGACCCAACAGTTATCTATAACCACACAGTCTTTGATGATCTATACATCTGAGAATAGCACTGTCCTAGGTTTAGCCAAAATCAACTTTTTGACTAGGTAGCTGAATAGGCCCAGCCAAACTGTTCGGAGTTGGGGTGCAAATCAAGTAACCAACCCCAGGATGTTGAAAGCCCTATATGCAAATCTGTTATTCCTGTCTATTGTTAATAAATCTATAATTGGTTTATTAAAATAAAAGGATCTTTATTTTGCTTAGATTATCAAATTGCACTTAACATTTCTACAATGGAACTCAGACACATCTCTTACGGAGACCATGAAACACAGTTTGCTGATCTGTTTCCATCTTAGCAGTGGTTACTCAAGGTGGACCACTTACCAGCCTTCTGATGCCAACAAACAGTTAAGTGGTGTAATCAAAATGCATGCCAAAAACATGCAAACCTTTTTTTTTTTTTTTTTATACCCATGCACCCGCCCGACACACATTCACGCATGCCGTAGTGGGATTTCACCACCTATGGGTCTCGAACCCAAGACCTCGTGTTGAAACTCCTCAGAGTCTACCACTGAGGTAAGGACTCGAACCCAAAAACAAAAAAAAACATGCAAACCTGTTAACATAGCTTGCAGCTATGCTTTGAACGGGAATTGTTACTGTTGGAAGATAATCTCCAAAGTCAGTTACCCTCAATTATAGTTATTCAGAGAAATGAAACTGCACAGGAATATAGAAAGCAAAGCATTTGATAAAAGGTTGGAAGCTCTTGATTTCAGTACCTGCTCAGTCAATGCCCGAATCTGACTGGCAGAATTTGCCCCAACTGATGCTGCACAAGCTCTCTGTTGCTTGGGACCTGCAGTCAATAGTATTTTCAAAAGGAGGCAAAAGATGTACTGAATTGGAACATAACCATGTACAACAAAATGTTGCAAGCTGACCAGAAGTATTAAACCCAGCTCCATCCACAGAACCAAAATTGAGTAAGTTGTTCACTTGCAATGATTTTGATCCTTTATTAGAAACCTTGGGATTCCGCTCCTTCACCCCCTTGCATCTTCTCTCAACTGGGTTATAATTCCTAGGAAAGTAAAGCTTGGTTAGGAACATGCACTCTATCCTATTTATCAAAATGTATGTAAACATCTCAGGCAAAGAGAAACTAGAAGAGAGGTTGCATACTCATTCATAATCATGCCATTTACAGAATCACAATAACGCTTTAGCCACTGCAGGAACTCCAGGTTGTCCAATGGTCGTCCTTTAACAAGCTTGTTGACTTCAATATGCTACCATCGTGTCAGTTAGAAAAAGAAATAAATTAGCATATACAATTAACGAAAGTAATAAGTTAGCAAGTAGATGGTATTGCTTCTGCTTTATTGCAGGCAGGACTATCCAGGCTAGAGACAGCAAACTCCAAGATGTGAATACAATAACAGTATATGTAAATAAAAATGCCAACCACTGAAAGAATCATCGAAACACCAACCCTTGGGACCTGTTTGGATGCTACTTAAAAATGAGTTCATCTCATTATTAGTGATCACATTTCTTTAAAGATTTTTTTTAAAAAAAAATCTTGATAACCAACAATCATGATCTCTAATACATAGTTATGATTAACTCAAATGAGATGAACGCATTTTTAAGTGGCGCCCAAACAGGCCCATAGTGAGGGTTAAATACAATTTATTACTCATGAAAAGTAAAAGAAACTACAGATGTGAATGCTCTATTGGTGGGTGCACACAGACTGTGAGGACAAGTTCATGGGAACAAATGAAATACTATGGACTAGATAATTCACTGTGCTTGATTCTAGATTACTGATAAAATCTGTGTGAACCCATGATTAGATACTCTCAGGATCAATTCCACCTGACAACCACAAATGATGGCCATAATCCACAGAGAAGCCCATGTCGCCTGGAAAGGAATGACAATAGTGTACACTGATGTCCAACTGTCCAGATCCCATTGTCAAAGACTCAGAACAATTAGCAAAGGAGAAGACCCTATCCCTCGGAAAACACTTGTTCATGGCATGTGATTGCAGATGCTGTAGATCAACCCTAAAAAAGGCATTTAAATTCCATATACATACTGCTGCATCTTATCAGGTCTATTGTAGTATGAGGTGGTAAGGAGACGAGCTTAACATCAGGCTCGTGTTGTACTCCTAAACAATATGATGATTGACAACAGATACTGTTTCTAAATTTACAAGTTTATGAACTCAGTAAAGACTTCTAGTGGGAAATGACAAGTTTACGACAAGTTAATGAATTCAGAAAAGAATTATAGTGGTGGGAAATGACTAGGACTAGGGGTTTTGACTTTGCTATGCACCTCTTCCCTCCCTCCCTCTGATATGGACAATGGCGAAATTGCAAATTATGGTCCAAGCAGCTCAAGAAATCTTCTTTGAACGGTGATAGTGACTGCTTTTTGATGGATAATATCATCCGAGTTAACTATTTCTAAGTACACATTATGCAGACCTCATTCAAGAATGCTGCCTATCAGAAGTAGGCTGCACATTACTTGCATTTTCTAATAATTGTTAGTTTATTTAAAGAAAATTTTAACCGCCTAATCTTTCCTTCTTTTTTTTTCTTTAAGGGTTACCTAATCTTTTTGTTGCAAGCATTTAAGGGTCAAAACTCACAAAGCTTATATGATGTGTGTGGCATACGCTTCCTTTTATTATTATTATTATTTGTTGAAAGATGGATGGTACCACCAAATCTTTATTAATAAAATCACTTCAAATTACACCTGGAATAGGGGGGAACATTAAGCCTAACCCCAAAGGAACTACAGGGAAAGCAATGCAAAAGCCTAACCCAACGAAACTATACGGCAAGCAATAGAAAAGCCTAAACCAATGGTACATTAGAAATCAAGTGATAGAGAAGGATGAAAAAATTATGAAGATTTTGGAGACACCTTATCTTGGTCTCCAGTAATACTAGGGATTTGCCCGGCGATTTTGTCCCATGCACACAATCTTTATCAGGAATCTTAGCCAGAGGAATTTCCCATCAAGACTTGCAAGCTTTCTCAAATGCATATTCATATACATATTAATGTGAATCTTGATATGTGGAACAGATACATGAATTATATTCTCCTTTATTTTGCCTATAAGTGATTGGTTAGTCAATTTCTTTCTCTCAAATTTACAAACTCCCCCTAAATTGAAGCTAGTTCTGACTTTTGATGCTTCATCTTCCAAAAACATGAAGATGTGGAGCTTTAAATTCAAGAAAATGACAATCAATGTTTTTGCAACCTCAGTTGATTTTAAAACGGACCATACGGCTTGTGCACATTGAAACTCTGAACTTGGATCATAAGGACTGCTATGAGGGACACATAAAAGAGCAACTGAAAAGTGATCTTATAGATGAAGCATTCAATCAATTGACATAACAAGCAAAAAATACTGAGCCAATATGACACACAAGCCACAGACTACAAAAAGAAATCGTCAATGACCAGAAAAATCTTGCAATTATTTTATTCCGCTGAAAACACAAAATACCTTTTCTATCTTTAACTTGTTGAATACTTCTTGCAGAAGTTTGTAATTTTGGATCATATCATACTCTGTCTTGGCTTCAAAATTCACCTGGAACAAACCCGGCAATAAACCTACCATCCATTAAATACCAATCGTGCAAAGTGAAGGAAGCACCACCATCAGCATCATCATAGCCTTCTCCCAGCTATTTGGGGTTCTCGAACAGTGAACCAAGGTCAATTACATGCATGCATGGATGCATGCGCGCACGCCAGTGAAGAAAGAGCAAAGGATAGTGATATGGGTCCATACCTTGTGCATTGGAACAACTCCTGGATGGTTCATATCCATCATTTGACACTGAATGGCACCGGATGCAGCCTGCTCATGTTTTTTCTTAGTGAATGAGAAGTCTTGGGAATATGTCAATGTTTCTGATATAATAATAAAACTGTTTTTTTACGAGTATAATATAGTAAAATCATTTGAAGTTTATATCCTCAAAAGTTCCAACAATCACATGATAGCATAACAAAAAGTGTTCAATGGTGGGCAGTAAAGGGAAACCTGAAAACCTAATTAGAAAGGGCTGTTGCATGCTCAGGAATAAGAGGAATGGTGACCCGATTACACAATTAGTAACCCTTTCTCTCTTGTTTAATTAAAGACCCATTTGAAATCCGCAATCCACTACAAATTAAGTTTCATAACCATGGTGTGCTGTAAAGGTCATTATGTAAAGGTCACAGTGGCAACCGTTACTCGATATGGAGTCGTAAAGGCCATAACAGCCGTTACGGAAAAAATAACCCGTAAAGGCTATTACAGCCCCTGTAACAGCCCGTTACGCCTCCCTGTAAAGGCCATAATGGTCCATTACGGGGTTGATACATGTTTTTTGGGTTTTTTTTTTCCAATTTTTTTTAAGAGACCATACAGCTGTTATGGCTCTCGTAACAGCCCTTACACCCTGTATCATAAAAGTAATGGAGATAGCTGTTACGGCCACCATTTCCGTTACGGAATACCTTGTTCATAACTTCTATAGACTAGACACTTTTTACAGAATTCTTGCACTCAGCCAAGCGACAAGTTTTCCAGATTTGTTTTTCTATAATTGCATTTCCCTGGTTTAATTAATTAACAACCAACTCACTAAATTTCGAAACCTATCTAAAACGATTGAAAGGACAAACTAGACATTGCAATAAAATAACATTAACTTAGCCCACAAAGCTTTGTAGAGGATCTGACCTCGGGTAACATATACATGCATAGTTTCAAATTTTATTTTATTTTTAAATACATAAAATCCTCTCTGCATGCGCCTTTTCCCCTGATCTTATCAATATCCAATTATTCCCACTAAAAAAAGGAAGAGGAGTAGAAAACTGTTTCATCAAGGATGAATTATATGAGCCATGATCTGCTTCCGTGCATAGCAATCACAGGTTTTCAATTCTGAGAAGTGGGGCCATGGTTCGGTAATCAAAACAATTGGTCTGCTGCATCCCACTGTGGATGGACTATGCAGCGAAATCTCCTCAATAGGAGCATCTTAATCTTTCAATTTCTTGTTCACAGATGGACCGATGAGAGGAGCAATTCAACAACAGTCCACACTCAGCTGAAAAGCATCCCGATATTATCTGCTGGGATATTTCAGTCTTGCAGATTTTTGCAGCAATGGGATGCAACAGATTGATGGTATGGATTACTGAACCATGGGCCCCAATTTCCATAATTGAAAACCCATGACTACCTTGCAAAGACGCAGTCCCCTATCATATACTTCCTCTTCATTGAGACCTAATTCGCAGTCTACAAAAATAATAATAATAATAATAATAATAATAATAATAACAATAATAATAATAATAATGGTATAAACGATAACAGTTCCTCTGAGACAATTTAGGGGTCTTTTGGATGCCTGTAAGTTTTTAAGTTGTAGAACCTGAGAAATACATAGAATTATGGAAGCATGAAACCTGAGAAATCCTGGAATAATACCTCTTCGATTCTGTTGAGATTGAGCTGAAGAGTGGCATTGATCCATGCCAGAATCTCATTCCGCCCAACGAAATACGCGCCGTCCATCATCCCTATGTTCGCTGCCATCGTGGACATTTCGAATAGAAACCAGATCGAAGAGCTTCCAAGAAAATTCAAAATTCAAGGAAAAAAAAAAACAGACGAGATTGATGACCAGAAATCCAGATAAGATGGACAGAAAGAAGGATAATAGAGCAGGAAATGCAGGTTGTATGGGAAATAGAAGGAAAATGGGAGGAACGGAGGATAGATTGGTTAGGTTTTCTAGGGAGGGAGGGAGGGAGGGAGGGAGAATGAGGGAAGGAATGAGGAGAGAGCGAGGGAAATAAATACAACCGGGAGACTACAACTTCGAAAATTAAAAAACACTTATTATAGGGCGATTTGCGCGAGTAGAAATTGGAGTGCCGATCTCAGCACACATGCATACGTGTTGCACATGTTATAGATCTGGACCACTCATCATTTATAGGTCGTTGTATATGAACTTAAAAAAATAAAGAATATAGACTCATGGGTGGGAAGAACTTTTACTTTGAATACGTACGGTTGGACATCTTTTCTTTGGGAAAGTCCGATATCAATACAAGTATGAACCAACTGATAAGTAGGCTCGTAAAACTTATGTTATCGCAGTATCCGAATCTGTGAATGGACCTGATCTTTCACACGTATCTGTTTTCTTAATCACTACTTCAATCACTTCTCGCACGCGAATCGTCTTTACATAATTATTACCCGTCGGTTTTGTTCTCTCTGAATAAAATTCGGATCTAAATATGTCGGGGCGGTCGGACGGAGAGAGAGGGAAACGGATTGGCTACTCCCCCTGCCACCAGCCAATGGCTGGTGTTCGGTTGTCTGTGGCCCCCACCATGATCTATGTGTTTCATCCATTCCGTCCATTTATTTTTGTAGGTCATTTTATGGTATAAAAAAAAAAGAGGTATATACGAATCTCAAGTGGACCACATTACAGGAAACAGTGTTGAATGAATTTCGACCATTAAAAACTTTTTAGGAGTCATAAAAGTATTGGATCAAGCTGATATTTGTTTTTTCCCTTCATCTGGGTCTTTATGACCTAATCAACAGATTAGATGTCAGATAAACAGTGCAGTGGGCCTTAGGAGGATTTAAATGATGGATATCCAATCACTATTGTTTTCCTATGGTGTGGTCCACCTAAGAATTATATCCCTCTAATTTTTAAATAAAAGCCTAAAATAATTTTTAAAAATGGATGAACGGAATGGATGAAACACATACATCATGGTGGGGCCCACAGATCACTGAACATCAGCCACGGGGCTGGTGTCAGGGGGAGTAGCCAATCCGTTCCCGAGAGGGACGGCCTTGGATTTTATGGAAGGCCAAGTGCACTCTCGGCCGAAAGATCCAAACCCCTCATGGGATGGACCCCACCGTGTGGATCCCCTGACTCGAAAATGGGCCGGCACAAGCATATGTTGGGATTGTGTACGCCCTAGAACACATGAATGAGCACTTGTCACGGGCAAGGGCAGCGTGGTTGCAGAGGCGCTAACAATGCACTTTACGTTTTGCACTTACCATGTGAGCGGTGGCTTAGTTATCTAGATTACAAACAACGGTTAGATCAATGGATCAGAAACCGTCAATCATTTTTTAGAACAGTTAATATCTTTGATAGTCAAAACGGTTCAAAAGCGTCCATTGATGATCCAACAATTAGATTGTTGATCTAACCATCTGAAACGCCTGGGATTAAGTGTCAATGATCATAAACATTCTATAAATTTTATGAAATATTGATGATCACCAAACAACGGTCCACACCCATACAACTATATAAACCAGGCCATTCGTGTCCAAAAATTATTCAAGTCCAACAAATTCAATACAATATCCAATTAGAACTATCTGAATAGAATTTCTCTTATTAAGGGGTCATTTGGCACCGTGGATTAGAGGGGATTGGAGGGGATTACAGGGGGTTTCAAATCCCCTTTGTTGTTTGGCGGCAAAAAGCAACTGGGGATTGCCAATCCAGGGGGTTTCCAATCCCCTCTTTGAGGCGGTTTGTAATCCACGGTGAGAGCTTGGATTACGCCTAAAATAATTTCAATAGTTGTGGGCGTAAATGTATGTCACTGTACACTATCATTCTATTGGGCACATGGCCCATTAACGATGATCAACACCTTCCAAACATTGTTCATGTAGATCAGCACCGTCTAAACATTGTCCAACACCATCTAAACATTGTTCATATTAATCAATGATTAAAAATCGTTAGTTAGTCACTCAAACATGATCTTGTGCTTGCGGTCCATCCGAGACTAGGAATTTCATCATTTTCAGGAAAAGCATATATTTTAGCGGGCTTATCACAACCATAATGTCAAAAATTATATATCTCACTAATTGGAGATATTAAAGTTGATTTAGTAATTAAATTCAAATCTCTGTAAATATACCATGTATAAGTATTTTTGAATTAAAGTTGATTCACACTCCAGGGTGCCAAACACACCGGGAGGGTTGCCAATCCAGGGGGTTTCCAATCCTGGGGGTTCCAAATCCACGCTCCCAAACAGGCCCTAAGATTACTCAAAAAATAAAATAAAAAAAAAAAAAAAACACTCAATTTCTCAAACTTATCGAGTTACCAAGTTTGTGCACTAAATAAGTTTGCCAAATACACAAACCGTGTTAACGAGTCCCTGTGGAGATCCTTTGGTAGTTATTACAAGCATGACTATATGAAGGCTAGCTGTATCCTATAAGCAATTTGCATGTACCCGACTAGTGATCTCAATTCAATTGGAAAATGGGACAAATTAAGCTTTAAAGACAACGTATCATATGCCTGATTCAGCCCAATGTCATATTTTATTTTTCAGGTTTTTCAATTTCCAAATTTTTTTCCCGTGAAATGATCTCCAACATATGGGTAGTGGGTTAGCTAGCCCAGCCCACTTTCAGGGTGACTTCAAGCCATGTTAGGTGATGTTAGACTTAGGCTACATAGTCCATTTAAACATGTTAAGCTAGAGTTGAATTCTATTCAACCTAACCTACATATGCAGGCCATCAACGGGTTTAAACTAGATCAATATGCTTCAATGGACCTAGACCTAAAGCCGGAACAAGACAACAAAAGAAAAGAATGCAATAAACATATGTCAGACATGTACCATGTCATTGTATTCCATTCTTAGACCCGGTTGTGTCACTCGAGTGAGTCCAACTCAATTACAATAAAATGGTTTTAGAGTGCATTTCAACATTGAGTTCATGAGTTCGAAGGCCCACACGAAACGAGAAAAAAAATAAAATAAAAATAAACCACTACCTAAGGTATTTAAAGTAAAAAGTAGGTGGGAAAATAGGGCAATGCACGGGGAGGAAAACAAAATTTTAAAAAGTAATAATGGGTAAGGTACGAAAAAATTAAACAGAAAGAGATCAGGGAGGGAATATGTCCAAAAAAAATAAATAAAATTGCAAAATGTATTATGTTGGGGTGGGACGTGTGTTTACATTGGATGCCTTCAAACTCGAAAAAAAAGTGAAAAATACATTTTAGCGGCACAGGTTCTATGGAATAAACTTAAGAAATGGTAGAGATTTATTTAATAGAAACATAAACTGCATTGTGAAAGCCACTAGTTGGATGGTTAGGATTTGCTTGATTAATGTAATTTTGGATATATGCTCCATCCACAATAGGGCCATCATTTTGGATGATTAGAGAGTTGTCCACCATTGAGCCATTGCCATTTTTCATAGCTCAAGACCAATAGAACACACTCCACTATAGGTAAGGGAGGGAATAAAAAGGGGAAGGAGAGGAAAAATAATAGGGACAAAATATTAGTTAAAATAAAAAGAAAAAATTATGAAAAAATAAATGAATACGCATGCGCGACACACACACACATATATATATCATGAGAGAGAGAAATAACAAAAAGGAGAGCATTCAAAGAATAAAGAATTGAATGGCAAGAACAAAAGATGAAAATGGGGTAAGAACTATAATAGCTATGTCAAATCATTGCTCACTCTAAAAGCTTGAGCTGGTAAAGAATAGTATACCAATATATATCAAAGTACTTTAATAGTCCTCCTAAGACTTGGGATGAAACTCTGCACGAGAACATATTGATCAAGGTGTTGAGGTGTGGAGCCAGCACATTAAAGGGTCACTCGACTGATCGAGGAGGCTGCTCGACCAGTCAAGTGGTGCTCAACTCAAAGTTTAGCGAGCTATATGTTTTAGAATTCCGCGGTGCTCGACCAGTCAAGCGGGCCGTTCGACCTGTCAAAGACCTCTCTCGATTAGTCGAGGCTACACAGATATTAGTCCGGATTTGGTGTAAACTGCGTAATTTTGAGGCGGCTTTCTCAAAGGTGCAGAAGGGAGTTGCATAAACTATAAATATGGGTTCTTAAGGCTATTTTAAGGTATGAGAAATGGTTTTCTAAGCTAGGCTAAGGATTATCTCCGTGCATAGGAGCATCGAGAAGGTTAGTATATTGATTGTAATCTCGTTTTTCTTCATAGTGAAAGTTTGCACCCGTGATTTTTTTCCCTTGTTGAAGTTTTTCCACGTATATTCTATCTTGTGGTTTGTTTGGAATCCTTTGATTATTCTTCTAGATTATATTTCTTTCTGTTTATCGTTTGTGGGTGACACCGGAGATTGGATCTCGGTTCACTGCGTTGTTAGCATGGTGCACAACACAAGGGTGCAAAGACACTGACAACTCATGTTCAAGAGAAGGAACACTCACAACTTACACCATAGATGACCTCTTGTAGGGGAATATATTAGGGAGTCATATTCATTATTGTTCCCAAGATTTGAACACAATATTTTCTACTCTGATATCGTGTCAAGTCACCACTTAATTTAAAAGCTTGAGGTGGTAGAGGATGGTGCATGAATGTATATGAAGGGACTTTAACAACAAAAATGAAAAATTTGTTAGGGCAAGAAAGAGTTTAGAGAGAGAGAGAGAGAGAGAGAGAGAGAAGACTCTTTAAAAGAAGTAAGGGTGTGTTTGGTCAATATTATGAAATTCAATGCAAGTGAGAAAAAAAAATGAAAAAAGAAAAATAAAAATCAGATCATAAGAGAAAAAACTAACAATCAAGAGAGACTAGCAATCATGAAAGAGAGATTCGTTTAGCTCTAGAAATTGGTACTTCTCTTCCTCTATCATCAATTTCCTCTTTAAGCAAATGAATCTCTCATCCCTTGAAAAAAATAAAATAAAATCTGATTAGAGTCCTGCATGGATAAAAAGAAAGTGCTTCTATGAAACAAATCTCCAAGTGAAATTAAAGAAAAAAGGAGAAGGGATAAAATATGTAAAAAGGATGAAAAATTTGTTACAGTGAGAAAGAAAACAAAACAAGTAAAAAAGACAGAGCAGGTAAACAGGAATGAGAAACTTGTAATGTTAAGAAAGAAAATAAAAAAGGAAAAAATAGAATATTTGAAAAAAGTAAGGGTGCTTTGGGTTACACAGATATCATGAAATTCAATGTGTGAAAAATGAAAATGAAAAAAAAAAAAGAAAAAAAAGACAGTTTCTTTACAAGGATTGCACGAAATTCAATGAGTGTCAAAAATGAAAAAGAAAAAGAA
Source organism: Magnolia changhungtana (assembly GCA_030180095.1). NCBI lineage: Eukaryota > Viridiplantae > Streptophyta > Magnoliopsida > Magnoliales > Magnoliaceae > Magnolia > Magnolia changhungtana. Next base: position 2,615,994 of record JASAUF010000162.1, read on the forward strand.
AAAGAAAAAACAGTTTCTTTACCAGGATAGTATGAAATTCAATAAGAGTAAAAAGAAGAAAGAAAAAATGAGTTTTAAAAATAGAAATGATAAGAAAAAAAAACAGTTTCTTTACAAGGATAGCTTGAAACTCAACAGGAGTGAAAAAGAAGAAAAACTGAGTGTGAAAAAAGAAATGAATTTCAATAAGAGTGTAAAAAAGAAAAAAAATGAGTGTGAGAAAAGAAAAAGTAAGAGTGAAAGGAAGAAAAAAAGAGTGTAAAAAAAGAAAATAAAATAAGAGTGAAAAGAAGAAAAATGAGTGTGGACAAAGAAAACAAAATGAAAGTGAAATGAAGAAAAATGAGTGTGGAAAAAGAAAACTAAAAAAGAGTTAAAAAAGAAAAAATGAGCGTGGAAGAAGAAGAAAAAAAAAGGAGTGAAAAGAAGAAAAAATGAGTGTGAAAAAAATATATTTTATGTTGAGAGTGGGATTTGAACCCACGCCCTTTCGGACCAGAACCTTAATCTGGCGCCTTAGACCAACTCGGCCATCTCAACTTGCTGATATGTTTATATAAAATTTTTAATTAATTATTTATATTTTTGGCAGCTTTTGATGATTTGATCATAACTATATTTGTAATTAGAGACGAGTAACGCCATTTGAATATAATTACAGATGGGTAACCGCACTTAGATTTTGCATATCGAACTGACGTTTAATCCAATCCATCCAATTAGTGGAGGCTAACAGGCATTGTTCGACAGGGATTTGAATGCAGGACCGTCTATATGGACAGAGCCAACGAAAACGGACGGTCAGGATCGCGCATGAGAGCGACTGATGATATAAACAGTTACTTAGAAATTACTCAGAAATTCAATATATCCGTACAACTATTTCAAATGGAACCATCAGACTATGTGTCCCAGTTCAGGTGTATCACGAACACAAAAAGAAAAAGCTCATTTGATTTTCTGAATATCAGATAGGGGGACACTTATTTAACGGTTGAAAATGAAAAAATATCCAATCGTCTTGTTTAAACAAGCAAGTGTCCACGTATTAGAGGTTATAATTGTCCACTCAATATCATTTTGCAGTGTGACTTGAACGGCGTGTTCTACAACGCAGTCGGTTTATATTGCCAAGTATACTATTTCTGACTACCTGCGTATCAAGCGACGTACTCTACCAGAGTATCGAATAACACCCCAGCCTTAAAAGTCTCAGGGCCAAGAAGGCCCAAAAGAAAAGGCCCATCAAAGAGAGGCCCACTCAGCAGCGCAGCCCATTACCTATCCCAAACTAGGGTTTCATATAAAACCCTTTATATTCCCTCCGCTCTTTCACTCTTCTTATTTCTTCTCTGTCCACACCGGAAGAGCGAAGGCAGGGGAGAAGAGAAGCGGCAGCAATGGTGCACGTTAACTTCTACCGCAATTGTAATCTCTCTCTCTCTCTCATAGATTCCGCCATTTTAATCTTCACATTGTACAAGACCCTAACGCCTGGTATTTTTTTATTCCATTTGTGCTCCTCTAGATGGTAAGACATTCAAGAAGCCGCGCCGGCCGTACGAGAAGGAGCGGCTGGACGCGGAGCTGAAGCTGGTGGGAGAGTACGGGCTGCGGTGCAAGCGCGAGCTGTGGCGGGTGCAGTACGCGCTGAGCCGCATCAGGAACGCGGCGCGGGAGCTACTGACGTTGGATGAGAAGAACCCGCGACGGATCTTCGAGGGTGAGGCGCTGCTGCGGCGCATGAACCGCTACGGACTGCTCGATGAGAGCCAGAACAAGCTCGACTATGTGCTTGCTCTGACCGTCGAGAATTTCCTTGAGCGCAGGCTGCAGACACTCGTCTTCAAGTCCGGCATGGCCAAGTCCATCCACCACGCCCGTGTCCTCATCAGGCAGAGGCATATCAGGTACAGGGAAATTAGTAATTTGTTTAGTGATCTGGACCGTTCATCTGATGGGCCCCGGAAGCCTCCCAGATTGGATTGTTTTCCAGCAAATGTTGATCATTGCATATTCGAATTGGGACTTTTCATCTTATATGGGGGAAGGGGGAAATCTATCTGCAGTGTATCTGATTGGATTCTGGATAGGTGAATTCTAAGTTCCTTGATCACCATGGATGGATCATTTAATTTGAGACCCTTTTTAAATCTTATTTGGGGGAATCCATCTGTGGTGTATCCGATCGGATTCTGGATAATTGAATGGTGGGCCCCGCAATCCGCAGCTCTGGATCATTGATGTGGTTGGCCCCACGATGGATAGACCGTCTGTGGTGTATAATGGTGGACCTCATCGTCTGCATTGCCGGATCATTGATACGATGGTGCTGCTATGGATAGACCATTTTAATATGGGATCTATTATTTGTGTGGGGAATCTATGTGCTGTGTTTCTTTTTGGATTCTGGGTCAATGTTTGCAAATCGGCTTTGTTTTACTTTATCGGTCTGTGTACACAGAGGTATTACTGGTACATTTCAAGTGATACATACTGGTTTTGGAGGATATGTCAAACCATGTTCTGGATAACTGAATGGTAAGCTCCACGGTCCGCGGCTCTGGATTACTGATCTGATTCGCCCATGGCTAGATCATTTTAAGTTTTTAGTGCTAATAAGATTGCTTGCTCTGGTGTGTTTCATTGTGTGTTTAATGCAATTGATGCCAAATTGAGGGTCCTAGCGTTGTGATCACGAGTGTTTTGAGGAAGCAGACTGCGTCCTACCTCTGCCCGTCTCTAGCCAGGAACAGGCAGATCTGTGTGGGGGCCCACTGTTCCTGGCTAGAGACAGGTGGGGGTAGGATGCAATCCACTTCCGTGGTTTAAGGGCCTAGCTGTCAATAATAAACAGTGGGATTGAATGTGTACCATTGAAACCTCTCTCTCTCTATTGGAAAGATTATTGAAGCCTTCTTTTGCCAACTGAAGTTCCCATTAGGGTGATTATTGTGCAATCCCTTTATCCTGGTGGCAATAACCTTATGAACAGGTTGGATGGCTCATAAACACCAGAGGTGGGCCCCATGAAGGTTTCAATGGTGGCGTTTCCATTCCCACTCTTTCCTGTGGTGTGGCATACTTGGGTTTGGATCTGCCTCTTTTTTGGGCTCATGTCCTGACTCCTGACATGATCTTGTGAAGTCAATGGACAGAGTGGATGACTCACATGGACATTGTGGTGGGCCCCATGGGTGCTTTTGCTTTCATGGGTTTGAGAATAGTGATTGTTGTTGTCTTGGGAGTTATTTGAGCACTATGGCTGTATATGATTATTGATCGTTGTCGTTTTAGATACATGGACCGGGAGTCCCGCTCAACTTGGATGAGTTGGCTCGAGTCAACTCCTTGTTTGGCTGATTCGTTAAGTCAAACTGGATTGGGTCCTCTTGAGTTCGAGTTGACTTGTCCAAGTTACACCGGACTTTGACAAGTCATAATACCATGCTCAACAGTTGTTATCCTTGAGTAGGATGTGTACCATCACAAATCTTCCAAATTAACAAAATGCCAACTTTCATGATAAAAAGTTAAAAAAGCACAACAATTTCCGTAGCTTGCTAGAGCACAAAAGACATTATATTATACTTGTTCACCGAGGTATATGCTTCCAGCTTATGCTTGGTCTTGAGAAAGAACTCGGCTAGGATGGTGAAAAACACCATGAAGTGACAATACAAAACCCAACTAAGTTGCATGCCATACCTGTGTACTTAACACATCCTTGACTAGATGTATTCCATGGCTTATGCATGAAATTTCATTTTCCTTTAGTAGATGGTAATTCAGACGGTTAGTTATTCTAATTGTTTGAAACTATCTGTGTTGTGACAGAAACATAATGAACTGTGATTGCTATGTAGTTTAAAGCTTGGGCAATGGTACACAACTGAGCCATGCTGCTTAGTTTGTTTTATTTCTTTATGGTATCCTTCACTATTTCATCCGAGTTATTTCTCAAAAACCAACATAAGATGGAACATACCTTGATGACTAAGCATCATGCAATTAGGAAATAATATAATGTTTTCTTGCTTTAGCAAATTTTAGAAAGGTTTGTGCTATTGTAACTTCATAAGGATGGGGCATACCTTGATGAGCAACTATGATGCAATTAGGAAAAAATAGTGTCTTGTCTTCTTGCCATGGTATTGAAAAGTGGTTATGTTACAGGCCATAAAGGCCGTCATGTAAAGAAAACGGTCACCCCCATTACTGATATGGGTGTGAATCAGGCTGTAAAGGCCCGTGCTTTTATAAGGTCATATCATAATCAATGTTGTCAAATGGCATGATTGGCATGCGTCCCAAGGGGGCTGATAATGATATTGGGCATCTTATTAATATGGAAGATTTGTTATATATGACAGATTTCCTGGGATTGGCTTAATTCCACTGAGAGAATTCTCTTCAATGATTGACGCCTTCCTTTTGTCCTCAAAACCTTAAACTTTAGACAATATTTTAGTGCCCCTGGTATTGATTTTGTTGAGCAGGACAATCAATCAACCACTTCTAATTCTGTTGAGAGAGACTCCTTAAAGTGAAGTGTGATAGGGGTTTTTAGTAATTCACCCATGAATTTTCTTTTCTTCTACAAAATTTAAAAAGTAATACTATTATTCTACTGGTGAACTTGCGTTTATAACCACGGTGCTGGATATGGCTGCATGCATATGGTTTTTATCTTGTTTTGAATGTAACAGCAGCGTTGATTTTGGGGGGAAAGGAATAATAGATGGCGGTCCTTGCTGTCTGGTGGTCAGTTTGGGGGGAAAAGGAATAATAGATGTTTCAGGAATTTATCTAATCCGGCCGGCATTGTGGCCTCGTTGGCCAAAGGTCTAATTATTGCGTGGGCTTCGAATGTAAAGGATCTGTCGGGTTTTGATTTCTTCTTTTTAGGCATGTAATTTAAGGCCTGCTTTCTCAGTAGCCTCTCTTTTGTTCTCTTTTTAATGAATCTTTTCATCTTTCAAAAAAAAAAACAGCAGCGTTGATTTTACAAGCATTGTTTTGAAACATTCTAGTGTATTGAAGCATTGAAGTGAAGATAAATGGGGATTCGGAAAGGGTTGGTGAGCAAACCTTCTGGGACACCTGATTATAAGAAATTTAAGGGAAGAGGTGTAGGTTGAGCTAATTGTTGTTTTAGTTAACCTTGAAGTCGTGAGGTTTAATCAGGGAGGTAAGAGTTAATGGAAATGGACAAGGAATTGTAAATTCTCTGTCAAATTACTCATGGCCGGAGGATAGTGGAGGTTTCTCAATGGGTTGGTTTAGCAAACTGTCTGTTCACCTCTGTCCAAGAGAAAATTTAAGGGAAGAGGAGGAGAAAGAGCCATATGTCTCTTAAGATAACCTCCAGGATGTGAGCTTTAATCTGGAAGCGAGGGATGCCGGTGTGGAAATGAGTAAAGAATGGTAACTTCTCTGTCAAATCCTTCTGAGGGTAAGGGGAGAATAGAGGGAGGGGCAGTGACAGCTTGGATTTGGGATTTGAAGGCACCTCCCAGAGTTGTTACTTTTTGGTTGGATAGTAAGTAGAAACAGAGGTCTCACGATTAATAACTTGCACAAGATGGGAAAAACAATCATTAATGATTGCTGTATGTGCTTGGAGGATGGGCAGATGGTTAACCATTTACGTTTTTTTTTCAGTCCCCAATTTGGGGATTGCTTCTTCGACACTTGGGGAGTGCTGTGGGCCATTCTATCGTCAATGGCGATGCTGTTGGAGGCATGGTAAGGCTGCCAATTTTGAGGCAAAAGGAAAATCTTGTGGAATCTTGGATTCCTTGCATCCTTGTAGTCAGTTTGGAAGAAACAATTGGTCTTTAAATAGCTGATTGGAAATGTCAGCCTTGGTAATTGATAGGATTGGAAACCAAGTGGCTTTTTGGGCAAAATCGGCAAATGAATTTGTGATTGTAGCCACGATCAGAAATTGTTATATAGATTCATCTGTTCCATTTTAGGTTGTATTCTTTCCCCTCAGGGCTTCTTTAATAATGTTTATTATTTGTAGAAAACACTAATGTATGCTTCATGTACGATTTGGGTTGGGCAAGTGATTTTGTGGTTTTTCCATTGTAGGCTGTTATCATCTGCTTGATGGTCCCCCCACCCAACATGATATTAAGGAAGTGGCACTGATGGGGTCTTTCATATGGTCTTTTCCCCATGCAACTGATTTCAGTTAGAGGGCGATGTTGTGGAAATGAAATAGCTCTCTCTCTCTCTCTCTCTCTCTCTCTCTCTCTCTCTCTCTCTCTCTCTCTCTCTCCCCTCCTCCTCCTCTTCTTTTCTTTAAAACATGGATTGCAACTTCAACAAAATGGTTCATTAAGGGGGCTGTTTGGATATTTTGTAATGGTAAAAAAAAATAACAGAACTAAAAATAATAGTTTAGTTCTGCACAATTTTTTAACCTTGTTTGTTTAGCACATGTTAATATGGAAGTTTGAACTCTGTTTAAAGATAATGGGCTATTCTAGAATTGAAATTAAATATACAAAATGTGGGCCATTAAGCATCTTCGACTCTGACAACTAAAATAAGATTTTACTATTTTGTGTTGGTTTATGATCCATCTAAAATGGGGCCCTTCATTTGGATGGTTTAATTTTCTTCATCATCACCTAAGCCTTGTATCAACTAATTGTGGTTGGCTACATGAATCCTTTTCTGCCATTACACTCTGTCACAGGTAATAACTTTAGATAGACCATCCGTCAACAGGTCATCAAGTCTTTTCTTACTATGTCCAGTCCACCCACGATTTTTTTGGCCTACCCCTTGCCCTTCAATGTGTACTCACTCACTCCTAACTTGTGCAGTTCCTGGTCTCCTTTGCACACAGCCAAACCATCTATGGTCTACTTTCCCTCATCTTATTAGTTATTACCTATTATTGGTGCTACACCTAAATTCCCTTGAATGCATTCACTTCTAATTTGATCTTTGCTTGTGTTGCCACCTATCCATGTCAACATCCTCATTTCAGCTGCACATCCTATGAACATGTTGTTCCAACTGCACAACATTCTGTCTGATAAAGCATGAATGGTCTTATGACCATCCTATATAAATTTCCCTTTCAGTTTGAATGGTACACGATGATCACATAAAACTCTAGAGGCAGATCTCCATTTCTTCCACCTTGCTCGAATTCCATGGGCAGCATCCTTCTGAATCTCTCCACTCTCATGAATTATTGACCCAAGAAATCAAAACTGGTCATTTTGGGGAACTTCTTACTCAGCAAGCTTACTAATTCTTTGTTCCCACTCCCATGGTTACTAAAATTGCACTTCATAATGTTTTAGTGTGAATAATTTTAAATCCTTTATATTCTAAAGCACCCCTCCATAAATCTAGCTGTGTTTGCGCCCTCCCTCGTCCCATTCGTGGTTGTGGGTGAGGGTGTAAACGGGCCTGGGTCCAACCATTTTTTAGAGCTTGCGCTTTGGTATGCTGTTTAGGCTCACGTCGGACTTAGACTGAGCTCAAGCGTCAGGCCTTGACTGCCGGATCCATTGCCACCCCTAGTTGTGTATTTAGGACAGAGGGAGAGATAAATGTGAAAGTGGTTAAAAAGAAAAACCATTATTAGGGGGTTAAACAAATAACCAGTTTTTGAGGGTTTTTTTTTTTTTTTTCCTTGTAAAATATTAACTAGGGAAAAAAACTTCTCCACTTTTCATTGCTTAACCAACCATGGTTAAAAAAGAGTTAACCAGTTATGGGATAAGGCTTAGATGATGGTGAACAGGATGTTGGTGTATCCAAACAGCCCTAAAATGAAAATGTATTTCTTGGTGTTTCAGACTTCTTTTGTGGAATTAGATACTGTGGTGGTGGTTATATGCATGACTGTGGGCACTTATATTCTTGAATTTTACATGCAGGGTTGGTAGGCAGGTCGTCAACATTCCTTCTTTCATGGTGCGGGTAGATTCACAAAAGCACATTGATTTCTCACTTACTAGCCCTCTGGGAGGAGGACGCCCTGGAAGGGTGAAGAGAAGGAACCAGAAAGCTGCTGCTAAGAAAGCTTCTGGTGGAGATGGTGATGAGGAAGATGAGGATTGAGCACCCTTACCTCATTTTGGTCATGGTAGGAGACTTTTTGATTGTCTTGTGGCATTCTATAGAGGAACCGTTGCTTGTCTTTTTGTCTTCTTGATGATCTGGACAAATGATTTTTCTTTTTATTTTTGACGCAAATGGTACAAGGTGGTTTACGAAGTTCTAAGTTTTGAGTTTGATAGTTGAATGCGTTCTTTTGGATTATTTGAGCTTCGCCACAAGTGTGTGATATTGGGCTTTGTTATGGTCCATTACTTCTGATTTCAACAGCTTTTTTGATAGTATTCCTTTGTTATGTTTTCAATTGGCATTGGTTAACCGTTATTTTGTTTCTTGTAGCTTTTCTTCTCTGGAAGTATGGAATCCCACATACTTGTCTGCAACCTCGGGCCAAACCCTCCTGATTTCTGAAATCTTGCAAGATAGTTTTACTTGTGTTTTTTATTTATTTATTTATTTATTTATTTAAATAAATTTAATTTAATTTAATTTAATTTTTATTTTTGCTTACTGATTGCTCTGGCTTGGTTAGAACTCAGCACATTCACAACAACATTTGTCGGTCTAGACCTAGTCTCATTGCAGGCCTCCTTCCAATGTATTTGTTCATGTGATGTCCTCTCATTGCATTTAAGCAGCGTTTTGCATGCAATGAAAATGATGTTTGTTGCAGCTGTCTCCATTCTTCCTCATTTGCTGATGAGAGTTTGGCAGCTTTTCTCATCTTGCTTCACAATTTCACTATAGCCTTCAAATGGCAGCTTTCCTCTCATTCGGTTGTTTTGGTCCAACCATGGCCTAATAGAGGTTGGTCCAGTTTTGGCACCAAGGCCACTCAGTAAATGCATATGCTAGTTTTTGTTCCCAGCCCATTGAATTCCATGCTATTTTTCATGAGTTTCAGTGTCTGCTCATTGGACAATGGGCTTCAATGTGTGGGCATGTAGGATTGATGTATTCAAGGCCACACATGATTAATCAAAGTTTAATTTCCAGTTAATGTGGACCATTTTAAACATCCAGATGATCTGATCGAGCAATGGACCTGCTCAAGCGTCGGCTGACATATGGTCCTGATTTAGTGGTCTGATTGGTTTGTGTGGCCAGTGGCATTGATGGTACTGGTGGCTTGACTTAAGGTTTAAAGTATTATTTTTGGACTTAATGACTAGAGTCTTTTGAATAGTTGTCTAGTTTTATGTTTTATTTCGAAGTCTTGTCTTGTCTTTATATATATATATATATATATATATATATATATATATATATATATATATATATATATATATATAGGTACTGTAGATTTGTTTGAGATTTTCTTTAGATGCTTATCTTTTGCATTTTGGCCTTTATAAAGGCATGTTAGGTCCTATGTAACAATTTAGTTGGTGAGTGTTTTGAATAATGAACAGAGAATCTTTTCCTACCATCGGGATTTTTGAAGGGGGTAGAGACCTCTATTTTGGATAGCCATCGAATCTTTGCCCTTTTTTAGAGGGTGGTTGTATTGTTCTAATCAGTCTAATTCTCGGCCCGTGTTCAAAGGATTAGGATAGGAATTATTTAAGGGGCAGGAATCTCTATTTTAGATAGCTATAGAATCTTTGGCCTTTTTTAGATGGTGGTTGTATTGTTCTATTCAATCTAATTCTGGGCCAGTGATCGGAGGGTTAGGAAGCTTGATATTTGGGGATTTTTCGAAGTCCTGGTTTCACATTTTCGATCAAATGAATGTCCACAAAATGGGGCCAAATTTTATCTAACAGTATATCAAGTTACCCTACTCTAATTAGGCATTTAGGGCCTTTTTTGAGTTGCTTAAAGAAGTGCCTTTTGGTTGTGAGATTGCAATTCACTAAAAAAGCACTTAAGATTGATGGGGCCCACATTAATTAATTGTTAAAAAGCAATTATTGAAATTGCTTCCCCCCACCTTAGCACGTATGTGATACATCATGATGTTTAAGTTCTGTTATGTGTTGCTTAAGAAGCAATTTTGGTTGTTTGTAATGTCCAAAAGCACTATAGTCATGAGCACTTTTGGTTGGGGGCAACGCCAACTACTTGAAAAGCTATCATAAGAAAGAGCATTTTCTTCCTGACTGACTTGGAGACTCGAGAGAGGTGTTTTGCCTGATCCCAAGTTGATTAGGAAAACAGATGTCTGGATAATTGCTTTTTAATAATTAATGTGGTCACTACCAAATGTGTTTATCACTTCCCTGCGTTGGAACATGAGAATGATGCCTTGTTCTTCCAAAACAGGAAAAAAAAGAAAGAAAGGAAGCAGGCCTTGAGTTTGATGGCATCTCCTTTGCAAATCTCTTTGAAAAGATTTGAGCACCTACAAGCATATCCAACATATTGCAAGTCTTGGAATTGGAATTGGACACCGGTACTTGATGTTGATTTTATTATTTTATGGACTATTAAAATACATCGTCCACATGCCATCATTTTTATGATTAGTAGAGTCCGGACTGTACATGGGCTGGTACTCTCCCTTACAATCCCTTTTTCAATTCCGGACTGTACATGGGCTCGTACTCTCCAAGCTCAATAGCAAATCTGAATTCATTAATAAATGACTCCTCTTCTTTCTATACTAAAAACATTTCCACACCTCATCACCTAAAGATAATTATCTATCCTTTATTCAATCAAATCACAATATCTTAATTTTAAAAGGTTTTAAATTTGAAAATTCAAACTCAAGCTAATAAAATAGACGTTGCTGACAACACCCTACTGACGTGGATTGTTGACGTGGCGCAGGCATAACAATCATGCATTGCTTGTCCAAATAAATATGCATCAGCTACACTAACCCAAGCATCACCTCCATTGATTTGCTTGTGATGGATGGACCTTAATGCAACAGTGCAAAACACATGTTTTCTGATCATTCACACGTGCAATTGCTGTTTGAACTACTCAAGTGTGTAATCCACTAAGTCACCAAACCGGCAGATTCTGAAAAGACCCAAGCAAACTGGGGTGGAGAAACGCCAAGTTCGCTCTAGCAAGTGAACCTTGGTTCTTGCCTCAAACATGTGGCCTACCTGTTGTAAGATCTAAGCCGTTCGTTAGGTGGGTCCCCATCAAGCCTTCCTGAGAAAACAAGTTTGACCTGGTTATTGGGTGGGCCAGTCTCAATGTCTCTAAACCATTTAGTTTATATGTACATTTGAAGCAGCTATCTGGTAACCAGATCAGCTTGATGTTCAAGATGAGGCATGGACACAGTGTGCTCAATCTGATGAACGGTTTGGATCCAGCAAAGGTATACCATGTTTGCACGTGTGAAGAAAAAAGTGCTTTAAAAAAGTACTGCACCGGCGAATAACTATTGCAGCGAAGGTGATAGGTTATTGAATTTGGAGGGTAAGTACAACTGTACAACCAACTACCAGCTGATTGAATTTGTGGGTAAAGTAACAAAACAACCACCGCATTATGTGTCTGTGGGCCCCACCGCTGATCGATTTTTGGAAGCAGTTAGGTGCTGACCCTTTATCTGACGGTTGTTAAGATTCTGTATACTGATTTTCCAAGTGTAAGAATACAAGCAAGAATCATATTTAGGGCGTGTTTGCATAGAATGCAATTTGGGAATTGCACCAGTTTGGATTAAAAAGACATTTTCGTTTGTTTGTAAAACTGTGGGGTGCTAAATAAGACATTCTCGAACATGAATCCAAGCTTTCCACCAGGTGGGCCATACCCTTAACATCTTCTGGCCATCCGTTTGTTTTGTACACACTGAGTTGAGCAACCTGAGTGTGAACCGATCTGATTTTTACCAAAGATAGAAATTGTATGGCCCACTGATGAAAGCTTGAATTTCGCACACCTGTACCATAGTGGCATATGTGGATGGCAGGTGCATTGTGGAAGATCTTTGGTTTTCGAAACCGTTGATCCTATGAGATATTCGGATAAATGATAGGGCCTGCCTTGAAAATCTTCTAGATTATAAGGTGGATAAACAAACCGCGCGTCTACATTCAAATGGAAAGAGTTCAGTTGTCAAAGGTTTGATACATTTGAATGCTGGAGATTTTGTGGGTGTACCCCATTCACACTGAGGCCCATCATATAAACGGTTTGGATCATTTAAACGTGCCCCACATGCATGCAATCTTTGTGCTCGTTTAGATACCACCAAATGAATTACTTTTCCTACTTACAGCAGTAGCTAAATAACTTGTTTGAGACAACGATCGTTTGGTTTATGATTTTAAGTTACTTAAGCTATTTATGTCTCAAGTAACTTATTTTAATTTCTACTTATCTTTTAAGTAAAAAAGATACTTAATAGTTATCTTAAACCAAACATATTAATCTCAAATAATTTATTATGTACTGCTGTCTGCTGGTAAGTAGGAAAAATAAATTTTTAGTGTATCCAAAAGGCCCTCAATCACTTCAACTTAATAAGTAAAAACCAAGAAATAAGTTACTCTAGCCATAAATAGCTTAAGTAACTTAGATCCAAACTCTCCTTAATAATTTAATAATTTGTGGTCAATCAATATTATTAAAGAACAACAAAGGCGTAAAAAATTGTGCAATCTGCATGGTATGGCATTCTCATGCGTCGAGATCACGTGTATGCCATAGATTAAAGGGACAGCATCGTCCAAACAGTGTGTACTTTGGAATCGTGGCCATTCATTACTACATCTATCAAATGGACGGTTTCGATCTACTTCATGTGTTCCACGTCGTCCAGAAATGACACGGTGGACATTTTCCTCCTTTGCCTCCTGAGGCACTGATTCTCTCCTTCAAATGATTGCATGGAAAACACGAGCTTTTGCTCATTTAGCGTCAGGAGCACGTTACTGGGACTGATTACCAAACTTCTGGAGGGACGCGAATTGCCTGTGCCCCGGGCGCCCACATGAAGTTCCTGCGATCGGAAACTATGTGGAGGCCACAGAGATTTCCGAGAGAAATCCACTCCGTCCATCAGTTTTTTAAGATCACAATAGGACGGATATAGAAAAATCAGATGGGCCACACGACAGGAAACAGTGAGAACGAAAGAATTCACCGTTGAAACTTTCCGGAGCCGAGCGTGATTTATATATGCCATCCAAACCGTCATTACCACTACCATAAACTGTAGGAACAAATATCATCCAGATCCAAAACTTCTGTAGCGCCACGAAGTTTTCAGTGTTGGGCATTGAATCCACACTTCCTGTTGTGTGGCCAACTTGAGTGTTGGATCTACCTGATTTTTGGATTCTTCATCTATTGTGAACTTGAGAAACTGATGGACGGAGAGGATTTCATACGGGAATCTCTATTGGGCCCACATAGCGTCCAACCATAGGAATTTCCTGTTGGGCAGTGGGAACAGGCAATTGGCGTCCCAATATGAGGGACCGAAAAGAAAGACGCTTGTGTACCTCGCGTTGTACCTAACAGGGTAACTTGTGGGAAATGATTTGACGTCTATGAAATCCACGCCGTCCATCAGGTGCACTGCTTATTTGTCTTTGATCACAAAAGTCATGCTGATTCAACAGTCAGGTGGGCCAATAAGTTTAAAATTATACAAAAAATCTTTAAATTATCGTAGCATGGCCCAACTGAGTGAATGGATTGGATGGTATATAAACATCGCGTGAGCTATAGACAAAACTAAATAGTGGGCGTCCATACCAAATATTTCCTATGGTGTGGTCCTAAATGAGTTCGGATTATCATGATTTTTGGATCCAATGGTGGAAGAGAGGCAGAGTACCCGATGGACGGTTTGGATCTAAATATTTCCACCTAAGGTCCGACTGAAAAGTCATAATCGCACCCTTCTCTCACGGAGAGAGACAATATTACCTCAATCACTAATTTCAGCAGATCAGATCTACAAGGGCATATTAGGGGTTCAGAGATCTGGGCAGGTGGTCGGTATGGATCCAACCATCCATCTGGTGGGCCCCTCTTTAGATGGTCTGCACACTTCATCCGACTGACAATCTTAGCCGTCCGGTCTGTTGCCTTCAACATCCAACGGGGAAAACCACGGTTAAGATCTTCCTGATCGGTCTTCATCACGCGGCAGTCCCTCCATGGGTGGGACCCACTTGGACTGGACGGTCCTGATCAGCCACTTCATCTGGAACATATACAATCAATTCGCCTATAAAGCGGACGACTTGGACCTGTCTCCGAAAGGGCCGTTTGCCACCACATGTCCAATCAGGAGCCACGTAGCATCTGACGGGGCCCACGTGTCCCCTCTCATTTACACGTCTCACACGAGGCCGATGTGGCGTGACGCTTATGCTTCCTCCTTGCATATAAAAGAGACAACACAACGAAATTAACGCCATCTCTTTAAAGCGCCAAAGCTATGGAAACCGCCTGTTTTCCAGCCAATTCTCCGGAAATCTGATGAACTCATGACCGTTAACTTGCAAAAGAATCCAGAGATTCGATCTCCTGTCCCGATTTTCAGAAATCTGCAGAGATTCCGGCGAGCAGATCCGCCATGGAAACCGGCGATCTTCAGAGATTTAGGGATATGGGAAGATCCGACGAGAAAACAGCTGATCGGCGATCTTCGTCGTTCGTTCACTATCAGGTGTTGAAGATCAGAGAAGAAGATTCGCATCTCGGAGAGGACATCGGCGAGGGTTTGAGTACGAGAGAAAAGCTCGCTTTCCTTAAACTCAGCTCGCAGATGGACGCTCTGTTCTACTCGCGGCCGATCTTGCCATCTTCTCCACTCGGCAATAAAACAGCGATCGAATCGTTCCAGTAAGGAGAGGTTCGTTTGTTCCTCTTATGGATTGATTGCCCGTTTCTTTGAATTCCTCGCCGATTTCATCTCTTGAAGGTTAAAATTTTCAGATGGCTAGAAAGTAAAGTATCCCAATTCTCAAATCCTTCGAGACTGGGAATTGATTTGTAGCTTTCCTCGTTTCTTAACTTTCGCTTCATGGCGAATGTCAGAAAAGCCATTGCGGATAACTCCCGATCCGCTTCTAATTTTCTAACGCTTAGCTCTCGTAAATTGGCTTCCCTTTTTAGCTCAGTGTTGTCGAAAATGACGATTTTACCCCTAGTACACTTTTAAAGAAGACTGGTTAACTTGGTACCCTTTCTGTGGAGCTGATGCTTCATGAGCACGAATTCGTAACTGTAAGGTATTCATCTCAAACCAAACCGTCCAAATCGTGACACCCGCTGTAGGTTGTCATAAATCAGATTGATTTAATGATCTTAAGGTGAATTTGGACCATCGATCAGGAGTATGTCCATCAGTCGGCCAGCTTTGATATCATTTCAGCCTAAGTTTTAGTCTTTGAGTGATCTACGGTACTCCCCGCGATTTTGGACGGTTTAGTTTGAGTTACATGTGTTCCACGTCCCAGATTAATCATAGACCGGGTCCTGCCTGAGAAACTTATAACACAAGGCCCGATCCTGGCATGGGCCTTGAAAGTTGTTTGGGCCTGGGGTGGCCTGAGTTGGGTGGGCCGTGTGGCGCTATGAGGCTGGGAATGAGCGGGCCTGGATCCAGGAAAATCAAATTGTACAGGGCTGGCCTACAAATTAAAATCCAGGCCGAGGGCAAATCTCGGTCCACAGGCCAAGCTAGCAATCCAAACCTGCTAAATCTGGGCTGGGCTCGTCCGGTCGGGTGGGATACCCAGCCCAGCGCCACCCTTATAAAGAAAGAGGGAGCAAGGGCACAAGAGTAATTTTACTAAGCGAGTGACAACTGGGGTGTTGAAATTACTGATATGCCCTTGCTGGTTATTTTGCTGGACGTTTTTTTAAAATTGGAATTGAATTTCGCCTACCTGTATTAAGAAAGCAGATTGATCTGAAATCGTGAGAATTTAACGTTTTGCAGGAGTTATAAAGTCGAGAGAGGAGAATGCGTATTAAGGCTTCGGGAGCCTGAATTCCCTATCACTGGCGATTTTCTGGCATTTTTTTCTTTTCGTTTCTCCTTCCTTTGAAGTGCGATGTTCTGATCCATCTCCTTCATCTGTACAGATTACAGAGGCAGCTTCCAACTATGTTTAGTTTCATGAACTTTTCCGCTCGTGGCAACTAGACACACGTATGCGAGATGGTCAGGTCGGTCTGATCCTATGTGTGGGATACACGGATGCAAATGACTGTTAAAAGAAAATAGCCAACGGTTCGAGTTCGGTGGATGTGGCCGCTTCTGATCGTCAGATCATCCTGCTGAGATCTGCGTCATGACGGCTCTGATCTCGCTCTTGTCTGTCTAGTTTCCTCGAATGATGTTTGCATGCTGAGCTTTTAAGGTGGGACCCATCGATGAACGGTTCCGAATTATTGGCCCCAGGTAGGGGCAAACACGAAAACTGTCTCTAGTGCTTGACAGTCTGAAGCGAGGTTTGGAAATGGCCTGGGCCGTTGCTTAGGGTTTTCAGATCCGACCCTTGATGGGCCGGCCCTGGCCTGGGCCATTTGTTGTTGGGTCAAGGCATGAATTTCAGGCCTGGTTAACCAATGGGTCGATATTGGTTAGGCCGTGATTAATGAATTTGATGATTATGGAGAGATGGGCCCGGCCGAATCTATTTCCATTCCCATCTGGATTCTTGGGACAGCCTCTCCCATTTCCCTCCAGTTGCACCTCTTACGTGCAAGTGGAGATGCTATTTTTAGTCCCATCTATTGATAGTAAATGCATGCTCAAAACGACTACGGACGATGACCAAGAACATTACAACCATTCCAATCATGACAGGGCCAAACAGACGAGTGGCCTGGATCAGATCACCTGAAGTTGGGTCCCAACTTCTAGGGTCCTCTCTTTTAGAGCTCGGTCCAACTTGTATAGTTGGACGCTCTTCTCAAACAACCTTCCGTTGTGATGATCAACACCTTACGTTAACTTTCCAATACTCCGGATTACCTGACAGCGATGGGGCCTACTTTCTGAGGCAGCATATGATATTTCCGGGGCTATGTCATGAGCGGTTAAGATCTGGCACATGTGACTAGTTGAGTACCATCTGATTTGGTGGGCTCGTGTTATGGATAATTCGATGGTGGGCCCACGTTGTAAGCAGTTTGCTTGCGTATGACAACTCAACACCTATGATCGATCCTGGGGAGGGCCGTGCCATGAGCAGTTCGGATGTATCCTATATGCGCTAGGGTGCGCAAAGGACGTAATTGTGCGGCCTTGATGTGATTTTGCGTCGTGTCCCAGAAATTGTAAATGCGTGCTTGGTAGAATATGCAGTACACGTCGATTGAGCAGATTGTCCATGAAGATGTGAGTGGGAACCGGCAGACAAGGTGTACAAACCCCGGACCTGATGAATCTCTTTTAACTACAAATGTAAATTGAATGGTAATAGGCTAAAATCTCTTTTAACTACAAATGTAAATTGAATGGTGATAGGCTAAAATCTCTTTTAACTACAAATGTAAATTGAATGGTGATAGGCTAAAATCTCTTTTAACTACAAATGTAAATTGAATGGTAATAGGCTAAAATCTCTTTTAACTACAAATGTAAATTGAATGGTAATAGGCTAAAATCTCTTTTAACTACAAATGTAAATTGAATGGTAATTGGCTAACAAGTGCCTTTAAACCGTCCAGTCGTTTTGTATAACGGTAGCCCATAGTTGATTAGACCAGGTTTTTCATTGGCCGGCATGGCTCGGCACAGATGGGCTTAAACACTGGGACAGGTTTGGGTGCCTGACCCTGGTCCTGCAGTTCTAGGTTGTCTGTCACCCCTACTGGAGGATGTGCTGACCGAATTACGCATCAACAGTAATATTGCCGGTTGGCTTTAGGTTGGTCTCGCGCTTTGGTGGGTCCAACCAACCTTGTTTGGGTTTTTTAGTACCATGAGTCTCATCTCATATGCACTGTGCTTGTGGCTGTTACTTGCCAATCTTGTACTTGTAGGCACATGAATAGGGTGGGAAATGTTACAAGTTCAATCCTACAATGTATTGAATTGTCTGTAGGTGTCAGTCGCAATATGTTTCATGAGGTACGCAATCGGCCAGGCAGCCTGATCTGACAAGCCCAACCTGGCTTTGACCCACCAGCTAAGCCCGTGGACTGGGCATGAACCTTCACCTTCATTTCCGGTTCGCTTGGGCTCAAGTCATTTTAGTCCAACCCTGCCCACCCCAACCTGTATTTACATGTATATGCTTTATATCCTACAAATATGCCATTCCAATCGTCAGCTTGGCAAACTCATCCATGTAGGCCATTGGTCTCATTCCTCTTAAAATGTCTATTTTCTTTGTGCATAGCTTGATCAATGGTTAGAATTATGCAATTAGAAAAATAGGGATTTTATCAATTTTCAGGCCGGGTGGGCGTGGTTGGGCTTGGGAAAAATCAATTTAGGCTCAGGCTTGGGACTGCTGTATTAGGCAGTATTAGGCATATCGCGGGCTCTATCTGGGTTCGGGTGCTGGGTATAAGTGTCGGGCCAAAACCAGCATAACTGTGGTCCATTGTCATCCTCAAGGGTTTGGTTTATCAATTCATAAAAATCTGACTGAGCCACCGGTTTGACCAGGTTCGATTCAGATCAGCCATCAAGGACAAACCAATAAGATGCCTCTCACTAGAGGGTAGAGAAAAAGCACTTTGCATGATTGGAACAAGTAGCGTAATTGAAATTGAATTTCTTAATTAGCCATGATTCTAATCACTATAAAGCCACTTTGAGGTTCCCAATGAAATGAGGCATGGAATGAAGCCAGTCTGAATGAGTTCCTGGAGTTATGAAGAAGCTTTGGGCTCATATTGGTCATGGGTTGAGAACTGGAGTTGAACTTGATGAGATGCTACTATTCGAATCCTACCTGAGGAGATTGATGAATTAAGGGAAAAACTGTGTACCAATGACCTACTATTTGAATTCTACCTGAGGTGATCTGATGAATTAAGGAAACACTGTGTAGGGATAGTTGACTGTCTGATCGTAGGTTCCAATCCGACTTGAGGAGATTTGATGAATTAGTGATTTTTGTGATGCAGCCTACTTGAGTTTTAAATCTGAGCGATTTTTTACTTTAACTGACTTTCACGCAACACACTAGCATGGGTTAGACCAGCCGATGTGATGTCGCAACACACTAACATGGGTTAGAACAGCCGATGCAATGAGGAATATAACACAGACATTGAACGATTCCTGTTACCCATTAATATATGTGGGGAGTATATTAGATGAGACCCATGTCCACCGAGGTGGGTGGGACCCCTGACTGTGGTACGTGGGGCTCATAGTGATGTATTAGGTTAGTGGGACCCTGACTGTGGGGCTCATAGTAATGTATGTGCCTTAAATACATGCCATCCAACTGTTTGAAATCTCATTTTAGGGCATGATAAAAAAATGAGGCAGATCCTAATCTTATGTGGACCATACCACAGGAAACTGTAGTGATTGAATCCCCATCATTAAAAACATCATGGGGCCACCTGAATGTTTATTTGCCATCCAACCTATTTATAAGGTCACAAAGATCTGGATGAAGAGACCACACAAATATCAGCTTATCTGAAACTTTTGTGGCCCACCAGAAGTTTTGAATAGTTGATTACCACTGTTTCTTGTATTATGGTCCACTTTATACTTGGATCTGCTTCATTTTTTGCATCATGCCTTAAAATGAGCTTTGAATTTGAATGGACAGCATGGATGTAGTCGCATGCATCACAGTAGACACAGGGGTCCCAAACACCTCGGTAGATCCAGGGTCACCTAATCCGCTCATGTGAGACAAAAAGTTATGTGGGGTCCAGCGTGACGCGGAGTCTACGTGGGATCAAAATGAAGCCGAAGGAGTTTTTGGATCATTTATGTTTTCTCTTCATCGTGAGATCACCTTATGAGGGCAAATAAACATCCATGTGGTCCCCTGTAAGTTTCAATGATGGGGAGTTTCCATCCCCCGTCAGTACATCACGGCAGCCACCATAGGGAAGCGGATTGGGTGGTGATCCCAATGCCACCACATTGGGCCCACCGATGTATGTGTTTTATATCCATGCCATCCATCCTTTTTTGCTAGCTCATTTTAAGGCATGATTCAAAAAAGGAAGCAGAACACAAGATCTAAGTGGACGACACCACAGGAAACAGTGGGGATAATGACACTCACCGTTACAACCTCCCTATGGCCGACTGTAATGTTTATTTGCTCACAAAGACCCAGGTGAAGGGAAAACGCAACTATAATCTTGATCTAAAACTTTTATACCCCTGAATGTTTTTAACGGTTGGCATTCAGCCACCACTGCTTCCTGTGGTGTGGCCTATTTGACCTTTTGATCTGCGTCGTTTTCTGGGTTGATGCTTTAAAATGAACCAGAAAACTGATGGATGGAGTTGATATAAAATACATAGATCAATTTAGGCACATGGCATTCACGCCACGGCAGGTGGCCGGTGTTGAAGTCACCATCCAATCACTTCGCACCGGACGCGGATTGCAGAGTAAGGACTGGTAACTGGACGGTGCTCTGTGGGCCCCACCATTATATATATATATATATATATATGAGAACTTTTGCGTACCAAATTAGCATCAAATTGCCACCGGTCATGCCAACTTTAACAAGTGTGTTGTAAGTGAGCCTCACAATAATGTTTTTCTGTGATCCATTCCAACAAATCAATCCATGATATCAATTGAAATGTAGGGTGAAAAAAATATGGCTGATTTGTGATTTAATAGGCCACAAAATAGAACATAGTAAGAGAGTAAAAGCCTACCTTTGAATTTTTACTAGGCTCGCAATGATGTTTATGTGAAATCCGTTCCATCCATTAATTGCTTCGTACAGGTTAATTCATGGAGACCAAATATTAGGCCCGTACTTGATTTATGTTGATCACATCAAGTGAAGTGATTTTGATAGTGGGTGTTCCTTACATGGTTTCTACTCATGTGGCCCACTAGAATTATAGATGTGGCTGATGTTGGATCAATACCCCTAAATTATCATATTGACCCATTATGGTTGGATTGAATTTTACATACATGTCAAGGTAGGCCCACCTCCAGTTGACCCAGAAACGTTGTCCTAGGTTGTGGATTAGATGCCGTGACTGCCATCAGCCACCTAATAGTTGGTTGGTGCTAGTTGGCCCAACAATGATGTATGTATTTAATCCAAGTCATTCATCTATTTTTCCAGCTGAATGTATGGCATGTTCCAAAAAAATGAGTCAGATCCAAATATCAAGTGGACAATGCCACAAGAAAGATTGCTAGAAAGCCCACTATTAAAAATTCTTTGGGCCAAAGTAAGCTTTGGGTCAAGCTAATATTTACGTTTTTTCCTTCATCCAAGTCTCTATGACCTAATCAATAGGTTGGATGGTAGATAAACTATACCTAAAATTTTTTAATGATGGGCGTGTAATCTGTTTAATCACCACTATTTTCATGTGGTGTGGTCCACTTTAAATTTGGACCTTATGCATTTTTGGGATCATACCATAAATTGTGCTAGAAAAATAGATGGACAGCTTGGATTAAATAGCGAGGTTGTTAGTTACTAACAAGGTCGGCATGCAATCCACGTCTCTGACTCGTCCCAACCACTATTGAGTCGGCTAGGGGTAGGCCCACATTGATGTTTATTTGAATCCGCTCCATCCATAATGTGCGTGACAATAATTTAGTCATAAGTATAAAATATCGGCCACATGAGCAAAAACAGTGTATGGGATGCCAACTATCCAAACGGTTTCACTTGGTGTGATTGATATGGATCACGAATTTACCTAATTTTTAAGATATACTACTAAATTTCTATCATAGACCTAATGATTAGGGTGGATTTCATGAATGCATCATGGTGGGGCCTAATCTCAACCCGTCCTTTTTACTTGTGTTAGTTGGTGCGTAAAATATCTCATGCGGAGATCGGGATTATATATATATATATATATATATATATATATATATATATATATATATATATATATATATAGGCATGCTCACCTATGCACGTGCGCACCTTTGCACATGTGTCATGGGTGTCGAATTCGAACGGTCCATAAGATGCGGAATCCCATGAAACCTTAGGGGGTGAATTTTCACCCTGATCTAAGATTCTGGTGGACCATAGCAAATAGAAATTCAAATTAAGGGAAGAAATTGTTTGCATTTTTCATGGCCCACCGAAGTTTTGGATCAAAGTAAAATTGCGTACTAGGGGGTTTCATGAGGTTCTGCTTCATATGGACCGTTCAGATTTTCGAAACTCATCAGATATGATGAGTTTTCAAAAAAGTTAGTATGTAAACGAACTGGTTAGCAGGTGAGCATTTCCGTGTGTGTGTGTGTGTGTGTGTGTGTAATCCACACCATTCACCCATTTTGCCAGCTTATTTGATTTAGATAAAAAAATGAAGTAGATCCAAATCTCACGTGGATCATACCACACTTATTGAATGCATATCATTAAAAACATGTTGGGGCCCACAAAGGTTTTGGATCAAGCTGATATTTGTCTTGTTTCATCCAACCCATTGATTAAGTCACACCGACCTGGATGAATGGTAAACACTGCTATAAACTGTTGGAATTTTTATCCTGTGGAATCACACAGATCTAGATCTAGGATAGCAATCCAATGGCACCAAGCATACACAAGAGAACACAGATTTAACGTGGAAAACCCTTGCGGAAAAAAACCACGGCACAAAGCGACAGATCTCCACTATGAAAATAGAAATTACAAAGAGAGAGGACTTACCCGATTCGAACAACCTCGAATCTCACCCTTGCTACACCCTTTGATTTCCCTAGAACCCCTTTAGAAAGCCTTAGAATTATTTCCTATCGTTAGAAAAACCCTAGGGACACCTATTTATAGTTTAGGCAACTTCCCCTTTCGCATCCTTGTGAAAGGCGATACAGAATGTGCAGTCCGCATCAAATTCGAAAACGAATCTACGTAACTATGACTGGTCGAGTCGAGGCTACGACTGGTCATGGGACCCCCTCGACCGGTCGAGCCATCCCTTCGACCGGTGGAGCAGCTCGGACACCAAAATACATAAGTTGCTGGACTTTGAGTCGAGCGGGCTACGACTAGTCGAGTCGCCCCCACGACTGGTCGAACCTGACCCACGACCGGTCGTGCACGTTCAGATTTAAGATATATGACAACATAAACTCATCTAAAACTTTTGTGGCCCTAAGAAGTTTTGAATGGTGGCATTCAAACGCCACTCTCTATATATATAGCTTGTTACTACACCCCATCGTTTGTTCACATTTCACTGTTAGCCACCCCCAGTAGGGAATTCATACCAAGACCGCAGTGTTGAAATGAGGTATCTTTCATTCAGTCCTATGGATTAGGGTCTACCTCTTCATCTACCCTGTAACGCCCTGGAAATCAGGGGTCGTGCATACACTCGACTCCCGAGTTCCCGGGGTCACTTATAACCGGTTTTCATTAATATGCGCTTATATCAAGTTCAAATGCGCAGCCTAGAATTTCTTAGAACATGAAACATAATCACAATTGATCTACTGAAATGAAAGAAGTCAGATATTGTAACATCCTGGATTTTCACTGTTTTGGATTTTCAAAAATTCTTAAAATTTCTTTTTAATTAACTTATAAAATCACTTAATGACCATTATCACTCAATGTTAGTTTATACTGGGGTGGACCAATCTAGTTATGATGGGACCAAGTGCGGGCCACCAAGCCAGATGACCCGTTTACACTTAACAACAGCCCGTGTGGGCCACCCAGTGACCGGGAAGGGTCAGAAAAATCTAAAACTTTAGAAAATCATATATCTCACTGGGCTTGTGGTCCATCGCGGACTGCGGACCCAGTGGACACTTAGAAGTACCATCTGGCGCTTGCCCAATGCGCCCTACCAATGCCAGATTAAAATCTGGCACTGACAAAAGAAACTGAGACTCCGGGCCTTCCAGCCGTCGGATTCCTTCCAAATTTGTGGTGACAGTTTAATAAATTTTTCTACACCCGTCCACCAAATCTGGGACCTGATCGTGGAACGGTGACCGTTGATCATAAATCGGACCCGTACGACCAAACCCCGCATCCGTTCGTTCCCAAATTTTGTAAGGCCCCTCATCAGGCCATGAACCACTTATCCTATAAATTTTATGGCCAGAGGGCCATCAAAAATGTTCCAATCACCAAAATGGCCCCCACAGGACCACTTAAAGGTCAGAAACGCTTTCTCAAATCATATATCCGTTCATCCGTTCGTCCTCAATTTTTACATGAGCCCTAATCGGGCCATAAGGCACCTACACGCCGAATTTGGTGGCCAGAGGGGTGTTAGGGCCACCCCAACACCAATAGGGAGTCCCATAAGTCTATTTTAGGAAATTTTGGAAGCTTGGGGCCATTTGCACCAAATCTGGAATTATAAAAAGGGTCTCATTTGGGCACCCCTCTCCCCATACGAATTTTGCCCTAGAAGAGAGAAAATGGAGAAGAGAAAGAGGAGAAAGGAGAAGAAAGAGAGAGGAAAGAAGGCATGGTGGACTCTCAATCAAGGTGGGGCCCAAGAGGATCAAAACCACAACCTCCTACACATTCTCCAAGAAGAAACCGTGCACTACAACCACCAAAATCGTCCATTGATCGTCTAGGTAAGGCTTCTCATCTTTTATCTTGAAAACCCTTTTGATGAAAGGGGATTTTACATGGATTTCTCATGTATGAGCTTGCTTTAGGGATTCCGATCAATCGACCCCAAATCGACGTTCCTAGGTCGTTTTTGAGTCTCCAACGAATCACAAGGTGCGAACTATTATCCTTAGGTGGCCTAACACCAATTATAGTACGAATGTAATGATTTTGTTTGTTGAGTTGTGGTATTGAAGAATTTAGGGAAACCTAGGAATGGTGTGTTGTTGGAATTGCATGATTTGGCATGATTAGTTTACATTTGATGTTGATCTTGTCTCTCGCATGATTTAGCATAGGAATGATTACATGCTCATGTTTGTTTGGATTGGTTTCGCTCATATGCATTGCTCCATAGTGTTTATGAATCTTGACTCTTGTGTGTTTAATTCCTTGAGGTGTTAGAAAAGCTTAACTTCCTCACAAACCCACACACTCACACGCACCTTGGTTCTTGATAATGTTTGCTCACTTGGTAGAAGTACTCATTTTTATAGTTGAGATGCATGTAAACATGGTATTGATATGTTAGTTGATAACTTGTATACTTAACATGTTATGAATCACCACCTAATCCTTGGGTTGGTCAGGAATGCGAGGATAGCGAAGGCGGTCCCGTTGGTAGGACCGTCTTGAGGCTAAACCCATGGATTGGACGAGTGCGTGTGGGTGACAGTAGTTAGACTACATGGGTCGCTTGTACTCGATGTCGTTCCGCCACGTGCTGGCCTGATTCATGCGGTTTAGCCCACTGTCTGATCAACCATGTTTGTTAACCCTATTTGCTCACATATATATGGAACCTGAATCACCCTACAACCGTTGTAGCCCATCAATAACCCACCTGAAATTGGACCACAGCCTCGTGAGCTGGGCATGGTGGAATGGGACACTGTGTCCGAGCTGTCGGCCTACGCTGGGGTGCCGCGCCTCCCCGTAGTGACCGCGAGCGATTCCTTTCTCTCGGCACTCCTCATGTGCTTGAAGTCGGGGATGAGGAACCCGACGGGATCACGGACCGCGGGGTCTCGGCCTCACGCATTGATGGGGCCTTGGCCTCGCAACTAGTTTAGGGCATTGATACGTGGGGTGTATCAGAATCCCTAACTCTTTGGATGAATGGACTTAACTAAGAACTTGGCTAACATGTCATTGCATCGCATTAGCTAGGGTGGCGACTCGGCAGTCGAGGTCGCTACGAGGAGTGTTGTCATATGCGATCGTAAGATGGAGTCGCTTGAGGGAGAGTTGTGGCGAGGGCATGCATCATACCATTCACCATGCATATGCATTATCAAGATTAGCTTAGTATCTACGAATGTTGTCTTTCATTAAATTCATGCTATAATTGCTGCCTGTTAAAACTTAAGATTAATAGTTCACATTGAGTTGATCACTCACTCCCACTCTGGGACGGTGTTTTAAAACACCAACCAGACCCATTCATAGATGCAGGTGACCCAGGGCATGAGGAACCTGGCGAGGAGAGCTTTGATGGGGAGAACGAGCTCTCCTACTTTCAGCTGATGGGCGACTCACTATCGGCTAGATCAGGCTGGATTTGGATTTGCTGAGCCGCGGGCTCAGCCTTATTCTTTTTGGACCTAGCCCTCTTTTGTTGTTCTGTTGGGCAGCGCCTTAGGCGACCCTTTATTATTTTTGGACCTGTATATATGTGTGATATCCTTCATTTCAGTAGATTGGTGTGATTGTGCTTCGTGCCTCAGGAAATTCCAAATTGTGCATTTGAAATTGATTAATCATAAAAACCATAAATACATGATAAGTGACACTTGGGAACTCGGGAGTCGAGCGTATGCATGACCCCCGATTTTCCGGGGCGTTACAGATATATATATATATATATATATATACACATATACAAGTTCAAAAGAATGTAAATGGATCGTACCAGGCGTTACCCAACAAAATCACAAAAGGAATATCATGTCCAAAAGAATAGGGCTGAGTCCACAACTCGGCAATCCAAATCCCGTCTACTAGGCCGACGGGGAACCGTTCATCAGCTGGAAATAGGATAGCTCGTCCTCCTTATCTAGGCTCGCGCCGAAAGGCTCCTCGTACTCAGCATCACCCGTAACTACTGAAGAGTCTGGTTGGTGTTTTAAAACACCATCCTAGAGTGAGAGTGAGTGATCAACTCAGTGGGTGCTATTAGTCTTTAGTTGTAACAGGCATCACTTATATTATGAACTTAATGAAAATCAATCATTCACAAACACCTAACTAATCTTATTAATGCATATGCATGATAGATGATATGATGCATGCCCTCGCCACAACACTCCCTCAAGCGACACCATCTCACGCTCGCATATGACAACACTCCCTCATTGCGACCTCGCCTGCCGAGTTG
Organism: Magnolia changhungtana; assembly: GCA_030180095.1. Lineage (NCBI taxonomy): Eukaryota > Viridiplantae > Streptophyta > Magnoliopsida > Magnoliales > Magnoliaceae > Magnolia > Magnolia changhungtana. The sequence continues at coordinate 2,643,157 of JASAUF010000162.1, forward strand.
TCAACCTAACTAGTGCGATGCGACGATAGTGTTAGCCGAGTTCTTAGTTAATTCCATTCATCCAGCAGGTTTGAGAATCTGGTACACCCCACGTATCAATGCCCTAAACTGGTTGCGAGGCCAAGGCCCCCAACGTGTGAGGCCGAGACCCCGCGATCCTTGATCCCGTTGGATTTTTCATCCCCGATTTCAAGCACATGGGGAGTGCCGAGAGAAAGGGATCACTCGCGGTCGCTACGGGGAGGCGCGTCACCCCAGCGTAGGCTGACAGCTCGGACACAGTGTCCCGTTCCACCATGCCCGGCTCACGAGACTGTAGACCGATATTTAATTCGTTATCGATGGGCGACAACGGTTGTAGGGTGTGCCAGGTTCCATACATGTGTGAGCAAATAGGGTTAACAAAACAAGATTGGTCAGCCAGTAGACTAGACCGCATGAGTTTAGGCAAGCATGTGGCGGAACGACAATGGGTACAAGCGACCCATGTAGTCTAACTACTGTCACCCACATGCACTCGCCCAAATTCATGGGTTTAGCCTCAGGACGGTCCTACTAACAGGACTGCCTTCGCTCTCCTCGTATTCCTGACCAACACAAGGGTTGGTGGTGATTCATAATATGCCAAGAATTCAAGTTATCAACTAACTCAACAATATCATGTTCTCATGCATCTCAACATATGAATCAGATACTCCTAACAATCAATGCTAACATTATCATGAGACAAGTGCATGTGTATTGTGTGGGTTTGTGGGGAAGCTAAGCAATTCCTACATCTCAAAGAATTAATCACACAAGAAAAACGAATCATACATGTTATGAAACAACACCATATGAGAGAAATCAAACAAAATATGAGTATGTAATCATCCATGTACTAAATCATGTGAGAGGCAAGGTCAATTATCAAATGAGAACTAATCATGCAATTCCACACAATTCCAACAAACATACAATTCCTAGGTCTCCTCTGGATTCTTCAATACAACATCCCAAACAAATAAAATCATTAAGCTTATACTATAATTGGTGCTAGGCCACCTAAGGGTAATAGTCCGCACCTTCGGATTCGTTGAAGGCTTGGGAACAACCTAGGAGATGTTGAGTTTGGGGATCGAATGGACAGAATCCCTAAAAGTAACCATTTGTAGGTTAGGTTTCCATGTAAATCCCCCTCATCACAAGGGTTTTAACAAAAAAGGGTGATAGATCTTACCTACATGATCAACGAAGTGAAAAGGGTGGTCGCGAATGAGGGATTCTTCTTGGAGAAGATGCAGGGATTTGTGGGGTTTGATTTCCTTGGGCCCCACCTTGATTTAGGGTCCACCTTGCTCAACTTTACTCTCTTTCTTCACTCTCCCTAGCTCTCTCTCTTCTCTCTTTACTCTCTCCCTCTTTCTCTTTTTCTCCCCTTTGAAAATGAAAAATCGTATGGGAAGAGGGGTGCCCCAAATGAGACCCTTTTATAATGCCAGATTTGGTGCCATGGCCCCAAGTGTTGGGTTTTTACTATACTAACCCTATGGGAGGTTTATTCTATCTCCTAGGGCCCACTATAGGGTATAAGAGTCGATACCCACTGTTGGATAGTTGACCCTAGTGATGATCTACATATGGATATGATCGGCCCGTCATTTGGATGCGCCGATCGACAGATATGATCAGAAGTCTATTCAACAGTCACCGATAGTCGATCGAGGCCACGGCTATACGGTTATGAGCAGAGAAATATTCTTACTCCACGTGTGAAGTTTGGTTGCAAACCGACAGTCCGAAATCCTCAACTTTGCACAAGAGTGGACGACCCAATTCACTTAAGTTTCAACTCCTTTCTTTAGGGTATTTGCACTTCTCATGTACTCGTCCTTTGGCTCAAGTTGAGCAGTTCTGGATAGCACCCAGGTCTGACTCCCGCGATGGACGTCAAGCCCAGTAAGATAGACATTACTCTATAATTTTGTAATTAGTGACCCACCAACGAGCGATTTAGAGCTTGTTCGGGAAATCGAGGCATTTCTGAAATGAATTAGGTATTGAGATTTCTCGTGGGCGATGATTAGGGTTTGGATTAACTATGTTCATAGTGTGGCCTATTTATAACTAGTGAAAGTGGAGATTTAGTCATGATTACTCTAAACCGTCAGTTTTAGGTTAAAAGATTAACGGGGTTGATTTGGTCTATTAGTCGAGATCCGGGCCTCATCTGACTCGGCTTCGGTTAGATTTTCAATTTAGTCATGATTGTCTTGATTAGTTAGCGATGGGTCGGTCAGATTTGGGTCCTATGTGAGTAAATCATGAGGCTACACCTGATGTTCAAGTGATTGGGCGGATTCGTTGGCTTCCTACGGTTGATTAATTGGACTTGTGCGGTTATTTACTGGTACCACCCCTGTATAAACTAACATTAAGTGTTAATAGTCATTAAGTGGTATTATAAGTTAATTAAAAAAATTTTCAAGAATTTTTGGAAAACCCAAAACAGTGAAAATCCAGGATGTTACATACCCTCGGGGCCTGTTTGGGAGCGTGGATTAATTGGGAAACTCTGGAACTCCAAGGATTGAAAACTCACTGGATTTGAAATCCTCCCTATGTGTTTGACACCCTGGAGTGTGAATAAACTTTAATCCAAAAGTACTTATGCATGGTATATTTATAGGGGTTTGAATTTAATTATTAAATCAACTTTAATATCTCTAATTAGTGAGATATGTAATTTTTGACACAATGGTTGTGATAAGTCCGCTGAAATATATGCTTTGCCTAAAAATGATGAAATTCTAAGTCTTGGATGGGCCACAAGCACAAGATCATGTCTGAGTGACTAATCAATGATTTTTAATCGTTGATTTACATGGTCAATATTTGGCCAGTGCTGATCATCATTCTTGGGCTATGTGGCCAATAGAATGATAGTGTATAGTGACACACATGTTACATTTACAACTATTCAAATAATTGCATGTGTAATCCAAGCTCTCATCCTGGATTGCAAACCCCCTCAAGGAAGGAATTTGAAACCCCCGCATATTTTATACTACCAAACAACCGGGGGATCTGAAACCCCCTTAAATCCCCTCCAATCCACGGTGCCAAATGACCCCTTAACTTTATTAAAGAGTTGGAAGACAAATAAACATTACAATAAGCACCTGCGGCACGTTTAATAATAAACATTTAATCCCCATTATTTTCATTTTTGTAGTAGAGATAAAATACATATCATGATACTGCCATAGAACTTTCCCACTATCTCTGGCCAATCCATGTCCTAGGTCGCAACACCTGAGTCGTGTAAGTAAAATTCGTTCCGACCATCATCAGATTCTATACTAAATTCAAGATCTTGGGAAAATGTAGAGGTTTTGAGATTTTGTACGTTATTTTCTAGGTGTTTATCAAGCTAATCTCTTGTACTTGAGATTCAAATAAGATTTCTCACTTGATCTTTTCATCGAGTCACATCTCATAAAAAGTGCGCATGGCCCACTTACTGTCGAAAGCTTTTCTCTCTTTACACGTGTGGTCCATACGCGTGTGTTCACACCATTTTTTCTTTTTCTCTCTCCACGTTCATTGCATGCTCCGTACCCTGTGGATAGAGGGGATGTGTCAAAGGAATGGAGTCTCTGGGAAAAAAGGTAAAGAAGTTAAAGCAGTTCCAAAATATATATTTTATCAACTAACACAGAAGTAGACAGTAGAAAAGTATTTATAGAAGAAAAAAAATTGATCTTGTGACCATTATCTATCCTGTGAATGTAGACCGTTGTTTTGTTTTGTGGGCCATGTATCCAAAGTTTAAGATATTCCAATCTTGAATGTTTTGAGAGTAATCCACCATCAGTTTAGATGATCAGACATGTCCCAGAATCAACGGCTACAGTTGACTTATTTTACCCAAACGTGCCCTCATGCACCAGTATGCCTATATGAGAAAAGTTATTCACTGATCCAGACCGTTGATAGCACGATGCTACCGTATTAAATTCTCCTGACCCTTTGTTAAGCCGAGTACAATCAGACGGTCAGAAGAGGAGAACCGAGAAACGATAGAGAACATGCAAACTATTTGATGGGTAGGATCTCTCGATCAGGACTAGTATTTCTAATAATCACACGTGAAGTTTGTCACATAATATCTACGGTTTGGATCAATGCACCATGGGCCCCACTAACGTGAAAAAGGTGCATCAGGATAAGAGAGCCATGAGACCAAGGTTAAGATGGAAAAAAAAGTGACACGTGTCCAACCACCGGTGAGCTCATCATGACGTTAGGCCCCCGCAATGCAATGAAAACCGTCCAGCTGTGGGCCCGAGCAACAAATATCCCAACCATTGCATTATTTTTTTATTTTTATTTTTTGCTTTTTTCTGTAGAACGTCACATCAAAGACGATAATTTGAGGCGAGATATTGTCGTTACGCTTTTATTTCGTACAGAACATGTGACCTGAGTTTTCGCTCGAGGATATCTCGTCCTACAGATGACGGAAACGCCCATGTGCAGTAGCAAGGGCTTTCCCACGTGTGGGGACCACTATTCAATGATCCAAACCGTTGATCTAACATAAATCATCCTGAATAAGATATGATGAGTCTAGTATAGTTGGTCATCAATCAAGAATCCATAACGATGTTAGTTCCAATCAGATCCACGGTCTGGATCACTTAAATCTGGATTCCAAGTGCCTCGATGATTCAGAGCCACACGATCTGACATACAAAGTAAAATGGAAGACAGATTGGATTTTCTCGAGGAGCCATTCGCAACGAGACAAAACGCGAGAAAACGATGTTTATCTCAATTTCCACCGCCCGTTGGTGCGAGTGGGAGAATAAAGATAGAATCTCAAGTGGGACCCACCATCATTTAAGTCATTTCAGATGCTTCGAGGACATCGTACGCAACGAGCGCATTGGCCATGTGTACAGATCAGCATCTTGTTTTCGGACCGTTGATTATGAGGCCGGGATCAGGAAATCCGTGGAGTGGCCGACAGCGTTCTGCCACTGTCAGAAGCTCGCAGAGCAGTTGAAATATCTCACAGGTAGGTTTCTCTACTTCCAAGCACCAACGTTCGCACGTACCAACTTGACACCCGTGCGTGATCAAACGGTTATTCTAGCGCTGGCCCAAAAAAATAGACGGTTTCAACTCATTAGTTTCATCAAAGCTCGTAAAATGTATTCGGAAGTTAGATCGCTCTTTTGTACCGTCCATTTATTTTTTCTTACTAGAGACTTACCTCAAACAAAGGATATTCGTTCATTTTAAGGAAGTAATAAATAACAGTGGGCCCATCAAATTAACGGCCCAGATTATGTAGATAGTGCCATATTTGTAAATTCTTGCCTTTGGCGCGTGCAGATGGCAATTGCGAATCGTTGTCCGCGTATACACGAGGCTTGTGGTCTACTTGGCTCGGAAATGAAGACGCATCAGACAAGAGCGGGAAAGTCCCATCGTACCGAACTGGCAGAGTCGTATTGCATGGATTCCAACCAACCCGCGCATTATTGCATGCTGACGCACCAGTTACTGAAAGTGGGCCCCACCTATTTTCTACCGTTGATCTAATGGATCGTATCGGTGATGGATGGTGATCCACAAATAATCCATCGCGTTGGTCTAAAATAAAACAGGAATAGTTATGAAATTGGAAAATATTGGATAACCAAGATCTTGATGGGACCCATCTGTTAGCTGTTCCGATCGCTTTTGGCCAGGTGGATAGTCGAGGACGCTGTTCCCGTTCCATGCATCAAGATAAACTGGGGGATGGTACGGTAGAGCTAGAAGAATCGGATATGGTAGAGCGCGATAGGACACGTGGCAGGATGATTTATCCACCGAATCCCACGCATGTGTTTAAGGACGAGTGACCACTAACGTTTTAAAAATGAAACACGCGTGGCAATCATTAATCCGCTGCATCTCTGGCCATTAGCTGCGTTTTCACCGTTGATTTTATCGCCTTAGATCAGATGGATAGGATTGTATGCTAGTTTGATTTCTGAGATATGAATCACCCCTGGTAGGGATCTTCAAATGGACTGACACGATTTGCAAATTCTACTGCAATATGTATTGTAGAGGGATGGATCTACCCTCTTGCGGTTCTTCCATATAGCTTCGGATTACTGCGATTCCGTGCGCGGGGGTACATCAGTTTCCCGTAAAACCTGTTACAGGGAGTTCCTGTAACCTAAATCTCCGTGGGGCCCACCTTGATTTTTATACGCCAAGCCTCGAGAATATTTCGGAGGTGGGCGTTCAATTTCAACTGTTGCTTATGGTATGGACGGATGTGATTTCACACATGCCTCTCGTTGGTCCCCACAGAGCTTTGGGTTACAGCCTTACAGGAACTGCCCGTAAGCTTTGTTGCAGGAAACCCGCGTCCGGATTCCTCGAGCAATATGGAACCTTCCATGTTCTTCGTGAGACATCCACTTCGTCGATAAAAATAAGCTCCTTATTTCCACTGTAAAGACCAAAAATAAGCCTAGTCCAAAATTCAAGTGGACCACAGCACTGGAACAATATAAACTCACGCTTAAAGTCACTATGTTTAACCTATATTGGCCCCACTAAATTCTTGCTGGGTCAGTGTGATTGTTGGAATACACCTTCATCCTTTTGAGGTGCAACTGATGAACGGCTTGGATGAAAGGTTGGACAGACGAACACACCTATGGTTGGCGTATACTCCCAATGTTATATGTGGTGTGACCCACCTGAGATGTGTGTATGGATGATTTTTAGTTTAAGGACCTGTAATCTAGGTGGGAACCTGATGAACGGAGTGGATTTCATACCAACATAGGGTAGCCCTACAGAGGTAGGGTGTTTTACCCGCTGCATAAAATCGGTGTGGTACAGGATTCTGGTGCAAGTGATCATGATTAATGACAAAGACTTCACCAAGCAGAGGTGTGCTGGGTTGTCATGCAGGACCCTCGTCCCACCAACATGTCTTTTCAGTAGACAATCCGTACCATGAAAACAGTGGGCCCCACCATGTGAATAAGTTGAAACGAAAATCAGTCAGGTACGCTCCATACAGGGGCAACGCTGTTGAATAAATGTACAACCGACAGTCTCGCCAAACGTACAAGTGTGTCTAACGCGATTTATTTTTTTCTATCCACTTCTAGCGATTCAGGTTCCCTGATGAGCGGTTCTGATCTCTTACACGAGCCATACGGAACTCTGATTGGTTGCGACCCCAAACCAGCCAGGTGGATGCGGCCCTAACTGTGGGCCCGTCTCATTGCATGTGTTGTAAATCCACGCTGTTCATCAGTTTTTCCTGCTCATTTTACAATATGATTCTAAAAATGAAACAGATAAAAAACTTAAGTGGACCACACAGTTGGGATTGAACTCCCACCATTAAAAACTTCTGGGCCACAAAAGTTTTAGATCAAGCTTCTATTTGTATTTTCGCGTCAACAGGTTGGATGGAAAATAAACATTACGGCGGGCCCGAGGAAAACTCTAATGGTAGGCGATCAGTGAACCTGAGATTTTTATCGGCTTCGTTTTGCCGTCTATACCTTAAAATGAGCCGGCAAAACGAATGGACGGCGTAGATATTCACATATACATCGAGGTCGGTCCCAGTGGCACCTAATATCCGCGTTCAGCCATGCGTTTCCACGTTCGACTAGGGCGGACTTCATCGTTAAGTACAAGAAGTAACCCTGGTGGGGCCACTGTGATGATTTTGAGAAATCCCCTCCATCCATCCGTTTTTTTGTGAATGAACCGTGCCCAATTCTCAAGTAGGCCAAAAATGTGAGAATTGAATTTTGATAGTTGACATAACCGTGGGCCATATTAGTTTTTGAATAATTATAATATTTGTTTTTTCAGATCATCCGAGTAGGAATGACGTTTTTAAGAGTATGGATGGCATGTAAACATCACTGTAAAACCCAGGGAGGCAGGGGCGGCTCTAGGGGGTAGGCAAGTGAGGCAATCGCCTAGGGCCCTAATTATGAAGGCCCTATATTATAGCAAAATTAAAGTTTCTTAATTATGGAAGTCCTAAATTATAGTAAAATTTAAATTAAGAAGAACAAAAAAAACCTGAAAATTTTGAAATAAAACTTATTGGAAGGCCTATAAAATAAAAACATCTAAAAATTAATTTACAAATTTGAAATTGAAAATAAAAAACCAATTCTAAAAATTAGCACTATCAATAATAACAATCTAACTCTAGGTCTCTTTTCAAAATAATAGCACCATTCTCAATAAATTCTTCTCCTAAAACTTAGGACCATAACTACCTACTTTATTGCTAATTACTGTTAATTAAGTTCTCAAAAAATTAAATTCCAATGCCTTTTTTTTATGACTTGTCTTATTTTTTTAAACTAAGAAGCCCCATTTTTATTTTCTAAACTTAAAAAGCCTCATTTTTATGACTTGCCTAATGCCCCCAAAAATGTTGAGCCGCCCCTGCAGGGAGGTTTCAACCGTAAGAATTTTCATAACCACCTTTTTCCTTTAGTTCGGCCCACTTGAGTGGTGGATCCTGTTCAATTTTGGTCTCAAAGTCAAATATGACCTCACAAGACGGATGGACAGGGTGGATTCCATACAAACTTCACGGTGGGCCCCACCTGGGTTCCCTGCGCAGGAACTTACTTTGGCACGAAATCCGCGTCCGTACGTGAGTATCATTGGAAAACATTATCGCATCAACCGTTGAGTAGCCTTTTCGTTGTAAGGACGCGGATTGCGTCCTACCCTTAATCCGTCCGGGCAGGGCTCTCTGGGACACACCGTGATGTAATAATTTTATCCAGGCCGTTGAGATTTTCTATCAAATCAATTTAAGGTACGAGATAAAAAATGAAGTAGGTTCACAGCTCCAGTGGACCACACCAAAGGAAGCTGAAATAATATGACACACACCGTTGAAACATTTCTAAGGGCCACCGTGATGTTTTTTTACTATACAAACTATTCAGAAGGTCTTGTAGACATGGATGAAGCGAAAACATAAATATCAGCTTGATCCGAAACTTCTCCAGCTCCTGAGAAGTTTTTAATGGTGAACGTTTAATCCCCAATTTGTGGTCCATTTAAGCCTTTTACATGGCTATTTTTTTGTATTATACATTAAAATGATTTGAGAGAAAATCTCAAAGGCGTGGATAAAATTATTACATCACGGTGGGTCCCAGAGAACCCTGCCGGGACGGATTAGGGGTAGGACGCAATCCGCGTTCTTCGTTGGAAACGAGTAACGACAATACAAAGCTGCACTGCTTGTTTAATCAAAAGTAACTAGGAGCCGCCGTCGTCTCCAAGCACACGGCGGGGACCACAGAGATGTCCGTTTTGGAATCCAATCTGTCCATCAGTTTTTCCAGCTTATGGAAGGATGAAAGATGAAAAATGACATAAGTGAAAGAACCAAGTGTGCTACACCAGAGGAAATAGGAAATAGTGAAGTTGAAATGGTTACCTTTGAAACCTTCCCGGGCTCAGTCTGATGTTTTCATGCCATCCAACCCGTTCATAAGGTGAGAAAGAAGAGAAATAACAAACATCAGTCCGTTCTAAAGTTTCTTTGGGTCCAATAACATTTCAGTGGTTCACGTTCAGTTTCTATGTTTCCTTTAGTGTGTGGTCCATTTGAGCTTTGGATTTAGTTAATTTTTGTTCTCTCGTACTTTCATTATCTGAAGACACTGACGGACGGAATGGATTTCAACCGGATACCCTCGTAACAGAGACCGGATCCGATGCAAAGCTTCGTACAAAATGCATTTTCCGCGAAGCCTCAATTGGCCGTCCGGTACCTCCGTACCTGCTTACGGCTGAGATTGGGCGCGGCTTGGGTGGATCCCTCGGTCTAACGAGGTGGGTGAGATCCTTGACTGTGAGGCTCACAGTAATATATGTTCCTTAAATCCACACCGACCAACTATTTTGACAGCTTATTTTAGGTATGATTCCAAAAATAAAGAAGATCCAAATCTTAGGTGAACCACACTAAGGAAACAATTGTGATTGAATCCCCGCAATTAAAAAACTTCTTGGAGTTCACTAGAATGTTTATCTGTCATCCAACCTGTTAATAAGGTCATAAAGACCTAGATGAAGAGACCACAAAATATAATCTTGACCCGAAGATATTGTGGCCCACGAGAAGTTTTCAATTGTCAATTACTATTGTTTCCTGTACTATGGTCCATCTGAGATTTGGATCTGTTTTATTTGATGAATCTTGTCCTAAAATGATTTTTCAGTAAGGATGGACGGAGTGGATGTAGTCACATACATCATAGTGGGCCCCACAGTCAGGGGCCTCACCCACTTCGGTAGCTCTGGGGATTCACCGAAGCCGCGCCCGCTGAGATTGTAGCACGTATGCAAGGGGTAATTACGCCCGAAAGAATTATAAAAGTTAAAGTAACCGCGAGTACCGTTCTCTTTGGCGATAGTGAAAACAGATACTCGAGTAATCTTTTGATATTCTGGCTGTGTAAGATGCTCGATATGCAGACGCCCCAGGCTTGTCTACGTGGCAGACTAATGTATCAATCTGGTCCGTTAATATACTGCAATCGTGATGGATACTTAATTTTACAAAATAAAATCCATATAAAACTCTAACCTGTTGATTTTACTTATCTTACTGAAGTTTTGACCGTTGACTTCCTTTTTACATACGGTCAACTTGATGACTAAAGATCAAGGTATATAGCCTGTTAATATATGTATCTTTCTCTATGTAGAAAATCCATGATAGATTCATGCACGTGGACGGACTAATTTTTAAATTACTTTGACACGTGTACAGTAATTAGATAGATCTACCGTATTCTCTTCGTTCTGGGTACACCGTATCATCCCTTTAAAAAAATTGTCCCAAGGAGGTTCACGAATCACCATACGAAACGTCTCCTTTGCATTAATGCCGCTTTTTCTTTTACTTTCTGTCCGAGATCGGCGACAACGAAATAGGGCTGCGTACTGAGTAAAGCTCTGTTGGGCCACCATGAAAGTATGTGGTTTATCTACGCCGTCCATCCGTTTCCCCCCTTCATTTTAACGGTTGAGTCCAAAATTGATATATATTTAATATCAAGTGGACCATACCACAGGAAACAGTAGGAATAATGATTTCGACTGTTGAAACCTTCCTAGGGCCCACAGTGATGTTTATTTGTCATCCAAACTATTCATAAGATCGAACATACATGGATGAAGGGAAAAACAAATATTAGTTTGATCTAAAACTTCTATGTCCCTTAAGAATTTTTCAACGGTATACATTCAATTCACACTGTTTCTTATGGAGTGGTCCACTTGAGCTTCGTATATACTTTATTTTGGTTTTTAACATCTAAAATTATCTGGTAAAATGGATGGACGGAGTGGATGTAAATGATATATTACGGTGGGCTCCACAGAGTTTACCCAGTATGCTTAGCGTACTGAGTTACTCAGTACGCAATCCGCTTCCGGCGACAATACCTAAAGCGTAAAGTTGTGGGGCCCACAATGACGGTCTTGTGAAATCAACACCGTACATCAGATCATAAATCAATTTTCACCGTACAAAGGAAATATCATGTCTGGCACAACTCCTGTGGCCAACAGAAGTGTTGAAAATGTAAACTTTCGACTGAAACCTCTATTTTCATGCGGTGTGATTTGTGTATGTAGATGATTTTAAGTTATGTGGTCTAGCATCTAGGACCCAACGTGGTGGACGAACAGGACTTTACATAGAGAGGATGTTTGGCGACCCAAGACCCGCTGCCTAAAACAGAGTGTGGACTAGGTATGTAGGGCCCACCATGTTGTGAATGTAGAATCGACTCCGTGCATCATGTTCTGTTCTCGATGTCGGTCCTTGAGGTTTAAAATCAGCTACAGATGTTTAGTTAGATGTGCCACAGACATGGAACAGTAGGAATTGGATGCCGACCACAGTTTTTTTTTTTTTTTTTTTTTGTGGGACCACCATAGGTGTATCTTTTATCAAACCCGTTAATCAGGTTTAAATCATCAGGAAGAGTAGAAGTGATAAAAATCAACATCATAAAATTTTTAGGTGGGCCACACCGTGTGAACTTAACGGTTTTCAGAGCAATTTTGCACTGTTCCCTTTGGTTCGGTCTATATGAGTTTTGAAACGGGATTATCTTTTGTGTATACGGTGCAGATAATGGTTTTACCATGATGGACGGACTAGATGTTTCATATACAACTTGGTGGACCCCGCGGAGTTGGGATGTTTTACCGGAACGCGGTTTGGCTGCTGACCCGCGGACCAGCCAGCTAGCTGGTGTAAAAGCTCTGTGGGCCCCACCATGATGTATCTGTTTTATCCACGCCGGCTATCCATCTTGCCAACTCATTTTAATACATTAACCCCGAAAAGAGGCCGATCCAAAGCTGAAATGGACCACACCAAAGGAAACATGAGTTATTGATCTGTCTGATTTTTAGATACCCATCCTATCGTGACCTTGCAAGAGAGATGGATGGAGAGGACTTGTCACGGACATCTCTGTGGACCCCACATAGCCAGGAATATCTCTTTGCCCGGGGTCACAGGCAATCCACTGGACCACTTCCACCGAAGAGAACGAGGGAGCATTACGAAGAGAAAAACATCGATACTCATGCGTCTCTGTATAGAACTCGTGGCAGGGTGATGCTCAGATCTGATCCGTCCACATGCAGGGCCCTCGAATGGATGATTTATGCTTCAAAAATCATTCTTATTAGACAATTCTATCCTTTTAACTTTTATACTATTTATCCTACTACATATTTAACTATTAACTCTTTTTTCCCACATAGGAGAATTGTTCAAACGAACCATTGATCGTCAAAATCGGTTCCATCAGATCATTTATCTATAAGTTCTGACTAATTTAACCGTTAAACTTCAAGATAGGTCCAAAGAAACGGCTTATATTCAAGATTGATTTATTTAGAGCACTTACCCTCCCGATCTTTCTCATATGGTCACTAGTATTTGATATTAGTCCAATTAGGCTGTTGTGGGTGTTATTTTGGTATTTTCTAGTATTTCTTGCTGTTATTTGGTGCCTGTGGGGGTTTTATAGTGTTGATGGGTGTTTTTGGTGTTTACGAGTTTTCTAAGAGTTTTTCTTTTTCATATATTTTTTTAGTTTTTCTTAATATTCTATAATATTTCTTGGTGCTATTGGGTACATGTGGATGTGTACATGTGCTTGTTTTTTCTGTTTTTAATTGTCTCTTTGAGTTTTGAGTGTTTACTGATTTTCCTTCGTATTTCCTGATATTTTCTAAGTTTTGATTTTTAGTGTCATTTGGGTTTGTGTGTGTGTGCTCGCTCACCCTGACTCCCATTATTTTTCGGGTTTTTTTCCTTAGTGTTTTCAAATTTTCTTAATGTTTCTTGTTATTTTTTAGTATTTTGGCTGTGTTTTTTAGTGTTTCTTAATGTTTCAAGGGTTTATGAACATTTCTTAATATTTCAAGATATTTCAAAGTATTTTATGTGTTTCTACATATTTGTGTTTTTAATTACTTTAAAAAAAAAAAAATTGTTTCTTACATTTTTTAATGTTTCTTAGTATATTTAAGACTTTCTTGTTGTTTTGGAGATTTTTTTTAGTGGTTATGGTTGTTTTTTAAAGTTTTCGTGTTTTTACTAGTGTTGATGGGTCTTTTTATAGTTTTATTTTTTGTATATATGAATTTTCTTAAAATTTAGAGTCGTATTAGATGTTTCTTGGTATTTGAACTTTTTAAAAGTTTTTAAGGTGTTTTTAGGTAGATTTTGGTGTTTGTGGTTGTTACCGGTCTTTTGCTGTGTTTTTTTTTTTTTTTTTTTTCATTAAAGTGTTTTGTAGTGTGTTTTTTGTGCTTTCATGCATTTCTTCACACACACACACACACACACACACACACACACACACATATATATATATATATATATATATATATATATATATATATATAATTGTTTGGAGGTGTTTTCAAACGTTCCCAGGTGTTTCTTGATGTTTTGAGATGTTTTTTTAGTAGTTTTGTGTGTTTATTAATGTTTAGGGATTTATAAGTGTGGTTATATTTTCCTGATGATTGTGCTTTTGAATGATTTTTATTTTTATTTCATCTTCAAGTGATTCTTAGTGATTCTTATTGTGTTGAGTGTTTTGTTAATGTTCCTAGCTATTTCTTAATGTTCTTGTGTTTTTTTTTTTTTTGGTCTAGCTAATTTAATGTGCTTATGGACCATTCAAGCAGTGTATTGCTGCAAATGCAATCGTAACCATGCATTTAGGTTTTCCCTCCATGTTAGTCATGTATTTTAAAATCTAAACTCTTTTGCAGCTCACGTGGATTACATCATAGAAAACAATGAACACTAGTATGACACTTATCAATAAAACTTTCATATGTAATGTGTCAATTTCAAATCATAGATGGGAATAATTTTTTAGGATGTATGGTAAGAATGAGGTGATTGACCATATATATGCACTGTTCGAATTCTATGTACACATCACTAGTGGGCCCCATCCCAACTGGAATCCTACTCGAAAATGCAAGCAGGAAAGAGATTTTGCATTAGACAAAAATGTCCAAGTTGTAGAAATGAGCCACTTTACAATGCTTCAGTTGATCCGGTCCTATAAAACTCAAGACAGTCCATGATACATGATATTCACTCTCTCAAACACTGCACATATAGCCCGTATTAACTCAAACTAATCTGATTAAATTATGGAACCTACTTACCAAAGTTATCGTCGGATACTTGATTGTTGTAACGGGACAATGAATGTTTTTGATTTTCACCGTCCATTTAAATGTCCACCAACCACGATAGTCCAATAATCAAATAAAGCATAATTTTTTGTTTGTGATATAAATAAATAGGCAACCAAATTTGTATGGTTTTAATTTGATTGGCCTGTTTGTTAGGTATGCAGTTTCTAAGTGCATGAGTATCATCTGTCACACTCTGTAAAGTGTTTTTTTTTAATTTTTTTTTCTCATAGATGACAGTAGCTCCCTTCCTACGCTTCGTGTGAAGTTTATAAATGATAGGAATTTTTACAGCCAAATTCCACATGAATATGCCTTTTATGAAATGATGCTGGATAATTGGAAATTCTAAAGAGGTGTTTTGAGTGAATTCCGATTCTCTGCTTGTGGCAAGCAGGAAAATCCTGTGTGTTGCAATTTAATTGGGCCACAGTATTACACGGGACATTTAATGTAATAATGCTTATGATGTGAATGATAACATGGACCAATCATGATTCACAAAAACAAAGCTCTCTTACCTGTGGCAAGCAGAGGATACAAATTCCTTTTAGGGAAATCAGTTCCGTTGTCTAGTTATTCTTTTAAGGTTTTTAAGGGGCATACCTGATATGTGTATAACATTCAGTCTAACGTATGTTCTCCATCATAGACAGATCCAACTTTACAAAACTGAATTGGGGTGTGTGGGCACCACCGTGAGCATTGGACATCAACATTGTGCATTTAATGGGTCTCCTTTAATTTATGGGACATCTCAAAAATCAACCGTACACGGAACTTAAGTGGGCCATACCGTCTAAAACAACATGAAGATATTCCTAAAGCATATAAAAGTACTTGGTGAGGCCAACCTGAGTTTTAGATGCGGCTTGCTCTGACCCCTCATCCAAGTGGGATGCGCACAATGGATGGGTTGGATTTGTGAACCACATCTCGGTGGGCCCAATAAATGATTATAAATATTTGAATGGGAGGGTAACTCCTCTCAACTTTTGTACGGCCAACCCAAGTTCATAGTACCACTTCCATATATATATATATATGTGTGTGTGTGTGTGTGTGTGTTGTAGATACGCACCTTTGCACACATGTCATGAGCGTCTAATCTGTATAGCTCATGTAACGTGGAATCCCATGATACCTCATGGGTAAAATTTTCACATTAATTTAAAATTTTGGTGAGCCATACCAAAGAAAAATGTAAATCAAGGGAGAAAACTATTTTCATTTTTTATGGCCCACCAAAGTTTTGGATCAAAGTAAAATTTGGGCCTAAGAGGTTTCAAGAGGTGCTGCTTCACGTTGATTGTTCAAATTTTAGAGTCACATCCGGTGTTAAGGTGGGGAATTTTGGTGCAACTCACATGGAATGAGTATGACAGCTAACCCATCTAAAAAGTGCACCACATTATTATAATCAAAGAAGCGGGTAAATTTAAAATTGGCACACCTAATAAACTAACCAAAATTTTGGAATTGTCATTTTTACAAATAATGCCTGTACGATTGAAAATTCCGAAGAGTTGTTTCTCTTGGTTTATTTATTTTTTTTTCTTTAAAAAGTATTGAAGTTGAGAATTGTGGGGCAGACCTACTGTGTGTAAACCGTCCAATCCGTCCAACATGTGCACCCCACCATCATAGTTATCCTAACGAAAGATCTGGCCGATTAATAATCAGGTGGGCCACACTTGAATTTTGGATGCTTTTGAGTGTTGTATAATATCTTTATAGTTTGGCCCACCTTGTGCTTGGATCCACCCACGTCTGTGGCAGCCATATACATCCAACGTTCACAACTCAGGCGGGCGAAAGCATATAAAACATGAATGGCTGGAAAACAACGTGGTTGTCAATTAAGTTTGTAGGCTGTGGTCCACCTAAATAGTGAAATTGCCTGATATTTTAGGCGGAAATTGAAAGCAATGTTTCCAAAACTATGAAAAGCCCACATCTCACATTCGTGATTCATTTCTGCACGTGTGCAAGCGTGTGGAATTAGCCAGCCCTAGATCTGGAATCTTGTATTTGGAGGGTTGCTACTTCCGCACGCTTGAGTTCCACTGGCACACGTACTTTAAAACTAATTGTCATTCTCTGACGAGTGACTCCGACACGCACGTGTATCTCTTTCCCTCGTGCGAGGCGAGTACACTTTCAAGGTGCACGTGCAAGTTGTGCTCCGCGGGTGTACTAAAATAGTCCACTCGACCCAACGCACATGTACTTCTTTCCCTCACGCGAGGCGTGTACACTTTCAATTTGTGCTCTGCGGTTGTACTAAAATAGTCCGCTTGACCCAATGCACGTGTACTTCTTTCCCTCGTGCGAGGCGTGTACACTTTCAAGGTGCACGTACAAGTTGGGCTCCGCGGGTGACTAAACTAGTCTGCTTGATCGAATGCAGTGGCTTTTTATCGTTTTCTAACCGTTGGCATTTCTTCGGACACGTGTGTCCATCTGATGAACGGGTTCACCATTTTTTTCCTTCCGAACGAAGAACGCGGATTTCCTGCGAAAGCCTTTCCAAGAATCCTGCGGTGGAAACTTAGGTGGGGCCTACCGTGATGTTTGTGAGAAATCCACTCCGTCCATCCGTTTTTTGAGCTCATTTTAGTTTTTAAGGCAAAAAATTAGCAGGATCCAAGACTCAAGTGGGCCGCACTAAAGAAAAATGTGTGTAGGAAAAGTCCTGCCATTGAAACTTTCCTGGCATCGACAGTGATGTTTATATGCCATCTATACCGTTTATAACGTCGTTAATGTTGAGATGAAATGAAAACACAAATATTATCCTGATTCAAGGCTTCGGTGGCCACACGAAATTTTCAACTGTTGACGTTCAATACTCACGTTTTTGGCCCAGCTGAGTATTGGATCCGGATCATTTTTAGACCTAGATCCTAAAATGAGCTCACAAAACGGATGAATGGAGTGGATTTCTCAAAAACATCACCTCGGGCCCCACCTAAGTTCCCAGTGCAGGAACTTCCTGCAAAGGCTTTCGCAGGGAATCCCCGTCCCAAAAGAACATCCAACGTCCGTAGCATTCTATGAACGGTCCAGATCCCATGAAAAGTCCTCAAGCCCGTGTAAGTTATTTACCGACCCCTTGGATTTAAAAATAAAAAAGATGAAACCTTGACCACACGCATCTTTTCCAGCACGTGCCATTTTCCAAGTGGAAGACACATCTCGTGAACTGACCCTACGGTTGTGGCCACCTTATGCACGGCTCAGATGCTCCACATGCTTGCCAGTATGGGCACGAGAGCAAATGACTGACAAAAAGACAATGCCATTAGAAAGAAACAGATTTCCTTCTCTCCATTTCTCTACTGCAATTTTACAAAGAATAGGGGAAATTAAAGAAGAAAAAAAAAACTAAAACTACAAAATTCCCCCCTTTTTCTGGTTTGGGAGAGAGAAATCTACATGAAAAGCTCGGACTGCAACAACGTATAGTAGTTCGCAGCTTCGTCTTCCATCTCCCAAAACCCATCATAAGTTGAAATCTTCCCAATCTCTTCTTCAAATCCCCGTTCGTTTTCTGTAGTTGGGATACCAAGCTCGTCGTCCGAAGCTTCTAGAAGGTGCCTTATCATCATCATCTCGTCCTCTTCTTCTTTGAAGACTGGAGGAGGAGAAGTGGGATTTTCGAGAGATGACTGGTTGGGGTCAGCAGGCTCGGAGGGAGGGTCGGAGGAGAGCTCTTGCTGGAGGGTGGAGATGAGAGAAGAAACGTCTTGGGTTGGCTCTTCTTCTTCGGATTCGAGCAGGGAGAGGATTTTGTGGTATGAACAGCTCCGTCGTTTCGTTTCTTCTCCTTCTCCTTCTCCGTCTCCTTCTTCCCTGTAACGCTTTCGAGAAGGTTCGGTTTCCGCCATCTCAGAGACGGAGAGAGAGAGAGAGAGAGAGAGAGAGAGAGAATGAAAACAGATAGAAGGATGAGAGGGCAGAGAACGTTGGAGATTGAGAGAGGGCGGAAGGGTTAAATAGTGGAGATGTATGGAGAAAACGGTCAAAACAGAGAGAGAGAGAGAGAGAGAGAGAGAGAGCATGTGTGAAGAATAGCCTGTCAGAAAAGCAGAGCGTGTTAAAAATAGCAAAGCAGGAACAAAAAAGGAAAGAGTCTGAAAGTAGGCTTTGCTAAGCCCACACGCGTTTACAAATCAGCTAATGCACACGCACTAAATGTGCCAGCGTGAACGACGGGTGAAAAATCCAAACCATCCATCAGGTTAAAATGGTACATTCATTATGTGGGCCATGATATAATAAATAATATCATGGTTTAGATAAACTTTGATGATTTTCTGCAAACATAATTTTTTAGTTGATTATGGCCCATCTGGAAAATTGAATGATCTGATTCTTAGAATAGGAAAGCTAAATAGTATTAACCTTCTGGTGAATGGATTGGATGTATGCCAAGATGGCAGGATCCGTGTGCGCGTTAGTTGACTTGTACACGCGTGTGGGCTTAGCATGGAGGAGATATGCACGAAGTATTAACTGTAGAACCGCAGCAGTAAGTGCTAAAGATTTTCTTGCGATATGATAAATCACGAATTATGTTTTACCTGTTTCTCGCGATATGAGAAATTTACGTTTCTTTATATGCTTTATATCCCACTCGCGAGAGGATTTGATGAATGAATGCTCGCAAGAGTACCACAACAGCCTTCCCTCTCTCGGGATGCTGATTTCCCACTGCAACGGCTCTAAGGGGCCTACCGTGATGTCTTTGTCACATCCAATCCGTCCATCCATTTTTCTAGATCGTTTTAGGACTCGACCAAAAAAAATTAGCCAGATTAAAAACTCATGTCAGCTACACCGCAAGAAACATTGGGATTGAGACGCTCGGCATTGAAACCTTCTTGGGGCCCACAAAAGTTTTAAATGGAGCTGATATTTGTATTTCCCCTTCGTATTGGTGGGACTTATAAACGGGTTAGATGGCATATAAGCATCACAAAATGGCCACGAAGGTTTCAATGATGAGAGTTATGATCATTTTTCTAAATCATTTTAGGTGATCTAGTTTGTTCATTTATTTTTTAAAATTATTGAAAATATGAGCCCAAAAAGAAAGTAGACCCATGATAGAAAATGAAAGCCACAATTAAAAACATCTTAAAAGCTGCATAAGTTTAGATAAACTGATATTTATGTTTTCCCTTCATTCATATCTACGTGACCTTTTGATCACATCGAGTGGTCTAGATAAAACACGCACATCACGGTAGGCCCTACTATGTATAAGCAAGGGCAGGATGCATTCGCTTCCGGCTCCCTGAGGGACAAGTGGCATCTAAATCTACTTTTCAATTTTTATTTATTTATTTATTTATTTTTGAACCTTAATTACTAGGAAGTACTTTAAAGATGCCAACTAAGTAATGGATAGTTAATCTTGACCGATCATTTCATGGACCCACCAAGGATAGAAGATGCCGTGAAATCTCTCCTTTTGGAGGTTCTTGACCAACCAATGTCTACCCTTTTTTAATCTAGACCAGATGATCTAATTAAAAATGTGACCCATCTCATGGAAAGTCTAAATCTCTCCACTGTGCCATGTTGTAGCTCTGAATTTGGTTTTGAGATATCAAACAAGGCCAAAAGAGGTTTCCAAGTTCGTAGTCCAAGGAGAAGGGGAACTTAGGACTCATAGACGTGTAGTTCTTCGTTGAAATACGTGCTGTGGCTTGTTTTGTATCGTTTGCACTGAAGTGTATTGATTTTCAATTCTCACCAATGGGGCCACGTTATGAATTTTTCAAAATAAAATGACATTTTTTTTTGTAGGGTTTGATCACAGCCGTTGGATAGAAAAATGGAGTCTATCGTGTCTCTTGGTTAATAACCGTTTAGAAAAAAAAAAAATTAATTCAATTGGTGGTGTAATCAAGAAACATTACGAAGGGATAGGTAATTCTTCACGTGTATTGTGTGTATTCATTGGCTATTCTCTTCGATTTTGTATGTCAAAGGGTGGGAGTGGAATATTGCTTTGACAATAGCGAAATTGGTGAGAATTTTCCCATATGACTTCTTTTCTTCTTAACCGTCCACTTTTCATCATACGGAGCTTCCGATCACCCAACCAATCTTAGCTTTGGTCATTTCATGTTCATGGTGTACTTTGCCTAATGGATGGTCTGGATCTTGACATGTGTTGTACGCAGTATCACTGACAGTTAGCCCCCTGACTTAATTATACTGTGGCAGCATTTTATGGACGCTTTTTTGTTGAAATTGGACCGTTACATTTTTCCCCATTTGTAACCGTCTAATATTTGAGTGGGTTGTAGAACTTATCTATGCCACACACGTGTACAATAAAGCACATGTACACACCACACGTATGCCAACACAGCACATAGGTTAAAGTCGAATCCAATCAATCAGGTTCGTTCGACATTGTCTGTGTTTTCTATGAATCAGGTTCGTTCGACGTGTAGATGTTTCCCAATAGATGTATTGGATTTCAGACCTATGTGTTATATTGACAAAAATGGTAGCGTGTACCTGAGTTTTATTGCAGCTGCGTAAGTGCTTAGCAAAGCTATTAGTTGGATGTAACGTAAGCAATTCTTACGTAATTTTTGAAGTGCTAGCTTTCATCACTAACAAAATGGAAGTGCATCACCTACGTTTTTCTCCACTGAAAAGTTATCGCAGAGCCGCTGTATGTGATCTT
This sequence comes from Magnolia changhungtana, assembly GCA_030180095.1. Lineage (NCBI taxonomy): Eukaryota > Viridiplantae > Streptophyta > Magnoliopsida > Magnoliales > Magnoliaceae > Magnolia > Magnolia changhungtana. The sequence continues at coordinate 2,664,689 of JASAUF010000162.1, forward strand.
TTGTCATCGAGATCATGAAGGGTCATATAACACTGGATCTGCTATTTTCTCCGTGTAGGATACCCGAAATATTGGAGATCGGATAGGCACGGGAAATTCCAATGACGACGGATCTCATTGGGCTAAGTAATTTGAGATGACTCTAGCTCATAAAATATAATATGCTGAATTTCTCTCCCCACTAGATTCTGCGTTGCATAACCCAACTTTTAACACGCGGAACTTATCCGGCCCCACCATGACATTTGTATTAGATCTATACTATACATTAATATTTAAAATTTTTTTTTATTTCCAGATAATTTCAGAGCACGAGTCCAAAAATATATAAGATAATCAAGTGAACCACACTATGAAAGCGGTGTGGATTGAACAAACTGCATTTGAAACCTTACCAAGGCCAATAGTGAGGCTTATTTTCTCTAACCTATTCAGAAGGTCACCCATACCTGAATGGATGGTAAAACACAAATATCAGCTTGTTCATACCCTTCCTTGGTCAAGAGAAATTCTCAATAATAGCATCAATTTCTATCTGTTTATGTGATGTGGTCACTTGAGCTTTGGGTTTTCTTATTTTTAGGATCATATTCTAAAATGATCTAAAACAATGGATGGATGATGTAGATTTAAGAAATGCATTATTATGGCGCCCATGTAAATTTCACCTGGAAAGGACTTCCCTTGCTTGTGTGAACTTTCATGGGCCTATCATAATTTATGTATTAGACTTACACCATTCATCCTTTTTTGTCATCTCTTATGGCATGAGACAAAAATGAGATAGATCTAAGACTCAAGTGGGCCACACGACGAGAAACACAGTAGGAATTGAATGCCTACCGTTGAAAACTTCTCTGGAGGGCTGCAGAAGGTTTATGGAGTTGTTGTTTGTATTTTCCTTTCATCCAGGTCTTTGCACCTTACAAATATGTTAGATGGCACATAAACCTTGTGAACCCTAGAAAGTTTCAACGTTAGATGTTTAATCCTCACTACTTTATGTGGTGTGGTTCACTTGAGCTTTTTATGTACCTCATTTTTGGACTCATGCGCTCTACAGTAATCTGAAAATATTGATGGACGGTGCAATCTAATACATAAATTTAATGTTAGGGTTTGAGAAGTTTAACGCAGTAAAAGTTGAGTTGTATAGTTCTCAATCCATTCGGATAGAGAAATTATTCGTGTCTTGTGTGCTGCCGTCATCAGTGATGACGTGGACCAATAAGAAGGAACAGCACTGAATTTTTATAGGACGCGGATTACCGTCCGGGCGGAGGTAGGACGCAATCCGCGTCCATTTTTATATGCCTTTAACACAGAGGATCCGCACTCAAATGTTGGTGGTTTGGCGAACCTAGCTCTTGTAATAAATGAATACTTTAGTAATTGTATGGAACTTCTTGGTCATAGATGAATAGAAAAAGAGAATCGGGCCCATTAAAGTCCTCGAGAAACTATATGATACTCTGCCCGAGGATGATGCATGGTATCCTCCGATTTTCTTACAGTACGAATGCCCAGACACATGGGTCAATGGGCCCCACCCGGGTTCGGATTCAGGCCAAGTCGGGTCCAGTTGCAGGTCAGGTTGGTGCCAAAAAGAGAGAAGAAAAAGAGGAGCTTATTAAGATAAATATGTGGAGCTAGGGCTTAAGCTTACTTATTCCAACCTGCATGTATATGGAATCAACGGCCGGTTAAGGGCGTGTTTGGTCCGTGGAGTTGAATGGTATTGAATTGTATTAGATGTGATTAACATCATTATGCACAATGATTGTATGTCTGGAAATACCATGGCATGGAAGCCATTCAATCCCATGTTTGAGATAAAATTTTTGCTAATGTAAACACTAGATTAAGCCAAATCACGTTTGGTGGACTATGAAACTGTAATCAACAAACCAAATTTACAATGGATGTCATTCACTTGTACACATATATAACCAGAATGTCACGTGTAATCAGTGTATATGGGTAGACGGCATGGATAAACACATGCATCAATGTGAGGCCTACATGTATAGTGGATTTCAAAATCCACGAAAATCTGCATATACTGGATGCAATTCCATCCCACCTAATCCCAACCTTGTCCATCGTCTCCAAATGCGGAATGAAATTGCATGGGCCAAGTGCAATTCTATCCCACCTAATCCCATCTAATACACTACACCAAACGCACCCTAAATGATCCAAACCAACTAACCCATAACTCAAAACAAATGTATCCTGATATACACATGTGATTGTAACATGAGTAATTAGTGTACAGGTTTGGTTTGACAGATGGGTTGGGCTTGATTTGACTGTAGTTAAATGAGTTAGGTCTGGGCACTAGAAAATTTAAGTGGGTCAGTTAAGTCACCTGGATAATGGCTAGGGGGCTGGATTATGGCTAAATTTCTTGACTCATTTATTAAGTACGTCAGGCTTGGGCTGACCTTGACCCAAACCCTATTGAGCTTGAATTGTTGCCAGGCCTATTTATTGGGCAAGCATTTAAAGATTGAGTGAAGAACTTAACCCATTACGTGGTAGTTAATGGTTATGTTCACTGTCTGGTAGGTAAAAGATTAAGATTGGTCATAAAAATGAGAACGATGTCAAATTAGACATAAAAACTCTAAATTAGCAAGTTGGGGCCCACTTGAGTTTTGACAGGGCTGGTTTTGTGTATTTTGTTCATCTTTATGAGTCTCACTTGATGAACGGGTTTGACGACATACAAACACCATGATAGCCCCACACAAACATATTGTCAGGAGTCGCACACGTTGCTCCTTGTGGAATGGCCAACCTAAGTCATGAATCTAAATGAAGAGATTTGCTAATATCGAATTATAGATTTATTATTTATGTAAAATAGAAGAAAATTAAAACCAAAAAAATATAAAAATAGTAAAGACATGCTAAAGCACACATGATCATGTTGTAATTGAAGCATTATTAGCCCATTTTCAAAGAAATTGAGATTGTTGACAGGTTCCATGCAATTAACTTCCAGTATATGACAAGTCTACGTGGTTCTGTGTTCATCAAGAGCAGAGGAGCAACTTGTGGAACTCTGTAAACATAATTTTACCAACAAATGAAATTTTATTTTTTATTTTTAAATTCAATGAAAAACGAGAGAAAAAAAAAATGAAAATTAACTTTGCTGGATTAAACCACTATATTAGTCTAATTCTTGTGAACATGGCAATTTCAGATTCGTAATAAACTTACTGGCTTGATTAGAAAACAGTTAAAGGTTACTGGTTTATATGAAAGAATGAGTTAGTTTGGTTGTAATGATAGAATGAACTAGACAAGCTTTGTTTATATGCATAAGGGCAGGTGGACGTTTTGGTCTAGGATCATAAATACAACAGACTGTGTCTGATATATAATGAAGGAATGCTCCAAAAATCAAGATACTCCAACACTCGTATACACCACATTACATGAATTTAGAGGTTTAGGCATTATTTTACATCATTCCTTATTGCGTGGCTCACCTAAGTCCTCGATGGGATTGATTTTCAGGATCCATGACGAAAATGTGGTGGTGCATCTAATGGACAGGTCAGATCGGATTCACAATCCTCTCACATAACGCTTATTCAGTATAACTCACGCCACCAGTATACCTATGCAGGGTGAGGTTGGGGCAATAATCATGAATATGTATAACACCCAAGATCTATATGGCCTACCTTGTTATTTATAAGACACCCACTTCGCCCATAAGCTATGCCCCTTAAAGCTTGACCATGTAGGCAAGAGCCAACCGGATCCATTACTTTGGTGTGGCGCCATAATTTAGGTGGGCCACCACAAAGAATGATGGTGTGAGACACCAACAATAGGTATGTGGGGCTACCTTAGTGTGCATATTTCATCAAACCCGTTCATTAGGGGTGACCTATTATGATCAACAGAAAATACAACAAATTAGCATAGTCCAGAACTCAAATGTGAACTTAATGTTTTAATCTTCAAACGAAAGTAAATTTGAACATATACCTTTTTTTAAAAAAAATTAATTATCTAAAAAAAAGTGTTATAAACTTTTTAAAAAATATATAATTAAATGATTAATAGATAAATAAGTATAATTATAATATAAATACCGAACCTTGATGGTAGTTTTACTATTTTTATAACATGCATGATCCATTCATGGTGTCGTTGACTAAACAGCGGTGATTGAATGATTATCATTAAAAACTGAACTTTTTAGATGCCGTAAAAGTTTTAAATGAAGTTGATAATTGTCTTTTCACTTCATTTGGGTCTATGTAGTAATCAACATGTTGGATAGCAAATAAATATTACAGTGGACCTTAGAAAGTTTTTATGACGAGTGTTGATGTAAAAATCTGGTTCACCCTTGCCGAGCTCTAAACACTCGCTCTGAGCCCTGTAAGCCTGCACAGGAGAAGGACAAAGGAGACCCTGGCTAGAGCAAGGAACCCTCCGATGCAAAAGTCAGGCTATGAATCTGGGTCTAAGTAATGTAATTAGGACTTAGGGTGTGAGATATTGTGTACCTGTTCCTGTAGATATGCCTCCTATTTATACCTTTTATTTGGAATGATCGCATCCGTCATTCTCGGCACGATTACAACCATTAAGCTTGAATGATGCTATTGCTAATATTGGTGGTTACCTCGCGATCGTGCGCCGGAAACCACTCCTTATGTACGTTACTGGAGTTGATTCCTCAAAGTGATCGTTGACCATGTCTTCATCCAATCCGACCTTAAAATCTAAGTCTCACTCGCGACAATCTGAGCTCATCGGTGAGTTGATCCTGGTCGGAGTCAACAGATGGGATGTGTAATGGCTTCTTTCGGGTTCCGGGTTAATGTGAAAGCTCTACAAAAGAACTTGGGAGCCGAACTCTGGTTACTACGGATCGGGTTAGACGAGCTGTCACCAACGAGCCGAAGTTCAGCTCATTGCGTTTGTTGTCCGTGTTGCTACGGCGAGTCTGCTCAATTGGTCGAGTCGTGCTTTCTTTAACTGGGGTCAGAGGTGTTCCTGCATAGACGTGTCCACTCAATTGGTCGAGCCGAATCCGTCTCTCCGGAGGTCAGCCCATATTTTTCCATAACAATGAGTGTGCAATGACCACTGATTTTTGGTAGTGTGGTCCACTTGAGATTTGGATCCGTGTTATTTTCCAACTCATGCTCTAAAATAATCTGAAAAAGATTAATAGCTTGGATAAAACACAAATATCATGGTGGGGCCCACAGTGGCTACTGGTGTCTCTAGGCTATCCACGTCCGTATCACCCAATGGACCCCACTTGTGCAAAACGAGGACTTGATTAAATGGTGTACTCCTCGAGGTCGAAGATCATGAATTTCTTCATGTTAAAAACCCCAACCTCAGGTCATACGTCTTTTTTAATTTCTCAATTTCCCGAGCCCTTAAAAAAATGCGCAGGACCTTCGAAGCATGTGTGGCGCTGTAAAACATAACACCACTTTAAGCAGAGGGTGGATCTAGTGCAATTTTTTGTTAGTTAGGCTTAACCCATGATGCCCATCATGATGTGTTCATGGTATTCAATCCATCCATGCATCCCCTCATCTTTTCCTTGGATCCTGAAAATCACAGCTAATCCATAACTGGGGCCCACACCATGTAAAATCATACCTAAAACTTCTAAATTTACTACGTGGGGTTCATCTGAGATTTGGAATGGTTTTATTTTTGGGGTGCCCATTCATCCTGGTAGGAAGCATCTTCTGAATAGATTGGATGGGATGTGAAAAATAATGTGGGCCCCAGATACATCTGGGAGGCTTCTAATGGTGGATGTCTCCATCCCAACTGCTCCCTGTGATGTGGAACACCTGAAGTTTGGATTGGCCTGATTTTTAGGCGCTGGATGAATATGAGAGGTCTTCACATGATGGACAGATTGGATCATGTCATGCAAAACATCAAGGTGGGCCCCACCCACATCTGATTGTAGGTTGAGATTAACCCGTAAAGCTTTGTACTGGATCCATTCTCTTTGAAATGTTTCTCAGACGATCTCTCTCACACAAATCACCGCATAACCCACATTTAATCCTCTCTCTCCCCAACCCATTCTTTAATGTGAATCTTCAAACGTACACGTGGCACTGTTGTATGGCAATCCGAGACGTCCAAATCTCTAAAACTCAACTGTGGATGGATTACAACACAAATTACATGGAGAAAATGATACTTTCTGTGGTGTGGTTCACTTAATTCTGTACTTGGAAATTCAACCGCTCACTATTTTACTTTTAACAGTTAATTTGATATCCATGAATTGGACGGTCAGGATTGAATGATCATTTTAGAAACATGCTCCTAATTTGGATGGTTTCTGGACAGCCATTTATAAATTGGTGGTGAACTATCACAGGAATCTATACCGAGTGCAATGTATACAGTAATGGGAGGAACTATCACAGGAATCCATCGAAGATGTCGGGTCTTCAGGTAGGGCCCATGATTCAGCGACACCACATCATTGGTCTGATGGGTCCCACATCTTGGATGGAAAATCGTAACCGTTAGATATGTAAACCACAAATTGACGGTTGGAAAGAGAAAAGCTGCAGCGTTCTTCCAGCTTCAACGGGTCCACTTGTAAGAACTGAAAAGGTGAGTACAGTGTTCAAAGCGTCAGGTCGCAGCATCTGTCAGTTCCTCCAACGGACCAACGTGGGTCAGATGCTTTTCATGTAAAAGAGTCAGACCATACAGTGGCAGACACAAGCCCGACATTCAACGCGGTTGGTGAGATCTGGACCCTCCATTCTTGGATCTATGGTCCACCCTCCCAATTTAGAACATGAGACCCGTTGGGACTTTTAAGATAATGCTTTATAATTAGTTTTATTAAAGCTCGCGCCCTACCTGCCGCGAATCAAGTTCCATAGCACGTCATCACCCTCTGGGGCCCACATTCTGAGATGGTCCGACGATCTAAACCGTCCATATTCTTATTACTGTCACAAATAAGCTGTGAGACGACATAATATATTAGTGCTTTTCTGATGATATTAGCCATTGATTTTTAGAGTTGAATGTGATCCGTTGAAAATTTTCTACATTTATTTGCAAAGAGTGATGGCCACGATCATCCCTTCAGAGTACGTTTCTTACAGTAGCCCATGAAGCATAGAGTCCACAACACAGACGATTCCGATCACGAACTAGTCAACAGGTGGGCCCTAATGGATGGTGACATACGCTGGAGCCTAAGTCGCGCTGGAGGCAAACTAACTCGAGATGCTGAAGAACCCGAATATGGTAGATCCATTTCTCCTCTGTACAGGTGCAATGGCTGTGTATCAATCCAATCCGTCTATCTATTAGGGCCTAGCATGGATGGCCTATGTTTTACAAATCAAACTTACCAGACAATCCTATCCGTTGTTTTTCCCTTCACTTCTCTCTGCTGAATTTTGGACGTTATTCATTTTCTTAAGTTGCTTTGATGGCCACGGAGCAGGTGGATAGGATTGTCTTTAAAAAAAAAAAGAAAAAAAAAAAAGGGTAAACCATCCATGGTAGGGTTCAGTATATGGATGGACCCGATCTACCATATCTCTGTACTTCCAGCTCTACTCTATCATCTCCACCCAACGGCTGAGATGGACTGACGATCGGAGCCGTCCAAGTTTAGATTGGCTACTTTAAGATGCAGATACCAAACATATGACTTTGACCATCAGCATGTCTAGATGTACTAGCAAAAACGCACGTGGACTTGCACGTGAGATTAACATGTTCCAATAATCACGCTGATAGATCCAATTAAATAATTCAACGGTCAAAATTTGACTACAACAATCAATGTTCAGATCATCTTTTAAGAGAAAATTTGAGTGGCCCATACACAGCCCTCGCTATCCAATATTAAACGCGTCCGGACATACGCAGCTAATCACGAGGATGAAGATAGGATCCAAAACTCACCCTGAAAAACACCCAGCAGGCCACGTCGCATGACCTTCGATGTCTCTGCCACAATTTACATTGTTACCAATGGTGTGGCCAACTTATTTATTTTTATCGAGATGAAGATTTGTATGTACGGTTAGCATAAGTTTTCCCACATGATAGACGGATTAGATTTCAAATATACAATATGGTTAACCCCATGTAAGTTGAGTGTTTTACGCGTGCGTAAAAGCCGTGTGGTAGACGGTCCACGCTCCGGAGCAAGTACGACCGGAATCCTCTGCAAAGCAGTGCCTGAAACACCCAAGCTCCATGGGGTCCACCATGTTGTATATGTAAGATCCACTCCATCCATCCGGTGCTCTCCTTGATTATAAGCCAAAGAGCCAAAAAATGCTAGATCACAGCTTCGGTGGGCCACATCACAGGAAAAGAAAGGGATGAGATGTCAACCACACATTTATGTTTGGGGCCACTGTAGTTTTTATCTTTCATCAAAATCTCATGCATTCATCAGTTGTAGCAGACCATCATGAAGGGTGGGACACCCAAAAAATCAGGCCGATCCAACCATGACGTGGACCAAAGCAATAGTTGGATCCCATCCTCATTGTTCCCTCTGCTGTGGCCCACCTAAGTGAATGATCTGGCTGAATTTTTCAGCGTAATTTTTGGGCATCCCATCATCATGTTGGAGCCTTTGGTAGTGCATGGATTGGATGGCACATGCAGAACACGGTGGGCCACACGTGAATGATGAAATATCGAGTCTATGCTAATTTAGGGCATTTAGAGGGAATATTATCATTTAACACTTGTATTTTCTTTTATGCATCAGTATAGAATTAGAACATTGGAAAGCAATTTTTCAATGGCACACGTTCTTCTCCAAAAATCAATCGTTGGGATTATATCTGAAGGGTGGTTTTTGGATCCTAGTCTTTGGACCATCTCAGGCTGTGGGGACAATGGCTACCTGTAAACATCGTTACCACTGTCTAAGATGTGTGGGCCTACCTACCATAGTGCATATGTACCATCCAAACTGTTCAGAGTAGTAATTCCACCATGAAAATGAAATATGCCCAAAATCAGGTGTGGCCCACCATATGACTTAACAGGTTTTGAGTGGTTCACCATGATAATTGGGTTAGCCAGATTTTTGGGCAACTGGTCTTTATGGTGGACCCTAATGGACAGGTTAGATGCTATTATACGTAAGGGTGGGCCCCAGATAAACGAACAGCTCATGTGAGGGTATTTTTGTCATTCCGTTAAATTTCTTATTACTGCTATAAGTAAAGGTGCTGGCAACAATCCAAATTATAAGGGAGGTGTTTACAATTATCACGAAATACCAGGTTTCGATATGCAAATTAAAAAATGGTGGTTGCACACACGTGGCATACTTGCACTACAATCCAGACCGTCCAAATGGCTGACCCTCGACGTAGCATAACAGTGAAATTGCACTGAGAATAAGATATTAGAGATATGATTTTTTCCTTTAGAATTTGGACCACATACTATTTTAAAGCATCAACTTAATAATCATTATTTGGATGGTTAAGATTTCTTGATCAGCGAGACTTCAAAAATACGATCCATCAACAAAGGCACCCAAAATTTGAATGGTCTGGATAGCCTTACATCAGGACAGATGTCAGGAGGATGATTCCCAACATTTTTTAAATGGTGCAAAACTAACGTAGGAGTCTAGTCACACCACCACACGACACGCCGTAGCTATGGCATTTGGACGTACGGCTAATTAAGGGTCCCTTTGGATTGGAGGATGCTGCCACTCATCCAGATTTTGGTGGGCCATCATACCGGATTTTATTGCAAAAGAAACGGGCAAAAGGCAAAACGTCCCAAAATTGTGAATGCACGTGAATCTGATGTGGATGACACTCTCAATTCGATCACGGCCAAGGTGAGTTCTTGAGTTCCCAATTAATAAGAGAAAATCTTAGTAAATTTATTTTATAATAGTTTAAGATTATTCAAACACATCACTTGCATGAAAAATCTAAAAGTCTAATTTGTTTAAAAATTATCCGAAATAATAAAATCTCTCCCAAAGTCTAATTTACCAAACATAAAAATGTCCAAATAAATTTTGCATGGAACATTTCTAACATTATTACAAGCTATCTCTAAGAAGGATAAAAATTCCAAAACTACATGAATAAGAATACATAATAAAAATAAGTTTTTTTAAATAATAATTTTTTTCTAAAATTACAAATTTAAAATAAAGGCATGTATTTTCTTGCAAAACAGATTAATTTGACCAGCATTGCAAGTCGATTAACCCTACAAGCATCATTACACAAGTGCGTTTCATGACAATACTTGGATTAAAATTTACAACTAATATTAGGTCAAAACTTTAAAAGAAAATTTCTCCCTAATTAAAATGAATTTATTAGAATCAGACAAGCTTATGGCACAATTACATCATGCCCTATGTAAGACTGGCCTAATTTTGATGGACTACGTCCACTTTCATTTTGGCTTCTTTTGATTCAACTGTGTTAAAAATATATATGTGGCCTGCTTTACATCAACCATTCGTTTAAATTTTAAAGATGTTCGAACAGTGTGGTTTTAAGCTATGCACCTGGCGTAAGCTTTGAACGGAGACGATTCACATAATTTATATGGCCACACACATGGCGGACGTGTGCGGCCGTGTGTGCTTGAGTATGATCGACCATACACGTGCCTGAGATGTAATGAAAAAAGGATATTTTTTTATAATACCCCTGCAGTTTTAGAAATTTATAAATACATCCTTTAGTTTTCCTTTATTTTCTTAAATTCATAAACACTCTAGTGCACTTTTAAATACCCCTACTCTAACTTGCTGTTAACTGTTGTAGCATTTAGTTGGATGCCGTTGACTAAAATGCCCTTATTAGAAAGGAAAAGACTAACTTGCCCTCCACTCTTGCAAAGAATAAGGATAATGACCTCTCTTACACATGCCAGGCGTGCACGCATCTCTAACACATGTTCTACTACGCTTTCACATAGATAGGGAATAAAAACACTGAATTCAGTGGGTTGCTCGTGGGAAAGTGAAGAAAAGGGTACTTTTACTATTTTCCTTTATAGGAAGGGCATTTTGGTCATCTCGTCATGCCCATTAACAATATGTTCGTTTATGTAGGCATTTAACAATATCATCAAATGTCGGGAGGGTGTTTAAGAATATCATAAACGATAGGGAGGTATTTATAAATGTCAGAAACTAGGGGGGCTTTATAAAATTTTTTTAAAAAAAAAAACATACAAAGAAAATCCAGGATGGAGGGGACCTTGTAAAAAAGTGCTATGAGGAATGTGGATAAGGCTACCTTTATACATAATGTATATTTTAAATATTATAATCTTTATAGTGCTGTTAGTCTAATGGTTGGAAGGTGTATCTTTTTCTCATTTTATTCTTTTAATGTGGACGGTTGAAAGCTTGTAGGGGCCCAAGAACTCCATGGCTCACTTAAAAAAAAGTATAAGATGACCATGCACCTTGTGCTGGTTTTGTCCCACGCTCATTTGCCGAGGCTAGATTTCCCTTTTTAGCTCATTATCTTTTGTCACTTTCACTGTATTCTAGGCTTGGCTGGATTCTCTTGCCTTTATTTTATTTTATTTTAATTTTTTAATGTTAAAATTAGATATGGGTTTTAGGCAGATGTAGACCATTTACAGGTGTCAACAGTCACTCCTTACTTTCTTTTGATGAATGAGATGATCCTTGGTTAGAGATGTTTGATGTCCAAGTGATCTGGGCCTTTGATATGATGATGCTACTATAGATGGAGGGTGCCCTAAAATTTTCCTAGCAAGAGCAGCGCTAAGACATTTAGTGGAGCATGATTATCCATGGATGGCGGGCGTGTCGGATCAATGGTCTGGATCACTAAAGAATGGGCCAAACTCCATTTTCTGATGTGTTGGATTTATTACCAAGCCATCCATGAAATATCTAATGCAAACGTGCAATCACAGCAATGCTTCTTTCATTTCCTTGGTCACCTTAAAAGCTTTGAGAACAAGAGGCAGGATCAGCTACAAAGCATTATAAGTTAGGGTTAATCTACAATGCAATGCCACATCCAATACGTCTATGGTGTGTGTCCCCCTCTCCTAAAACCAGGCCAATCAAAAACTCATTTGGGCCACACCATATAAAACGATGCCTAAAGGTTAAAACCTCTTAAATCACATGGTGTGACCCACCTGAGTTTTGAAAGGCCTGTTCATCCTGGTGGGTCGCATCTTCTGTGAATAGATTGGATGGGATAAACAAACTACAGAGAGCCCCACGTACAATCTGAAAGGTTTGTAATGATGTCACCACCATCCCAACTTTTCCCTGCAGTTTGGCAGTTTTAGAATTTTGGGCACTGATGATAAGATGAAAGGGCGCACAAGATGGACGGATTAGATGTAATGCTCCCATCATGGTCGGTCCCACTCCCACATATTGCATTGCAGGGTAAGCTTGATCCACAAATCTTTGTAGTGGATCCTACGTCAATAAATAAGAACTACAGTAAGATATGTTGGGTACCAAAGACAAAGAGGTCTAGTTTATTTAAATTATTTGTATTTCATTAGCACCTTTCTGAGATATCATACAGCTTATCAAGTAGGCTTTATTTGACTGATTTGTCGTATTAAGACCAGACAATTGTTAGGTAAGATTACTAGTATTTTCTGATTAGCATCTTCATAGCTATTGATCAACGTCGAAAAGCCACGTATGAAACACGGGTTATTACTTTAGGGTGTGTTTGGTTGCACAAAACGCACCCTTAATTTTCAACTTAATAAATAAGGCCCCAACATGCATGAATGCTGCTAATTGCTACATTGGATGTGTAAATAATTGGTGGAGATTGAAATGATTTGCATGGCAAGTATCAACGGCAAATCCTCTTGACACTTGAGTAGGGAAAATGATAACAAGTCTTAGCTACCTACAAAAGAAAAGAGAAGAAAAAGAAAAAAAAGATTAAAAGAAAATAAGCAACATAAGAGTTTTCTGATCTAGGTTTATACAAGATACATGTAAGGTTGTTTGGCTGTTGGTAAATTCATTTCTTAGCTTTTATGTTTCCTCGAGAATGTTAGAGTTGGCTAGTATTTCTTTTGGAATGATTAAATTTTGTTTAATTGATACATTTGAGTTTCCATAAAACACTTTGGGAAAAGTGTGTTCGGTTACTAATTTTTACAAAAAAAAAAAAAAGTTTGGCTCACACCTTTTGCTAGTTTTTACATTCTCTAAGAATTGCAATCTCCAGTTCACCTGCCCTAACTTTTAGTTGGGGAATTAAAATAAAATTTTAGACTTTCACCAAAATTTCCCAAGAAACCAGCGTATTAGCCAAGCAAAGTTTAATCAATCCCTAGAAAAACTAGGCAATTTCTAACACTCTGGAAAACAGAGAAATCAAGAAATTTATTCCCACAACCAACTAGAATAAAATCTTCTGTTTAATTCTGTGTTTTTTATTCCTAGTTGAAAGGTGGGGCAAGTTTTCTGAGAAAAATCTGGGCAAATGAATTCTTAGGAAATGAAAAGGCCAAGAACCAAACTTTCTTTTTTCTTCATTTATTTATAAAAGTTAAGGAAACTATTTAGTTGAAAAATATATAAATCAGTACCTAAAACACCCCATAATGTGGTTCACGATTCAGATTGCAGTGAAGAAGTCATGACAACAAATATTCATGTGAGCATGTTTTCTTCTCACAGATCATAACTTGGGTTGCTACATAGGAACAACAATCCTGAGGGGCACACTTGGCGAAACAATAACAATTGGTCACACATGGATCAATGGCCATAAATGCAACATTGATAGATGGAACCACATTGTCATCTCAGGATGATGAGCCAATAGTCTAATGTCCAGTAGGTATATGGCTATCTTGGTGAGCCATCATGTTGGTTATCAATTTCCACCTTTAGATGCTCTGACTTCATGCATTCTTCAAGTGCAATAAGATATAGGAAAATAAATAAAAGGGAGAAATAAACACTCACCACGAAATAAATAAAAGGGAGAAATACAAAGACTAGAAGAGTCAACACTCACAAGAAAGAAAAAGGAAATCTGATTCCCAAACTACCTTTACTTTTCTTACTTATATAAGAAATACTACATAAGGAAACAATCTAAAAATGATTCCAAATCCCATCTGGTCTTTGTATATCATGGTTCAAACTACTTTTATTAATCAAACTTATAAGAAATACTAAATAAGGAAATAATCTAAAAATAATTCCAAATACCATTTAGTCTTTGTATGTGATGGTTTTAAGAGTCAGATAACTCTGTGAGACTCAGATTCAATCGGATCCAATCCAGTTCAACACCACGAGTCACCCCTGACTTGGCTGAGTTGGGTTCATTCACCCATGACTTGGATAAGAACTCCACTCAAGAGTAGACTTGCCAGTCCAAGTTGCTAAGTCTCTTAACCATGTTGCCTATTCAACATTATGCAAACACCTGCTATAGTATGTCTAAGAACTGGAAAAAATATATACTTGATTTGGCATAATTGACTCAACTTAATCACATTTCACCAAGCTTGGACCTCGAAAAAAAAGAAGAAAAAAAAGAGGTCATGATGGGTTTGAGAGACAGCAAAGTTGATTGACCTAACACAACAAAACTTAGAAATGTTGGAGTGGTGCCTTGAAAAACTAACATGATCCCAGTCGACTAGCCATGTGATGTGACAAGGATGATCTTAGTTGTATATCGTGATGACTAAGTGTCGTTGGTGGATAAATCGTTATGCCTTAGTTAATGTGGTGTTATTTTAAATAAACATGAATAATGAATACGGGTTTAGTAGAGTGATTCCTTTGATTGTCCATGGGAATTTGAGATTATACACAACGGTTGTTAACCAAGGAGAGTTGTGGTCTATTGATTTCAAAACCCTATATACTATGACCATCATAGATTTTAAGATAGACTTGTGGTCATCACATAATAAAAGATATGGTCATCTCGTGTGAGAGAACTAACTTGGGTCAAGATGGATAATCTCCACAATTAGATGCAGCTTGGTTTAGGTATGCCTTTGGTCTACCCCACATGGAAATATGAGTGTGCCATGAATGCAAGAACTTGTTGAAACTAACGGACAGTTGCATTAGTGGACCGAGCTAAAGTAACTATTCTAAGGGCCCATATGCTTAGACTATAACCAAACTTGATGATGCCTACGAAGTTAATTAATTCTTAGACATGAGGATGTGTGAGAGCCATGATATTGTTTCTATGTGCTTTGGTTTACTTTACAAGGCCATTTCACGGCCAATAAAAGTGGGTATTTTGCTCAGTGCATCCATTAAGACCTGCTAATTCTTGCACGAGTCAATAAGGGGGCATTTGGATCATAACTTGCTTAAGATAAGCTACTTATGTCACAAGTAACTTATTTCAGTTTTTACTTATTAAGAAGATAAGTATGTTTGGCAAACAATGTACTTATCAGCTTCTCCTCTCATTCATCTCTCCTAATAATGCTCTTCAACAACTTATGAAAAGTAGAAAAGCTTTAAAAAAAAATAAAAATAAATAAATAAATCAAAAACCAAAGTTACTTGTATGAAATAAGTCACTTTCACTCATCTACTGTTGTAAGTAGAAAAAGTAACTTATTTTGTGGTGTATCCAAACAGGCCCTATGAGATTTGTTGGATTCCTAAGATTGTGTTCATGATGGAGATTTAATAGACAAAGGCTCGTTAATCGATTTTCTTATTAAGCCCTGTACTAGAAAAAATTTTAAATAGCTTTACAAATATTTTCAACCATTAAAGCTTTATTTTAACCATTAAAAATATTTTTACCACACTAATAATGATCAAAATGGTCCACCACTTGGCCAGCATAGGCTTAGAGGGATTGGAACATAAGAACACGCATGGATAAAGCAGGCTATAAGTTTCCATTCGTCAGTAACCAGGCATGACTTAGAGAGAGAGAGAGATTCATCTCTTCCTCTTCCACCTTCCACACGTGCATGTGGGAGAGATTCATCTCTTCCTCTTCCACCTTCCACACGTGCATGTGGGGTGGTCCCCCGATGCAGATGTATATGTGCATCACCCTAGCCTACCCCGCGGACTGATGTGCGACCCTCACCTCCCTCCATCTAGAACAGATCAGGGAGACCTATGTTGGAGAATCGACATTGGCATTGTTAAGGAATCAATATTTGGGCGTTAATCAGATAATTTAAAACCTTTGATGTTCGGATTTAAGTTCTAGAAATATGATGAAATCAAAATTGGGAAATTATTGGGTTAAATTTTGAAAAACAACTTCTAAAATTTCGTTTAGGAACAAGGGGGGCTATTAAAAGTTTTGATTAGTCAAGATTTTTAAAAAAAAAAAAAAAAAAAAAAAAAAAAAAAAAAAAAAAAAAAAAAGAAAACTGACTCTAAGAACCAAAAAGAAAAGAGGAAAAAAGGAGACCCACTCCGAGACAACGTGACCAAATTACTCAACTAAGCTTGATGAGCTTCTAACTTGAGTCAAGTTCTAAAACAAGGGCTGTACAACTTGTACAAAGCCTTATCCACTCACACGGTTTGCACACAACCCCCTACGAGGCCACAGATTTGGGGGATTGTTGGTCAGGCTGTACAATTGGACCATTGTGTCTAAAGATTCATAAGGACCATTGTTAAGTGGTTGTACTCCACATCTGAGGAAGCAAATTCACCAGCAACAAATTGGCGATTTGTACACTTCCCACTTGTGAGAACGACGAGTAGAAAGAAGAGGTGTACACCGATTGGAGGGTGGCCACACTGCATGGGAAAATATAACGGAAATCTGCATACACAGTAACATCCATATAGAGAGTAAGAGATGGCTTAAAATAGCTTTCAATAATTCCAGAGAGACTCACAGATTATTGCATTTCCGAGAAGAAAGAATCGGTGAGGCGGGTGAAGTCTCAGACACAGGTATTATAAATCAATGATCTTACACTACTTTCTGTTTTTCGTCCCTCTTTCAAAAAGAATGATCAGGAAAGGCGGAATTGGGGTTTAAAAAGACCCCATTTTCAACCCATGAAGACCCTATTCTTCACTATCTTTTCCGCCTCTGCCAATGTCAAATGCCTTATCCCATTCTCTCTCAGCCATCTATCCTTCCCTCTCTCCAAAGCCTCTTTCTGCTGCTTCTCCATCTTCAACAACCTCAACCCCTCATTCACCTTCGGAAAGAAGCCTTCAGGCCTCAGACACCAAGCGCTAAATACCCCAAACAGAACTTCCAAATCACCCCCAAATCTTGCTACACCACCGTCATAGAACTTCACGTTACTCATCAGAATGCCATTGAAAACCAACTGATCCACCCCATTGGCCAAACTTCTCCAAACCCCAACAAAATCAATCTCATTTAGACTGACTTCGAGTTTCAAAATCTTCCCTTGCAGATAATCTAAAGCTTCAACAAAAGCATGAGACATGGTCCCGCCTTCTTCCTTCTCCTGCCACTGCCTTCTGTTCTTCATATAATCTCTGCATCGTGCATCAAATCCCCTCAAAACCACAGTTGATATCTTCTCTACCCACTCCCTCTGAAATTCCTTCAGCCTCTCTATTTCCTCCTCAAATATACAACTCCCTGGACTTTTTGCCATGCCCTCATCAGATCCCATACTCAATTCGCTCGTCTCATCAGAAGCCATCTCAAGGAAGAAAACATCCTCACACCATTCTTTCAAGACAGATTCACAATATCGAACTGCATTAATGGAGTAAGTGACCTTGATTAAAGCATTATCATCAGCTAAAGCAGTCAGCCCTTCGGCTTCTTGGCATCTGCGAAGCAAGCAATCGATAAATTCTTGCACAACGGGTGCTGCTGCCAATCTGATAAACCTTGCTCTCAATGGAATGCTAGGTAATGGCCGACAACGGTCAATCACCATTGATAGACGCCAGAGGACAGCACCTGAAATCACTGGAGATTTGTAATCTTCAGATGCCGACAGAAATCCTGTAGTACCCTCCTTTCTTGTGTTCCAACACTTCTCATCCTCCATTTCTGTTTTCAACTTATTGAGCACATCACTGAGCTCGATCTCTGTCCATATCTCAAGCCAATCAGGGCGATCACAGAAGACGGACAGAGAAGAGATCCTCTGCAAGCTCTCATCTTCCCTTACGGAAATCAAGATCCCTGAATTCGCAATCAGAGATTGAATTCTCTTATCAAAGGTAATCATCAAGTCAATAAGATTAAGCCATGATATTCGGGCCTGAGATGAAACACCAGCGACACTGTCCTCTTCTAGTTGGCGTACATAAAAAGGGAAGATCTCTTTTGCCAAGTATGTTGACAATGATGTCACCATTGCCGAGATCCACTCTTCTCTGCAACTATAACCCACAAGCCTCGCCTTATCTACCAATGGCTGCAGAACCTCATCCATGGAGTCTACAAAATCCCGGGTGATTTTATAAACAAGAGCAAAAATGAATTCTGGCTTCTCAATCCATTTTGAGAAATGCCGTTGCGATGCCAATGAGATCGGGTTCACTAGCTCCTCAATTGCCCAAAGGGGTTGGTGCAAAGCGACTTCTCGGTTATATCCCTCAAGTTGCCGGGATTTTCTCCTCCTCTGCAGCTCCTGCAGATTGCACAGGGCAAGAAAATTTTCACAGTAATTGCTTTTGAGGTCTCCTTGCATCACGAAAAGAGGATTCAAGAGCTCAGATGATTTCCCTGCATTTGTGTTTATGATGTTTGAAGTGGAAAAGGGTGGCGGCCATCCAAGGGAATTAAGAAGGGAGCGATGATCTGCAATTGCCTGGGGTCTTAAAACAGCTAAAGCTCGATCGACTCTATGATCAACGGCTGCAATGAGACGTATCCACTGAGGGCGGGATTTCGTGACAGCAGTTAAAACATCCTCTGTTTGTTTGAGATACTTAATTGCAAGCAGTCGTGTTTCCTGCAGCAATGGTTGAGATGAGAGGTTAGGAATCAATCTGTGAGAAGGTAGGATCTGCAACTAGAGCTGTTGTGTCATTACTTGAGTGGGTCTCACTCACTTCTGAACTGGTCTTAGGGGCAATCTTTCTTAGATTTCCAGTCATTGAAGAGGAGACTGCATCTTCAACATCACCAATCAGAGTATCAAGCTTTAACGCAGTCTCTGCAATATAAAACAACTGCAGTCAAGGCTTCACCACAGTAGTAATCATCATCATCAATCATCCTAGCCTTGTCCCAGCTATTTGGGGTCACCACAAAGAAATAAATAATTATTTTTTATTTAAGACAAAAGTTCAATGAAAGATATACTTCAAGAAAGAAAGAAAAAAAAAGAAAGAAGAAGAAGACAGGTGTCAATAAATCGAGCACAGTCACAATCTAGACCTTATATTATCATATATGGTCAACCATAAAGGCTCTATTGCTTATGCAACATCTGATCATATGCCTGACTGGTTACACCTTAGGCCATAAAATAGCTTAAGTTTTAGCCGCACCTTTCTCCCCCACTTCCTGGCTCAGCAACCAAGGAAACACTGAGAGGAGAGCCATCATCATTTCATGTTATTTGGCTGTCCCAAATGTCTAGTTTAAGCCCCTTACAGGGTTACATGTGCTCCCTTCTCAGAAAGAAACATTGGCACTTTCCTTGGTTCATGCAATTTCTTTGCAGTATGGTAAATATAACACCAAAATATCTGCCTGAACCAGATACGCACATCAATTATGTGATAAACCAGTTGCTGAATCAACCAAATAAAAGTGTCATTGAGCATGGAATTAACTCCTGTCCACATCCAAATGGTTTTATGAAATGGCTAGAGTATTGTTTTCTTTTTCTTTTTTCTTTGAAAGGGAGATGGTATTGTTTTCTTATCTACTTCTTGAGCTAGTGAACTCAGCATGAGGCTGAACAAAGTCAATTCATCTATCAAGGTTTAATGGGGCTCTCCGACCATTAATTTATAGGTCCACAAAAGGGGCACAGCGTTTGCAAGTCTTCAGTCAAGCTAGTTACCAAGTGACTGAGACACAGTGCATTATTTATCTAACTTGCAGCTAAACTACTAAAGGGAATATAAACAATTTTTACTCTAGCAGACAATGGGGAGGGCAGGAATGATCATGGTGACTACAAGAAGTTGCATGAAGATGAGAAACCGAATGCCTGTAGCGGATCTCTATGAGACGTACCTTCTTTTGACCAATGAGATTGCAACAAACAATGGCCAATGAGTGGTCAAAAGTGTAACATCAAGCATTGGAATCACCAAATTAAAGAAAACGTGACAAACTGTTCAAGTAACTGCATAGCATAAATGGGTGAAAAAAGAAGGCCATGGAGCACTCAAATCGTGGAACAAAGCAAACCTACATTCAAAATACAACCCTGCAACTACAAATACAAAATAAAAACGTGAACAGTGAAAATTAGCAGTGTAAACCTATTCTGGCTGACTAAGGGAACCACGATGTTAGAGCTCGCAGAACTAAGTGACAAACATCATATAAAAGAAAACCTTCACATGAAGAAGTAACCAATTAGAATATGATGAAGGGAGATGGACACTAACCAGTGGGAGAATTGAAGTGACAGGTAGGATGACCTTTTCTCTTTTGAAATTGCAAAGAAATTTCATTAGGCCAAAGAGAAGAGGGATACTAGATTACAAACTAACTAGTGCACCTCTCGTCAGGAGGTGGAGAAGAAAATACCAATGTAAATACATAATAATAATAATAACATAACCTGCAAAATACAAGCTGACCCAGCCCCCTGCTATGTTCACCCCTGAAGCCTTTTCCCTCTCCATTTTCTCTGCCCTCAGATTCCTTCTCCCTAGAGGTGTACACGAACCGAGCTAGCTCGGTTAGCTCGCTCAACTCGACTCGAAAAAGCTCGATTCGACTCAGTTCGAAGCTGAGTTCGAGCCGAGTTGAGCTGATTTTTTGAGCTCGAAAATGAGTTCGAGCCGAGTTCAAGCTGGCCCCAGCTCAACTTGACTCGGATTGAACCCAGCTCAAATCAAACCAGTTCGGTACTCAGCTACTTTGATATTGATGTTGCTCACCAAGTGTTTGATGAAATGACTCAAAGAAGTGTGGCTGGTGGCCAGGAAGGTATGTATATGAAACCAACACCCCTTTTTTTTTTCTTGATTTTTATGTTGCTTAGAAGGTGTTTGATAAAATACTGTAAATCTGTTGCTGCTGTCTCAAATACAGTAAGATTTTGAAGGTGCAGTCCAGGTGTTTGTGAAAATGCTGCAATGGCGAACTCGGTTCAATCTTGGCTTGAACTCGGCTCGAACTGGCCCGAGCTGCTGACCAAACCAAGCCGAGCTGGCCAGTCAGGCTTGAGGACCGAGTCAAGCCGAGTTCGAGCTGAGGTCAGCTAGTGGCCGAGCCAAGTCGAGCTGAGGCCAGCTCGACTCGGTCAACTTGATGTACACCCCTACTTCTCCCTCATGTTTTCTACTTTCTTTATATGGAAATCCTCTTCTTCTTCTTCTTTTCTATGGAAATCCTCTTTGTTCCGTCTCTCTCCCCTTTGTTCCCTTGGCCTTCAATTCATATTCTCCTTTTCTTAAAAAAATCTACAAGTTCACAAATGACATTCCAATGCTTGTCTTGAGTGAGTTGGAATGCACCACTCATAACGGCCACGAAAACCCATCATGAACACAAATATTTTATTTCAAAAGTAAACACTACAAAAGGATTTTTGTTTTTTGTTTTTTTTTTTTTTTAAAGAAACCATTACCTTCCTGTGCATATTCTCAAGGAGAGGAACAATTTCATCTTTAATGATGTGTTCTGCCCTGTCTTGTGCCAGTAGAAATATAAAACAAAGAAATATGCAAGAGAGAGAGAAGGAGAAAAGGGGAGAAGAGGAGAGACAGCTGCTAGGGCAATTGTGTTGTGTTGCGCATGGGCACACACACACACACATATTAGTTTGAAGGAAATGTTACAGTGCTCCGCAGGGGTACATAACAAACATACACACGCACACACACAATTACATATACTTCCACACTCCCCCTCAACCTGGAGCATGTATATTGATCATGCCCAGCTTGGAATACATACAAAGAAAATGAAGATAATGAGCGTGGATCATTGCTCCCCCTCAAACATAACATGGACATAAACTGTAGCTTGCACTTCCTTCATCCGTTGAATCTTCTCCTGAAGTACACAGCCATAACAAACAAAACTCGACAACAATTGAGTCATTAACTTATCATCCACATGTAAATTCTCTAAAAAAAAAAAAAAAAAACTAGTGCAACTTGCACAATAACTGAGTGTGCATCACATGCAACACTCGAGAGAACACACACAATAGCATGTGGAGACTTGTGTGCATCACATGCAACACAAAGTGAGTGGGCATCACGTGCAATGGCACTCACAACAAACAACAGGACGGAGGGACACACACACCACAAACAGGCCTGATAGAGGAAGAGAAGATGAACTGAGAAGGAAGGATCCAACATGCGTTGAATTCTTGGCCTTGATGATGAATTATGCTGGAATTGTGCCTTTAACCATTATGACACATATTGCTGAGATTTTGAAAATCTCACGATATTTTGCAAAAAAAGAAAAGAAAAGAAGAAGATAGTATCGTGTTAATATTGCAGACTTTTCAAAGGCATTTTTTCTGCAATTTTATTGTAGAAGTCACAATATAAACATGAAAATATCACATTATTGGTTAATTATTTGTCATTTCAGTTTATACATGTGTATTTAAAAATTTTAAATTAACTATTAATTTATAGAGAAATGCTCCAATGCTCTTAGAGCACGATAAGTTACGGTGCTCCTTGCTGTATTCATTCACTTGGACAGTCCAATTGATCAACCTGAACTGTATTTCAATCCAGAGCACATTTCTGCACTACCATGCAAAAATAGCATTGACCAGATGATCCAATCCATCCTTGATTGGCCTTATTTTCTCTAGCCATCCCTTTTCCAAACCATGGATGTGATGGTTAGGATTACCTAATAAAAGAGGTTCTTTAAAATCACAAGCAATCCATGATGGGTCCTAACAAACAGATGGATCAAAGTGTTGATTGGATCTTCTTCTTTTTGTACAAAATCTGGACCATCCATATTAAAGTCTATCCATCAAATGGTTATTATTTGTCAGATTGGTGACCATGAAATGTGCATTGGATATAATGAACGGTCTGGAACAATGTCTCAGATTGTTCATTTGTCCCACCGAAACTAGGAGCACTAAAACTTATAGTGCTCCTGAGAGCATTGGAGCATTTCTCTAAATTATTATAAATATTTTCATTTTTTTAATTTTCAGTGAGATTTTCCTGATAATATCAAAAGAAAAACATCAAAATCTGAACATCTCCTAAAAAATTCCCCAACAGAGAAATTGCCAAGAATGAAATTTGCCACTATGCCCTTGAATCCATCTTATAGTAGAACCTTCTCAAAACCCTCAAAAGTGTGGCCTGAAATGACTAAGAGATCTGCATGCAAGCTTAACCAGACCTGGCTTGGTCCATAATCCTTTTGTATCTGAAGTATCTGGGGCAACAACATCCAATTTCCAAGCTCTCATAACCCTTTTGTATTTGAAAAAAAAAAAAAACCTTTTGTATTTGAAGTCCTCTAGGGCGAGGAAATCCAATTTCCATAGAGAACCCCCTGTTTGCTAAACTTCATCTTCAAACCCCAATCGCTCCAACTTCCACCATCCATTTTCCAGAACTCCTACACCACTAATTCGACCTAGATCAAATTCCCACACCCTAGAGAACACCGTTTGCTAAACTTCATCTTCAAACCCCAACTGCTCCAACGTCTACCATCCATTTTCCCAGATCGCCTACACCACTCATTTGGCCGCGAAGTAAGCTTTCCAACTAGCCCAAAATCAGCCCAATCTGATCTCTGAGCATTTTGAGATATAATCAAATTTCCAAAAGGTGTTCAGAGAAGGCTCAAACCGAAATTTTAAGAAACTGACCCAACTTCCAAACTCCATATCTACCCAACCCCTTTGAATTTTAACCCCAAACCAAAACCATTTGGTAGCCCCTTGCAGTTAACTTTCCAACAAACCAAAGATTGTCGAAAGCCAATGCTTGAGCACCTAAATTTGATCGAAATACTAACAAGTGCTCCAACTAAAAATCAGGGAGTTTTCATACAGGGACAATTCAAAAATGATATTTATGCCCTGCATGAGAATTGGATTGGATGAACACTGTATAATTATTTTTTGATATACTCATATCACATGCGCAATCATGTATATACTGTCTGCAACAGGGGTGGAGCACCAAACTGATTTTTTTAAAACAATTTATAGTGGCCTTGAAGATCAATATCCAAACGTTGTTTGGTGGATAGTTACCAAATACGATGGCGAAGTGGACTACTCACGCAGATTACCACGTAGAGATGGATTACATCTATTTACGCCAACAACTATGGAAAGCGTAATCATTACGCGTCTACATCACAATATAACACAATCCAGCAATGCAAACATGCCCTAAATCCGATCACATGTACAATTTCTGAGTGCCTGTCAAGCATCATACGCTGCATGAGTTAGCATAACCCCTCTTCTCTCCCACACTAGAGGCCGGTTCCTCCACAAATCTGTGTAGAATAAGCTTATTCTATAAGGATTGTGATTTCTACTTCATAAGATAGCCGAACACCAAAGATGACAATTTATGGGAATCACAATGCATAGAGCGTTAGAGATACCATAATTGCCAGCAATGGCAATACACAAGCATGACAATACTTGGTAATTGAAATATGTGAATCATCCAAATGCCCCAAATCTAAACCATTACTCAAAATCTCTCAATCCTAAAATGCTAAGAAGAAACCCTCAACTCTCAAACATTGCAAGCAACAACTCTAGTAACCACTAGGACAAGGGAAATCCTCTTCTTCTACCCAATTCCTAGTCCAATTCAATATGTACCATAATAGACCATTACGGGGCTATTATGGCCTTTATAGGGAATGTAATGTGCCGTTAACGGCAATTACAGGTCATTTTTTTTCCATAATGGCTGTTACAGCCGTTACGACCCCGTAACATGTAACAGTCGCCACCGTCACCTTTACATAACGGCCTTTACAGCACACCATGACAGTAATTTGGTATCAGAGTGGGTTCCAACAACTGAGTTGAAATCCTGGATCAACAACAACTCGATATTATTTTTTTAAGGTTCTTTAATCATAAAATTCTGCCTCTTTTCCTTTATTTTCTTCATTGCATCCATCCCTCCTAACCCCATTCACCTTTTTTTGTTCTTTTCTTTTACCAAACCCAAAAGTCCAATTCACAAGGGGAGACTCTGCCAAAAAATTTTCAGCCATTTACCTCCATAATCCAACCCATTAAAACCCAAAATCAGCCACGTTTCAGCCCATTAAAACCCTCAAAATCAGCACCATTCTAACCCATTAAAATCCCAAAATCAGCCCTAGTCCACTCATTAAAAAAAAATCCCTAAAATTAGCCATATTCCAACCCATTCAAACCCCCAAAATCAGCCCTATTCTAGCTCATAAAACCCCAAAATCAGCCCCATTAAGACCCCAAAATCAGCCCATTCCATCCCATTGAAACCCCAAAACAAAAAAAAAAAAAAAAAAAAAAAAAAAAGAAAAAAAGAAATTAGCCGTATTATGTCCATTACTTTATGACATCACAATGTCTACCCGCAGTGGTAATGTCTATCGAGGGAGGCTTACCGATCAACAGTGAGACAATAGCATCACCGAGCTATTCGCAAGAGTAGCTAGCCTGGAAACTGTTGTTGACCAACTGTGGAGAACAACATGGTGAGCAACATGAACCTATTGGAAATCTTGATAGTAGTCAAAATCCACAACAAGAGTTCCAACCAAAGCCTTTAGTGAATCAAAATGGCACGAGTCCTCAGGAGTCCATTTATGACTTCATGCAACAACTCTTTCTAGAGATCCCATGACACCGTGATAAAGATGCCCAAGAAAAATGATATTACCAAGAAAGTACGGGTTGAAGTTCCGGACTCCACGGGTTGTCTTGATGCAAAGGCTTTTGTCGATTGGATTACAATGTTGAAAGATTATTTTGCAAGGTACGACATGGATGATGCCCAACGAGTGGCCTTTGTCAATGTCAAGTTGAAGGGCCCAACAAGAATCTGGTGGCGAAGCATTGATAACAAAAATCTCATCGTGGGTTGTCTTGCCATCACCAGATGATCTAACATGAGGGAGAAGTTAGAAAGTAAGTATTTGCCTTTAGATTACATGAATACTCTTCTCCAGGAGCTCCTTGCGTTCAAACAAGGAACTTTATCAATGGATGACTATGCCGAAAAGTTCAATGAGCTTTTTGTCCATTATAAGCATACAGAGATAGACAGTGTAACAACTAACTGTTATCGGGCAGGGTTAACGCCAAGAGATCCATAACGAGATGGTCATGTATGATTTCAAAACAGTTGATGATGTTCATCGAAAGGCGTGACGAGTTGAATAGCAGTTGTAGCCAGTGTTTTAAGTATCAACAATATTGGCCGATATATCCCACAATAAATCTTATATCCCGCCTGTACGATATGAAACGCACAAGTAGTGGGATATATCCCATATGTTCGATTCGGTGAGCATTTTCAATCCTTTTTTTTTTTTTTTTGTAAATCATGTTAAATCAGTGTTAACTTGTTACAAATCCTTGATTTCATGTTTTGCATGAAAAATCATGGATTGGGAGCTTCGATTTCAAGATTTGGAGGAGATGGGACGAGTTGCAGAAAATTGAAAAAAAAAAAAATTCCAATTTCTCACAAATCGGTTGCACTCTATGTCCAAGCATAAAATCAAACATGTAGGTAACTTGATCTAGTGATTCTTCTTTTGCTTTTGAATGCATTGCTTGTGTTTCCACATGTCTTCTTACATTTATAAATTATATTAATAGACTTTGAATATACTTGCATTAATTCAGTTAGACAACGCATAGATTAGGACCCCATACCAAAAAAAAAAAAAGTATTAAGTGCACTTATTTTTTGTAATGTTTTGATTTATAAGTGTGTATTGATGTCTTTTTTAACAACCACTGAAGTTTCATTGAAAAAATTGACCAATTTTCCAATGTTTCCAACAACAATGATACATTACGCAATACAACTGATATATCTCATGTGATAACCGATATGTATCCGTATCCCAAGGGTGCGATACGTAATGCGATACCGATATTTCAAACATTGACTGCAGCAACATACTCTTTGGCATTTTGGTTCTCTAGTTGGGGAACCTTCTGTGAGAATGGGTTCAGATCCGCATCTCAATCAGATTCCACCACAAGGCTACCGACCACATCCCCACCCTTTTCAGCCACGCCCACAAATGCAGACTCCTCTTATAAGATAGCCTCAACATTTGTAACGCCCTCTACTACAAAATTCATACCAAAAGCAACAAGCGGTGCAAAGACATGACACCAGGGGGCGATGTTTTAATCTTAATCTTTCCCTTTAGAGAGAACGACGGGATGTTGATTGTTATGGTTGCGGATAGATAGGGCACTTTCTAATGAGTGTCTGCAAGCTAGGAACCTCTATTACGACGGTAATGAAGATGAACCTTACCAGTTACTACCCAGACGGCCATGATTATTGCGATGAGCACATTGAGATGGAACGACCCTATATAGAACCTACATCACAGCCGAAGGACTCTCCTGCTGAAACTGCAGTTGAAGCTGATGATGAAGGCCCTACTCTTATCATACGCCGCTTCCTTACCACCATCGAGGAAGAGGAAGACTGGCGATGGACCACTATTTTCCGTGAGCGGGTAAAATGCTAGGGCAGGTTATATAACATGAACATAAGTGATGACAATGCAATGAACATCATATCTCAAGAAGTGATTGATAAGCTCAAGTTGCCAACTGAAAAGCATCTAAAACCATATAAGGTTGCGTGGGTCGACAACACTACCATCCCCGGATATCATTGAAAATTGCCATATATGAGGATATTTGGTGTGACATAATTCCGATGAATGTTGCCCACATCCTTCTCGGTCGACCTTGGCTTTTTTATCAAAAGGTACAAAGCGACAGTGAACCTAACACGCATACTTTCCTATGGCAAGATCATCGTATCCTTCTTCACCCGTTGCAACCTACATCACATCCTTCATTTACGCCTTCATCATCAATGGCTGCTCTTTCAAACTCTCAGGTTCTCACCATGCAGAAGTTCAAACAAGAGAGCAAGGAGAAAGGCGTAATGTTCGCTCTAGTCACAAAACAAGTGTAAGAGCCTTTTATTGACCAGGATGAGCCTATTCTTGATGAAGTCAAATCTATGCTGCATGACTTCCAAGATTTGGTCCTTGATGATTTGCCTGAGGAGTTGCCCCCATTGCAGGATATTCAGCACGCTATAAATTTGATTCTTGGAGCATTCTTACCCAACCTACCAGCATACCAAATGAGTCCCGTCGAGCAAGCTGAGTTGAAGCGTCGAGTTTACGAGTTGCTTAAAAGCGGCTACATTCGAGAGAGCCTAAGCCCATGTGCAATGCCAGCCCTCCTTACTCCCAAGAATGATGGAAGTTGGCACATGTGTGTTTTCAACCGAGCTATTAATAAAATCACACTGAAGTATCATTTCCCCATTCCTCGACTTGATGATATGCTAGACTTGATGCCAGGTGTTGGCGTCTTCTCCAAAATTGATCTTCGTAGTGGATATCACCAAATTCGCATTCGACCTGGTGATGAATGGAAGATGGCATTTAAGATGAAAGACGACCTCTATGAGTGGCTGGTTATGCCATTTGGTCTCACAAATGCGCCTAGCACTTTCATGCGCATCATGACGCATGATGTAGTTGTTGCGCCCTTTTATTGGTAAGTTTTCCTTTGTCTTTTTTGACGACATTCTTATCTACAGAATGTCAAGTAAGGAGCACCTCAATTACCTATGTCTTATCTTTAGAGTCCTTCGTCATGAGAGCTTTTACATCATCTTTAAAAAGTGTACCTTCATGAGTTCATCAGTGGTTTTCTTAGGGTATGTTGTCTCGTCGCAAGGTGTAGAGGTGGACACTACCAAGGTGAAAGCCATAGTTGATTAGCCGATACCTACCACTATCTCTAAAGTCTGCAGTTTTCATGGCCTTGCTATATTTTATAGACATTTTGTGCGGAACTTCAGCAGCATCATGGCCCCAATCACCGATTCTATGAAATAAAGGGAGTTTCGATGGACAAGTGCAGCAACACGAACGTTTGATAGGATCAAACGTAATATGACCGAGGCTCCAGTCTTGCGCCTTTCGGACTTTGTGAAAGTATTTGAGGTGAGTTGTGACACCTCTAATGTCGACATTGGTGGAGTTCTCAGTTACGAGGGCCATCCAATAGCTTTCTTCAGCGAAAAGCTCTCTGATGCAATGAAGCAATACTCCACTTATGACTTGGAGTTTTATACCATTGTTCAAATTTTACGGCATTAGTATCATTATTTGGTTGGCAAGGAGTTTGTACTATATTCTGATCAGAAGCACTCAAGTACCTAAACTCTTAGCAAAAGAAGAATACTCGTCGTGTCAAGTGGAGTGCTTAGTGCTTACCTTCAGGAGTTTTCTTTTGTCATTCGTCACAAGGCTGGGAAGGACAATCAAGTTGTTGATGTAATTAAGTCGTTGTGTGCATCTATTGTTGTCGATGGTGGTCACTGTTCTGGAATTCAAAGAGATGCGGCGTGAATATGATGATGACAAGGATTTCGGGCATATTTATACCAGCACTCTTAGTGGAGAGCATGCGAGACACCCACATTTCAGCATTCACGATGGTTACTTGTTCCGGGGAATGCAACTTTGCCTACCCAATACATTCATCCGTGAGTATGTTGTGAGGGAGTACCAAGCTGATGGGTGTAGTGGACACTTGGATCGTGATATGACCATAGCTGTCATTGGAGATAGATACTTTTGGCCTCGTATAAAATCAGATGTTGCCAAGATTTGCCAGTTCTACAGGATTTGTCAGCTTGCTAGATTGCATCAACCACTGTTGATCCCACATGCTCCGTGGGAAGACCTCAGCATAGACTTCATCCTGGGTTTGTTAAAGACCGCTCGGAAAGTTGATTCAGTATTTTGATACTTGATCGATTTTCAAAGATGGCTCATTTCATACCATGCTAGAATACAACAGACATGGTTTTGAAAATCGATGTCGTATCGGCCGATAACGAGCATATCATATCCGTATCGGCTCGATACGATACGCGATACGGGGTTGTATCGGCCGTATCGAAATCGGTTGGACCATATCAGTCCGTATCGACCCATATCGATGCCGAAACAAGGCCGATATAGTCAATACGCACGTAAAACTCCAAATTTGATTTTTATTTTATTTTAGTTCACTCATGTTTTCTTGTTTTCATTTAAACCATGAAAGAATATTAAAAACTCAGTTTAGGCTAGATTTAGACCTATTTTAGGATCAAAATAAATGATTTAAATGGGATTCGACAAATCGAAACAAAGTGGACCATTATGGGAAAATTGAAAAGAATGGTAAACTTTCACTTCTTTTTTTTTTTTTTAATATTTTCTCTTTTGTTGTATTTCCAATGTAATGTGTCGTTATTCACCAAATCATGTTTAATTTGTGCTCAGTTAGAGCCCATTTAGTTAACCTTCAACGAGTCAAATCGACAGACAACATTCTCATCAAAGAATGGTCCGATACATCATTGAATACATGGTCAAAACACACACACACAAATGATAGATTCGTGAATATCTCATTTTTTTCCTATTCTTCCGATATTTTTCGTATTTTTTCTTTTTTTAAAAAAAAATTCTAACTAATACGGGCCGATACAGCCCCGATTCTAATTCGCGACGCCGTATCGTAACATTTTTACGTGGGGCCGATGCCGTCATTCAGAACCATAACAACAAACGCTCTCAAGATTGCTCAATTATTCTTCCGAGAGGTTGTTTGTCTTCATGGGCTTCCAAAGTCAATTGTGTCTGATTGTGATACCAAGTTCATGAGTTTTTAACTCTTTGTGCAACAACGAAAACCAAGCTTCAATTCTCTAGTGCATACCACCCTCATACCAATGGCTAAACAGAAGTGATCAACCGTAGCTTGGGCAAGTTATTACGGTGTCTCGTACGCGATTATATAGCTACATGGGATCTAGTAATACCGATAGCTGAATTTGCTTATAATAACTCAGTTAACAGGTTCACGGGGATGTCACCTTTTGAGGCAGTAACTAATACACGACCACGTCTTCCAGTCAATTTGGTTCCTTTGCCTGTAACGTCAAGACAAAACGCAAAAGCTGCTGACGCAATACCACCACAAGTAAAATTATAAGTAGCATGCAAATACAAGACGTCACTTTGTTGAATTTGCGGAATGTGACATGGTTATAGCCCGTATTCGTCCTGAACAGTTGCCTCCCAGCACCTCAAAGAAGCTTCATCCTTGCAACGCGGGGCCATTCAAAATCATAAAAAAGATCAATGTCAATGCTTATATTTTAGATCTCCCACCAGATTTACCTATCAGTCTTACTTTCAATGTGGAAGATCTTTCCATCTATCATGGGCACCATACTGATGATGGTATCGAAGAACAAGCCATCACAATTCTGACCATTTTACCACCTACAAACACAATCATTGATGTTCTCAATGGCCAGATTGTCTCCACATGCCAAGGTGGTTACTAGAAATTTTTTGTTTGTTGGCAAGGACAATCTCTCTCCAATGCTACGTGGATCACAACTACCGACTTCCAACGTCTGAATCCTAACCTCTATGAGCAACATCAATCCATTAACAAGCCAGAGTCGAGTTCTTTTAAGCAGGGGAGGAATGATGCAAGCTGATCCATGCCATGATCCATGGGCCAAATCTGGGCCCATCAATAAGGAGGTCCAAGCCTCCTATTTAGGTAGTTAACTAGAAAAATCAATCAGCTGGCTAAGAATAATCCATTAGTCAAACATTTTCAATGCATTCTTATCTCTTTTCCATATTTGTAATAAGTCATTGATTGTCAATGACATGATGTGTTTTCCTTATAAGTACGTTTCAAAAGCCTATATAAGCCTGATATGAGTAGCATGAAGGCACCTTTGAATTAAATAAAATCTCTTAAATTGCTTTCTTCTATTTGTTTGTGTCTCGTGCTTGAGATTGAAAGTGCCTAAGCTTGGGCGGATCCTTCCCATCAACCGGCTACGCCAATTTCACAAGTTATGACACACATGATCACATTCAACCACAGACAAAATTGTGATATAGCACAAAATCATTAGCAATCGAACACAAATATTGAATTTGGGGCAGAACACAAAATGCATAAGGAAAAGTAAAGAAAATTGAATTTATTAATTAAATCAAATTCAGCAAGCTTCATTTCAACACCAAACAATTTCATTTGATCATTTTCCTCTTTTTCCTTCTTATAAAGAAGTGAAAGAGTAATTCAAGAAAACGATCAAACACACAACCGCAACATGTAGACGGGACTCACCTGCATATGCACAAACAGTCTCCACCCTCGCCACTTCTTTGGCAAGTGCAGGCAGCTCTTCCGCTAAAATCTGTTCAGTTATCCCCAGACTCTCACCTTCTCTCCCATCTACAAACAAAAATTTCCAGACAGTCCTTCAAAATGCAAGAAACATCAAAACTAAATTTCAAAAATTTCAAAAAAAAAAAAAAGGGAAAAAAATCCAGACCTTGAAATGTTGCGGAGACGGACGTTGATGACCCGAGATCGTTCAATTTAGCCCTGATTTCGTTGAAGACGCCTTGAACAGCATCCGAATGCGAATCGTAGGCGGCAATGCTCGCCAAGAGCCTGTGGCTCAGATCTGCAAGGTTTTGACCTAGGTCCGTGCACTGCTTCTGGAGATCGGATGCGAGATCCGGAGCTTTGAAGAGATCTTCCTTCCGCTGGAATTTCTCGGCGAGAAAGCGTTGGAGAGAGGGAGAGAAGTTGGAAGGGTGGGGCAGATGAACGGATGCCTCCATCTTCAGTCCATTTAAACGAGAAATCGAAGAGAAAGATGAGAACTATAAGAGAATTAGGGTTTTTATCTTCTTTTCCCTTTCAAAAGCCCTAGAGAAGAGATACCAAGTCTGTTCGATTTCTACCCTTTTCTTCTTCTTCCTTTTTCTTCCCTCTGCGAAACCGGAAAAGCAAGAGCGATTTGCACGAGAATTGAATACGGAATGGATGCGATGGAGGGCGTGCGAAGCCGGCACGCGAGCGTATTGGCACGCGTGTGAGAGATCCAGGACATTTGTTGGGTGCTTCGCTCCATTGATGGGCATTGGCCCGAATATCAGGCCTAGTTACGCATCAAGTAGGCCATCCTGGACGTTGGACATAATAGACGGTTTGATCGATTTATTTTAGGATCTGTTTCTTTTGCTTGTTTTTTTCATTATTAAAAATGTGCAATGATTACAGATTAACCACAATGATAACAAATTTATATTGATTGATTTACCCGTAAAAATTTTTAAAATAGCAATTATACATCGCCTCAATGTCAAATCACTATAAAAATAAAAAGGGGTGTTGCCATTCTGATAATAAAAAAAATTTATGCTGATTACAAGAAAAAGTATCGTCTATCCAATAGTTATGTATTTTGCTGATCATTCTAATATTTAGTTATGCTTTACCCTAGTACTTGAGAATTTTTGCAAAATGTCACCTACTTAATGGACAATTTACACTGTAATACTTTATTTTAAAAAATGTTTTCAATAAACTATCCTATTATTTTAAATAATTTTAATAAAAGTACTTTCTACATTTTTTTTTTGAATAGATTATACTAGTAAATGGTCAGTGACTCCAATAGGCCCACTATAATGTTTACATGAAATCCATCCCAACCATTAGGTGCATCACTTATGTAAGCACATGGTTGAAATACTGAATGCCTTGGTGATTTGGTGAGCCACAAGATTAGAAATAATGCATAGGGCAACCATTGCCATCTAAACTGTTTACCTTGGTTTCATCTTAATCACAAAAGGGCATGATATTTAGGCCCCGAGAATGAATTTTGGTGTGACACCCAATAGTTAGAGGGGATCTCATATAATCGATCATGGTGAGCTCTATAAAAATAAAAGGTTAAGGTCTTAATCCAAATAGCGTCCTTTGGTCCAACCCACCCTCAATCACGAGTTAGTCTAATTTTTTTAACCTTAGGTTTAAGGTAGGATTACATATCTAATGGTTAAAGTAGATCTTACATGCGCATCACATCAAACTCCCAAAAATATCGAAGGGCAATGACCTTTCTAGAGAAAAATAAAATAAAATTTTAAAAGAGTATTTTAAGGATGCCCGACTTTGCTTTTTACAAGTCTATGTGAGATCCACTTCTATGATTGGATGTGTTTTCACGTTGAGCTCGAGATTTTTTTTTTTTTAAATGCTGACATGTGATTTAGGTCGATCATTCCAAAGTAAATAGTTAGGAACAAGACATCTACCCTTGATATTTATAAGGTGCATCTTGATTATTATATGTAATCCACTCCATTCATTAGATGCCATGCTAAAATTTATCCAATGAGTCCATCAAGCCTATCCTTAATTCACACGGACCACACATATAGATAGAGTTTGGAGGATGAGGATTGCCATGTACACTTTTTTTTAATCATGTGGTCCACTTGAATCACTGATGTGGTAGATTTTTTAAGCCCTAGGCTTGATATGAGATGATGCACCTAGTTGTCCGGATGGGTTTCACATAAACATTACAGTATTGACCCTCAAACTTCCAAATACAATGGAAGGTACTCCATCCAACTATGGAAAAAGGCATTGAAGTATAAATTCAATACTAAGTGGGTGTGTGTGTGCATGCTAACCAATGAGGACTTGCTTGATGAGTTGGAGCAGCTTGATGAGTGGTTAGGGTTTTGTCATGTGGGCCCAGTTGCCATGCGCTAAAAGTTAGTGCCAAAACACTATTTTACGGCTTAAGTTCACTCGGACAGGTCAGGTGGGGTTCAATCAAGATGCTAAGATGGGCACCATTTGCCTGGTCTTGCCCGAGTCAACTTGGACTTGACTGTATGCCTTATAGCTAACCTAAGCAATCAAGAAGTATTAAAGATCCAACCCGGCACAATGCATTTTACTTATGATCTATCTATTAACCCATTTCCACTCCAATAATAATTCTATTTTCCATGCATGGATGGTTCATATGTTGAACCATATGTGGCAAGTCTTAATTTTGGAACCCATCATGTAAGTGTGTGTGTAGAGAGAGAGAGAGTCATGCTCATCTATATACCTTTGTACACTTGTCATGAGCAAAAAATCTGAAGGATTGATGTGATGCGGTACCATGAAAGCCTCACGGCCTAACTTTCAATCCAATCCAAAGCTCTATGGTACTTTAGTAAAGAGAGAGACCAATCATGGAGGAAACTATTCTCTTTTGTTGTGACCCACCAAAGTTTTGAATCAAGGTAAAAGTTAGATGTAATAGTCCATGGGAGTGTTGCATCACATGGATCATTTAGGTTTTCCGCTCATCACATGGATCGTTTAGGTTTTCTGCTCATCAAAAGGAGATTTCACTCTCTGTCTATATAATATGTTAGTATTTTTGGACAATTTTACCCATACAATTAATTCTGAGAAGCACTGCAATGTGACAGGGCACTGCAAGTTGTAATGCTCTTATCCGTGTCGGAGCACTTCAACAATCCAATTTATAGATTTAGATTGTTCATTAGGTACAACAGATATTCAAAAACTACCATGCAAACATCAAATGATTAGACAAATATTATCCATTTGATCAGCGGCCTTCAAATAATATGGAAGATCAAGATGGTTTACAGGAAAATATGTCCAATCATCAATTTGTTCTATCTATTTTTTTAGAGCCAATCTATGGTTGCTTACAAACCTAAAGATTAGCTTTTGTTAGCCCATGGTAACCATGTCATCCATGGCTAGTAGAAAGGATCACTAAAGAAAAAGCCAAATCAAGGACGGATTGGATCATCTTTTCCTGCAATTTTTAGAAGACAGTGCATAAAAAATGTTTTGGAGCTTAAGAGTAATGTTTTTTGGGCCCACGTACCAGTCTGGTTGGCTCATCAGGTGGTCCACACTATCAAGTTGAATATGCAGTTTTAATTTGATCATCATCTCTTTTTTAAACTTGCTCGTTTTTCTCATGCACATGTGGTTCATCAAGAACTGCTTGATTTTGGGTAAGGGCATCGGCCCTATGTGATAGGTAGTCCGAATTTTGCAGCTGGGCCACGTGGGATGCCAATTCAGAGTATAGGAATGGTGGGCCTTTTCTGTATTGAGAATAGCCCAAAGGCCCAGAACATCAGATCGAACCAACCTGAACCATTGGTTGATGCCCAACGAAAACCCAAATGGTTAAGATCGTTGGATTGTGATTACTTGTGGCTATGGTCGATCGGCAATGAGGCCTACTATTCGGACGGTCTGGATTGGCTTGTATGTATACCACGTCTTTGGTAGACAAGTAAGATGGTATGGATAGTGATCCAAAGGACGCTGGTTTTGTGTAACTCAAAATTCTGTGGGGGCCGCTGAGACGTGTGTGTGACGTCTACTGGAGCATTTGTACAGATCATGTTACAATGTGAGCCACACCATGCTAAACCGTGGTGATTGAACGCTCACCATTGAATCTTACTCAATTAGATCCTAGATCCAGGTGGAAATCACCTCATCAACAGGGTTGCACGTTATATAAAGATCGGTGGTTCTTGGAAGGTTTTAACGGTCGGCGTTCAATCCTACTATTTCCTGTAGTGTGACTCACTTGAGTTTTCGAGGTCACATCCAAACGTGATCCAGCCAAACTGATGGATGGAGTGGATGCCGCATGGACAATTTCAGTGGGTGCAAAGAGCTTTGGGCTAGAGGGGCTCTTTGCAATCCATCCAAAGCCACTGAAGAGGCTGGGCCCACGTAGAAGATCATATGGCACAAATTCAAACCCATCCACCCATCCGGTGGGCCACAAGTGTAGATTGAGCCTATCCATTGGCCATCCCTTTTTCTTCGGCATGGACAACCTGATGAATGAATCGACCTGATTCTTGTGACAGATGATATTGAAGGTGGGGCCAGCTCTTTTGATGGGTCAGATTTTGTATACAATGCATACATTAGTAATACGTGCAAGGTGAACGGTAACTTCTATTGTCCCTTGTGGTGTATTTGATCAACGCCTGCGGTTTTGCCCGGACGCGGATTGCGTCCTACCCCCGCCCATCTCTGGCCCCGAACGGGCAGTTCTGTGGGCAGGCCCACCGAGATGTATCTGTTTATCCAAGCCGTCCATCCCTATTCTCAGATGATTTTAAGGCATAAGGACAAAAATGAGGCAGATCCAACGCTCAAATGGACCACACACGAGATGACTCTTGCATTTAATGCAACCAAACTTATTATTTGGTGTGGTCTACTTGAGCATTGGATCTGCCTCATTTTTGTGCTTATTCCTTAAAATGATCTGAGAAAAGGGATGGACCGCTTGGATAAACAGATACATCACGGTGGGCCTGCCCACAGAACTGCCTGTTCGGGCTGGAGATGGACAGGGGTAGGACGCAATCCGCGTCCGTGGGTACCGTGAATATTGCTCGAGGATTCCTACGTGGCTGGAGGATTCACAGCGAGAGCCCACTGAAACAATCGACTGGGGCCTGCACATAGGCCGTTAGGAAGAATATACAGCAACGGTCCATATTCACCTAAAAAAGGTCAACGATTGGAGGGCTATGATTTTCCAATCTGGGGGTTCATTTTTGAAATCACATAAGAAAAATTAAACCAACGGTCAAGATTGAAAAGCTGAGGCCCCACTTGTATAAACACAAACCAGGGTGGATGGGAAGTGGGCTGGGCTGGGTGGGCCCAGAAGTGTCCAGAGTGGTACAGGCTGAAGGTTAAAGGCCCACACAGGGCCTTGGTGTACCTACATTTGGATATGCATAAAAGCCCAACATGATAGCCTGGCCCGGGCTCGTGGGAATTTAACTAATGGACTAGGCCCACCCATATATTCGGGCTTGCTATAACCGTTGATGCAAGGCATCTTGTTCGATTTCCGAAGCATAATACCATGAGGTCGACCTCTGTTTGGAATAAGCATTGTTTGGAATAAGCATGATACCATGAGGTCGACCTCTGTGGGGCCCACTATGACGCTCCGTCACTGTGGTCACATGTGGGCGGGCACACATGTGCGCGGGCTCCAAGATGGCTGACAGGCTACTGTATGGCTGGAAGGCTACTGTGCACACAGTGAAGGTAAAACTTTGTCTGGCATCGGAAGTGTCGTCTAAAGTTATGGTAGTTATATGTGGAGTTGCCACCTTATACTGTATGAGGCCTTTTGGAAAAAATTCCGAGAACAAAATTGTGCGGGCTATGCCCAGAGTGGACAATATCATACAGTGTAGACGTGGGCTGTTACAAATGGTATTAGAGCCGAGGACGGCTCTGCCTCGATGGGGGATATTGTGACGCCCCGTCACTATGGTCACATGTGGGCGGGCACACGTGGGCGGGCGCACATGTGGGCAGGCCCCAAGATGGCCGGCAGGCTACTGTGCACACAGTGAAAGTAAAACTTTGTCCCACATCGGAAATGTCGTCTAAAGTTGTGGTAGTTATATTTAGAGTTGCCACACTATACTGTATGAGGCCTTTTGAGGAAAACCGCGAGAACAAAACCGTGCGGGCTGTGCCCAGAGCGGACAATATCATACAGTGTGGGCGTGGGCTGTTACACCCACCATGATATTTGACTCACATCACGCAGTGCATTTGGTAGGTCCCCTCTAGATGAGGGGATGTGTAAAAAATTAGCTGCATTTGAAACTCAAGTGAGCCACACCACATGAAATCATGGAATTTTATGTTTAAAATATCTAAAAGCACTTGGTGAGGCTAACTGAGTTATGAAATAGCTTGAAATTTAGTGTGATCCCTCTACGACACACATGGTAGATGGGTTGGATGTCTAAACCATATTTCACTAGGCCCTCTATATAAGGGGGAAGGTTTTAATGGGTGAGCATCCACTCACAACCGTTGTCAATGGTGTGGCCCACCCAAGTCATGGATTGGCCTAATTTTTAGGCCCATGGTGAGCCGTGGAAGGAAATATCTTATTGATGGGATGGATGTCCATGATATGATGGTGGCACTCGCAAAGCTCCACCTCATGGGAAACTTACGTGAGGTTGAACTCCTGGTACCTTTTGAGGGTGTCTAGAGTATGGGATTAGATGGGCTTAAGTGGGATGAAATTACCAAAATGTAATGATTACACTGTGTTAGGGATTGTCTACTAATCCCATGGCTTGGATGCCATCCCACTTCATGTTTGGGAAACGGATTGGCTACTCATCCTGCCACAACCGGTCGGTGCTCAGTGGGCCCCACCATGATGTATGTGTTTCATCCATGCCATCCACCCATTCTTCCATGTTATTTTATGGTATGAGACCAAAAATGAGTTTGATTCAAATCTCAAGTGGATCGCAAAGTTGGCCCTAGGTCTTTAATGGTGTAATTCAATTACTATTATTTTCCCATGGTGTGGTCCACACGAGATTTATATCTACCTCATTTTTGGGATCAAGCCCTAAAATTTAATTTCAAAATGGATGGACGGCATGGATAAAACACATATATCATGGTGGGGTCCACATAACACCGACCACTAACCACACAAAACCCAAAATAGGATTGCAGAAACCCTTGCCCGATGCTGATTCCAAGAAGGGGCTTCACAACTCATACCTTATGTGAGTCTCAAACAGGACCTTGCAATGATCCATGGAATCTTAAAACCCACTCCCATCTAATCCCATTTAAACCCATGCGCCAAATGCCCCCTTAGAGCTGGACACCGATCGATCTGAGCTTATTTTCAATGTCCTCCAAATACAAGC
This sequence comes from Magnolia changhungtana, assembly GCA_030180095.1. Lineage (NCBI taxonomy): Eukaryota > Viridiplantae > Streptophyta > Magnoliopsida > Magnoliales > Magnoliaceae > Magnolia > Magnolia changhungtana. The sequence continues at coordinate 2,704,783 of JASAUF010000162.1, forward strand.
TCCCAAATAAAAGATTTGAATTTCAATACATTTCAACCAAATACAAATGAGTATTTCAGTGCATTTCAACCAAACCAAACACAAATGAAGGCAAGGATAGCAGAGCTGTCATGGTCAACGGCTCGGTGTCCATATCTACCGAGTGCCTCTAATGTGAGAAAGAGAAGATAACCTTGTGTGCGAGATAGAGAGATAGAGAGAGAGAGAGAGAGAGAGAGAGAGAGAGAGAGGCCACTCCAGACGGGCCCACGAGGTGCTCGCTTGTCTCAGGGATGAACAACGGAATAGGAACAAAGAGATAGAAGGGGGCTTGGGCCGGTTGGCTAGAGCGAAAAATGGAGCTTGAACTAGGGCCAAAAAAAACAAACTAAAGAAGGAAAAATGGATATTAACTAAAATTTTATATAGGGCCACAATATAAACGTACGAACTTTTTTGATGACCCAACGGTTCACATGAAGCGAGAACCTCATGAAACCTCGTAGTATAAATTTTTACCTTGATCCGAAACTTTGGGACCGTGAAAAATGTAAATGCCTTCTTTTTGATTTGAATGTATATATGGATAAAAGTTTTAGATAAAAGTAAAACTTGGTCCGGGGGTGTTTCACTTTCACATGAATTATTTGCAAGATTATATATAATGGGTATCAAAAAATATATATATAAACCGGTTCGTATATCTATATATATATATATATATATATATATATATATATATATATATATAATTAAGTTATTAATCAAACCGAGCCAAACCGAATCGAAATGGGGGCGAGCTTTGAGTTGAGTTGAGTCAAACTCATGCTAGCTCAAGCTTGGCTCAAAATTTATTCGAGCTCAAACAAGCAACTTGACTTGGTCCGAACCCAAATTTTGAGCCAAGCCAAGTTGAGCGAGTTAACCTAGCTAACTCGGTTCGTATCTAGCTAGCTTTACTTTTCCCTGTATGTGTGTGTGATAAGATCTCTTATATAAATGCAACGTCTTCTATATACTCGTGTCCTTCTCAGTAAAATAAATATAATATGTTCTTTAATATGTAGTCCCTAAATTATAACATAGTATGAGAGTCGGGAGTGATTGGTCTCAACTCTTACCGTCCATCGTCACTGTTAATCAACCAATCTTGCCAAGTCAACACTACAACTATCATATCACCAGATTTTGGTCATTTGGCACCTTCCCTTCTCTGGATCTAACGTCTTGTTGTTGTTGCATCTCATCACCTCCTAATATATTTTGTATCTTTTGTAAGCTAACCTCTCCAACCTACATTTTCTTACTAGCTAAATCACCATGGTTCACTCACCACCACCACTACAGGCATGCAGGATGCAGCTTCTTCTCCAACTGCTGTAGTGGCTTCTATTTCGATACAATTGCTAATACCCATATCCAAATCCATTTACAGTGAAAAAAGGGATTGAGCTTATTGCCCTTTTGCCAACTGTCGTGGCCCCTCATCATCTCCATCTTCTCTAGCAATCGCACATCGCCAGATTATTGCCCCTAGTTTCCTTTCTTGGTACCTTTTATGATCAATAGGAGTCTAATTTGTGTATGCATCCCCACCACTCTACAACCTTAAAACATATCCAACAGTCATCCATGGATCTCAGAACCTGTCGTCAATAAATTCGGTGAGATCTTTGCCGAAACCTAATCACTCTTACGATTTATGTAGCCTGCAGCCTCTCTTAGTGCGCAACTCTCCTCATGTGCCTTGATCATGCCATACCCACTACCCATTTTAATGGTATTGATTTTCTACACAAAGTAGCATGCTGGCAAGAAAGAAGATAGGGTATCACTCAGTTGTGAGGTGATCAGTTCACCCCAAAAGCCCTCGCATATAGTTAAAATTGCCTGGGCCACATGATTGTTTGGGTCTGTTACATCAAAGGGATCTATCAAGTGATAGGATTTAATCATGTATGCCCCACCATTACACTCAACTTGACGTGGCTAAAAACTATGAAGGAGATACCACCATGTGTTGGCACACTTGTATGAAAGCAAAGAGAGAATGTTACTCATGACCGGCGAAAAGATTTTGAGAATTCAAAATACCTATGTTTGGGAGACGTGTGCTTAGGTGCTTAAGAATGTATGTGCGACCAAAACCCTAAAGGCCCCAAAGGCGGTCATCCTCCTTATGACACAAGAAAAGCAGGCAAAGGCACACTCACATTGGACACCTGGAGTGCATACATGATGCCCCCAAAGACTATGAAGCTAAGTACTGAGAGCAGAAAGCCATCCGAAGATAGAGATACTATCACTTATGGTAGCATAGTGCCTGGAGGCATTGTTCGAAGTATCCCCGATGTTATTGAAATATCCTCAATATTAACTTTATCCCGAGCTTAAGAATACCGATAACACTAATACCGATACCAATTACATTGGTAGTATCAGAAATTCTAGGTATTAGCAATATATCACTAAGTATCGCCAATGTATCGATATTACCAATGTATCACCAATATTTTTAACTATGTAAATTTTAGGTGTCGTTTATATTGCCAATGTATTGCCAGTATTTTCGATTGTGTAAATTCAAGGTGTTGACTGTATCACAAGTGTATCGATAATATTTCAATAATATTGTCAACATATTGACAATATTTCAATCACAGGCCTTGCCACTTTGCTCTGGTTCACCCGAGCCTACTACTTCTTATTGTATGGCTTCGATTTGACATGATCCGATCCTATTTCTGATCCTCTTCTGTCGTATACGTATCACTAATGCATCTTTCATGGCCTATTTTAAGCAGCTCATTACAAGAGAGGCAAAAAGGGAGAGAGACAGAGATATAAAGACGGAGAGAGAGAGAGAGAGAGAGAGAGAGAGAGAGAGAGAGAGAGAGAGAGAGAGACATGAGGAGCCAAAAGAGATGCAGAGGTTTTAAAGCATTCCCAGTGTCACGGGGACCTGCTCAGCCAACCTTTCGAAATTAATGTCGCAAGTGGTGCACCTTCCCTTATTTTGAAGTTGCACATGTCCCAATTTGTTTAGCCCTTTGCCATCTCCCGGGCTGCTCTGTCTTATCAAAGTCAAAGTCGAATAATACTAAAGTTAATGAATAAGGGAATATCCGATCATCCATTTTGATAAAAAAGGGTGTCTGATTTTTCCTTTTTCTTTCCACATCTCAAATAAAGTCGTATTCCATTTTACACATACAAGAACACCATCAGTTTTTATTTTATTTTTGCAACACTCTTTCTCTCGTAACTATCTACTTTTTATTTTGCTTACATACTCAGAGTCTTAAAGTTTACAAAGTAAAGTTAAATTCTATTTTTTTTTTTTTTCGCTTATGACGCAGGGATGAACATTATGAGGTCGATCACCGTTTTCCTCAAGAGGATAACTACTCCGAATCCACGGAGCTTCTTTGGACTCTTCACAAAGACTTCTTGAATCCACAAGGAAAGAAAACAGAAAATAGAAATAAACTCTAATAAATTCAAAATTAATTAATTGATGAAATAAATAGTTCACAACCCTTTAATAGGGATACCAAGTAACGGGAGAGAAATCAAAAGCAAACTACAACTAAAACTCCTAGAATTCGCAACTTATTATAAATAGTAAACTTACTATTTATAAACGGTCATGATGTCTACTAATGCACAAGGTTTTTGGCCAAAAATAGTAAATGTCCTATTTGGCTTCACCAAACTGTTCTTCTAATTATTCTAAGCTCTTTTCACGTTGGACGCAACTCCTAAAGTCCGACGGATGAAGAGTTATAATCAAACTAAAACTTACTATTTATAGTCAAAACGAAATTAAAACAGGGAAATGACCGTCAATCCAGGGGTATTTCGCAATTCCGGATTGCGCAACCTGGCGTAGTAGCTTGTTCTACCCCAAAATCATATATTTTATGCCTGATAACTCATTCTGGATTGTAAGATACGCCCGATCTAAGGTCCGACGGTCCGGATCACTTTAGTCGTCGACCAGGCCTTTTCTAGTCCATCTTGGCCATGAAACTATCCGCGATCCGCTCTACATCAGCTTACCTAAGGTTCTTTAATCCAATGTAGTATGACTTGACGTTTTATTTTGCTACTGCTTTTACTTTTCTTTATTTCACCTACTTAGGCCTTATAGCATATCATAATATGACTTAACCATGTATTGTTGAAAATTTCTCTGAATCCCCTAAAAGTTATATAGTCTCATAAAGTAGAGACCATGTATTGTATGAGCGAAAAATGATGCTTAACCCTTTCGTTTTCCATAACCAAGACTCTTACTTAAAATATGCGGCCGCAAACCAATCGTGAGAGTCGCTTGAGTTGGAGAATCTTACAATTTTCTGACCTTTAAGTAATTTTACGGTTGGTAGTATGTAGCATATTCTAAACTTATTTTGGCTAGTGACAACCCAGTTTAAATAAACTTTTACTTCGCGTTTAAATCATATCAAAACAGGAGAAAAGCAAAAAAAAACTGAGGATAGCATTGCATAGAAAGCATTCACAGATTGCAGAGATCCAAAACTCTGATGGGCCACACCAGCAAAATAGTGGGAATAGCAACTTCCACCGTTGAAACTTTCTTCGAGTTGAAGATGACGTTTATACGCCATCCAAACCGTTCATAGAATTATTACCACTCGCGAGAACAAATACGATCCTGTTACAAAATTTCCGTCACCGCCAGGCGTTCCATGACTACTGTTAGGTGTGCTATGGCCCAAGTGAGTTTTAAATCTGTCTGATTTTAGAATCCAATTCATTCCATCGTGGTTTTTCAAAGCAGATGGACGGAGTGGATTTGTCAAGGACATCTCTATGGCAATCCGCTCCCTGTGCAAACTACTTGCAGCGCACGTACGTGCAAACGTGCATGCCCATGCAAGATCCAGGTCACTCATTGGGCTCCCCGAGGAATAACTCCAGGCAAGAAATAGGCTTTACGAACGATCTCAATCGTTGGATCCAAGCGTCAAATGTAGACAATGGCCAACCTATTTTAACCGCACGATCATCCGGTGCACACCCATTGTTTAGCCCACCTGATGGTGGCTGAGATGTAAGATGTGAAGGTGTTTGAGGTATATTCATGTGAGCGTAAGGTGTATATGTTGATGTAGACCGCTGGATAATTCATTTAAGTCCATTTCTTTCATCTACAGGTGTGGACCACCTGATGAGCGGCCAGCCTAAATTACTGTGCCAGATCATTTGATGGGATCTCTCATGCAATGTGCTACGCCCGAATGTGCGAATATCCTCTATCCTCTATTGCCGGTGGGGCTAGAGGCTGACTGGACTTGGAAGTGACCACTCAAGTACCGATGTGGGTGCTTGAAAAGCTCTGTCGGCCACACCATTATGTATGTGTTTTATCCAGTCCGTCCATTCATTTTTAAAGATCATTTAATGGCATTAACCCAAAAGTGAAGTATATATAAACTTCATATGGACCATACCACAGGAAACAGTGATGAATGAACGCTCAGCGTTAAAACCTTCATGGGGGCCACAAAAGTTTTGGATAAAGCTTATATTTATGTTTTCCCCTCGTCCATGTCTGTGTGATCTAATCTACAGGTGTGATGGAAAATAAACATTACAGTAGTAGGCCCTAGGAAGTTTTTAATTGTGGATGTTAATCAACGCTGTTTCACGTCGTGTGGTCCACCTGAGATTTGGATCTGCATCTTTTTTGGGATCATTCCCTAAAATGAGATGAAAAAATTGATGGACGGTGTGGATAAAATACACACATCATGGTGTGGCCCACAGAGCTTTTCCAACACCGACGTTGGTACCGGTGGGGTCACCACCGAAGTAGAGTCCTGGCGAACTCTACCCTATCTATCATTGAAGGGTGTCCCTAGAAATCTGCGAGGACAAAGACAGATATGCGTACAACGCACTCTGTGTAGTGTACTCTCTTCTCTTTTTTCTGGTAGGTTGGGCCCATTAAAAGGTGATGCAGATGGAAGATAATCGTACAACGCACCTACTATACGGATGCGTGCACAGAGATAAAATGCGCAGCCCATCTTGACCATACATCTGGAACACGTATATAAGATCTGGACTATTCACCTAACCGGCCTCATCAGGGAAACAAAAGAATAACTCACACTTTCACTTCGATCCGACCATCCTAACGATCAAATTCAAAGATATCTGCTTGCTTAGCAGGATGCCGTCGGTTGCTAAGTTTGGTCTGGCAATCTACTATTAAAATAGAAAGGCCTAAGATCGGACGGTTAGGGTCGATCCATGGGCACCAAGTTCGATCTCCGGCCCATGGCCTATCTGATGATGGGCTTGGTTGTTACGTAGGGTCGAGATGGACCACGTGCCATCCTCCGCTCAAGGGAGGATGGCGAGGATGGCGTGTGATTAAATAGCCTCGAGAGACGAGAGGGTCAAACGGGACATGCGTAGTACGCACCCTGCTCACCGTACCATGACCTGGATGTATTTCCGACCCGGTCTACTCTCTGCGACTCTGCCTCTGTCGGGAAAGTTGGGCCTTTAATGGTGGGCCGGCTGAGAAGAGATGTATGCTCTCGTAAGCACTGTGCGCAGGACGCCAACCGAGTGCTAACTCGACCTTTGTGCCTTATCCGCATTTGACCTGCTCCATGGAGCCCGCATTTTAGGGGGAGTTGTGTTTTAAAAAAAAATAAAAAATAAAAATACTCTGGCGGTATATGACACTCGATACGCCGGCAGTCAGGTCTTTTATACGTGGCATACATTAACTCAAATTAAACCGACTAAATTGTGGAACAAGCTGCGGCTAAGTTGGTACCAAAACCAGATTCGTTGAACAATCCTAACCTTTGATTCATGGATACTAGTTTGTAGAAATTGGATGATTGGATATCGGGTTGCTGGCTGCTGCGTGTAGGTACTGTCACGGGTATTCTAATCATCCAGTAACGCTATGGGCCCGTAGCTCAGTGATCCAGACCGCTGATCTTATGAATGGACCATGACCTGAAAATCTCCGCAATGGAAGAGCCGTAACTCTTTTATTAGTGGCTTGCAAATAGAAGGTTAAGACCAAATACATCAGCAGCTACATTGGGCTGATAAAAAGGCTAATGGATTTTTGGGTCTTGGTCTATCTACTGAGAGCCTATCGCAGACTGAAAGCCGGCGTTGGACTTGGACTGTATAATTCCACAAAAGGGCATTGAGAATCAACCTGTTGCTACACCCAGTCCGTTACAAGGAAGCAGATTACGTCCCGCCCCCCTCTTGGAGGCTAATCCGTCCAGGCAGGGCTATGTGGGGCCACTGTGATTTATGGGTTTTTATCTACGCCATCCATCCATTTTTTTCAGATGATTTTGGGGTATGAGCCCAAAAATGAGACACATCCAAAGTTCAAGTGGACCAAACCATAGGAAGCAATGGTGATAATGACACCCACCGTTGAAATCTTCCTGGAAGCCACCATGAGGTTTATTTTCCATCAAACCTGTTCATAAGGTCATATAGATCCTAAGGGAAAACACAAATATCAGCTTGATCAAGAACATCTGCGGCTTCTTAGAAGTTTTTACTGGTGGGCGTTCAATCGCCACTGTGTGATCCACTTGAGCCTTGATCTACCTCATTTTTTTGGTCTCATACCCTAAAATGATCTGCAAAAATGGATGGATGGCATGGATGAAACCCATACATCATGGTAGGCCTCACAGCCCTGCCTAGACAAGCAGGGGCAGGATGCAATCCTTTTACAGGAAAATCAAATTAAACACATCTATAAATAAGAAAAAGAAAAATCATTTGAGGGCAATTTTAAAAATAGAGATTGATGGCACTATCCGTAGATAAAATAAAATAGAAGGTGAAAACTTTTAATAAACATGTAACATCCCGAATTTTCACTGTTTTAGATTTCTAAAAATCCTTGAACTTTATTTATTTATTTAATTATTTATTTTATTATTAACTTATAATATCACTTAACGACCATTAACACTCAATGTTAGTTTATACTGGGGTGGACCAGTCTAGTTATGATAGGACCAAGTGCGGGCCGCCAAGCCGATGGCGGTTACACTTAACAATAGCCCGTGTGGGCCACCCAAACGATCGAGAAGGGTCGAAAAATCTAAAACTTTAGAAAATCATAGATCTCACCGGGCTTGTGGTCCATCGCGGACTGTGGACCCAGTGGACGCCTAAAAGTACCATCGTGGCGCTTGCCCAATGCGCCCCACCAATGCCAGATTAAAATCTGGCACTGATATAAGAAACTGAGACTCCGGGTCTTCTAACCGTCGGATTTCTTCCAAATTTACGGTAAACGTTTAATGTATTTTTCAACGCCTTCCCACCAAATCTGGGCCCCGATCGTAGCACGATGACCGTTGATCGCGAATTGGACCCGTACGACCAAACTCCGCATCCGTTCGTTCCCAAATTTTGTAAGGCCCCTCATCGGGCTATGGACCACTTATCCTATAAATCTCATGACCAGAGGGTCATCAGAAATGCTCCAATCACCAAAATGGCCCCCACAGGACCACTTAAAGGTTAGAAACGCCTTCTCAGATTATATATCCGTTCATCCGTTCGTCCCCAATTTTTGCACGGGCCCTAATTAGGCCATAAGGCACCTACACGTCGAATTTGGTGGCCAGAGGGGTGTTAGGGCCACCCCAACACCAATAGGGAGTCCCATAAGTCTATTTTTTAGGAAATTATGGAAGTTTAGGGCCATTTGCACCAAATTTGGAATTATAAATAGAGGGTTCTTTTGGGCACCCCTCTCCCATACGAATTTGCCCTAGGAAAGGGGAGAGAGAGAAGAGAGAAAAGAGAGAAAGAAGAAAGGAGGAAGGGAGAGTGAAGAAAGAAGAGCAAGGTGGGCCCAAGGAAATCAAACCCCACAACTCCCTACATCTTCTCAAAGGAGGATTCCTCATCTACAACCACCCTTTTCACTCCGTTGATCATCTAGGTAAGATCCACCACCCATTTTTGTTGAAACCCTTGTGATGAGGAGGGCTTTATTTAGGATTCTAACATATAAATGTTGCTTTAGGGGTTTCCACGATCGGCCCGGGTTCGGCATCTCTAGGTCGTTTTTCAAGTCTCCAACAATCCATAGGTGCGGACTATTAATCTTAGGTGGCCTAGCACCAATTATATCATGAATTTAATGATTTTGTTTGCTTGGGTGAAGCTTATGTAGAATCTAGAGAGACCTTAGGATTTGGGTGCTTGTTGAGATGTATGGAATTATATGTTGCTTACCCTTTCTTACGATGTTGTTGGTGCCTCACTTGTTTGAGATATTGTGAATGACTATATGCTCACATGTTGCGTGATTTCCTCATATGTTGTTGCCTATGATGTGTTTGATGTTTGTTCCATGTGCATTGATTCCTTGAAATGTTGGAAGCGCTCAACTTCCTCACCAACCCACACACTCACATACACCTTGCTCCTAATAACGTAGTATGCTTGCTAGGAATATTTGACTCGTAGGCTGTGATGTATGTGGACATGCCATTTTTATGCTAGTCAAAAATCTTGATGGTTAGCATGCTATGAATCAACTTTGAACCCTTGGGTTGGTCGGAAACATGAGAAGAGACTGGCAGTTCCATCGGTAGGACTATGCTCTGCTAAACCCATGAGTTTGGTCGGGTGTGTTCGGGTGGCTGTAGTTCGACTACATGGGTCCCTCGGTGCCCGAGGCCACTCGTCTCACTCTCGCCTGACTCGTGCGGTCTAGCCTACTATCTGACCAACCTTGTTTGTTAACCCTGCTTGCTCACCTATGTATGGAACCTGGAACACCTTACAACCATTGTAGCCCACTGATACCTAGATTGTAATTGGTCCACAGCCTCGTGAGCCGGGGCATGGTGGAATGGGACACCGTGTCCGAGCCGCTCGCCCACGCCGGGGTACCGCGCCTCCCGTAGTGACAATGCCGAGCGATCCCTTCCTTTGGCACTCCTCATGTGCTTGGAGCCGGGGATGAGGAACCCGATGGGATCACGGATCGCGGTGCCCTGGCCTCGCGCATTGAGGGTCTCGCACCGCAACTAGTTGAGGGCATTGATACGTGGGGTGAATCAGTTTCCCAAACCTGCTGGATGAACGGAATTAACTAAGAACTTGGCTAACATATCATTGCATCGCATTAGCTAGGGTGGCGACTCGGCAGTCGAGGTCGCTCTGAGGGAGTGTTGTCATATGCGATCGTAAGATGGAGTCGCTTGAGGGAGAGTTGTGGCAAGGGCATGCATCATTTCATCCATCATGCATGCACATTAATAAGATTAGTTTAGTGACTGTGAATGATTGTTTTTCATTAAATCTGTAATATAACTGATGTTTGTGATAACTTGAGACTAATAGTTCACACTGAGTTGATCACTCACTCCCACTCTGGGACGGTGTTTTAAAACACCAACTGAGACCCATTCATAGATGCAGGTGACTCAGGGCATGAGGAGCTCCTGGGCGAGGCGAGCTTGGACAAGGAGGACGGACTCTCCTACTTGCACCGATGGGCGGCTCTCCATCGGCTTGTTCTGGCCGACTTGGATTTGTTCGAGCCATGGGCTCCGCTTTAGTCTTTGGATATAGCTTTTTTTCATTATCCTGTTGGCCAACGCCTTGAGTGATTCTTTATTATTTTGGATCAGTATATTTGTGAGATTTCCTTCATTTCAAGATGCAAGTGCGATTGTGCTTCATGCTTAGTGTAATTCCAAATTGCGCTATTAATTTGATTAATCATAAAAAAAAAAAAAAACCATAAATGCATGATAAGTGACACTCGGGAACTCGGGAGTCGAAGCGTATGCACGACCCCCGATTTTTCTGGGCGTTACGATGGTATCAAAGCAATAGTTTGGAATCCCTTGGGCCATGGGTCATGAACTCACTAACGCGTCCGCCGACTTGAGAGGATACCCAATAGAAAACGTGAAATGCTAGGAACCACCCTGGGCCCCCGAACCGATCTTAGATGAAGGTGAGACTTTCGATTGTTAGGGTTGGGTAGCGAGAGTAAGTAGTGATGCTAGAAAATAGGTCCGAGAATCTTACGAAGGTCTTCAACTGATGAAAGAGAGCATAACAATATTAGGATTCGACTTGGGAGCCTTATGACACATTTCAGCCCATCTTTGGGCAAGAGCTCGGGAACTTAACGGCAAGACCCGATTCGACCAATTAAGAAATTTAGGTAGTTTAAACCACCCAATCCCTAAGTCTAAACTCCTCCTTTCAACCTATCTCCTTTAAATCCTCGGCTTCCACCTCTTTATCCTTCAAATTTTTTTATGTACCTTCATCTTAGACACAAATCTTAAAGTTCAAGGATAAAGAACTATAAGTAAGCAAAAAAATCACTATAAATAGTAAAAATATGAGTAAAATAGACTTTTGACCATTAACCTGATGGAATATTATAAAATAACTATTTTATTTGGATAGATCAGCTTCTCCTACCCCAAATTCATATATGGCACGTCGAATAACTCATCCCGGTTTGCAAGATATGTCCGTCGCAATGTGATCTTGCCCAGAGCACAGTGGCTCGGCGTTGCAACGCCCAGCCGGCGTCCCAACGCCCAGGCATCCAGCGGCCCGGCGTCGCAACGCCCAGCCGGCGTCGCAACGCCCAGACATCCAGCGGCCCGGCGTCGCAACGCCCAACCGGCGTCACCACGCCGGAATTTTCTGCAAATTTAGGTCAAGTTCAAAAAGTCATATCTCCTTCGTTACAACTCCGATTTAGGTGATTCAAAAGCCAAATTGAAACTTGATGAGTCTAGTTTTATATAAAAATAAGAAAAAAATAAAATAAAAATTTTAATATAGTTAAAATTAAGATGTTCTGCCAACTGTCCAAAAATTTTAAATTTCAGGCAGTTGTTTTTCCTAGAATTTTAATAATTTATTTACAACTCCAAACGATATGAAATTTGGTAGGATGACTTAAAACTTGATGTTAAATTATTATAAAAATTTTCAAATATATCCAGTTACTAAAAGTATAAGGAATGTCAAAAAAAGATGGGTCCCCTCCTCCCTTTCAATGTTCACACGAGTGGGGTCTTCCTCTCTTGCAACTTAAGGGCACTAATACCCAATTTCTTACCCCACAATACCCTCTACCACTCCCACACCCTAGGGAAGAACCCTCTCCCTCTCCAAGATTCAATCCATTTCTAAGAGAACCATACAAAGGCATCCCACTTCCACCACTTCTCTTCTTCTTCTCCAAAACCCACCTCTTCTTCTTCATACCCAAACCACATCTTCCACAACCCCTCAACATTTCATCTTCCAATCCTCAAAACCCATTCACTTGAGCTACATCCCCTTTACTCCTTCACTCCAAACTCTTATTTCCTCTTCTCATGCTTAACCCAACCTCATTTCCCACATACTTTCCCTAAACCCTCTTTCAATACCAAAACCCATAAAATATCCATACAAAGCTTACTCACTCATTCACTTCAAACTCCATTCCCAAGTCTCCATACTTCAAAACCATTCTTAAAACTTTTCCCATCTCCAAACTTCGTTTCCATAACCCATCTCAAACCCCTTCCATTGAACCCCACTCACACAACCACTTCTAAAACCCAACACAAAATTCATCCCAATCGCTCCTCTACTCCCACCAATTCATCTCAAATACACATTCCAACCTTCCACAATCCCACTCCATTCACCCATTTACTCTCGAAACCCAACATCAATCCTCTTCACTCTAGCTTGTCTCAAATTTCATTTTCTCAAACCCATTCCACCCCACTTTCCCCAAATAAATTCTAAACACATTTTCAAGTCCTTCCCAAACCCATCCTTAGGATCTCCTCCCACCCTCACCTACATTCTCATCCAAAATCCATTTCCCTGCCGAGGAAAATGGTATTCCTAGCAACCGTTACTTCCTTCTTCCCCATTCCGGTGATTCCTTCCCTCATGGGGAAGAAGTACCCCCATCTTTGCCCGATCTAGAAGAGTAGTAGCATAACCTTTCCAATAATTAGTAGTTTGCTTTGAGTCGATTAGTTCTACCTGCTTGTGTTGAAGGATAGTTAGGACGTTTGCTTGACTAAGTTATTTTTTTCCTTATGTTGGAATGTCTAGAGAACTATGTAATCCATGTTGTAGGATGTAACTAGCCATACTAATGGCACTTTGAATTTAATATGAATGTATAGATTGTTTTTAAATTTTCTTGTCACCTTATAAATACTTATATGTATGATTGTCTTACTGCGTCCATCTTAATGTTATTAGCACTCTAAACCACCAGAATACCTTAAAACTTTCGATTTTTCCTTTCCTGTTAAAATTTATGAAACCAAAACGTGATTTGCTAATAACTCACTAACCATAGGATCAAAATGGTAATGTCAAGAGGAACCTTAAGGTCATGGAAACCCTAGGATAGTCGTTTGATCATAGGTATCATGGAAACGCATCACCACCCACAAAAATATTATGAATGTGAAGCTTGAATCTGTTAAAGAATTTTGATCTCATCCAAAAGTTAAGATTGATCGGACTACTAATCACGGGACCATACACTTGCGATGTATTCGCGGCTTGACTCAATTCTTAATCCCGGGTGAACACCAACGGACTCACCGCTTGGACCGAAGCGAAGACCATGATCTACCAGGGACTAGGAAGGATACAACGATCTTTCTACCCCGGTCGTGCAGAGGATCGACGTATGGGATCAAGCCTACCACAACTGTTCTTTCCGTAATAGCCCGATCCTAAAAGGGTAAAATATACCACTATTAAGTAAACTTTACCAACAACCTCTTAATACGATAATAATGATTTTGACATTTGTTTTCAAACCTCAAAGGCGAAAACTTTTAAGGGGGGTAGACTAGAACGAGCCAAACTAGTATAGATAGACACACCTTACCATGCATATGAACTTGAATTCAACAAAACCTAGGCAAATGAAATAATGAAACCTTTACTTACTACTCTTAGGCAATTTCGGGGACGAAATTGTTTTTAAGGGGGGTAGATTGTAACATCCCGAATTTTCACTGTTTTAGATTTCTAAAAATCCTTGAACTTTATTTATTTATTTAATTATTTATTTTATTATTAACTTATAATATCACTTAACGACCATTAACACTCAATGTTAGTTTATACTGGGGTGGACCAGTCTAGTTATGATAGGACCAAGTGCGGGCCGCCAAGCCAGATGGCCCGTTTACACTTAACAATAGCCCGTGTGGGCCACCCAGCGATCGAGAAGGGTCAGAAAAATCTAAAACTTTAGAAAATCATAGATCTCACTGGGCTTGTGGTCCATCGCGGACTGTGGACCCAGTGGACGCCTAAAAGTACCATCTGGCGCTTGCCCAATGCGCCCCACCAATGCCAGATTAAAATCTGGCACTGATATAAGAAACTGAGACTCCGGGTCTTCTAGCCGTCGGATTTCTTCCAAATTTACGGTAAACGTTTAATGTATTTTTCAACGCCTTCCCACCAAATCTGGGCCCCGATCGTAGCACGATGACCGTTGATCGCGAATTGGACCGTCAGACGACCAAACTCCGCATCCGTTCGTTCCCAAATTTTGTAAGGCCCTCATCGGGCTATGGACCACTTATCCTATAAATCTCATGACCGAGGGTCATCAGAAATGCTCCAATCACCAAAATGGCCCCCACAGGACCACTTAAAGGTTAGAAACGCCTTCTCAGATTATATATCCGTTCATCCGTTCGTCCCCAATTTTTGCACGGGCCCTAATTAGGCCATAAGGCACCTACACGTCGAATTTGGTGGCAGAGGGGTGTTAGGGCCACCCCAACACCAATAGGGAGTCCCATAAGTCTATTTTAGGAAATTATGGAAGTTTAGGCCATTTGCACCAAATTTGGAATTATAAATAGAGGGTTCTTTTGGGCACCCTCTCCCATACGAATTTGCCCTAGGAAAGGGGAGAGAGAGAAGAGAGAAAAGAGAGAAAGAAGAAAGGAGGAAGGGAGAGTGAAGAAAGAAGAGCAAGGTGGGCCCAAGGAAATCAAACCCCCACAACTCCCTACATCTTCTCAAAGGAGGATTCCTCATCTACAACCACCCTTTTCACTCCGTTGATCATCTAGGTAAGATCCACCACCCATTTTTGTTGAAACCCTTGTGATGAGGAGGGCTTTATTTAGGATTCTAACATATAAATGTTGCTTTAGGGTTTTTTAGATCGACAAGACCTAGGGTTCGGCATCTCTAGGTCGTTTTTCAAGTCTCCAACAATCCATAGGTGCGGACTATTAATCTTAGGTGGCCTAGCACCAATTATATCATGAATTTAATGATTTTGTTTGCTTGGGTGAAGCTTATGTAGAATCTGAGAGACCTTAGGATTTGGGTGCTTGTTGAGATGTATGGAATTATATGTTGCTTACCCTTTCTTACGATGTTGTTGGTGCCTCACTTGTTTGAGATATTGTGAATGACTATATGCTCACATGTTGCGTGATTTCCTCATATGTTGTTGCCTATGATGTGTTTGATGTTTGTTCCATGTGCATTGATTCCTTGAAATGTTGGAAGCGCTCAACTTCCTCACCAACCCACACACTCACATACACCTTGCTCCTAATAACGTAGTATGCTTGCTAGAATATTTGACTCGTAGGTGTGATGTATGTGGACATGCCATTTTATGCTAGTCAAAAATCTTGATGGTTAGCATGCTATGAATCAACTTTGAACCCTTGGGTTGGTCGGAAACATGAGAAGAGAGATAGCTCCATCGGTAGGACTATGCTCTGCCTAAACCCATGAGTTTGGTCGGGTGTGTTCGGGTGGCGTAGTTCGACTACATGGGTCCCCGGTGCCCGAGGCCACTCGTCTCACTCTCGCCGACTCGTGCGGTCAGCCTACTATCTCGACCAACCTTGTTTGTTAACCCGCTTGCTCACCTATGTATGGAACACGGAACACCCACAACCATTGTAGCCCACCGATACCTAGATTGTAATTGGTCCACGGCCTCGTGAGCCGGGCATGGTGGAATGGGACACTGTGTCCGAGCTGTCGGCCTACGTTGGGGTACCGCGCCTCCCGTAGTGACGCCGAGCGATCCCTTCCTTTGGCACTCCTCATGTGCTTGGAGTCGGGGATGAGGAACCCGATGGGATCACGGATCGCGGTGCCACGGCCTCGCGCATTGAGGGTCTCGCACCGCAACTAGTTGAGGGCATTGATACGTGGGGTGAATCGGTTTCCCAAACCCGCTGGATGAACAATTAACTAAGAACTTAGCTAACATATATCATTGCATCGCATTAGCTAGGGTGGCGACTCGGCAGTCGAGGTCGCTCTGAGGGAGTGTTGTCATATGCGATCGTAAGATGGAGTCGCTTGAGGGAGAGTTGTGGCAAGGGCATGCATCATTTCATCCATCATGCATGCACATTAATAAGATTAGTTTAGTGACTGTGAATGATTATTTTTCATTAAATCTGTAATATAACTGATGTTTGTGATAACTTGAGACTAATAGTTCACACTGAGTTGATCACTCACTCCCACTCTGGGACGGTGTTTTAAAACACCAACCAGACCCATTCATAGATGCAGGTGACTCAGGGCATGAGGAGCCTGGCGAGGCGAGCTTGGACAAGGAGGACGGACTCTCCTACTTGCAGCTGATGGGCGGCTCTCCATCGGCTTGTTCGGGCTGAATTTGGATTTGCTGAGCCATGGGCTCCGCTTTAGTCTTTTGGATATAGCTTTTTTTCATTATCCTGTTGGCCAACGCCTTGAGTGATTCTTTATTATTTTTGGATCTGTATATTTGTGAGATTTCCTTCATTTCAGTAGACTGGTGCGATTGTGCTTCATGCTTCAGGTAATTCCAAATTGCGCAGTTAATTTGATTAATCATAAAAAAAAAACCATAAATGCATGATAAGTGACACTCGGGAACTCGGGAGTCGAGCGTATGCACGACCCCCGATTTTTCGGGGCGTTACAAAACACAACCTGATATACATGCAGGAGGTGCAAGAGAAGGATTTAAAAGAGGCAAAAAATAATATTTGACTATCCACATATATTATTGTTCATACATATAAACAATTTAATTATTTTAATTAAAAAATATATTTTTAAAATTTTTTTAAATGTATAATATATAGGCACAAACATTACTCATTTCTTTACTCATTTCTTTTTTAACCAAAACCATGATAAATCCAAACTTTTCATTCTCCAAACTTTTGGCCTTTTGTTTTTTTATTGTATTTTTAACTATTGACACTAAATTATATGAGTACATTTCCTATGCCATTGTTATAATAATAATAATAATAATTATTATTATTTAGCTGTTTGCAGTTTTGCTGACTTATGTTGCTACAGCTCTGAAAATGAATAAAACCAATCCCATTATATATATATATATATATATATATATATATATATATATATATATATATATATATATATATATATATATATATATATATATATATATATATAAAATGGTTAAATGTATAATGGGATTATGCTTATTTGGTAATCCGGATGCACATTTATTCAACAGTAAATAATGGATGTTTTATATCCAACAGCCCTATTTCAACAATCTGATTTTGGGACTGACATAGCCACGGCCAGTTCCACAATTTCGGATCCTTACTTTTTCTCTGGTGGTAGACTCTCAGGAGTTTCAACACCCGGTCAAGGGTTCAAGCATCCATAGGTGGTGAAATCCCACTATGGCGTGAGTGTGTGGGGGTGTGTGTGCATGTGTAAAAAAAAAAAAAAAAAAAAGTCCCATAATTTCATTCAATTTGAGTTAATATACCCCACACGCATGCAATTTTAGAGTACGTGCATATTTAGCACCGTACACCTAAACAAGGCTTCCAACCGAGCTAGCCCGGTTATATATATATATATAGGAAAACGCTCACCTGCGAACCAGTTCGTACGTAGTACGTACGAACTTTTTTGAGAACCCATCATACGTGATGAATCTTGCAAATCTGAACCGTCCACATGAAGCAGAACCTCATGAAACCCCATAGTATGAAATTTTATTTTGATCCGAAACTTTAGTGGACCGTGAAAAATGTAAACAGTTTCTTTCCTTGATTTGAATTTCTCTTTGCTATGGACGGTATGGATAAAAGTTTTAGATAAAAGTAAAACTTGGTCCTGGGGGGTTTCACTAGGTGCTGCTTCACATGAACGGTTCAGATTTGCGAGATTCATCAGGTATGATGGGTTCTCAAAACAGTTTCATACGTACTACGTACGAACGGTTCGCAGTGAGCTCTCTCTCTCTCTCTCTCTCTCTCTCTCTCTCTCTCTCTCTCTCTCTATATATATATATATATATATATATATATATATATATATATATATAACAATTGCATGACCATCTTTAGTTCATTTTTACCCTAATCACCTACCCCCCCGCTCTGCCAAGCCGAGCACCCCGTTCAGCTGACCCGAGCCTCTCTCTATTTTGGGCAGCCAACCACTGTCCATGGTGGCCTAGCTAGTGGATGTTGACCATGACAACCCAGTCATCCGTCCTCCATCGTATTCTCTTTAGGGCCTGTTTGTGACTTGGATTTGGAATGCATTGGAATCCAAATCACAATTACATTGGAATCAATGTGATTTTGAATCCTCATTTGTGTTTAGTTGAAATGCGCTATCCTGATTTGTGTTTGATTGAAATGAATTAAAATTCAAATTCTTTGGTATATTCACATGACTCGGATTTGAATAATTTGATTAACTAAATCAGATTTCATATCTCACATTAGTATATATACAACATATGTTATCATTTTATTTCTGTTGATGTGATTATAGTATTGCCAATAATTAGATTGCTTTAGGGTATCATTAGGGTGTCCAGTGGATCAGTAGCCTAGAGACACCTTTGTTGTAAGTGAGACTCCCTTGCCCTTAAAAAGGAGACAAAAAAGGCCTTTTTCCTTTGGAATGATGGAATCTATGCATTTTGCTGAGATATCAAGCTCAGTGAATGAATCTCTTGTAGTAAAAAAAAAAAAAAAAAAGACACATTTAAGGATGCATCCAATGACGAAAATGTTGGATCCAGTTTAAATGTAGGAGGTAACTATTATGGACATGACTATGGTTATATGCCTGGAAGGCACTCCTCCAATGAAAGAAATTAATTTGAAATTATAAACATTGTAAGTTTGTAATATTTTCACTTTTCTATTTGCAAGTCGTCTTTGATTTTCAATTCTACACATATGATGGATTAAATTTTATACATTGGATTTTATGTATGAACTAGAACTTGACTCGACACTTCGAACTTGAACTTGGCTCGAGCCACTGACCAAATCGAGTTGAGCTGGTCAATACTACTCGAGGACCAAGCCAATCCAAACTCGAGCTGAGGTATGCTGTTGGCCAAACCGAGCCGAGACTCAATTCGACTTTGGGTCGACTTGGGTGGGGCCATTCTTTGGAGGAGAAATTTGCATGGAACCAAGAAGGCTTTGAAATTTGAAGGGATCATTTTGGGAATAAGTGGCACAAAAAGGGTTGTTGCTATTTGATGAGGAAGATTGCAGGAATAGGTAATCAAGGGTGTTGTGGGACTGAATGGTGTAAATGCACGATTAAGGTTTTTCTTTTATTTATTTATTTATTATTATTATTATTATTTTATGTCATCGCAAAGGCAATAATCTGTTGTTGGTGATTCTAAAAATGTTATTTTTTGAGCTGTTTTGTAGAACTCTTAAGATGCTTACTGAGTTTTGTAGATAGGAACCGTTTTGATGCAAGTAACGTTGTATCAGCATACAATGTCTAGGTTACGTCATCTAGAAAAGGCTATCCAAAGTATATTGTCTTGGACTAGTTATTTGCTCTTGTTCATCAAGAGCCAAAATATGGAATAAAGATGGATTGTAGTACACAAAAGCTTAATAGAGATGCTAGCATATGATAGCATTTATAGCCCATGTGCATGGAATGGAACATTGTATTTCTATACATCGAGGACAAGATCCTCATCTCTATTCCACCTACCTTGCAAAGACACCTGTCCTCATCTCTATTCCACCTTCCTTGCAAAGACACGCTATCCTTGCTAATAATTAAAAGTAAGGGGCATATTGTGCTTATTTTCCTAGTTTCCCTGAAGAGCATATGCAAACACCAAATTACTTGAATCCAAACGGTCCATTAAAGAGATCTACCCCATTTCTTCCCGTTGAAACATTTCGTTTGCTCATATTGGGAGAGATCCTAATGAGATTGCAGATGCCATTACTAAAGAAAAGGCTCTTTGTACTAGGAGCTCTCTCTCTCTCTCTCTCTGACTTGAGTTCTCACTTGGTAACCAATGGGCGAATCATACCTAAGCTTTAGTGAGCCTTAAGAAAATTGTGGGTCATGGTTGACCTGAAGGAAGGCTTGGTTGGTCGGTTAAAAAAAATTGAATTTTAATGTCAGTTATATATGTGGGCCGTGTCACTAGGAGTTTTTCACATGTCGACAAGGTTGGGCCCGGATAAATGAGGATAGACCAAGTACAGGCCTAGTCCCAGTCCATTGAGACTGTCCTTTGAACTGTAGTTTATTAAGAAAACATAATGGCATGTTTGGTAGGCGCCTCAAAATGAGTTCGTTTCATTTTCATTGATCATAATTATGTATTAGAGATCATTATTGTTGGTTCTCAAGATTATTTTTGAACGTTACCAAAAAGAAAAATGATCTCTAATACATAATTATAATAATCTAAAATGACATGAATTCATTTTTAGGCATCTAACAAAACACTCATCAAACCCAACTGCAGATAGCATAGGACATGGAGAAAGATTTATAATGGAGTTGAAAATAAGCATTTTGCATGCAATTTATCTGAATGCCTTGCACAGCTTAAAAGTGTGTTTGTTTGCTCCAACTTTGATGAAATATGGCACCAAATTAGAGTGATTACTGAAGAAAAATCAAGAAATTTCTTGATATGTGTGGCAACCAAACACTCGCTAAAGTAACTAATGTTGGATCAATTTTAGAATATGACTAAAATTTCCATATCAGTATGCATTCCATACTAATATAAACTTATAAAAGAAGTGAGAAAATTCTGATGATTTTAACATCAGAGTGGATTATCAGAAAATGACATAGACAAATGATAAAATAGCTGCGGTTAGAGGAAAAAGAAAAATTACTAGGAAAAGAACTACTGAAGTTGATAGTCAGTAGCATGGAACCAGTCAAAGAAAATAATAGATTGGTGCATATATCTTAGTCAAAGATGGATGTTGTTAGTGACATTTCCCATCACAAATCAAATGTCGGCAATTGGTATAATTGATAATTGAATACAGCTAGCGCAACAGGCTGCTGATTTATTCCCTGCTTTAGATGCAATTGACCTT
This sequence comes from Magnolia changhungtana, assembly GCA_030180095.1. Taxonomy (NCBI): domain Eukaryota; kingdom Viridiplantae; phylum Streptophyta; class Magnoliopsida; order Magnoliales; family Magnoliaceae; genus Magnolia; species Magnolia changhungtana. Next base: position 2,726,223 of record JASAUF010000162.1, read on the forward strand.
TAGAATTTGGAACCGCTGTTTTGTCGCAGATGACAGGGATGTGACTGTGGATAAGGACTCCAGAATGGATTGGTGAGGATATGATGGGACATCTTAAATTATGAGTATGGAGCCTACAGTCATATCAAAGGTGACTAGCAATGATACGGAGCTTACCGGAACTATGATCTTCTATAATTAATGCAAGGCCTAAGATCATCTATATCCTTTTGCCTTTGGGTGAATTGAATTCATGGATTGGGCTGTTTTCTTGGAGTATACCATAACATTAACATCTACAAACATTGCATGGTCCTTCGTCCTCCCTGGAAAATCCTAGAAACCAATACAGAAGCTCGATAGCTAAGGATTTGAACAAAACAGGCAGTTTTTGTATAGCCTAAATTATTATGGATTGACAAATAAAGTAAAATTCACTATATCTACATTTGAGTACAGCTCGACTTCATGAATAAGAATGACAATGCTACTAACAGATCTATATGCTACCACCAAGAAGCACTGTGTTCTCTAAAACAAGAAGAGTATCAAAAACAGAGGAAAAGCAAGAAAACTAAGCACAGCACGAAGAGGAAAAGGACTTGTTAAGAAATTCACTCTAAGCCTAATATCATTGTCTATTATCCCATACATCTGTCGCAGTTTCTTTCCAAAGTTACTTTGAATATCTCTTCATCAAATACATTTCACTCTCTCCTAGCAAGTTGCAATATTTCATCTTCCCGCTTCCAGTGAGTGTTATAGAAATTCATCTGGAAACAAAATTTCCACAAAAGTGGGGTTTAAAGATTTCTCCTAACTCAGTAGTCAGTCTTTCCATTTACGGTGATTTTAGAAATCTTCTACACGCATACCCTCTACAACACTAACTCAATATGCGGCAGAGGTTTTAGCTGGCGATCACCAATCACACCTCTACAAGTTTAAACAACACCACACGGACACAGTAACTTGACAATTTTGTAGAATCGACACCACGTTACAAAATCCAGAAGCCCGCACTCCAAAACAGAAAGCATAACATGTACACACATGGGTTATAAATGAGTATTATTTAGGTGATCCAAGTGATTCACTGGAAATTGACTCAAGCAGATGCAAATCATACATAACTACTACCTGCGGCAATCTTCCATGTGGACTCGCTATCTATAGCCTCTGTCAGTGCACGTTGTGCATCAGGGGCCAGGGCAAACATCTCCAACATCCAAAGACGGTGGGCAAGAATTCAATATGCACTTCAAAAAGGAACTTCAGAATGTTACTCCGGTGCATGTTCGGATCCCTGCCAGCACTCTTCGGATGGTTGGAGATATGTCCACCCAACTCCTGGTACGGAGTATCCATGCACAATCTTTTCTCCAACAAACATTGAATGTTTGGCTTGACTTTCAATAACGTGAGCCCGTCTAATGGCCACACATCAAAATTGCTGGATTCTCCCACCTAGAGCTCACCCAAGTTCTTGAATGAAGAATAGGTATGCCTGGAGCTAGTGCTTGGTCTCTCCTGTCTCAACAGATTCATAATCTTTTACCTGTATCAACAGATTCGTGAATTGGCATAAACAGATTTACAGATCTCATCTTCCACAGTTATCTCAGGAAAGTTACTGGTTCTGAAATACTGATAAATATGTGAGTCATCACCATCCCCATCACCATCACCATCAACGACAACAGCACCATCATTATCATCATAACATTGTACCGACTATTTGCTGCCTACTTCTCATGATTGCTTGGGAAAAAAAATTCAATGACCGACTGCCTACCTGACATATCCGGGCTAGGTACTGGCTAGCGCATCGCTTCTAGGAGGAGTTGAATTGTTTATACATCTGAACATTGATACAATACAAACATACGTACATATAAGATGGATGGATGGATGAAGAGAGAGAGAGAGAACTGAGGAAGGAACAGTACTGTTTGAAACCAATATGCATTTTTGTTGCCCACCAATACAGTCAGTCGCACCAAGAATCCACCTATTACAAGTCTATATTTGAGGGAGGTAATTATTTAGAAATATTTATTCGCATGTTTTCATGCATTTTGTGGGGAATTTGGGACTGCTTTTCACCAAAATTTGTGCTTATCATCCAATGCGTATCATTTGGTCAATGACCTTACGATACCCAATATGCCAATTTTAACGCTCGGGAGGGAGGGGGATTTATTTATTTAACTAGGAGAAGAGAGGAGATTGAGTTTTAAGTTGAGAAATTACCTCAGAATGCCATTGCATCGGATCTGATACTCCTAAGATGTAATCTCAAGATCCAGATTCATTCCATAATATATGCTTTGCAAATTGAATTGTTGTCATAGAATATTATCTCAGACCCTCAGCTCCATAGAGAAGCGACCAGGTTCCAGTCCGCTGCTGTGATATGTTAGAACTCTGAATCTTAATTAGAAGTCATTCACTTCTACTTATATTATCATGCTCCACTATAACATACATTAATGTTTACTTAAATACAATGGCACATTCAATCAGCAACAATGCACATCCTATAATTTTATATATTAACATATAAAATGCTGTGTAAAACACGAGTAAATTTTAGACATTTATGCACTCACAATTAGTTTTTGGAGGGCGCCGAACATTGAAAATTCGAAGGACATGAAAGACCTTAAATTAAGGGTATTTCAGGAAAGTTAAAAATGTGGCTGGTGAGTGGTGTCCCTCAGACAGCTCAGATTTCAACCACAAAAGCCAGCCAACGGATTGTATTTAAGCCATAAAAAGCACCTTGAACGGTTACTTTTTCTCTTGAGAAATACTTCCATACTCGGGCAGATTGATGAAAGGCACGCAGGCAGTTAGAAATTACTGAGAAATTGCATACGTGGCATACAAGTAATTCAAAATTAACCATCCAAAGTATGGGTACCAGATTAGATAGATCATGAACCAACCTACTTTTATTTGGTTATTTAATTATTATATTGCTGGACATTTATTGGACGGTTAAATTGAAAAATATCCAATGGTCTTATTTCAAAAAAAAAAAGTGTCCATAAATCAGAGGTTAGGATTGTCCAAACAATATGATTTTTAGAATATAGCTTAGTGACAGTGGGTTTCACAATTTAAACAGTTGAGTTAATATATTCAACATGTACCATTTCAAGTACCCGCACATGAAGTGTTATAAGCAGCCAGAGTATCATTTAACTCCTCTTTTCTCTCCTAAAACTGTAGGCCTGCCCTCTCACCGATTTCTCTCCTCCATCCTCTCCCCATGAGGATTGCACATGTAGGGCGTGAGAGAAAGCTCCTAATTGCATTGTGACACCTAGCCAGTCCAATCCATTCATTACATCCGATGCACATTTCATGGGCTACCTTGAAAATGTCACACTGATCTAATAAATATTAACCATTTGATCAATGTCCATTAACACAGGATCAAGATTGTTTGCACAAAAATAGGTCCAATCAATAATTCGATCCATCTGTTTGTTAAGAATCATCATAGATCGCTTAAGAATCGCTTTTGTTAGGCAATGCCTAGCATCCCATTCATGGCTTGGAAAAAGGATGGCTATAGAAAATAAGGCCAATCAAGGATGGAGCGGATCATCCATCAGTGGAATTTTTCAATGGTGGTCCCTGAAATGTGTTACGGACGAGCAGTTTAGATTGATCGATCAGGACGGTTCATTCAGTAGTAACAATGGGAGCAAGCCATGGAGCAAAATTCACGACGATCAGATGATCCTGACCCTTCAAATGGGGTCAATTTGTTACGACCTTCCGTTGCTTGCAAGCCATAGGTCATATCGCTAGAATCATCAAACCAAAGTGCTACTTTGGAATCATAAGCAATACATAGTGGGATCTATCTAGTAGATGTTTCAAGATGATGATTGGAGCTGTTTTGTTTCTCCACTCAATTTTGGCTGTCCATTTTCCATGCTATCGATCGGACACTTAGGATCATCTGATTGGCGTGGTTTTACACCGAAGCTTGCTCCTAGTTGTATGAATTAATGAATGGTTCAGATCGATGATGGGTCACACACATGCACACAAATAGAGGTTTATATTCACATTATATATATATATATATATATATATATATATATATATATATATATATATATATATATATATATAATGTGAATATAAACCTCTATTTGTGTAAATACTAAAACAAACTTTTTTGGAAGTTTCTGCTTTGGAAATGACATCGAACTTTTGTCCGAAGTTAAATAAATAGAAAAATGTAGCTTACCCACAGGCTGCAGCCGTATGGTTTTATCCTGATAGCTGCAATCTCAAGCCTGTAACACTTCAAGCTGATATGGATGAAACATGCATCATGCTGGAGCATTATTATCAAATTTTCAGATAAAGGATTTGCGAGATATGATATGTGAGGTTTTAATTAAATGTGAAGGCCCCAAGGAACTGTTCTATGAACAAATTATCTGAACCTAAAATTAGAGATTGTTAAAGAAAGCTTCTGATGGCTTTTGCTTCACTGTATGATTAGTTACAAAATAGCATTTTGTTAAGCAGATCCTCAGAGCATCAATGCAGTTAAGTTATTTACTGAAGCACCACCAGGAAACGGGTCATTGATATACAGTATCTCAAAAAAAATAAAAATAAAAATAAAAAATGCAATCCTTACAAACCTTGCAAACCTAAAATGGATTTTATGGGCTCAAGACAAATACGAATAATAAAGAAAAAGGCAAATAAGATAACTGGAAGCAGTTCAAGCCAAGATGAATAGCTTTTTTTTTTTTTTTTGAAGATTCGCCAAGATGAATAGTAATCCCACATATAGTTAAATGCTAATTATATGTGGATGGAGTACACCATATGTTTAAACCTACTCAATGCAGCAACTTTAAAAAGCTAAATGAATGGGAAAACCACGTAAAGATTATAGAAGCTACAAAGATCATAGCCCATCAACAGAAAATGTAACCAGTAGTACACAAGCCATCGAGAAGAAAAGAAACCCCAAAATGGGCTGTCTTATCCTCAGAAGGAAAGACAACCACATTAAGGATCATGAAATCAAATAACACTATCTCTGTGATGCTAAGATGCTTCCTCAAATAATCCCGCTGACCTAGCAATGTATAGGTGCTTCCAATTATTACCTATCCCTGTACTGCATGATGCCAATCTTTGAAAGCTCTCATGAAAACAGATACGGGAGGCAGAACAGTAACAATTGCTACAAAATGGAAATTCAATGGGAGAAAATAAAAAGAAAAACAAAGAGATGGCCTCTAGACTTCCTTCGAAGGAAACATTCTATTGAATCTTGAGTAAAATCTGAAATTAAAAAAAAAAAAAAAAAAAAGAAAAAAAAAAAGAAGAAGAAGAAGAAGAAGAAGAAAAAAAAGGTAGGCAGAGATTACCCATTAGCCAGAATCCTAAGCCCTTGAAGAAAAGACCAATCTTGTACACCCTCCAGCGAGGCATCATACAGTACACATGGTGCCACTCTTAATCAATATCAGCAGCCCATTACGGCGCAGTTATAAACGAAACTCCCTGAAGGCTTACTCGCGAGCAGGTCCCACTCAGGCGGTCTGTCATTTGGAACCCATGAATTGAGCTCTATGAGGCCACCACCACCCGACCCCCTAGGCCCACCAATGACTATAAGCCTTTCCCCGCAGGCCCTAAAAGCGAGCCCCCAACCATTCATTGAAACCGCTCTCTCGGGCAATCTTCCCAGAGTAATCCACGACTTCTTGTCCTTGTCATACTTCCTCAATTCCTTCTCTGCATAATCAGCAGCATACAGCTCGTTATTCACAACTGCAACCAACGGGGGTGCCTCAGTCGCACCATTCCGCACAGGGGACATATTGGGGATGACTTCCCAAGTCCTCGTCTCCAAATTAAACTCTTCCCCACATGTATATGACTCTGTATTGCTGACATTACCGCCAATGACGTAAAATTTCCCATCCATAAAAACACCCGAACACATCTTCCTTGGCTTATGCATGCTTGGCAACGTCACCCAAGTTCTCGTCTCTGAATTGAAAAGCTCTGCAGAATTCAAGATGTTACCCTGAGCGTCGCAACCGCCCGCAAGAATTGCAATCTCTCCAAGGCTAGCAGAACCAAACAGGCACCTGGGCGCATTCATCCTCATGCCAGAAGTCCAAGAGTTTGTCAAAATGCTATACCTCAATATAACGTGGGATGTGACCTCCTTTCCAAAAACAAGGAGCTCGGTGCCCACGGCCAACGACTCCTTATCCGAGCACATAAAGCAATCATTTGATGGCATCCGAGGCAAATGCATCCAACGCCTGCGGCTGGGGTCGAACGCCTCCCACTCGAGAACATTGCAAGAGAAGTAGACCCAGTGCTCGGATATCCCCCCTTGCCGCCTAAGCTTATAGATCTCCCCACCCCGAATCAGATTCCGGAAGCTCCGGTTCAATGAAGCGAGCGACCCATAATCGGATCTTGAGCAGTGGAGCAGGCAGTTGATCGAGATATCTCTGCCAAGGGGTTGGATGAGGGAATTCGAATCCGATTGGTCCCTGCTGTGGGCAGTGCTATCGGATCCATCGGCTGGGGACGATGCTGGATCGCCGGCTGAGCCATCTTCACGTCTATCGTGTGGATATGGTCGCTTGGATGGCCTTCTCCGTCCGGTATCTTCTTCTTCCTCTTCTTCAATCTCTTCATTCAAGCGGCGTTTGTCCTTGGATGGAAAGTCAGTGAATTGATAACTCATGTAAGCCCACTTACTTTCTTGCTCGCAGGAGCTCCGCAATGCCCTCGAAACCAGACAGGACTGACCCTCCAACATGTCTCCGGAATTCGGCCGGGAACCGTGGCAAATTACGAATCGAACCAACCCAAATCCTCCTTTTCTTCCTCCCCAAACCCAAAATCCACAACCAAAAAGCCAAAAATAATTAACAAAACCCCCCCAACGCTTTGGCTACTTGGATTCCACCGGAATCTGAACAAAAATCAACGATCCAGATTGGAATTTTGCTTTCTTTTCCTAAATCAGCAAGATCACAAAACAGCCTTCCGATATCAAATTCTCCAAACGAATAAAACCAAGAAAGAAAAATAAGAAAAAAGCCGAGAAAAATCCAATCTTTCCACCGTAAAATGCAATCTTTCAACCAAGCAAGATCCAAACTCCTCTTGAGATATCGAATTCACCAACAAAAGAAAAGAAATCACAATACGGAGAAAACCCAGATCTCTTTTTTTTTTCTTTTCAGGAGAAAAACGTCGGGAAAAGATGAATTAATCTTTAATAATCCAATAATCCTTATATTTTCTTTCTTTTCTTTTTTGGGAAGGGAGAAAAAGGTCTTTTGGCAAATGTTAGTATTTTACGGAATTTTTTATTTTTCTATGAAAGAGAGATTGAAAAAAAAGAAAAAAAAAGAAAAGAAAAGAAAAGAAAATTTGCGAAAGGGCAGAAAAAAGGGGGATTGGAGAAATAGGTGAACTTACGGATTGGCTTAGAAGGAGGAGGACTGGATTGGAATTTACGATTTTCCTTTCTCTCTTTTCTTTCTTATTTCTCTCTCTCTTGCTGTGGAGCTGCTCTTCGTCGTCCTTGGCGATTCTCTCTGCAGAAATCAGCTCGAAATCTGGAGCTCTGGGGTTGGGCTTTGGGGCTATCTGGGCCTTTTATCTCCTCTTTTTTTTATTTTATTCTTCCAGAGAGAGATTGGGGAGGTGTTTTGTGGGCCCCACCTACGCGTTTCTCACGGTCGCCGTTTCTCCCGGGCGGTCGGACCATCGAAACCGGTAGCGGGCGTTTCAGTATGTTGAGGTGCGGAAATCGCTTTTTTCTTTTTTAATATTTTACATACCACCTCACTTTTCTTTTTTCTTTTTTTTTTTTTTTTTCCATACGCAATGTAACCTTTTTATTTTTCAAATAATCATTTTAGGTAATTAGCAGCCATTAAAATTCAACTGTTAATCATATGAAATAACACTGTTGCAGGTGATTTTGTCGAGATGAGAATTTTTCTCATTTTGACCTTATCTAAGTACAGAAATGATCAATTATTTGGATCCCATGTTGTGTATGGCCCACTGTTAAATAATTTAAATTATTTCACTGTATTGAAGCTTGCATTACAAGTATGCAATCTCATAAAACCAATATTCCCCATTATTGGACAGTCTATATTATTTTACCATGTTGAGGCTAATATTATTGGTGATGGGATTTTATTGAGTTATATAAACTTTTCATATTTGGTAATAATAATTTTTTAATTACTATTATTGAATGATAAAAGCATTACTTGATATGGTAAATTGTAATTTTATTCCATAATATTTTATTTAACAATAAATTTTAATAAAATTTGAATATGGAACATTTTATGTGTGTGCCGACAGGGTTGCAACCCCAGAATCAGTAATGTGAGTGTGACCTTGACTATGGCCCCACCTCGTTATATTTATCATATATCCACACCGTATGTTAGTTTTGCCTGCTTATTTTAGGATGTGGTCTCAAGGATGAAGTAGATACAAATTTTAAATTGACTAAACCATAAGAAACAATGGTCATTGGTCATTAACAACCCTTTGTACGCCACACAAGTTTTGAATAAATTGATATTTGTTTTTTCCTTTCATCCAAACTATGCATTGCTGTATTAACAAGTAAGATGAATAATAAACATCGCAGTGGGCCATAAGAAGTTTTTAATGGAGTTCAATGACGGTTATTTCTTGCTGCGTGGTCCACTTAAAATTTATATCTACTTTATTTTCAGTACCATGCTCTAAAATAAATGGCAAAAGCAATAGAGGGCGTGGATATACAATAAATACATCAAGGTGGGTCAGGGTTAAGGGTTGCACCTACAATTTTTTTATGTCATTTCATTAAAAGATGAGAAGAGTTATTTAGTGCTCATATGCTTCAAAAGCACCAAGGAAATCGAAAAAAGGCCTAGGGAGCGTACCAATATTACTAGAGAAAATTGAAATGTGGAAGACATTGATATCCTTAAAGAGGTAGTCATTACCATAAGTGCGGGTCCTTTCATCAGGTCGGCCACACCAGTGGAATCATTGGACAACTAACGTAAAGGTGTGGCCCACTTAGTGAGTGGATCAGCCTCATTTTAGATAATGGTGATCTTCAATCATGGTGGGGCATTTCGTTTTTACGTTTTGATTTACTTAAAAATTACAGTTTTGGTGGCAATGGTATTGATGTACCATAAGTTGTGGTACCGTTGCATGTAGGATGATTTGTTTTTTTTTTTTTTTTTTTTTTTTAATGGAAGTATATGATTACGAAACAGGTGTCCCGTGTCTTTATCGAGTATACACGAGTTTTCAATTTTTCACAAGTGGTGGCAATTATCAGGTAATCTAGACCGTTGGTCCATTGTCTACTACCGTGGATAGACTGTATATCTTATTCGATATGCGTTGAAGAGGTAAACGGTGCAGAAGAGAAACAAAACTGTCCACAATCAATTTCCAAAGGTTCTCATATTGGTCTTAGAGTTCTTCAATTCAGGTTTTTTTTTTTTTTTTTTTTGGGACATCCTCCGTTCACGGTGGAACTTAACAAACCAACGGTCTGGATTTCCGAATCATGTGCCCCACTTGTCAGAATTAAAATCCGGTCTATTGCAAAGATGAGGAATTATATGATCTGGGTGTTCAGTTTCTATAAATCCAGCCCATGGATCAGTGACCTATAACATTGATATGTTGTCCTCACCGTGGATAGACCGAAAATAACCTCAATAGGACAATCTTACGTCGTCAAATAAACGGTTAAGAAGAGATATGGAAGGATCAACATTGAAATCAGACCGTCCAAGATATGGGTTTTTTGCAGAATGTTAAATTTAATATGGATAAAAATAGACCAATGGTATGGATCATTCGAGGGTGGGCCACACCTGCACTGCAGAGTGCAATCCAGAAACCCGAGTATAGTGTACATTTCCTCGGGTCGACATGAAGTGGCGGGCGAGAGAACGGAAAGAAGAAACGAACGGAACGCTGTTCTGGATCCAGCTCTTGAGCGTTCGATTTTATCGCCAAATTATCGTCTAGTCAACAAGACAATTTCTCTCTAAGTGGGCTAGACTGCTGTGTTTGTTAACCACCAATTTGGATATGGTGGTGACTCATCCTCCTCACATGGCATTCATGTAAAGTAATCCAGACCATCAAAATTGTGGGGGAAAAACAGAGAATGAACTATATTTCTAAGTTGGCACTGATTGAACAATCCCAACCATCCAAATGATGGATATAGAATCGGTGGTTAAAAGTAAAACATTGGGTGGCCCATATTCCAAGTGCAAAATCAGATGATTTCCATCATCTTCTCCCCTTAATTATTGGGTTATGCTTCATAGATGATGGGACTGCCGTGTGCGTCTGGTACAGTTCAATTAATCTCGGCATATCTACACGTGTCTTAGACCGTCCAAGTGGGCCCCACAACACAAATCCGACAAACTGTTTGTTTGGTGTCTATGACGGTTGAAAGTGAATGGTCAAAGGTCCATATTGGAGGAGCTAAAACAGATGGATGAGATCATACGATTAGAATGTTTCGTGTAATGCTTCCATCCCAACTTGAGCTTATGGTATTGACTGCCCGGATCCGTGTACATGTAAGCCGTGTGTTTGGCCACTAGTTATAAAGGGAAAAGCTTTAGAACTTTGGCTGAGTGTGATGGATATGATGCGCACGCGAATCAGAAATTTCACACGTGTTAGAGTCGTAATTCAAATTAAGCTGTCCACGTTGTGGGGCCCTCCCTTATATGTATCATGAAAAGGAATCGTGCTTGCCTGTGTTTGTCAATGTTGTCCCTGAGGAACTTATATGTATCATGCTCAATGTTAACATGGCTCGTATTTAGTTAAACGTGTACGTACTTGGGACAGCGTTAATGTGTCGAAAAGTCGTATTCAACTCGAGTTTGATTGGACGTTGTTCCTTATTCCTTGACGTTGAGATATACCAATTTAAAACGAATATGAGAAATTAGGCACCCTTTAAGCCACCAGTGATTATAACGATCAAGCGATTGTAGGAGAGTAGGGGTTTGTAATACCCTAAACTTTTCAATACTCCGGCTATTAGAAGTCTTTTAGTGTTACTATGATTTTTTTTCTTTTAATTAATTGTACCTATGCATGTGAAAATACCCTATTTATACGCTTGAAATCTGAAAACTTTGCACGTGAAAACTAGTTTCTGAATATCTGATTATGACAAAACTTTAGAGAGAGTATTTAGGGATAAATTAAACCGTTCATCATAAATTTTGGGAGCTAAATCACAAGATTCACCGGTCATTGAGTCCACAACTGTGGCAATCTGCCATTTGATCATGCATATCAAACCATCTACTTTTAGAATCAACAGTAAAAGTTCGTTTAGATAGTATGTGGGACCCCATATGACCATTGAACATGAATTGCGAGGCAATTTGACCGTAAGATTGTCAAGAATTAACTATTAAACACACAAATCCATGTTATGTGGCCCCGTATGTATTAAAATAACTCAATTTTTTAACCTCTTCTTATGTCCACACTTTCGTATGTTTAAGATTACCTGCTTAGATCCTTTGACATGGACAATTTATAGGTTTATGAATTCTAGCATGCTTAAATTGATTTGAGTATGGAAATGGGGGTTTATTCTAAATCAAATGGTGGCATTAGTGAACTACATGTGTATTATGTGTTGGTAATGAGAGAGGAATATGATTTATATGGAAGGGAGTTGATATGTTACATGCATGCTAGACAATATAACTTGGTATATGGTTGAATTGCCAAGTTGAAGACTTGATGGGAGATACAACCCATGGATAAGAATTAGTGTTGAAAAATATAAATGTTGAATGGTTGTGGACACATTTATGTGAGACTTTACCTTGACTTAGTGTGCCCAAGTTGTTGATGAATTTAAATTGAATTGTTGGATAAGATTTTCATCATTTGCAATATACTGGTGCTAATGTAGCATATGTGACGAATCTTTGTTAGTATCCTTGAATGGATATTGCTGGTGTCTTTGAATGGTCTTTGTTGGTGTCCTTGGATGAACTTAAGTTGTAAATAACTATTGAAGTGATCAAACTATAATGACTTGAAGGGCCACTAGTTGAAAAGGTTATCAATAATTGGTTGTTTGTAAATTAAACTAATAAATGATTGACTAATCATGCATACATGACATTTAGACTTTATCAGATAGCCCAATTTAAGACACTTGAGATATTAGATCATTGTGTGATCGTACCTTTGTATATTTTACCATATAACTCCAATATATCCACTTGTGCTTTCGAACCATTGTGCGACCATTCATTTTGTGGGATTTTACTAGATGGCTAGTGTAACATCCCGACCCTTAAATACTCGGGCATTGGTAGTCTTCAAGTGTTACCTATAAATTTTTCGAATAATAATGCAGTTGTGCGTGGGCACACATATTTTAAACTTGAAACTTAAAGATTGTAGGTAAAACCTTAATTCTAAAAACCCAAACTTATTCAAAATAGTAAAACTGACTTGATGGAAAAATCGTACAGATGAGCAATTAGCTAATGAGTTGGCACAAGAATAAGAAGTTGTGATTGAACTGATACACGACATACGTGAGATGTGGCCATAACTATCGCAAGAGGAATTGTCCCCATTTGAATCATTCCTAATTATTTAATTAGAATTTTTAATTGTTAGGATGATCAGATTTATATATAATGAATTATTGTATTAGGTGTACGATTTTAAGCATTTGATTGATTTTATTTAATTGAATTATTCTAGGTCTATAATAAGTATTAATTGGTAAGTTGTGTTGACTGATGAATGATACCTAATTTATATTGATTAAATGTTTATGGATGTTGAGAATAGATGTATGTTGGTGCTTAAATCATTTTGTGTGAATGATTGTGAATGGATCTAATTGAAATGTAAAATGAATATTATTTTTGCCTTTGAATAATTGTATAATGGAATAATTTAAGTATACAATGTACGAGTTATGAGTCGAAACTCGGGTCTGAGGGTGCACACTCTGTACTCAAATTTCGGGACGTGACAATGTGTGAGACAGCATTGTTAAGCATATTTGGTTTACGATTGAATCCTTATCTCAGTGGGTTTTTATAGACTTGTCAAGCACATTGCTTTTGGCAAATGACATGCTACTAAATGTCTTATCCGTAGACATGCATACGACCCTTTGTAGATATGATTTTGGTAAGTAATGTGCCATTGAATGTTGTGGGGCAGAAGATATTCTTGATATGTGAGTAAGATTTCGTCCATCATTTAGTGCATAGTGCTAACATGTGGAGGCATTTTATTAGTCGGCATGGACACGCTAGAACTGGTGTAAACAATTTGATTATGTAACTATCAACCGATCAAAAAGGAAAAAAAAAGGGGGGGGGGGGGGAGAGATAATTAGGTATATTCGCTTGCCTTTTAGTCCATATTCGGAAACTCGCATGCTTTTAAGTTATTTAAAGTAATGCGTTTACTATTTGAAAAGATGATGAGAAAACCGCTTAGTTGACTTTGACTAATTGTGGCAGACAGAAACACGCCATTAAGGTATGAAATGATCGTTTTGGCCTTAAGTGCACACATTTTCATGAATTTATCTCGTCGTTTAGGAAGGGCATGTAAAAGAGTTAATGGGTCCCATCATTCGTGTATACAGTCGATCGAAAATATAGATTTGAATTACAAGTGGGTTATAAGAAGATTTCAACTGTGGACAATCTTAGAACCATAAAATAAATTTACCTAATGTTGTCCACATGAGTATTGAATCTACCTTATTTTCAGAGTCATACCCTAGAATGATATGGATAGAATAGATGATCAGTATGGATTTTTCACAAACACCACGATGAGCCTTGCCTAGCTTACCACCCAAGGATGTGGGGGTGGAGTAGGTGCAACCCTAATAGTGGGCCCACCTTGATGTGTATATTGTATATCCACACCATTCAACTTTTTGATAAGGTTACACAAAACTAGATGAAGGGAAAAATAAATATCAGCTTTATCCAAAAATTCCGTGGCCCATAAGAAGTTTTAGTGGTCAAACACAATTGCTTTATGTGTTTTGGTCCATCTAAGATTAAAATTAGCTTAATTTTTTATTATGTCTTAAAATGATATCAAAATATGGATGAACGGTGTGGATATACAATGCATACATCAAGGTGGGCCCCATGGTAAGGGCAACACCATGTATGGTGAAACTGAGGTTGTAATCTAATTCAATCCCTCCCATGGGGACATGAATTGCTTGCCGGTGCTGCTAGTAGCAAGGTGGCTACTAGACGGTGCTTTGTGGGTCCCATCATGGTGTGTTTTATCCATACCGCCCATCCATTTTGGATAATTATTTTAGGGCCTAAGATATAAAAAAAAAAAATGAAGTAGAGTCAAGTCCCAGGTGGACCACACCATAGGAAAATAGTGGTAATTGAACGCTCACCATTGAAAACATTTTAGGACTCGCTTTATTGATCATTTTCCATCAAACATATTGATTAGGTCATAAAGACTAAGATTAAGGAAAACAAAAATATCAACATGATCCAAAACTCATGCGGCCCCCAAGAAGTTTTTAATGGTGAACATTAAATCACCATTGTTTCCTATGGTGTGGTCCACCTGAGATTTCGATTTGTCTCATTTTTGGGATAACGCCTTAAAATGAGCTGAAAATAGAGGTGGGCATCAAGTCAAGTCGGACTGAGTTAGGTCCAACTCGACTCGATCCGGTACTGTGAAAACCCCGACTCGAACTCGATCCGACTCGGGACTGAGTCCAGCGAGCCTAACTAGATCCGAGCCGGATCTTGGCTGGACTAATCCGAACCAAGTCCGACTCGATCAGAGATACCGAGTCTGATCGAGTTGGCTATGGTTCGGATTGGGTCACTAGATGACAAAAAGCTTGTTTGAAAAGCTTCTTTGATGTTTACGTGATGTTGACGGAAGCTTGTTTGAAAAACTTGTTTGATATTTACGTGATGTTCACGGAAGCTTGTTTAAAAAGCTTCCTTTTTTTTGTTAAAATCTATGGGGCCTAATGTTATGTATGTGTTTGATCCATGTCATCCATTCATTTTTCCCACTTATTTTATGGCATGAGCCCAAAAATGAGGTAGATCCAAAACTCAAGTAGACCACTCCATGTGAGATAGGAGAAATTGAACATTTATCATTCATTTCTTCTTTGGGGCCACAGAAGTTTTGGATCGAGTTAATATTTGTGTTTTCTCTTCATCCATGTCAGTGTGATGCCATGAATGGGTTACATGATAAGTACACATCCTTGTGGGCCATTGGCTCAATTTTACTTTCAATGGTAAGCATTCACAATTGTCTTTGTTTTCTATGGTGTGGTCCACTTGAACGTTGTATCTACCTCATTTTCTTGTTTATGCCTTAAAATAGGCATGTAGAACAGATGGACGGCATGGATCAGACACACGCATAACAATGGGACCCACAAATTATAGTGCCATAATTTTAGTCCCTTTACCCATGAAGTGGATTGCCTACTTAGTAACTCAATACGCACACTAAGTGTATTGAGTAAATACATGTGGGGCCCACCGTCATTCATGCATTGTATCAACTCTGTCCATCCATTTTATCATATAAATTTAGGGTTTTAACCCAAATATTAAACATATACAAAGCTCAAGTGGACCACACCACCCGAAACAATGTGAATTGAAGTCTACTGTTAAAAAGTTCTTGGGGGCCATTGAAGTTTTAGATCAAGCTTATATTTGTGTTTTCCCTTCATCCATGTCTATGTGATCTTATGAACAGTTTGGATGACAAATAAACATCACTGGGGGCCTTGGTTTCAACGGTGGAAATCAATACTTCCACTGTTTCATGTGGTATGGTCTACTTGAGCTTTTGATATACTTCAATTTTGGGCTCAACACCTAAAATGATCTGGAAAAATGGATGGACGGTGTGGATAAACCACATGAATTCATAGTGGACCCAACAGAGTTTACTTAGTATGATAAGAGCGTACCGAGAAACTCGTGCGTAATTCGATTTCCTTTACCCACTATTTTCGCCATGATTTTCGAGATTAAAAAGCAATAATAACAACATGCACTTAGTAGTCTGTTGGACCATAGAAAAGTGTAGAACATGGGCCCCATCACGAATCGAGTCGAGTTTCGGATCGGTTCGGATCTGATCGGATCGAGTTTCGGTTCGAGTCGTATCGGGTTATAACTTGTAATGTCCTGATTTTCACTGTTTTGGATTTCTAAAAATTCTTGAATTTTTTATAATTAACTTATAATATCACTTAATGACCATTAACACTTAATGTTAGTTTATACAGGGGTGGAACCAGTAAAGAACTATATAAGTCCGATTAATCAACCGTAGGAAGCCAACGAATCCACCTGATCACTTGAGCATCAAGTTTAGCCCCATGATTTACTCACGTAGGGCCCAAATCTAATCGACTCATCGCTAACTAATCAAGACAATCATGACTAAATTAAAGATCTAACCGAAGCCGAGTCAGATAAGGCTCGGATTTTGACTAATAGACCAAATCAACCCCATTACTCTTTTAGCATAAAATTAACGGTTTACAGTAATCATGACCAAATCTCCACTTTCACTAGTTATAAATAGGCTACACTATGAAGATAGTTAATTCAAACCCTGATCATTGCCACAAGAAATCTCACTACCAAATTCATTCCAGAAATGCCCCGATTTTTCAAACAAGCTCTAGACCGCTCGTTGGTGGACCACTAGTCCTAAAATTATAAAGTAATGTCCGTCTTACTGGGATCGACGTCCATCGCGGGAGTGGGACCTAGGTACTATCCAGAACTGCTCAACTTGAACCAAAGGACGAGTGCATGAGAAGTACAAATACCCTAAAGGAAGAAGCTAAAACTTAAGTGAATTGGGTCATCAACTCTTATGAAAAGTTAAGGATTTTGGACCGTCGGTTTATGACCAAACTTTACCCGTGTAGTAAGGATATTTCTTTGCTCATATCCGTATAGCCATGACCCCAATCAACTATCAGTGACTGTTGAATAGACTTCTAATCATATATGTCAATCGGCGCATCCAAATGGCGGGTTGATCATATACATATGTAGATCATCACTAGGGCTAACTATCCTACAGTGTATATTAATATATACACCCCATAGTGGGCCCTAGAGCTTAAAAAGACCCTCTCATAGGTCTAATATAGTAAAAACCTAGCCCTTGGGGCCATTTATACAAAATCTGGCATTTTAAAGGAGCTCATTTGGGCACCCCCTCTCCCCATACGATTTTGCCCTAGAGAAAAGAAAGAGAGAAAGAGGAAAAGAGAGAGAGGAAGAGAGAGAGAGGAAGAGAAGAAGAGAGAGTAGGGTGGGAGAGGCTTTAGTGCTCCCCTTCATCGGTCTCCTCCAATCAAGCCCTAGTGTCGATCATTTCCCTCCGCCAAATCCTCCTAATTCGTGATTGGAATGTAAGAAACAAAACCTACTCCCCAACCTAGGTTTTTTCTAAAATAAATTGTATGAATCTTACCTAATTGCTTCTAAATTGATATAGGAATAATTTTTTCCAAATTTTCTAACCCAAGGAGCGCCATGAGTTGGGCGAAACGTCACAAGGTGCAAACTATTGTCCTTAGGTGGCCTAGCACTAATTTTAGTATGAATTTAATGATTTTGATTGCTTGGATGATGTATTGGAGGATCTAGAGAGAACCTAGGAAAGACTTTACCTTGATTCTTTCGATCGACATAGAATAGTTATGGAATGTTGTTGTCTCTCCCATGAATGGTATAAATTTAATGTTGCATGTGCATATCTTGTTGATTGGGTATGATGTTACCTTGTAGCATGTATGATTTATTAACCCATATACATTTGTTCCTATGATATATATATATATATATATGTGTGTGTGTGTGTGTGTGTGTGTGTGTGAAATGTGGTTAGCTTCCTCACTAATCCACACAACACACGTGCACTTGATGTCACAACAATGTTAGCTTTGCTTAGTGGTAAATTTAAATTCTATGTTGAGAAATATGAATGTGATATTGCATATGCTAGATGATAACCCTGAATGTTGCCATGTTACGGATTACCATCAGGACCATTGGGTTGGTCAAGAATATGAGGTAAGTGAAGGTGGTCCCGTTAGTAGGTCTATCCTGAGGCTAGACCCATGTATTTGGGCGGGTGCGTGTTGACGACAGTAGTTAAACTACATGGGTCTCTCGTACCCGATGTCGTCTGTTACATGCTTATCAGAATTCATACGGTCTAGTATACCTATTGACCAACCTTGCTTGTTAACCCTGTTTGCTCACACATGTATGGAACCTGAAACACCCTTTAACAGTTGTAACCTATCGATAATTGTAACCGATCTACCGCCTCGTGAGCCGGACATGGTGGAATGGGACACTGTGTCCGAGTTGTCGGCCTACGCTGGGGCGACAAACCTCCTTGTAGTGATCGTGAGCAATCCCTTTTCTCAGCACTTCCCATGTACTTGAAGTCGGGGATGGAGAACCCGACGGGATCAAGGATCGCGAGGTCTTGGCCTCACACGTTGGGGGCCTTGGCCTCACAACTAGTTTAGGACATTAATACATAGGGTGTATCAGTTTCTCCAACCTGCTAGATGAATGAAATTAATTAAGAACTTGACAAACACTACCATCACATCGCACTAGTTAGGTTGGCGACTCGGCAGTCGAGGTTGCATTGAGGGAGTATTGGTCATGCGCGATCGTTAGATGGAGTCGCTTGAGGGAGTGTCGTGGCGAGGACATGCATCATATCATTTTTCATACACCTGCATTAACAAGATTAGTTAGGTGTTTATGAATGCTTGCCTTTCATTAAATTCATAATATAATTGATGTCTGTTATAACTTAAACTAATAGTACCCATTGAGTTGATCATTCACTCACACTTTGGGACGATGTTTTAAAACACAAACCAGACTCTCTCGTTGACGTAGGTGATGCAGAGTATGAGGAGCCTGACGGTAAGAGCCTTGAGGAGGAGGACGAGCTGTCCTACTTCCAACTAATGGATGGTTTTCTATCAGCCTATGTAACATCCTGGATTTTCATTGTCTTGGATTCCCAAAAATCCTTGAGATTTTTTTATTAATTAACTTATAATATCACTTAACGACCATTAGCACTCAATGCTAGTTTAGACTGGGGTGGACCAGTCTAGTTATGATAGGACAAAAGTGTGGGCCGCTAAGCCAGATGGCCTGTTTACACTTAACAACAGCCCGTGTGGGCCACCCAACGACCGAGAAGGGTCAGAAAAATCTAAAAATTTAGGAAACTAAAGATCTCACTGGGCTTGTGGTCCATCGCGAACCACGGACCCAGTGAACACCCAGAATTAGAATCTGGCACTTGTCAAATGCACCCTACCAATGCTAGAATTGGAATCTGACACTTGCAAATAAAATTGAGATAACAGACTTTTCAGCCGTCGAATTTCTTTCAAATTTACGGTTAAGGTCTAATGTATTTTTCTACGCCAGTCCATAAAATCTGGGACCCAATCGTGGCAGGTGACCGTTGATCGCAAACCGGACCCATACGATCAAATCCCATATCCGATCGCTCCCAAATTTTGCATGGCCCTTCATCGGGCCATGGATTACCTATCATGTAAGTTTCATGGCTAAAGGGCTACCAGAGCCACCCCAATAACTGAAATGGGCCCCTCAGGGCCATTTAAAGATCAGAACTGTATGTTCAAACCCCATACTCGATCATCCGTTTGTTCCCAAACTTTGCATGACCTCTTATCGGGTCATAAGACACCTACACACCAAGTTTGGTGGCCATAGGGGTGTTAGGACCGCCCCAACATTAATAGGGAGTCCTAGTGGTCTATTTTGAGAAATTGTGGAAGCTTGTGGCCAAAGGGCCCAAGTCTAGGAAATAAACCATAGCTCTCTCATAACTCTCTCATTCACTACAACCACCAAGGAGCAAAGGGAGAGTAAGAGAGTAAAGGAGAAGAAAGAGAGAGGGATGGAGGGCAAGGTGGACCCTAGATCGAGGTGGGGCCCAAGGATATCAAACCCCACAACTCCATATCCCTTCTCCAAAGGAAAATGATCAGGGTCAAATATTGCATATCAGACCCTATTTATTACCTGGTTTTACGAGCATGATACGGTTTAACGGTCGGTTTTAATCGTGTTTGTGATACAGGAGGTATTTAGGAGCTTGAACTAAAAATGGGCGCTAAAAGCGTGGATTTGAAGCTCAGAATTCACCAGAGCAAGGGACGAACCCCAGGGGACTAAGATCAACGGAATTACACGCCAGAGACCCGAGAAAATCACGAAACTAAAGTTCAAGTGGCCTGAAAGTCAGCCAAAATGCAAGAACACGGGGTTCCCACCATCCGTTCGGCCTGAAACTCCATACATGGCTTCAGGACCATAAATTAACCGTACACGTCGAATTTTGACCGATGCATCTGCCTGGAAGTGGCCTAACGGACAGAACAGCCCATAAAACTCTGACTTGGGGCTCACCTGATGGCTGGATATACTTCAACTTTGGTCTCAACCACTTAAACTAGGTGTCAAATTTGATGGACGGAGCAGATTTCTCACGAACATCACAAAGGACTTCACATGGGGATCTGCGCGTGCACTTCGCATGTGCACTGGATGTGCGCCGGATCAAGATCCGGTCAAAGGTCAGTAAGACCCGATCCCAGAGACAGCGTCCGCACGCTATATCGATGGCCGATCACAGTGGGCCACGTCCGTCGCCCAAACGGATGATCTGAACCATCCATGTGCTCCGTAGGGTGGCCAATACTGTCCAGTACATTCTTCAGTTCCCATGCACGCACACACAAGTAACCCATGATCAAACGCAAGACGGACGGCTAGAAGATCTGATACCATGGGCTGCATAAAAATCAAGAAAAATTAGTGTTTCTGAACGGTTTTCCGAGGAGAATGAAATGGACGGCATGGATTGTTCATATGATGATGATCAGGGACCCACTGACCATCACGAACGCGCAGACTCTGTTCGCAAACAGAGCCTGCGGACGAAGCTCAGTGGGCCACCATCACCACTCTTTTCAATAATCCAAGCCATTCAATTGCTCTGACAGGTCCCATTTACCTTCACCTAGGTGTCACCTTTCTTCCATGCAATCTAGTGCAAGATCCCAGTCGTTAAACGAAGAACGAATGGTCGGGTGAGATCTGTGGTGGACCACATCTAAATCAAACTACTTTGGACACTCCTGAACGGTTTTTTGAGAGCGTTCCATTGGACGGAGTGGATTTCGTGGATATCGAAAGGGGTGGGCCCCACCGACGCGCGCGAGTTCTCGGCGTAAGACTGTTACGCGTCAGGAAAATTCGGGTTTGCGAGCGGCATGCGGGCCATCAACGGTGATCGGATGAAAGATCTGACCCGTCCATCATGCTCCTCGTCCAGAAGCGTCCCAGAGGACGTTAATTTTACGGATTTCTGTGAGGAAAATTGGAGATTGGAAGTCACAAACTTAGCCGCGTAAGGGAGTAGATCGCTTTTGCTGCGAACTCTCTTCCAGCGCGGACTCTCTTCTCCAAGGTTTCTCCTGTTGTTGTTATAAAAGGACGAGAGAGGGGAGCCGAGGGGAGATCTGGAGGAGCTTGGAGTTCAGCTTGGGGCAGACGTGAGGAGAGAGAGACAGAAAAAGAGTTTGTTTTTCTTGTTAATTATTTTATTTTTTAGAGATTTAGTCCATCATGTCTATGTGTGGCTAAATCCTCTTAGCTAGGGCTAAGAGGTGAAGCTTGTAGCGTGATGGGAGGCCTCTTTGCTTGTGCCTTTGTTTAGACTGAATTGATGTTGATTTGGTTTTTTTTTATTTTTTATTAAGGGAATGTTTTCAGTCTTTAATGGTCTGCATTGTGATTGAAATTACAATGGGTCTGCAATGGCTTTGAGCATGTTCTTTTCCTCTTTATGTTTATGACGTCAGGAAGCCCTGTTGTTCACCATCGTCTCCTGGGCATGGTCGGATGACGGTACCCTTCCTAACCTTCAAAAACATGTTGATTGGTGGGTAATTAGATTAATTCTGTTGTTTGTTTTGTCTCCTGGGCATGGTTTGGTGATGGAATCCATTCTAATTCATATACCTTTCATCTTTTGAAATCTATATCAATGGCAGTTCAGTTAATTTTCCTGATTTGTAATACAGGCATAAGATCTCCCTGATCTCTACAAGTGGATCCTCTGAATCCCTAGTTTCTCTTCTCTGATTTTTCCTAAGTTTTAGATTAATATTTCATCATTATTCTTCAAATTACAATCGATTTAGATTTCATCTCATTCTAGTTCTATTTCTACATTAGTTTCAGATAACGTACAAGTTCCAGTCCCTTGGGATTCGACCTCGGTCTTACCGAGTTTATTACTACATCACAACCCTGCACTTGGGGAGTGAACAAGTTTTTGGCGCCGTTGCCGGGGACTGACGGCTACGATTTTCTGAAATTAATTGGAATTAGAGTTAGTTTAAGATTAGGATTTTACTAATTTTAATTTTTAATTTTGTTTTCTATTTTGATTCATAGAACTAACTTATTTTCTATTCTGTAGGTTGTTAAGATAGAACTTCTAATTTGGTAAACTCTTTCTAATTTTTTAAATTTTCTAACTCTTTAGATGTGGTTTGCTTTAGAAATTTCTTCTATCTAGAAACTAACTTATTTTGTTTTGTTTTGCAGGTCTTTAGCTTAGGGACTTCAAGTTGGTAATCTCCTTCCAACTTTTTGTTTCTTTCTATATTTTCATTTTCTTTCTTAGGATTAGGTTTAGAATTTGATTGAGGGCTGCGAGTGTTTCATGCCCAAGTGGGCCCGTGACGACACTCGACGTCTCTTGACTGAAGGAGGGTTAGTTGAGGGGTTGATTTGTCCATCGCAGGATTAGACACCATTCGAATTCTCCCGAGTTAATTGAGGTTATGGCTGAAAATCAACCTCAAGCACTACCTCAACGGATGGATGAGGAAGTACATGATGAGAATGAGGTGCTTCAAGCACCCCGCCTCGTACCTTACGAGATTATTTACAACCGGCGGGGGTGAGCACGCCCTCATGCATGATTTTTCCCGAAAACACGGGACATATGGACATCAAGCCGGGGAGTTATCCAACTCCTTCCTAAATTCCATGGGCTTGAATCGGAAAGTCCATACTTACATTTGAAAGAGTTCGATGAGATTATAGCCACCTTATACTTTCCCAATGTATCCGAGGATACAATCAGTGAAACTCTTTCCTTTTTCCTTGAAAGAAAAGGCTAAGACGTGGTTACATTCATCGCGTCCTAGATCCATTGGCACATGGAATGATTTGCGAGAGGAATTCATAAAGAAAATTTTCCCACACCATAAAACAATTACCCTCGAAAAGCAATCATGAACTTCGCCCAAAAGGAAGATGAAACATTCTACCAATGTTGGGAAAGGTTCAAGGATCTTGTCGTTCATGCCTGACACGGTTTTGAAATGTGGCGCATTACAATTTTTTCTATGATGGTGACATCTTCCATGCGCCTAACCGGTCGAGACAATGTGTAATGGAGAATTCATGAATAAAGAGGTCGACGAGGTATGGGATTACCTCGATAGACTTCCGAGAATGCACAATCATGGGACCATTACCCAAAATCAAACACCACGCCTAAGCCAACTCAATCTAAGGAGAAAGGTGGAGTTTATCTCCTGAAAGAAGAGGACGATGTAAATTTTAAAGTGACTAATCTCACTCGAAGAGTCGAGGCCATGGAAGGAAAGAAGGATAAGGTTAATGAAATTGTTTGCGGCATCGTGATTGCAACATTCACACAACCGAAAATTGTCCTACCACCATATCGCCTTTCGAGGAGTGTTGAATGAACAAGCCAATGCCGTAAATAACTATCAAAGACCTTTCAATGGATCTACCTCCAATACATACAATCCTGGCTAGAGAAATCATCCAAATCTTAGTTGGAGGAATGGACAACTGCTACCCCTCAAAGTTTCTTTAATCAAAATCAAAATCGGGGAAACCTCAAGAAGAACCAGGTTCAAAATCCCATACAAGAGCGACTCGGGCAAAGGCGTGGACTTACGAGACTTTATGCGAGAAAATAGATTCACGTATGACGGTTATAGAAAAGGGATGCTTCTGCACAACCGCTCCCCAATCCTAAACCGCAATACGAGATAAATGATCCCAGCTCTTCAAATCAAATGGGACACGCTAAATCCATCACCACTCTTAGGAGTGGGAAGATCATTGATAAAACTCTTCCGGTTAGGCCCGAAAAGCCTCAAGAACCAGAAGAGGACAATAATGATGGATCTAGTGATGTCCCACAAAAATTAGAACCGGAACTTCTAGAGAAGCCAGTTGCTCCGTTCCCCCAACGGTTGGTTGCACCAAAACGTCTTTCTAACTCTCAGGATATTCTGGAGGTGTTGAAACAAGTGAAAGTCAACATTCCTCTACTTGATGTCGTAAAACAGGTTCCTCTATATGCAAAATTTCTGAAAGACCTATGCACGACCAAAAGACGGCAGAGTATTCAAAAGAAGATCTTCTTGACTGAGAAAGTGAGTGCCATCCTGAAGCAAGACGTGCCGCAGAAATTCAAGGATCCCGGTAGCCCAACCATATCATGTGTAATCGGGAACCATCGAATTGATCACGCACTTCTTGATTTGGGAGCGAGTGTCAATCTGATCCCCTACTCGGTATACAAACAGTTAGGATTGGGTGAGTTAAAACCTACCCTAACTACACTACAACTTGCCGATCGAACTGTTCGTGTACCAAGAGGGATTATTGAGGATGTGTTAGTCCAAGTTGATAGATTTTACTACCCTGTAGATTTTATCATCCTGGACACTGAACCCATCAACAACATGAGCACTCAGATTCCCGTCATTCTTGGTCGCCCATTCCTTGCCACGTCAAATGCAATCATCAATTGCAGGAATGGTGTCATGACTATGTCTTTTGGAAATTTGACATTGGAGTCAAACATCTTTTTCAATAACAGCAGCAACGCAGAGGATGATGACGATGTCCACGACATTAACATGATCGATACTTTCGTGGAAGATAGGACACCCCTTACCTTATCCTCTGATCCTCTAGAGACGTGCTTGGCCCACTCCCATGAGTTTGATGATGATATGATTAGGGAGACGTGTGCCTTGCTTGATCTTCTTGCCGGTACTTGAAGTTAACTTAGGTGGAGGCCAAATTTGAAGAATTGCCCCTGGCGATGTAGTGCCTCTACCGTCTAACCTCAAGGCACCGAAGCTTGACCTAAAACCTTTGCCCTCTGATTTGAAATATGCCTACTTAGGTCAAGATGAGACATACCCGGTGGTGATCTCTGCCCACCTGGAGAAAGAATAGGAGAGTATGCTCATATCTACTCTCATTGAGCATAAAAGAGCCCTAGGATGGACAATAGCGGACCTCAAAGGAATCGATCCCTCGATTTGTACTCACCACATATATCTTGAGGAAAATGCGAAGACCGCCGCAACCACAACGTAGATTAAATCCAAACATGAAGGAAGTGGTTAAGGCCGAGGTTCTCAAACTATTAGATGTGGGTATCATATACCCTATATCTGATAGTCAATGGGTGAGTCCAACTCAGGTGGTTCCTAAGAAGTCCGGAATCACATAGTAGCCAATGCTAATAATGAACTCGTGCCAACCGAGTCACTCTTGGTTGGAGAATGTGCATTGACTACGAAAGTTGAATACCATCACAAGGAAGGATCACTTTCTCTCCGCCCTTCATCGATCAAATCTTGGAAAGGCTATGGTGGTCATTCCTATTCTTGTTTTCTTGACGGGTATTCGGGCTATAATCAGATTGAAATTGCCCACGAGGACCAGGAAAAGACCACATTTACATGTCCTATGGCACCCTTGCTTATCGAAGGATGCCATTTGGATTATGTAATGCCCCTGCCACCTTTCAGCGATGTATGTTGAGTATCTTTTCTGATATGGTGGGGCAATATCTTGAGGTCTTCATGGACGATTTCTCTGTCTATGGCTCATCTTTCGGACAAGTGCTTGGAAAGTCTTAAATGTGTCTTTGAAAAGATGTGAAGAAAAGAATCTGGTACTTAATTGGGAGAAGTGCCATTTCATGGTTCATAAGGAGATTGTCCTTGGACATATCATCTCGTCCAAGGGAATTGAGGTTGATAAGGCAAAAATCTATCTTATCTCTAACCTACCTCCACCCAAGAACATCAGAGATGTGCGATCCTTCTTAGGATACGCAGGATTTTCTGAGCGATTCATAAAGGACTTTAGTCTCCTCTCTCGTCCTTTATGTAATCTTCTTCAAAAGGATGTGCCATACGAGTGGACTGAGCAATGCCAGGAAGCTTTCACCAAGCTTAAAGGCATGTTAACCACTGCACCCATCATGCAGCCACCCGACTGGAGCCTTCCTTTTGAGCTTATGTGCGACGCTTCTGATTATGCTCTTGGAGCGGTTCTAGGCCAGAGAAAAGATAAGAGGCCCTACGTCATCCATTACGCGAGTAGGACTTTAAATCCTGCCCAAGTGAACTACTCGACTACGGAAAAGGAACTTTTAGCCGTAGTGTTCGCCTTGGACAAATTTAGGTCCTACCTGATCGGATCCAAGATCATTATCTATACAGATCATGCGGCACTGAAGTATCTTCTTTCTAAGAATGATTCTAAGCCCCGCTTGATACGATGGATCCTTCTACTCCAAGAATTTGATTTGAAAATTAAAGATAAAAAGGGAGTAGAGAACGTAGTGGCCGATCACCTTTTTCACCTTAATACCTTTGATTCCCTTGAGGCGACCCATATCAATGACATGTTCCCTGATGAACAACTGTTCAGAGTCTCCCATTCACCTTGGTTCGCTGATATTGCTAATTATCTTGCTGCAGGTTCCATACCGACACATTGGACTACGCAAGATAAGAAGAAATTTTTCACCGAGGTGCGCAAATTCTTCTGGGATGATCCATACTTGTTTAAATATTACCCAGACCAAATCTTGAGGAGATATGTGCCGACGATGAGCATCGAGTGTCATCTCCTTTGTCACTCACAGCCTGTGGTGGTCACTTTTTCGCAAAAAGACCACAGCCAAGATTCTGCAGTGTGGCTTCTATTGGCCCACTATGTTCAGGGACACTCATGAGTTTTGTAAAGCTTGTGAGCGTTGTCAGAAATTGGGAGCATTGTCTCGTCGAAATATGATGCCCTTGAATCCCATTCTTATCATAGAGGCATTTGATTGCTGGGGCATCGATTTCATGGGACCATTCCCCCAATCTTTTGGGAATTTATATATTTCGCTTGTCGTAGACTATGTCACTAAATGGGTCGAAGCGATTCCATGTCGGAATAATGACCATCGCACGGTCATTAAATTCTTAAAAGAAAACATCCTTTCTCGATTTGGAACGCCTCGAGCCATTATTAGTGATGGGGGCTCACACTTTTGTAATAAGCCATTCGAGAGTTTAATGAAGAAATACGGTATCTCTCATAAGGTGAGCACCCCATACCACCCACAGACAAGTGGGCAAGCATAGATTTCTAACAGGGAGATCAAACACATTTTGGAGAAAACGGTTAACCCTGACCGTAAGGATTGGTCAATTCGATTGACCGATGCCTTATGGGCTTACCGTACTGCTTTTAAAACCCCTATTGGAATGTCTCCTTTAGACTCGTCTATGGGAAAGCTTGCCACTTGCCTGTGGAATTGGAACATAGAGCCTACTGGGCAATCAAAAATTTAAATTTCAATCTGAACAACGCTGGCTCGCTACGCAAACTTCAATTGAATGAACTTGAAGAAATCCGAGAACGACGCATACGAGAACTCGAGAATTTACAAGGGGGATGAAGGCGTTTCATGACCAACATATTCTACGAAAATCATTCACGCCAGGCCAGAAAGTCCTTTTGTATAATTCTCGATTACATCTCTTTCCGGGTAAGCTTCGATCTCGTTGGACCGGCCCTTACATTGTTGTTACTGCATATCCTCATGGGGCCGTCGAGATAAGAGATCCCGACAATGGCAAGGAGTTTAAAGTAAATGGACATCGCTTAAAGCCATTTGTCGAGAAATTTGATTCAGAGGACATGTCCATGCCTCTAACTGATCCTGTCTACCAGGACTGATCTCCTAGTCTGATGGAGGTATAGGTAAGTTTATTGCTTTCATAGGACTAGACTAGTTGCTTTGGTCTGGCTGAAGACGTTAAACTTAGCGCTCCTGGGAGGCAACCCAGCTTTTCCATTTATTTCATTTTCCTAGATAGTTCAATGTTTGTGGGTAACATTACTGCAAACCCTCACGAGACTACAACTCGTCCACTAGGGACAACCTAGGGGTTTAAAGGCTTGTTGCATGCGCTAAATGCAATCGAGAGCACCTGCGAAAGTGGTATAGGTAGGATTTTATTTCTTGTTATTTTTTGTGTTGCTTTTTCTCTCGTGCTCACCCGCTCTCATGTTGAGATCTCTTGGAAAGTCTCTCACGATTCATCATTCAGGTACTATCTTCCCATCACTTCTCTTTTACTTTCGTTTTCCCATGTGCATTCCATGCTCATATCTTTTACATTGAGGACAATGTAGATTTTAGGTTGGGGGTGGGAGATTAGGTTACCTAATCAGTGTTTTCTTCGTCTTGAGCAAAAATTGTGAAAATTTTTAAATTTTTTTTCTGGACTTTCTAGTGAATTCAATGTGATTTTGCCGGATATCCTGGATTTAAAATTTCAAAGATACGTGATGTTGGAAATTTATGACTTTTGGATTCAGTTATCTGTAGATTTCACAGTTAAGTTTGAATTGTTAATCCATGATTAGAAGTTGTAAACATTGATTGAGTCATGATTCCACATACCACATCTCACTTACACATTACGATTCCAGTTTGATATTGAATGATTAACTTGGTAATCACTGAGCATGAAAGGAACCAGCCTGAAGAACAAAAATTTTAGCATCAAAAAGAAGAATTAAATGGCTAAGTCACATAATCTTCACCATAGGTTTGCTCCCTATAGGTGTAGATTTGATTCTCCATAATTGACTTATAAAAATTTAGGCGACAAGTTTCCACCATAGGTTTGCTCCCTATAGGTGAGAATTTGATTCCCCTCATTTGCGTTACTACTCATAAAGAAAATCAAAGGCTGGTAAAATGAAAAGTTAATCTGTGAGATAAGTGTTGGTTTCAAGTTTGGTTGTCATGAATTACTAATGATATCATGAAATTGACAAATGGATCTCTTAATGATTATAAGTCGAGATTATACTTTACACTCATGGAACTCAATGTTTAAAATTGTTCTAATTAATGGATTAATAGTTTGAAATTAATTATGAAATCTGCCGAGAGCTTGGTTCCAAGAAAAAATAAAAATAAAAAATTCCACACACCGATCATGAATATAAGAAGTTTCACATCTCAGCTATCTGTTCACATGTCACTTGAATTTACAGGAATTGTCTTTTATTTCTGAAATTATTTTTCGCATGTTTTGCTCGGGACTAGCAAAATGCTGGTTAGGGGTTGTGATCAGGGTCAAATATTGCATATCAGACCCTATTTATTACCTGGTTTTACGAGCATGATACGGTTTAACGGTCGGTTTTAATCGTGTTTGTGATACAGGAGGTATTTAGGAGCTTGAACTAAAAATGGGCGCTAAAAGTGTGGATTTGAAGCTCAGAATTCACCAGAGCAAGGGACGGACCCCAGGGGACTAAGATCAACGGAATTACATGCCAGAGACCCGAGAAAATCACGAAACTAAAGTTCAAGTGGCCTGAAAGTCAGCCAAAATGCAAGAACACGGGGTTCCCACCATCCGTTCGGCCCGAAACTCCATACATGGCTTCAGGACCATAAATTAACCGTACACGTCGAATTTTGACCGATGGATCTGCCTGGAAGTGGCCTAACGGACAGAACAGCCCATAAAACTCTGACTTGGGGCTCACCTGATGGCTGGATATACTTCAACTTTGGTCTCAACCACTTAAACTAGGTGTCAAATTTGATGGACGGAGCAGATTTCTCACGAACATCACAAAGGACTTCACATGGGGATCTGCGCGTGCACTTCGCATGTGCACTGGATGTGCGCCGGATCAAGATCCGGTCAAAGGTCAGTAAGACCCGATCCCAGAGACAGCGTCCGCACGCTATATCGATGGCCGATCACAGTGGGCCACGTCCGTCGCCCAAACGGATGATCTGAACCATCCATGTGCTCCGTAGGGTGGCCAATACCCTGTCCAGTACATTCTTCAGTTCCCATGCACGCACACACAAGTAACCCATGATCAAACGCAAGACGGACGGCTAGAAGATCTGATACCATGGGCTGCATAAAAATCAAGAAAAATTAGTGTTTCTGAACGGTTTTCCGAGGAGAATGAAATGGACGGCATGGATTGTTCATATGATGATGATCAGGGACCCACTGACCATCACAGAACGCGCAGACTCTGTTCGCAAACAGAGCCTGCGGACGAAGCTCAGTGGGCCACCATCACCACTCTTTTCAATAATCCAAGCCGTTCAATTGCTCTGACAGGTCCCATTTACCTTCTCCTAGGTGTCACCTTTCTTCCATGCAATCTAGTGCAAGATCTCAGTCGTTAAACGGAGAACGAATGGTCGGGTGAGATCTGTGGTGGACCACATCTAAATCAAACTACTTTGGACACTCCTGAACGGTTTTTTGAGAGCGTTCCATTGGACGGAGTGGATTTCGTGGATATCGAAAGGGGTGGGCCCCACTGACTGCCAGAGTTCTCAGCGTAAGACTCTGTTACGTGTCCGGAAAATCCGGGTTTTGCGAGCGACTGCGGGCCATCAACGGTGATCAGATGAAAGATCTGACCCGTCCATCATGCTCCTCGTCCAGAAGCGTCCCAGAGGACGTTAATTTTACGGATTTCCTGTGAGGAAAATTGGAGATTGGAAGTCACAAACTTAGCCGCGTAAGGGAGTAGATCGCTGTTGCTGCGAACTCTCTTCCAGCGCGGACTCTCTTCTCCAAGGTTTCTCTTGTTGTTGTTATAAAAGGACGAGAGAGGGGAGCCGAGGGGAGATCTGGAGGAGCTTGGAGTTCAGCTTGGGGCAGACGTGAGGAGAGAGAGACAGAAAAAGAGTTTATTTTTCTTGTTAATTATTTTATTTTTTAGAGATTTAGTCCACCATGTCTATGTGTGGCTAAATCCTCTTAGCTAGGGCTAAGAGGTGAAGCTTGTAGCGTGATGGGAGGCCTCTTTGCTTGTGCCTTTGTTTAGACTGAATTGATGTTGATTTGGTTTTTTTTTTATTTTTTATTAAGGGAATGTTTTCAGTCTTTAATGGTCTGTTGTGACTGAAATTACAATGGGTCTGCAATGGCTTTGAGCATGTTCTTTTCCTCTTTATGTTTATGACGTCAGGAAGCCCTGTTGTTCACCATCGTCTCCTGGGCATGGTCGGATGACGGTACCCTTCCTAACCTTCATAAACATGTTGATTGGTTGGTAATTAGATTAATTCTGTTGTTTGCTTTGTCTCCTGGGCATGGTTTGGTGATGGAATCCATTCTAATTCATATACCTTTCATCTTTTGAAATCTATATCAATGGCAGTTCAGTTAATTTTCCTAATTTGTAATACAGGCATAAGATCTCCCTGATCTCTACAAGTGGATCCTCTGAATCCCTAGTTTCTCTTCTCTGATTTTTCCTAAGTTTTAGATTAATATTTCATCATTATTCTTCAAATTACAATCGATTTAGATTTCATCTCATTCTAGTTCTATTTCTACATTAGTTTCAGATAACGTACAAGTTCCAGTCCCTTGGGATTCGACCTCGGTCTTATCGAGTTTATTACTACATCACAACCCTGCACTTGGGGAGTGAACAGAAAACCCAACACCTCAACCACGAGAAACGTCCATTGATCATTGAGGTAAATCTCTCATCTCTTTTTCTTGAAACCCTTGTGATAAGAAGGGTTTTACATAAAGTTCTAACATGCAAATGATTGTTTTAGGGATTCCGGCCGTCTGACCACAAAAGCCCTCATTCCTAGGTCGTTTTTCAAGTCTCCAACAATCTATAGGTGCGGACTATTATCCTTAGGTGGCCTAGCACCAATTTTATTACAAATATAATGATTTTGATTGCTTGGATGCTATATTTGGAGAATCTAGAGAAACCCTAGGATTTGGATGTTTGCTTGAGGATTGTATGGGATTGTTTGTTTGTTTAGTTCTCATATGATATTGTTTGTGTTTCTCACATGATTAGGCTACCATGGAATATCACATGTTTTTGCTTTGCTTGATCTCTCATATGATGTGCCTTATAGCGTGTATGATTTATTGATTCTTGTGCATTTTGGTTCCAAGGGATGTAAGAAGTGCTTAACTTCCTCACCAACCCACACAACACACACGCACCTTATACATGATATTGCTAGCTTGCTTGCTAGGAAAAATCTGTATTATATGTTGAAGATGTATGAGAACATGATATTGTTTATGCTAGGTGATTCATTGATAGATGACATATTATGAATTTCCACCCAAACCCTTGGGTTGGTCAGGAATACGAGGAGAGTAAAGGCGGCTCCGTTGGTAGGACCGCCTTGAGGCTAAACCCAGGGTTTTGGGTGAGTGCGTGTGGGCGACAATAGTTAGACTACATGGGTCGCTTACACCCAATGCCATTTGATTGCTTGCCTCCAAGTGCAGAGGTTCGTAAGTAATATCCTGTGAATACAGGGTCGATCCCAAAGGGAGATGAATTGTAAGAAGGAAAAAAAAAATCAAGTGCAAAACAAACTAAGTAATAAAAACTAAACTGATGATTTAATTTTGGGATTTTTGAATGGATGTAATTCAACTGAATAAAATAACACCCAAGCTTCAAAGTTCCACACATAGGTTAATGTTCCAAAATCATGATGACTTGGATAACACAACTAGGATTTGAGCACTATGGTCAGCCTAGTCGGAAAATAAAACAGTTTAAATATTTTAATAAATGATATAAAATATTAAAAAATTATAGATTTGCACCATTGACATATATTCTCAAGCGTCAGTGATTTTAAGTATTCAATATCTATATGATAATGAATATCAAATAAATATAACAGGTTGAGAACCTCTCCTATCTAGGAAATCTGATTGATTTAGGGTAAGCCTATCCATCAATATGGATCTCATATGATGGAAACATATGGATCTCACAAGAGGATAAAAAACAAAACCTAAATAATAGAAAACATGCATACACCATTCTTTTCATCATTAAAATAATCAATCATCATAACTTAAAGAAATATTAAACTCATGTGCTTCCCTTCTAGCTTGGGCTAGAGGGAACTTAGAAAAACATAACTAGAATAGAGAAAGAAATAAACAAGAAAGAATAAATACAAATAGAAAAAATCTAAAAGAAAAAAAAAATTTATAAAACTTAAATAAAATTGAAAACTCTTAAAAAACCCTAAACTTTGCTCTTGAATGTTTTGAATAATGTTCAAGAATACCCTAGGAACCCCTATTTATAAGTAGGGAACTCCAATTTTTGTATAAAATTGAAAAATCCTATAAATCGCCTCAAGTATACATATTTTCTCAAAATAGACTTTTCGCTGCATAGTTCGTTTAAAACAGACTTTCTGCCGCGCAGTTTCCCAAAATAAACTTCATACTTCAGAATACACTTTTTTAGGACGATTTCAGGATTCTTTACTTCAAATCTTCAATTTTTTTTATTCTTCACTCGATTTTTTTGGATCTTTGACATGTGAATTCTTCAATCTTAGTCTCCTAAGATCCATCCCTTACCTTGGTGATTTTTTAGAATCAAATTCATGCTTTTAACACCTTTTTTCAATCCAAGCACTTAAATTCACCTTGCAACACATACATGAGTAAAATAGAATATTAAGCGAATTTATGTTCATAAAACCAAGATATAAATGGGAAAATTATGTAATATTTGAGTCTTAACACCGTTCCACCACGTAGTTGCCTGGACTCGTGCGGTCCAGTCTATTGGCTGACCCACCTTGTTTTGTTAACTCTATTTGCTCATACATGGATGGAACCTGACACACCCTACAACTGTTGTCATCCATCGATAACGAATTGAATATCGGTCCACAGTCTCTTGAGCAGGGCATGGTAGAATGAGACACTGTGTCCGAGCTGTCAGCCTATGCTGGGGTGACACACCTCCCCGTAGTGACCGCGAGCGATCCCTTTCTCTCGGTACTCCCCATGTGCTTGAAGTCAGGGATAGGGAACCCGATGGGATCAAGGATCGCAGGGTCTCAACCTCATACGTTGGGGGGCCTTGGCCTCACAACCAGTTTAGGGCATTGATACGTGGGGTGTACCAGATTCCCAAACCTGTTGGATGAATGAAATTAACTAAGAACTCGGCTAACACTATCATCGCATCGCACTAGTTAGGTTGGCGACTCGACAGTTGAGGTCGCAATGAGGGAGTGTTGTCATATGCAAGCGTGAGATGGTGTCACTTGAGGGAGTGTTGTGGCGAGGGCATGCATCATATCATCTATCATACATATGCATTAATAAGATTAGTTAGGTGTTTGTGAATGATTGTTTTTCATTAAGTTTATAATATAATTGATGTCTGTTACAACTTAAGACTAATAGCACCCACTGAGTTGATCACTCACTCTCACTCTAGG
The DNA here is from genome assembly GCA_030180095.1 of Magnolia changhungtana. Classification (NCBI taxonomy): domain Eukaryota; kingdom Viridiplantae; phylum Streptophyta; class Magnoliopsida; order Magnoliales; family Magnoliaceae; genus Magnolia; species Magnolia changhungtana. The sequence goes on from JASAUF010000162.1 coordinate 2,761,119, forward strand.
ACAGTGTTTTAAAACACCAACCAGACTCTTCAGTAGTTACAGGTGACAAGGAGTATGAGGAGTCTGGCGGCACGATCTTAGACGAGGAGGACGAGCTGTCCTACTTTCAGTTGATGGGCGACTCTCTATCGGCTTGATGAGTGACATTTGGATCGTTGAGTTGTGGACTCAGCGTTATTTTTGGGACGTACTATTCTTTTGCGATTTTGTTGGGTGACGTTATGTGTGACCCATTTATTCTTTTGGACATGTATATATGTATATATTTGATCTCTTTCATTTTAGTATACTTGTATGGTTGTGCTTCATGTTCCAGGAATTTTCAGGCTGCGCATTGACTGGATTAATCGTATATTAATGAAAATCGGTCATAAGTGACCCCGGAAACTCGGGAGTTGAGTATATACACGACCCTCGATTTCCAGGGCGTTACAGCCTAGTAGACGGGATTTAGATCGCTAAGTTGTGGACTCAGCCCTATTTTTTTGGACATGATATTCCTTTTGTGATTTTGTTGGGCAACGCCTGGTGCGACCTATTTACATTCTTTTGGACTTGTATATATATATATATATATATATATATATATATATATATATTTGACTTCTTTCATTTCAGTAGATCAGTTGTGATTATGTTTCATGTTCCAAGAAATTCCATGCTGCACATTTAAACCTGATTAAACGTAAATTAGTAAAAATTAGCATAAGTGATACTCAGGAACTTGGGAGTCAAGTTTATGTAAGACCCCCAATTTTCAGGGCGTTACATAACTCAACTCGATCAGGTTCGGTTCGGGTCAAGTCAGATCAAATTGAGTCGGACGAGTCGGATCCGCCGGGTCGAGTCGGGTGTCACGACTAGCTCTAGTTGAAAAATACGGATAGACGATGTTGATATACAATTGGTACATTAAGGTGGATCCCATGTTCAGGACACCTAATCTGTAACAACTCATTTCTTTTAATGGTGGTCATCTCACTCCCCACTGTTTCTTATGGTGTGGCCCACTGGAACTTCGGATCGACCTCATTTTTGGGCCCATGCCCTAGTATGATCGGGCAAAAATAATGGACGGAGTGGATTTATATTACCTTCTCTACAAGGCCCACCGTCGTTAAAAAAGAAAATAAAAATAAAAATAATGCAGTGACGTGCTAGTGCATGTCACCGCAAGACCTAACCTCTCTCCCCAATTTCCTATCCCATTTAAACTCTCCTCTTTCTTCTTCCACCATTCTTCATCGGCGGAACCCACCAAACAATCCAGACCGCTCACCATCAACCCAAGAAGATTTTAACGGCAAACGTTCAACCCCACTATTTCCAGTCTTATGGCCCAGTTAAATTCCAAATCTGCCTTACCTTTAGAATTATGTATTATTACGACCTGACAAAGTAGCTGGACAGAATGGATTTCTCACAAACATCTGGTTGGACCCATCTAGCTTCCGTTGCAGTAAGGGATTTGAAAGGCTTCCACAATGCAATCCACTCAGATTGAAACCTATCCGATTTTTCCTCATTTTTCTTTTCGTTTTCGAGCCAACCTATAAATTGGGAAATCTCGACTATCCATTGGATTCATCTCCAATCTGCAACGTCCAAACTATGCCATTTAACCTCCACTCAACACATCAGGTAAGTGATTTTTTCGATTGAAAAGACTACATTATTATATACTTTCATTTCATTAATTATTTATTTCATATTGCTGATTTAAGTCATTTGATTTTGGTTTTACGTGATGTAGAATGCATATATTTAACTTCTAATATGTGGAATAAATTCATTTGATTATTGTTAAATGCTTTTAATTATATTATGGGTGTTCTACTCTGAAAAGACCATTATATTATTTTTATGGGGTGCTCTGTCCAGGGTCATTCCTGAAAGGATCCGCACGATATGGGTGCTCTGCCCAGGGTCATTCCCGAAAGAATAGGCACGGGTGCTCTGCCCTGGGTGATTCTCTAAAATGATCAACACACACGGGTGCTTTGCCCTCGGTATTTACCTTAAAAGTTTATTTACCAGGTGCTCTGCCGAGAGTTATTCCCTAAAAGGATCAACATCGTGCTCGGCCGATGTCATTCCCTAAAATGATTAACACACACGAGTGCTCTGCCCTGGATTGAACCAAAAAGGTTTTAGATAACTGCATTGTTATTGTTATTACGAAAAATAAATTGTTATTGTTGTCATGTAAAATGACGATTCAATACTCGTAATTAATTATATTTGTATTATTGAATTTTATTTGTGTGAACGTAGAATTTTCAACTTTGGGAAGGATGTAACCCTACGAGCTATCCTGCTCACACCCGTATAGATTATTTTGCAGGGTTTGTATATGAAGAATCAATTAGGCAAGATTGAAAACTTTTTCCCTTATTTATTTAGAAGTTAATTAAAGATCAATGTATGTTGTTATTAATTATTTTCGAATATCAATATAACTAAATATCCAATGATTGATTTGTGGATGTTATTTAATGATAATTGTTTTAACCCTTTTTAGTTGCTCTGATTGCCTTGAAAATGCATGAAAATAATGTGGGTTGCGATGTATATTTTGTTTAAGTACAACTCACAGTCTTGGAATTTGGGTTCGGGCCTGGCCAACTCGGGTACCGAATTTCGAGACGTGTCATAATCCATGTCCCTCTCTCTCTCTCTCTCTCTCAGAATTGCCAGCTAACTACGGCTGCCTGATTTGGCTTTTACACCAAATTACGGCCACCAGATTTGACATTGGAATGATGTATCTGATTTGACCCCATTGCACCTAGGGCCCACTGTGATGGTTAGGAGAAATCTATTCAGTCCATCCATTTTTACGGATCATGTTAAAACATGAGTCTAAAAATCAGACAGATATGAAACTTAAGTGGGCAATGCAACAGTGGAAAGGGGGTTACCTATCATTCAAAACATTCTGGGCTCGACTGTGATGTTTATATGTAATTCAATTTATTCAAATAGTACCCCAACTGTTCATAAGGTTATTAACATGAGGATAAATTGAAAGAATCAAAATATTTGCCTGATCCAAAGCTTACGTGGCCCCACAAATGTTTCAATGGGGGCTACAATCACAATTATTTTCTATTGTGTGGCCCACTTGAGCTTTGGATTTACCTCATTTTTGGGCTTATGCCATGAAATGATTTGAAAAAACATATGAACGGTGCGAATTTCTCACAAACACCATAGTGGGCCCGCCTAACTTGGGATCCTTGGACATTAGTAACCACCATATCCTAGGTTATATGTTTTAAACGAAGAAATTTTAGCCTTTTTCAAAATACGGTACTAAAATCATATGCAGTGGCAACGGCGTACGACATTAGGCAATTAAATCGACAATGGAAAGAAATGGAAGGTGAATTAATTTAAATACCTTAAAAGTAAGCGTTTTTTATAAATAAATAGGCAGATTTTAGTAAATGACTAATAAAAATCCAATGGCTTTATTTCAAGTGTCCCCGAATCAGAGGTTAGGATTGCTCCGCCTATCTGATTTTGGGACTATGTCTCGGCAACGTTGTTTGATTTACTCTTAATTAATTTAAATAATGCATACCACGTGTATAATTTCAAAGTGCATGTGTATCAAAGTTGCGTATCTGCCAGAGCAACAAATTACTCCCCATTTATTAAACCGTGTAAAACCCACGCTGTAGGTAGGTTCCCCAGAGGAAATAGTGAGATTTATCCTGACATTTTAATAACATGCACGCTGAAACTTGGTGGAGATGTTACACACCGAAGCTCGGCATATCAACCATGTTCATGTTTCCAATCTCAAGTACTGGTACGCATACTACTCATACCAGTCAATACAGACTGATCATCCACATCTTCACATGGCCATATCGCTCCATTGCGAACCGATTTAACGGACCTGATTGCCTGATCGATGAATTTTTTTGGGCAACAATCTGCCACTACTGTGCAGAAAGTAGGTCAGCGATCGCACGGTTGGAGAGATCCCAAAAGTTGAGAATTTAGGTGATGCCCGATCCAAAAGCTAGCCCATCAATTGGACGGTCAGGATTGATAGTCATATTTTCAGATAAAATGATAATGTTTGATGATGTGAGTGTACCGGAATATTTTAAAACTATAGATATGGTGAAAGCTTTCGTGTATGGAGGAACGAACGAGCTTTACTACGCACACGCGCGTGTTCAAGTCAGCTATTTCACTCGCAAACAAACGTGCCAGCTTGGGGGAAATGTGAAATATCCAAGCCATCCATAGGTGGACCACAACGTCAAAAGATAAAATCAGCAGATTCAGTAGGTGCCATGGTATTAGAAATAAGTTGACGGGTTAGAAAACTTCGGATGATTTTTCACAACCGTACATTTTTAAAAGTTAATTTCGGCCCGCCTGACTATTATACGGATCTGATTTTTGGGATTAAGGAATCTTCATAGCGATATACTTCAGATGGATGGCTTGGATATTGCACCAGTCATCCACGCTGGCATATGGTGGCGTGTGAATTAACTAACTTGTACACGCGTATGGGCTTAACAAATCTCATATTGTATGGTATTATATACTTATTCTATTATCAGCACTTTGTTAAAGTCCCTTGTGGGAGGAAGTATCTAAGAAGAGGTTTAGTCGAATACATCGCGACGTATTAATACGGTCCTCTGGGTTTTAGACTTTGAATCTTGGACATATTCTAATGATCCAAACCGTTTACACGATGGATCTCACTTTTTTGGATGGATATAATACAAATAAAAGCTCTTAAAATTCATTATTTCTAACCTTTGAAAATTTTGTTCTTTTGGACGGTGATCATGGACTATGTATAATCAAAGGGCTGAAATGTTCAATCTGAGAGTTTTTCCGCGTCATCCCCTATCCAAGAAAAAATCTATCACGTAAGCAATTTAGGATATTGAGAAGGGTCTAAATCCAACGACTTAATTCCCGACGTATAATGTTGTAATACAACGGAATATATTCGAGCGAAACTCTCAAATGCTAGATGCGAGGAGAAGCTGAAGAGGCCATCTGTTGCACACGTGCCCACTTGCGACTCATACACGGGATCCCAGCCGCTCATCGCGTGTTTTCCACCATTAACATGCTGTTGCCTCAAAATCAAGAATGGCCATTAATAACCTGGACCGTATGTGTTCGCTCAATGTAGGCCGTTGGTCACTTGCTCTCTAACCGTCCATTCTTGCATACGAATTGATGAGTGGGCCATAACTAATTTGGGCTGGAAGCAAGTCAATGTTGTCCTATTCCTGATGAAAGCCCCAGATCTTTCACAGGTGTGACACGTCTGCCACAAGTGGTCTGACTCCACGTGTCGTCCTAGCATTGGTGGATTAATGACCTACCAGTGAGAAAAGGGTGGGACAGGGAAAAGCAAAGCTCCTGCTGCAACATATAATTTCTGTGCTCTTACTGTGAGTAGATTCTCATAATCATTGCAACTTTTTATTAGTTTATATCTCTAATATCGCAGAGGTATCATACAAAGTGAAAAGCTTTGGAGCGCGGTTTCGGTGGATCCACGGATCCACTGAGGTCAGTGGATTCCTTATTGTGGGAATGACCTTGATGTATGTATTTTCCTTAAATCCATACCGTCCATCAGTTTTTAAAATTCATTTTAAGATATGATGTCGAAGATAGAACATATCCAAATCCTAGTTGGACCATACCACAGGAATCAGTGGTGATTGAATACTCACCGTTAAAAGAATCTTCAGGGCCACCGGAATGTTTATTCTCCATCCAACCTGTTGATGCGGTAAAAAAAGGGGGGGGGGGTGGTTTGCGTACTGAGTTACTCGGTACGCTTTTATCATACTGTGTAAACTCAGTTGGGCCCACTGTGAATGTATGTGGTTTATCCACACCGTCCTTCCATTTTTACTGCTAATTTTAGGGGTTGATCCCAAAATTGAAGTAAATCCAAAGCTCAAGACCATTACACAGGAAACAGTGTGGAATAATGATTTCCACCGTTGAAACCTTCCTAGGGTCCAAAGTAATTTTTATTTTTCATCCAACCTGTTCATGAGATCACAAAGACATGGATCAAGAGAAACCACAAACATCAGCTTGATCCAAAACTTCTTTGGCCACCAAAAAATTTTCAATGATAGAGGTTCAGTGGTGTGGTCCACTTGAGATGTTAATTTGAGTCATTTTTGGCATCAACCCCTAAAATTATCTGTTAACATGGATTAACGGAGTGGATAAAATAAATAAATAACAGTGGACCTCACACAGTTTACTCAGTACGCTAAGGGTCCTGAGTTACTCGGTACGCAATCCGCTTCCAAAAAAAGGCATGGATTAACGGACCACAGAAATATCATCTTGATCCAAAACTTCTGTGGCTCACCGAAAATGTTAATGATTAATCGAACATTGTTTATTGTGGTGTAGTCCACCTAAGATTTGGATCTGCTTCATTTTTATACAATGATCTTTAAAAACAGACGTAGGTCGTAGATGTAAGTAAAATACATCAATATAGGCCCCACAGCTAGGGATCCACCGAAGCCGCGCCCAAATCTTTGATACTCTGCCAGACTGTGAAGATGATCCGCGGGCACTTAAAAATCCTTCCGAAATTGCATACCGAAAAAGGAAAAAAAAAAAGTTATTCAAATGCAACCGATCCAAATATTGGGTACCCGTCCACGAATCAGAGGTCAGGATTCAAGCAATCTAATGTTTGGATAGGTAACTTACCGGAATTTGGTTCCACGATTCAGTCGGTTTTATTTGAGTTAATATAAGCCATTCGTACCATTTGCATGTCCTTGAGTATCAAGCGTCGTATACAGACAGAGTATCAAATAACTCCGCTGGCACAATACTCGACCCGACATGTCTGTACAATACCCATTCGGGCTTTCAGTTTGTAAAAGCCTGGCCCGTGGTCCAGCCACGATAACCGTTGACATGATCGTTGTCACTGTGGATAGCATCTGTAGAAGAAGAAAAAAAAATCAACTTTAAAAAAAACGCCTAGATCGGAAAAGTCCCAGCCCTTCAATAGGCGGCCAAGAAATATATGGTTCACATAGAAAACATAGCAACCGTTCATTACCGAATTAAAGCTAAATATTCAGATCCTTCAATCTGTGGGCTTTTGTACTCATGGGACCATCCACTGTGAGACCGATCATTAGAACCGTTTGGATCACTAAACCATGGGTCCTACCAATAAAAACAGAAAAAATAAAACCCACTATCCAAACATTGGGCCCCACCATTGGATAATACCTCAGTATTATAAGACATGATAAGACATAGAGGACTCTGCCTAAGCTTAACACTTTCATGCCCAATGACAAAAGCAAACGATAAGAATAATCATCATCCCCTCTTTGTTAAATGGTACCTTTAAAAATAAAATAAAAAATAAAAAATAGGGTCTTGGACCACTCAATGGCCTAAAAAAAGAAGAAGAAAAAGTTGAATAATAAAACAATCCAATTAGGGTGACCTTGAGGAATTTGGGAAATATGAGATTTGGGTAATTTCATACCAAAAATGTTTATGTGCATGCATCGGCTCGAACTTCATGGGTAGCTTGGCTGACCTACAATTTTGATTAAAAAACATCATCATCCATATCATCTCCACCTTCTCATTAGTCTCATGTCAATGAGGTGAAAGAATGCGATACACTAGCTTCCTTTGTTGAATTTGTTGAATATGGAAACCACGCGACATCTACGCGGCGGAATATTGACACGGTCATGGCTACAAAAGGTGTGTGAGGGAAATAGACACATGGTCCACAAACTCCACCTCAAGATAGGACCACAACGTATTAATTTCTAAGGCAAGTTTCACATTCCACTACGCGGATGCGAGTCAACAATTGCATCAGCGTGGATGCTTGTAGTAGCAAGCGGTCAATGTGAGAGTTGGCAGCCGCATTTTGAATGGTTTTAGTGACATTAATGAGGGAACTCAATGGGTGAGAATTGTAAAACATGCAGAAGAGTTTTACTTTCTGTGTAAGATAAAGGGTGTCTTCGTGCGTATGGGGGCGGCATGCGTTGAATGAAGTTGCCGTAGCATAAGCTTGGGCTGGGATGACGATATGCATTGCAAGCTTCCATTTTATATGATAAAAAATCAGAATAAACTTATGCATTGATAATTTCTCTTGAGAGAGAGAGAGAGAGAGAGAGAGAGGTGTGATGACTAATAAGACATTGTCATCAACTACATGCACCTCAAGCATTCTAAGGTTGATACTTTACCTAGTAGCCATGGCCTAAGGGTGGGCAATCACTTATTGTTTTTTTTTTTCCTTAATCATCCATCACTACTAAACCCAATTTTGATATAGATAGAATTTTATTATAAGGGCCTGCTTGGTAGATGTCTAAAAATGAATTGATTTCATTTTAGTTAACCATAATCATGTATTAATTAGATAATTTTTTTTATATTAGAGATCATAATTTTTAATACATAATTAGAAATAACTAAAATGAGATGAACTAAATTTTAGTTACTACCAAACAGGCACTAATTAGTTTAAAAGATAATCAAATGGATGGTTTTGTTTGAGCCAGATGCCTAGGAGAGAAGCTTGAGCCGTGGGAATCTCTAATGAATTATCCTTTACAAGTCTCTAGCAAAGGGTTTTCCCATACAAGAGGTGCATCATGTCTTCAAAGAAAGAAATATACATAGAGACGGCTAGGCATCTCTACAAATAAGAGTTTATTTACTTATTTTTCTATTAAAAAAAAATAGTAGTATTTTTTTATTGGAATTAAATTGTTTGATAATTGTCTAATTTAACAAATAATAAATGTAAGGATTGCTCTTTAGGGAATGAAAGTTTACTTATTCAGAAAGAGCTTATTATCCTAAAGTGGGTAGACAAATTACCCTCTCATTTTCTCCCTCTCTTCACTTTATCTTTCTCAACTATCCATGTGATGGACGTTCATGTCAAAGGTGGTTCGCATTGAAGGCAGGGCCACACAATGGACAATCCATATCAAAGCTGGGCTCCACGGTGGGTACTAGATATTGAAGCTGGGCTCCACATGATGGACAATTAACATTGATGGTAGGTCTCGCATGATGGATGACCTACATCAAGGTGGGGCCACCTAATAGATGATCCACATTAAAGGTCGGTCCCTAATAATGAATATCGACCATATCAAAGGCAGGCCCCACGCAATGGATAGCCCAGTTTGAAGTTGGGCCCTACATGATGGACGTTCCACATTAAAGGTGGCCTCGCATGATGGATGATCCATATCCAATGTCCGATATGGTGGACAATCCACATTAAAGTTGGTCTAGCATGATGGACAATCTACATCCAATGTCCAATATGATGGATCGCCCGCATCCAAGGTGGGCCCATGTGATGGATGACCCACATCAAGGCGTGACTCGCATAATGGACGATCCTCATCAAAGTTAGTCCCCTAATGATAAATGATCCACATCCAGGGCGACTTCGCATGATGTAAAACCTACTTCGAAGTTGAGCCTCGTATGATGGATGCCTCATATCAAGGTGGATCCCACATAATAGGCACTCCTCGTCAAAGGTTTACTCCTAATGATGAATAACCCACATCTAAGGTAGTTGTGCATGGTGCTATGTCGAAGTTGGGCATTGCTTGATGGATGGTCTACATTAAAGGTAAGCCCCAAATGATGGACGATCCACATCCAATTTCAGATATGATCATGGACAACTCACATCTAAGGTGTGCCCAGCATTATGAATGACCCACATCAAGGTGGGCCCCACATAATGGGTAGTCCACATTAAAAGTCGGCCTCTAACAATGAATGACTCACATCCAAGGCAAGCCCTTATAATTGATTATCCACATTAAAGGTGTGTGTACATGATGAATGATCCATGTCAATGTCTAACAGATGAAGGGCCCACATTAGATATGAGCCCTGCATGATGGTGGGTCTCATATGATGGACAATCAACATTAAAGGTCAGCCCGTAATAATGAATGACCGACATCGAAGATGAACTTGCATGATGGACAACCTACTTTAAAGTTGGACCCCGCACGATGGACGATCTACATTAAAGGCATACCTTGCATGATTGACGATCCTCATCCAATGTTCAACTGATGAACAACTCAAATCCAAGGCTAGTCCCACGTGATGGATGACCCATATCAAGGTAGGCATCGCATAATGGACTGTGTACATTAAAGGTTAGCCCTAACAATGAATGACCCACATCCAAGATGAGCCTCACAAGATGGATGACACACTTCAAAGTTGGCCCTCTCACGATGGACTGTCTACTGTAATGGTGTGGCCTGGATGATAGATTATCCTTAAATAAATAATTAAAAAAAATAAAAATAAAAACCTCTTATTTAAATGTTTTACCAAATATGTTTATTTAAAATAAAATGTTTCTTTTTTAATTTTGAAAAATTGATTTTATTAAATAAGCTTATAGTAAAACAATTGCTAAAATTAAAAGTTTTAATTCTCTCTCTCTTATTAAAATAGTTTTTATTGAATATTAGATAAGAGTTGCCAAACAAAACTTATTGAAAAAATCACTAAGGAAGGATCGTTTGTATTTAGCGAGCTAACCACTTTTTCTTTTTAAATCTACTTATGAAGTTGGATGGATTGATTGTAATCATAACCATCTGGTGGGCTAAGTGGGGCCAATTGTCAAACTCATCCCATTCGGAAGGTGAATGCTTGACCATTCCAAGCTAGGAACCTTTCACTGTAACAAATTACATCAAATGAAATTGGAATTACGCCCAATAAGTTGGACATGTAACAAGGTTTGCTTTTCAAAGTCACATTGATGTGAGATTTCACCTGTCCACATACAATTGCATGCATAACAAGTTCCATTGTAGGGCCCACCAAATGGTTAAAAAGTCCATGTAGTCAACATAGTGCCAGCACATGACATGGGTTTAAAAAAGAGAAATTATTTGATACTTTGGCTGCATATGACGCTTGATGCATCGGCACTTAGAAATGATAAAAGTAGCATATAATAACATTAAATTAAATTGATTAATTTGTGGGACCCACTGCCCTAAAGTTACCATCTTAAAATAAGATTGGTTGAACAATCCTAACCACCGTTTCATGGACATTTTTTTTTCTCTCTAAATTAGACGGTCGAATGTTTTTAGTTTTTAACCGTCCAATAAATATCCAAAAATCCAATGGTTAAATAACCTAATAAGAGTACAATTTGGTTCTTGAGACATCTACACAGGTACCCATATTTTGGACGGTTTAGTTTGAATTACTTGTATGCCACAATAGTTGCCTGCGTATCATCTATCACACACTGTCAGAGTATGAAAGTATATCTAAAAAAAAAAAGAAAGGTTATGGTAGCTTTTCCTTTTGTTGGTAAGTTGAGATGGTACAAAATCACTCAAATGTGGCCACAGATAACATAGACCACATGGGTTTGTGGCCTAATAATGTCTTGAGCAGTGATCTTTGTCAATGTCCATGTCCTTTATTCCATGGTTTACTTTTCAAAGTCAAAAGTATACTTCTCAAGGGTAGTTACTAGTTAGAAAGTCCTCAACTTGGTATACTTCAAATGAACATGAGGGATTCCATGGTCCACTAGGGCTTTATGATTGAAATCCCCTTCATTTCTCTCATTCGTGATAAGCATAAGCTTTTCTAAGTTGTTGTTTTGAACGTGTTTTCCTCAAACGCTATTTTAATGCTCTCTCTCTCTCTCTAGATAACTTCTAACCAACCTGTCACGTGCTTTCAATAACATCTAACCCGTCCACTATGTTGGCCTCACCGTAAGGATCCTCTTGTTAAAATAATCAGCCCCATCCATTATTTATGAGGACAAAACTTGTAATTTGTTTTATCAGTTGTAATTTGTTTTATCAGCGGATGTACGTTGTTTTCTACGGAGTGGGCCATCAAATTAGTGGATAGGGATGATTTTTGCATATGGTGATTTCACGGTGAGGCCAACGTGATATGCCGTTTGGATTTTGAAAGAACATTACAGGTTGGAAATTATCCTATGGATGGGCAGTAACTTAAAGTCCAACTCGTTGGACTGGAGACCTCAAGGAATGTTTATGACACCTACGGTTCCTACATGCAGAGATGGACGGAGAATAATCAGAACCGTCTCATAATTTGGTTGCCATTGTAGGTGGGTAATAATCCAAAACCCAAGCTGAGTGGATGGTTTTGCGCTGTTGCAAATGGACTTTTACGCGTGGAAATTTTCAACGGTCCAAATTCGACTTCTGCAGATCGATGTTCAATATCATATTTTCGGCTTGATTATTTGGACCTCGGCCCCCATCCACGGTTGCACCATGAATATGGATGGATAGTTCTGATCATCATATCATCCCTGGATGTGGGTCCCACGGTGGCGCGTATGATGGTGACCCCTTGAGCCGTGAGTCACGAGAAGCATATCCCTTTTTCATTATTAGTGAATAGTGAAACAAAAGAGGATGACAGGAGGGCTAAAACACTACCCTAATTACTACTGTAAAGATTGAAGTGACAAAAAAAAAGGCCCTTCAAAATGATGGCATCTTCGGTATAAAGCTACCTCACGCAACGCATCAGATTGATTCTTCCCGTGTTCGTACTTGATTGAATGTGGGCCCACCAACTTCGCTATTGGGGCCGTGCAGTAGTGGGTCCCACCGGTCTGGATTCCTGTGCAAGGCCTGTTGTGGGAAGTGCGTGCAACACCCAAGTTCATCCACTCATTCCATCAGATTAATGAACTCTTTCTGGTGCTCGCTGTGATGTTTATATGCCATCCGTTGCGTTCATAAAGTGGGTCCCACAAAGATGAAGGTGAAACACAAATATCAACCTAATGGGCTCTAGGAAAATTTTAGTGGGCGTCCATGTTCTTACGTTTCCTGTGGTGTGGCCCACTTGGGCTTTTAATCTGTCTCGTTCTTCAGATCACATTCTAATTTGAGCTGGCATAATGGATGGACGGAGTGGATTTGCGGTGGTCCCACAGTGCTTTTTGTTACATGAGATCCATGTAACCGGTTTTGTACGAAATTTTCGTGAGAGATGGAAATGACGTTACTTTGATAGCCCGCAGACTACCGTTCCTTTTTCCTTGTATTGGAATATGGTAGAGGAGAAATGAGCTGTACCTCAATAATCTTGCCCCTTCCACTGTCCCAAACAACCCATTAGTGGACTTGACGATTATAAACGGATGGTTGAAAAGGGCCAAGTAGTAGAACCAATGGTCGACATTCAATGGTTGAAAGTCTTCAAAATCCATGGCTAGGATAATTTGATCGGTGTGATTTTTGGAGCATGGTCTGTCGGTCGTGGATCCCACTGGATCACCTGTCCCTCCACAGAAACGTTGGAGTTAATCCAGTGCTCTCTGAGCCATGGACACTTACCAAGCCTCCACGTGTGTTTTTCACACACGTGACATACGTTAGAGAGATCCGGACCTTTTATCCTCTGCGCTCCACGATTGATTGACCACGGACGGACCCAAAATTGGTTGGATCGAAGGTGCATGGGAATGCATGCGGTACACATGAAAATCCAATAACGTTCAAATAGTGGGCCCCACTTTAGATGGGTCAAAAAACCCAAAAATGCACGGATCTGATGTCCTAACAAGGACATTGGCTTTTATCACGGTCAAAATTAAAAGGGACCTAAATTTCCTACGACTGTTAAGGGGAACAACAAAAATCTGTGGGGCCCGCCTTGATGTGTACGTGACATCCACTCCGTCCATCATTTAGCCACATCATACTAGGACCTGACCATAAAAATCGGGCAGATACCAAAACTTAAATGGGCCACACCATAGGGAACAGTTGGGATGAGGACACCAAAATTTGAAACCTTCCAAGGGCCCACCGTGATTTTTATGTCATCCAAACCGTTCATAGATGAGTCCCATCTAGGAAGGGAAAAACCAAACTTCCAGATCCAAATCTTTGGTGGGCCCATGGAGGTTTCAATTTTAGCCGTCCGCATCGCCAAATTTTCCTAATCAAGAGGAAAGAAATGTTTATAATAAGAGGTTAGGATTTGTTCAATCAACCTGATTTTATGGTCATGATCTATCTGCAGCGGGTCCCATGATTTGTAAATTACCTGTACAATTGCTGAGGGCATGCGCATGGAAGTCTTGCTCTACCAGCGTATCAATAAGATAGTTCGCTAGCGTTTCTTAAATGCTAGGAACTCATTAATGCAGACGTTGAATTATTGGCCAGCAATCTAGACCGACCAAGTTTCTGGAAAGATTGTTAGTGGACGACAACCTAAAAATCAAAGAGAAAAGATAATGGTAACCATCGAAAGTTTCCCATTGAATTTGGACCGGCCACTACTCATTTTTAACTATTTCCACCAATTGGATGTTAGTTTTGCTCCATCCAAAATGCGATCCACGGTTCTAATGGACTGGATAGCATACACGTGTGCCACATGTAAGGAGGATTAGGCACCCCAAGATGGTGGCAAACCAGCATCGGAATCTTGAAGAAAGAACAGATGACCTGGCGGTTGCTTAAAATGACTAGAGTAACCTTCGAGATAAGCACCGGAGAGCCGTGCAGTCATTTGCCCTCGAGTTTTCACCGACACGTGGGTTTACCTTCCGAATCGAGAGACCTCAATTCGGTCATTCTTGGAGATGGATGCGTGTAAAATGGACAAACTACAACATATGTGCAAGATCCATTTCATTCTTTAGGTGGGCCGCACTATGCTTATTCCCAAGCCCAAGCTCGAATTTGTCCATAGTTACAGAAAATACCAACCGTCCATTTTCGGCTTGGATTTGTGATCTTCCTGAATATTGAACTTCCCAATAGACAACCAAGATATGGTCACAACTCACCCTACCTGATGAATGGTCCTGATCAAGCACATCTATAACATTATTGCACTTGTGACGCGGTGACACCGCATATCTCACGCGAGCGGCTTCACTTAGCATTTTACGTCTCGAAATCAACCTCTAATTATTGAAAATCACGAGATTTTGGCGCCCCTTTTCACGATTTCCTCGCATTATTCATTCATCTTCTACAAATTTCCCCACATGTCGCCGATATATTGTCCGAAACGTTCTCGAGATCTCCTAAAACAGTAAATTTCCCGAAATGATAACGTTCCGTACCAACTAACGCCGTTTCAGACCGTGACTTTAGAGAGACTCTCTTTAATTAAAACCATATGCGCCATGTGACCGTTGCAGCCACTAACTACTTACCGACCGTAATGGAGAAGTTAACGGCGTCATTGCCCGAGGCCATAATGCGGCGCATGTGCCATCGCCTTGTTTTAAGAGAATTAAGAAGCTACACGCAAGAGTTCAACCTCTACTCCCACTTTCCTCTCGTCTATATGTTACACGAGTATTAAGAATCTATGGCGTTGATCTTTTGGGGATCACCATCTTTCATCTTTAGTTGATCACAAAAATGGCTAGATTTATAGGAAATGGAAGAAATATGATGGGAAAGCCTAATGAACGTGTCAGATCACTCACAGATGCTACATAGATCTCGATAGGGAGGATAGTATCTGGATCCTTACTCGCGCGGGTAGCTGTGCGCCGCTGATTTTAATATACGCCGTGAGTGCGTGCGAGGGCAACGACACCGGCATCGGAATGTGCGCCAGGTGTCGGCGCACGTGGGGGCGGCCTAGTGGAGTTTGTAAAAGAGCCAGGGCTTTTCAACGGCCGTCTCTTAATTTCGCAAAACCATTGAAAAAAGAGGAATGTCCGGTTTTTTTAAATCCCATCCTCTAAACTAGGCTTTATTTATTCATCCGAAGAAGACTGCAGCTGTACGTGTTGTTGTAAAGTCCAATGCCATAGATGGACCATCTCCAACTTGCACATGCCCATTTCATCCTGACCGTCCCTCTACTGGCCCACGGCATAAAATTCTACCCCTCTCAGTGTTTCCTCACCAACGGATGTGTGCGAAATTGCGGACAGTCCATTTACTTAAACATTAAGGACCATCTAATTGATGCAAGTTCGAGTTGGACGGTTCAGATTGAATAGCGTGTGCACCAATTGGACAAAAGAGAAGGTGCACCGCACAGGAATGGACTCTTGATGCATCAGGATTTAATAATATCCACTGCCAAAGTTCGTAAGAGTGGGGAGCCTGGTTACGTGATTTAAACCGGTGATCTGGTGGACCCCACCATGGATGTAATTGCAACAATATATATTGGAATATCCTAAACGAATGACATACATATAATCCAATAAAGAAAACAGCAACAGCCCAAATGAACCAAAGATGATAGATTTTTAAGCATCTGATCCATGTTGGGGCCCATCATAGCAGTGGGCCCCACATGAACACCAAGACACTTTTCACGTCCTGATGCATCAAACGACCCTATATGAGTCTTCGTCACAATAACCAAAAAACCGGACAGGGTGTCATTCATCTGAGATTTTTTGAAGTGTCCACTTAATTAGTGGTTGCTAAATACGTTTAATCTGAGACGCTCACACGTGGTAACATGGCACCCTCGTGTAAGATCCGTGCCGTTCATCAGACGTGCTCCATCTTCTAGATGCCTAATATGTATATACAAAATAAAAAAGAAGATGGAGTGAGCCATACATGCACAATAGAAACTAGTCGTCCAATAATCAGATCAACATGATGTTTTAACCAATTTCATCTATCTGGTGGGGCCCACCAGATGAGAAACATGGAGATTTTCTCGAGTAAATCGACGAGATTATCGATTGGCGAGATGTATGTTATCTAAGAAGGGAAATTCTCGGAACACATGTGCATCCATCATCCACCTAGACATTGTTCTAGACCTAAGTATTTAAATAAATAAAAAAATAATAAATTAAAAAGAAAAAAAAAAGCCAAACAACTTCAAAGCCAAGCAAACGCCACCCAACCAGAGAAAGATTCTCGCGTGCACTCACCAAATAAAATAATTCCAAAATGTCATGAAACGAGGCGTGTAGTATCCAATTACAGCGTGACACGTGTCGATGTCTTAGTTAAAGCCGCGTGGTCATGTGGCGCATTATTGGATGGTGAGAAAGGTGTTGATGAATATATATTAGAAAGAGAGAAACTGTTGTTTTCCGTATCGTTTATTTATTAATGACTACTGTTCTTGCACGTGCGTACGTGGCATGTATGTGGGAGATTTGGGCCGTTCGTCAGGTGGCCTCCAGCTGGTACGTGTTGCCGCCCAAGACTCAGGTGGGATACAGGAATGTACTCGTTGTACGTGGCCCACCTGAAGACTGAACCAGCCTGAATTTTGGGCCACGATGCATGGAGGCAGGACCCATTTAAAACATCCAGGTTCTCTCCGTTGGCACGTGAGAGAGCTACTAAAAAAGATGTCGACAGGAGAAGATATTGGTACTCTGTAAGAGTGTGATTAATGATACACGTGCACATGAGAGTTACTTATGCAATGGCATAGAACAAAGTAATTAAACTATGCAAATTATAGTTCCTAGCTTGGATGTACCTTTCATCAAAAGTTATGCCTTATTGGTTATCTAACTATTAGATTGGTAGACATTTATTGGGCAATTAAAAATGAAAAAGATCTAATGGTCTATATGTGAATTGGGTATAGTTATATCCCGGGTTGAGTTATCCTATCATTACATGGCAGGATTTGATTGGATAGTATAGCAGACCAATGTTAACAATGACCTCCAATTGAACATATATTAAACAAAATAACTTTTCAATGCACATTACATGAGCACTATTTGTAGCACTTAGTCCATCATTCAATCAAATCTTGCCAAGTTTAAATTAGAAAGAACTTAGTCTAAGTGAAGGAAGCAAATTGGGTGAGGCCAACGTCTCATTAGGCACAATAAGGCTTTAATATGGTGATGCTTGGTTAGGTCATATGCTGCTATTAGAAATGAGTAACGCAAAGTATGTTTGAAAGTAGAGATTATTACATACTCCACTTACGACACATCGGCTGCCCCAACCAAATGCTGCCACGACAAGGCTTGCTATTTTAGGAGGTGCCTTGGCCTCACCTAATGAGCTCCCCCAAAGGAGGACAGTACCCAATCCACATCCCAATCGTCGTGTTTCAACCAACTGTTTCAACTAACTGCCGAGGAATCAGACAAATTTGATCTTGTATTTTAGGTACCATGCATCAACAATTTAGGCTATTTATTTTATGTTCATTTAATACCTTGTGTACGGTTTCTGACTACCGGACTATCTATCACTCTACTTGAATAAACTTGACAGATAATAGGGTTGAGTGTAGGATGAGGATTCAATGGATTTATGATTGCGGGGCCATTATGATGCATGTGTTTTATATACACAAAGCCATTAGTCTAAAAATGTAGCAAATCAAAATATTTAGCGTACCATGCTACAGGAATAGTGGTGATTAATTGCTTGCTAGTGAAATCTTCGTATATTTGTTTTTTTTTATTTTTTATTTTTTTATTTTTTTTTAAAGCTTAATTCAAGTTGGGTGGAAAATGAATATAATGGATGGTAGGCGTTTAATCACTAGTTTCTGGTGTGTGGTCCACCTGATATGTTTATCTTCTTCACTTTACCAAAAAAATGAGCGGAAAAAATAGCTAGACGGCATGAATATGAATCACAAATAACATAATAGCCTTAGATTATGTTAGATCCTTCTCCGGGCAGCACACATGAGAATATGTAAAAAACAGGGCCGTCCATCTAGTGGCCTCCATATGAATGACTCATGTTTTAAAAGTACCACCTACTAAACAATCCCATCCATCAGTTTTCTTCAATCTTCCTTTTAATGTATGGTTAATCGTTAAATATTCTAATTTTATACTGTCCCGTTGAAAGCTACCTATCAGATGAGCAGTATCCTCCGATCCACCATCTACATTAAAATAAAGTATATGAACGGACCCGATTAGAAATCACCCTTCCACGTGTTCTGTGAAGAGTTGAATTACCAAATTCCGTTTCAAACGGCGATACCTATTCATCTCCAGGCGAGAGAATGCGGCCTGCAACTTGTCATTGGACGGTAGCGTTTTGGAGCCGGGGCGCTAATTAGCACGCAATCTAGCGTGCGCCACGTGGCGCATCTAACCCACACGGCCTAACAGACTGTGGTGCGTGAAGCGTAGGCAAGTAGGCAACTAACCCAATTATTGGGAATGGATGGATAGAAAGCGTGGGGAACACAGAAATGTGTGTAATCCGTCCGTTCATACAAACAACGGAAAAGATGCCACGCTCCCATACCATACCATGCTTGGGAAATGATGTCGGCCCCACATCAAGGAAAAAAAGGGGGGACCTTTTCTCCCACAGAGACGTGTGGCATATGTTAGTTAGAGTTGGGGCCCACCTGAGTCAAAGTCAACCTAACAATAAAGACGAATGATTTATGTTATACAGTGCATGTACACCAAATTTCCAGATATATCTACTTTCTCTCCGTTGATACAATGCACCATCCGTGCGTACGCGTTTCTATAATGTAGACTCCCTCTTCTTTTCTTTTTCTTTTTTTATGGATTTTTTCTTCCTTGCGTGAGCACCGAGAGATTGTGTACTCCGTTGTACCTTACACCATTGATGGACGGCTAGCGGGAATCTTGCAGGCATTTCAAAATGAGAATTTTCAGATGCTCATATTGAAATGCGTATTAAGATTCCCACCTGCCCGCCGTCATCTGATAGATGGTATACAACTCAAACTAAAACAACTGAACGGTGGAATCTATTGTCGCCGTTTGGGAGCATATATTCAATTACGTAATTGGTGTGAATCAACAATCGTTTGGGAGAGTGTATTTGGTATGGATTCTAGAAGCCCTTGTTTTGAAAAAACAACAAAACCTGTGATTCCAATCCATATCAATTCAAACTGCATAAAATCCAATTCATATCAATTCCAATCCGCATGAATTTCAATAGATATCAAATATGCACTACCAAACGGCCCCTTAAGTCACGGTCTCATATTCATATTGATAATACAAACTCCCTGATCCATATCGATAGCTCAAGTGGTAGACTAAGTGAAAGATACCTTGTTTCAACACTGAGGTATTGGTATGGATTCACCAGCGAGTGATGTGTGAACTGACAATGGGCTGTACTAACAAGATAACAAAAAAATAAATAAATAAATAAATATTGATAATACAATCCTTACCTCAGACTCATAGATACTTGTTTCTTGAAATAGGACCACTGGATATTTTTCATCTTTAACCATCCAATAAGTGGTCAGAAAATTGAATAACCGCAATTTCTAGTTCCTCGTACTTCTAAACTGGGACCCACAATTTCGATAGTTTAATTTGTTTTACTTCCTTGCTAAGTATGCAGTTACCAAATAATTTCCAAGCGCCTGTGTATCATCCATCACACTCTGCCGGAGCGTCGAAGATTTTTTTCTTCTTTATCTATGTCATCTAGTCACTTGGTGGTCCTCATAGCAGAGTAGGTCCACTTGATCAGAATATCACACCATCTCCTGAAAAGTTAAGTGGGCCTTTTATCACTGTCGAAAGTTGATTGGATGGTAATGATTTCACCAACAGTGACCAACTCAAAGTCTAAATAATTAATGTATTGTGCCAATTCTAAGATTGTCATGATGTCTATGGCCTTTCCAGAGGCTATATAATCAAGAGAAAAACTTGGATACTCTGGCATAGTGTGATCGATGATATGCAAGCACTTTGAAATATGGTACATGTCCTACAAGTTCTCCAACTTAAACTGTCCAAATTATGAACCCAGTATAAAAATCACCCTTATTTGATCATATGACTATTGGATTGCAGGACATTTAATAATGAAAATATACAATCCAGCACAAATAATCCAAGCTGCCCCTTGAAGCAGCCCAATTTCTTACCATAAACAGACCAAACCCAACACTGGAGGCAGGGCTTCAGAGAAATAGAAGCAGAGGAAACAGAACCCACCACACACATCTATTGCTGCAACTGCAGAGAATTGAATTGACAAAAGGTCAGTAACCGACTTCCCATACACACACCCCCGCACACTCACGCCGTCGTGGGATTTCACCACCTATGGATACTCGAACCTTTGACCGGGTGTTGAAACTCCTAAGAGTCTACCACCGGAGCAAGAGTAAGGATCCGGCTACCCATACCTGGAGATGATAGGTGTGGCCCAGTTCTTTTTTGTCGGGCCCACCCGATTGGATGTATAACTTCTTTTCTGTATCAATAAAATTATAGGTAGTGTATTCCCACCTTTCTGAAAAAAAAAAAAAAAAAGTGACCACAAATCAGAGGTTAGAACTGTTCAACCACGTTCTGATTTCGGGAATCTAATTCAGCGTCAATGGCTTCTAGAATTTAGTCGGATTGAACTTTTAATTCCTGTGTATCAAGCATCATAATCTGAGAGAGTATCAAATTACTACTATTTAATCAATATAGATAAATGATAGAGTACAGTTCACACACTATTTCACATACTATAGCTCCTAGATTAGATAGATGGCCCACCTTTGGTTGATCTAAAACAAGGATTGTCCATTACCAAAAACCAATCGGATCGTAGGTATGCGGTTGACGTTCAATAGCTGAAATCCATCGATCCGTTGATTATATTTTCACACGGTAACGATCTTTGGGCTGGCCCATGGAGCACCCAATGCGGGCCGCACCCATCGATCATTAAGATGAGCCCTATTTAATTAATTATATGGGAATTTATCAACAACCCACCTGATTGATTTGCATACAACACCTTCAAATAGGCACACTTGTTTTACTGCTATCATGAGAAAAATGAAAATCAATGTCACCTTTCTTATTTGTACCATATTCATGTCCCCTGGATTGAAAATTACAATCCCATTCAAGCATTCATTCCATTTATTTGAAACCATCGTCCACCTGTTGAACTGCAAGCTTGCAATGTTTGTACCATTTCTATACGTGCATGTCACATACATCCCACGTGCCTACTACAGCATGATTTATGACTTTCCAAAAACCAACTCATCCGATGTGAAGTAGTGGATGTATGTATCTAATAATGGAAAGGTGGATGCAAATAGCAATCAGGTGGGCCCGCACGGATAAGACTCAAGGGGCGCGGATTAGCTACTGACAGGTTGAGTAGCGACTAGCCAGACTTGCAGCTGAAGTGACATCACCAAGTTCCGTGGGCCCCACCATGATGTATGCTTTGTATCCACACCTTCCATCCATTTGGAGAGATCATTTTAAGGTAACAACCAAAGAATGAGTTAAATCCAAATTTACAGTGGACCCCAACACAGAAAACAGTGGTGACAGTAACGGCCACCATTAAAAACTTCTGGAGGCCACAAAAGTTTTAGATCAAGCTGATATTTGTGTTTTCCCTTATTTCATGTCTTTTTTAACTTTTGAACCGGTTAGATTTCAAATTAACATTATGGTGGGCCTTAGGATAGTTTCAACGGTGGGAATCACTCTCCCCACTGTTTTTTGTGGTGGGGTCTACTAGAGCTTTTCATCTGCCTCATTCTTTGGCTCCTGCCCTAAAATGATATCTCGAAATGGATGGACAGTGTGATACAACACATACATCATAGTGGGGCCCACAGAACTTGGTGACGTCGCTACTCAACCTCTGTATCGTCCCGTGCGAAGACGAGTACCGACGCAGGTCCGAGTTGTACGAACGGTTCAAAGGAGATCAAAGTTACATGGCCCTTGCAGTGATGTATTTATTATATCTACACATTTTATCTATTTTTAGATATCATTTTAGAGCATTATCCAAAAAATGAATCATATCCAAAGATCATTTGGACCACACCACAAATAGAAGCGTAGATAATGATTTTAACCGTTAAACAATTCATAGGGCCCATGATAACGTTTATTTTCCATCGAATCTGTTCATAAGATCACAAAGACCTGGATGAAGAGGAAAAACAAATTTCATATTGATCCAAAACCTCTGTAACCCCAAAAAGGGTTTCAATGGTAGATGTTCAATCCCCCACTGCTTTTTGTAATGTGGTCCACTTGATGGTTAGATCTATCTTATTTTTCATCTCAAACTTTAAGACAAGCTCGCCAAATGGATGGACGGTTTGGATATAACATATACCTCATGATCAGACCTACAAAACTTGCTGACGTCAGTACAGCAGCTATATAGCTGGTGTGAGGTATCTAGAGAAACTTATCATAACTTGCTGACGTCAGTACAGCAGCTATATATCTGGTGTGAGGTATGAAGAGAAACTTATCATGATTGTCAGCCGAAATTGGCGGCGGACTCATCCAACGGTTCAGATTAGCCCGTTCAAAACCGAGCGTCCGTTTCTTGACAAGCTAACCATAATCACCCATCAAGAGTAGACAAAGACATGTTTTTTACTGAATGGAAAAAGGGTTATTTGCTAAAATGGGCCAGGGGTCATTGATGACATTACAGTCATTGGTTATTAAGCCACCAAAAAAGGCACCCTTTTATCTAATAAGCTGCCAAAATGTACACACCAAGTTTGGTATAAGGCACTTTTAACAAATTGGTGAACAATGTTAGGTGGTCCACAGGCGGTCCCGACGTCTGAAAGCCATCCGATTGGAGGTGGAGATGAAAGGTCAAGCAAGAAAAGTGGCCATGTCCCATCAATTTGCGTAAGGGTAGGCAAACGTCACGGTCCACAGTAGCTAACTCATGCCCCTTGCCTTTGATTTTTTGGCTAAAATCACAGCTTCACGTCGCATTCAAGAACTAAAGATGGGAAGAAATTTTGTGAATTTCGCTTACAAAGGGAATCGACTTTAATCTAAACCTTACAAACATCATTTAGATGGTATCATGATAATGACATTCTGTATTGGATGATATGGATTTGGAAGAGATTTAAAATTTAAAAAAAAAAAACAAAACAAAACAAAACAAACAAAGAGAGAGAGAATCTTTTAAGCTATTTGAATTAGCTTTCATTTCTTGAATGGCTATCTCACCTTGAAAAGAGATGCCTTTGTTACAAGGACATGACTAAGCATACATAACACTTTAGTGTGGTGATCTTGTGGTGGGGCCCACTTGGGGGGGAGGGAGGGAAGAAGCGTGAGAGCGGTTGATTCCAAATAAGCATTGAATTCCCACCTCTCTTATCGTGGATAGCTACGTCAATGGAGGATCTTTCATTGGGGGAAAAAAGAAAGAAGAGAAAAAGATGTGTGGTTATAAACTATAACACACCAAAGAGATGTGATGGAAATGGGATTGGTGGGGTGTATTTTATTTATTCTTCCATATGCTTTTGGGGAATATTTAGAATTTGTTCATTTGGATTTTGACACGAAATCGGCGGTTTTGAGGTCATGAGTGTGATTGGCATAACATCCTACACGTAGGCACGCAGGAACTTTTTATTTATGAGGTGGGCCCACCTAACTGAGTTCCCCACGTCTGCTCTTCCCCGCTGTAATCGCCATCTTGTGGGCCACTGATCAAATTGCGTGTAGTGCCAACATGTCTTCCCCCTACCAAATCGTGCTGTAGATTAGTTGTTTTGAGAGAGAGAGAGAGAGAGAGAGAGAGAGAGAGAGACAGGTAGAAGGAAAGATTCCCTATCTAGAAGAATTTCTGAGGATGTTTTGGGACTCTGTTAGGCATTGCCCCTGGGAAAGTATCCACCGTCCGTTAGAGAACACAACGGAGGTGTGTGGTCAGATACCATAAGGTGCAACTTGGGTTTGGTTCAACCCAAACTCGACTGGCCCAATCCAAACTCTAGGTTGGGTACGATTGGGTTGAGCCCCCGGTTGGGCTTGGGCTGGAAATCATATCATGAAAGTTCGTTTTTGCTAAGGTTGTCGTTGGGATGGGCTCGGGCTAGGAAATTTTAAAATTTTGAGTAGGCCTGACCTAAATAAATTTAAAATCCAGGATGAAGCCAAACCCAGGCCAAGCTTGTTGACAACCCTAGTTTTTGCATATAAAATCATTCACCATCATATACAAAGTCGTCATCGTCGTCTTCTTCTTCTTCTTCTTCTTTTTCTTCATATTGACCCTATATTGAGCTGTTTTGGGCCAATACAGCTATATTATTCATGGATGATGAGAATATAGGGTGATGCCTGCTAGCATCAAATGATGTTTGGAGTTATGTCTTGGAAATCAATGTTATTATATTAGACTTTATTTTTGACGTAATGTACTCATTAAGTTAATTTTTAAGAAACTTGTTTATGTGGGTTTGAGAGGCATACTTCTTATATTTTTTAAGTACATGAGATTTGATAAAAGGCTTGGTAGCTAAGGGAGAGTTGTGGCTTATAAGTTTTAATGCCCTAGCTATGATCATACAGGTTCTTGAGCATGCCTTGATATGATTAGAGAGTCATCTCATATGATTATGAGGAAACTAACTTGGTGTTATGATGGATAGTCTCCCCCCATCTGTTGCAACTCAATATTGGTTTACCTTCTTCCCTACGCTACTTGAGTATGTACGTGTGTTGTGAATGATTCCTTCGATGAGGCATTTGGTTATTATTTGCATTAACATAGATCATTCGTAAGTATCAAGGAAATCTTAAATAGGCTTATAGTTGTACTAGCTCCATTAAAATTTTCATGATTTATGTGTGAATGGAGACTCCCTGATTAATTATGCTTTGCCTCTTGTTACGAGGCCACTACAATGCCACTGAAAGTGGGTGTAGTTACTGTCTTCATCAAGGTGCTTAAAATACACATAATCTAACATAGGATCCATTTGGTCTATCTTTCTTTTTTTTTAAAAAAAATTTTATTTTTTTATTTTTTACACATGCACGCTCACACCGTAGTGGGATTTCACCACCTATAGATGCTCGAACCCTAGACCGGGTGTTGAAATTCCTGAGAGTCAGTCTACCACCCAGCAAGAGTAAGAATCCGTACATCTGAGACACGAATAGGTGGTTTGATCGTCCATCAAGTGTTTAAAAGATGGTTTAGTACATCTGAGTTTTCCATATAGTTAACCGGAGTTTTCCCACCATTAACTTTTTAAATCATAGATTTATTTTAGATCATACTTGATGAACATCCAGTGACTAAGATATGTTTGATCCATACCTTAGGGTGGCATAGGAATTACTCAAGAATGACGAAGGATTTGGACGGTTGAGGTGCATAGATTAAAAAAGTAAGCAAACATCCTTCAAAATATGGTATATAGCTGCCTGTTGGATGGCAAAGCATCATAACTAGTGCATCCCCATTAGGGGTGTCAATGGGCCAAGCTTGGGGTAGGTCTTGGCCCAAATTTTGAATTGTTTCGGGTCGGGTCATTGGGTCGGCCCTATTCAAAAATTTCATTTTTCAAGCCCAAGCCCGACCCATCGACACCCCTAATCCCTTTAGATTCCTCCTTATGTAAGATCCTATCTAAAAGGGAGATGAATGCTAAAGTTCTCAACGAGCTTGGACGCTCACTCCCTATTGGAGTTCAACCTAATTAACGCAGTGGATTGAAGGGATTTTAATAATTCCATTATATATATAATCAATTCCCATTCGGATTCGTAATGTAATATGCCAAATTTGACAATGATTAAAATAAGAACGGTTCTTATCTTACATTTTCGTGATCATTTGAATAAATAAATTCAACGATGTAGATTTGCTTATGTTGATCTCCTGAATAAAGGAGTCTCTCCTCAATTTATTGCAAATGAAGGGATCACCCAAGAGTAAACACATTATCTCTAGTAAGAGTTGAGGAAACATCAACCATTCACACGGTTGAACCGCAGAGAAGGCAAACGGGTAATAATGGATAGCATCTCTATTTCTCTCTATCTCACTTCTCTCTCCTTCTCTTTCTCTCTCTCCTCTAAGGTGGGACACTCCTAAGCTTTTTCCTTCTTGTTATATTTTTTTTCTCTACAATGCGATCATTATATGGGGAATAGGGTTTCAAAAGTGCACCTAGTATGGTTCTCTTCCACCCTACAGACTTCAATGTACCCTTTAGTGAAGGAAGCCCATTGATCCGCATCTTACATGCACATGCCTATGATCTAATCACTACAAGAAAACTAACCTTTACCAGCAGTTAAAACCGCCACTAAAGACTAGAAAACCGCTGGTAAAACCTTTACCGATGGTCAGGAAGGTGCCGGTAAAAGCTAGGTCGGTAAAAGATTTACCGGCGGTCAACGACTTTTATCAATAGTTGTGCTGGGCGCGTTTCATGTCAGATTTGCCGGTGGTTTTATACACTTTTATCGGCACTTTTATGAGCGCTGCGAAGTGCGCCGCCAAAGGTCTGTTGAGGTGCCGCTAAAGAGCATTGGAAGCACCGCTAAAATATAGGCTACTGTTTATATTTGATTGAAACCTGCATTCTTTCTTTTCTTTTTCTTTTTTTAAAATTTAATTTTTAAATACATATTTTAAACTTAAAAGATAATATTACATAAATCTCATTGTCAACTTTGTTGCCACACCTGAATCAGGAAAAAATATGTTAACTTTGCTTGTCAATTGTGTTGAGTCCTTCCTAAAAACTAATATTGATGGAAGTTAGTTGCCGGTCATGCAGTGTTTTATCTATTCATTAATTGCAGAAGTCAAGTCTAGTAATGTCTGTAATTCAGATTTGATCATGACCCGTAATGGTCGTAAGATGAGCTTGTAACAAGGATTTGTGGGTTCCTCAAAGGAAAGATCCATCAAACCTGAGCTCGGCCATATCCCATTCATTAGCTAGTCCTAAAAATGAATATTAAAATAATATTTACAATAATAAGGTGAATGGTTCCAAATACATTAAAAAAAATCCATCAATCTAGCTCCCATTCATCCCTGCCTAAATCTCGCAAAACAAAATAGCAAAAAGAAATTAATTACACCCCAGATTACAAGAATCGTTTGATAACAAAGAATATAAAAGACCCAACTTTAGGAGTTGAAACTCTTAAAACTTTACCCTTGATCACTTTCATCCATGTAGCAGGCATCTAAATAATTTGCAAATTGTATCATCTTGTTTCTTATATTCCGCATAGATACAATTGCTCTAATCTTAATAAAGTACATAAGTATTGCACAATATTGTAATATCTATGTTCACATGCCAACATATTCAAATCCAATTACTAATTAGGCCAGGTTGGATTTACCTCATGGGTTTGTCTAGAAGGGTTATGCCAAGCTGGGCCTGGGCCATACTATCATAGTATCATTAGTGTACCCATGAAGGAGTGAAAGTTGAATAGAAAAAGTGCAAATAAGCAAGAACATATAGCAAACAATATCTGCATTACCAAAGCAACCATAACTAATCATGTCTAGAAACAATGATCTTCTTCAACTCCACCAGATAAATAGAAATAAAGATTCGATTACTGATGTGCATGCAGATTAAAAAATCATTAACAATTTATAGGTGAATACTGATCTTGTGAAGGCATGCACGCTGCATTTGGATGCCCAAGTGAGCTGAATTGTGAACAATCAGTTTAATCAAGACGATATGACGGATGGGATTTGTTGTTTTTTTGAATCTGTTGCACCTGATAGTCATCTTATCCAAATTCAAAATAATAATAATAATAATAATAATAATAATAATCTTTCAATGTCATATATAACCATCAGATTGTAAAAATCATAGAATTCATGTTTACCTCTGCTTTAAATTCTTTTCAACTCCAAAATCAAATTAAAAGACCAGCTCTTCCAGTATGAATCTGAATACAACACTGTCGTGAACTCTAGATTTCTGGTTCTGTGTCACACATTACGATATCCACATCAGATTTCTAATTTCCTGCTCCCTCAATCTCATGTACGCGAAGAACACCGCATATCAGAGAAAGCATCCATCAGACTATCAGATGCACACATTGTATGATCTTGACCAGTGGCATATGCACCGATAAGTTCATGACACCAGTTTGATGCCTAGTACTTATGTGTATATGTCCATATCAAAAATTCTTATTAAAAAGTAGCCTTGCTTCAGTCATTTGAAAAACACAAAATGGCACTGATATTGCTAACAACAACAACAACAACAATAAAAGCCTAATTCTGTACATACGAAAGGAAATGCCATAAATCTTGCCTGATTCCGAAGTCAGCTCAGTTCCTCATTTAGTTCAGAAATCTCTACGTCAATTAATATAAAGTGGTTAATAAAAGAAATGCAAGGTTCAAAACTCAAGACTTGACCTGTATTTAAATTGACCTTGAGTTGACAGGATATGTGTAGAATAGAAACATGGACCAAATATGAAAAGGCCCTATATTCAACTGCAATTGAACATGACACAAACACTTATATGGCTGTAACATGAAGCAAGGAAAAAAGAAAAGGTTTAGATTCTTGAGAGATTAGTCTGCTTTCGACTTGAGTCGATTCAATCCTATCCCACATTTAACGAGAAACCCAATGATTCCATGATGGTTTTTTTTTTTCTTGCACCAGATTAGACTGATTAGTCATGAAGTATCATGAAATTTCATGATATTTGGTGCAACCAAACACATCCTAATATGGACTGTTGCTTTGTTTTTTAATTGTCCATTTCTCTTTTACATGTGTGGCCACCAGAGGAGTGTCCCCTTGGCAAGGGAGTCATATGAATCCCATTAACAGGGCCAATGACTACCATAGATTCAAACTCTATAAAGCATCACACGTCAAATCCCATATGGAGTCCACGAGAAATTCAGACACAACTCATAGAAGTAATGACTTATTTTATGAACAGAAATGGATTAGTTAAAACCAGAAAGTTCAGTTTTTCTTTCTCATTTTCATTTAGTCATGTTTCTATTAACCATAAATCAACCTAGTCAAACACAGGGGTCCTTACTCTTGCTCGGGTGGTAGACTCTCAAGAGTTTCAACTCCCGGTCAAGGGTTTGAGTACCCATAGGTGGTGAAATTCCACTAGCGTGAGTGTGTGGGGTGTGTGTGTGTGTGTAAAAATAAAAATAAATAAATAAATAAACCTAGTCAAACATGAATTGCTTGACCAACTGATTCAACAAGCCACAATTTTCATCCGACTCCAAGCCATGATTTTTCAAACCATGATCAACTTAACATACATACCTTCTTCTAGGTTAGAGATTGATCAATTTGGCTAGCAACATATGAAGCCAGTCTAGAGTCATCGGGTGCGTAACCCACAGACAAATCGTAAATTCACAATTGAAAATAATAAGATATGGAAAACTATCAAATTGCATTAACTACTCAAGAAATTGTACTTTCTACTCACCTTGTCCATCTTGCCAAGGTCCAACCCCTCAAAGTTCTTCAACGTCAGATATGGAGGCAAAGTAAACCTGAAGAACCAAGCTAAGAGACGTTTGAGATTTTTAGGAAAATATAAGTTACTATGTTGCAACATATATTCAATGTTAATACTTAGGACCCGACTTGGAATCAACAAATCGAGTTAACTCGGTCAAATCAGAAAAAATCAAGTACTTACATAGAGCTGGAAAAACCAAATGCCAGGTCCAGCTTTGGTGACTACATATAATTCTTTATCACAACATTGCTAAAAATAAATCAAGATTACCAAGACTAGCAGCAGCTATAGGTTCATAGTCAAATCGATCAAAAATACCATCCAAGGCGACTCCAAGTTCTTCTTCAATTATACCCACTGCAGTCTCTGATGGGAATGAAGGAACTTGATCCTGCATTTCAAGTATAAAAAATCATATTACTTCATATCAGCAGAACAGTCATCACTACATCCTTATCCCAGCTATTTGGTATCGGCTTCTTTTTCCATGATTGCTTGGTGGAAGTTCAATGAACGACTGCCTAGATGACAAAAACCTCAATTTAATAACACAAAATTGCTTACTACCAGCCAATAACAGTTTTCTTTTCCTTTCAAAAGAAGTCATGAAGAAAAATCTCAGTTTATGGAAGAAAATAAGGAAAAAATTTGTATAGAAAGATCAATATGGATAGAGTAATAAAAAGGGAAAACAAAAAATTAAAACTGTTAGTGACAAGCTCTAGCCTAAATGGACAACATAACTCAAGAGGAACTATAAAATCCTTGATCCAAACAGTTAATCTGATGGGCCTAGCCATACATTGACCCTAAAAATCCTGCCCGAAACCTTCAATTGGTGCCCTGCAATAGACGGTTAAAAAAGCACAGCAATGGTCTACACAAAGGAAAGAAGGACAAAGATTGGATGCATCACTAGGATCTTCCAATCTGGGATATTTTTTGGTCATGGTGCATCCATATAGGCCCCATCAAATCAATGGTCTGGATGTAACATGATTTCCGGTCAAGGCATGAGGACACAACAATAACATGATTTCAAGTAACCATGACCTGGATGTATTTATCAATGGGACTGCATGGGAATAGTAATTCAGATATGATGCTCCGAATACTTGCATGAGTTTGCAAATCAATCAACGATGAAGGGAAGGATTCTTTCAAAATGGAATCAATTGATGACAGATCTTCTCCATGTCATCCCAATTACAGTCCCATGCTCGATGGGATATTTCAAAGTGAGAATACCTCTCTTGGACTGGGCCTCATCACCAACACAAGCATCTTTCTGTCCCATCCCAACTATAACACCTGTATGACGAGGCCAACCAACAATGCTGGCGAGCTATAGAGCTATGGTGTAGGTTAGTGCTATTATCTATTCAATAACACAAAACTAAGACTGAACAAAAAATATTACACTAAAAAAAATGCGAAGCTGCCAATAGGAATAGATAAAGGAAAGCTGTACTCACTGAGAATTTCATGTCAATGAACTGCCAATAAGAATGCCAACTGATATGGGCAATATGGATCAAGATCAATTGAGTGCATTTCAGTAAATATTGGACTGCGCCTGCAAGATATCAAGAAACCAATTGGTAAAACTCTAGTTAACACTTAATGTTTGAAGGTTACTCGTAATGATTTTATTTTTTCAATGGTTTCATTCCATTTTGTCTTGTAGGCTAAAAATATTCAGTAAGTGCTTTTCCAGGTTCAGCTAATAAAAAAGAAAAGGGAAGAAGACGGAAGAGAACCTTTGTTATCAAAAGTAGAGCATCCAAGCCTGAAATGAATATTTTTATGTTTCTTGGGATAAGAGAAATGCTACCGCTGCTAGATTTTGATTATTAGAATGACAAAATTAACTTTCAACCATCTGAAATATTTTCTAATTGGGTTGCATGACCAGCTCAAGAACATGGGTGCTAAAAAGTAATTATCAACAAAACAAAGAGGTCCCAGAGCACTGAAAATCTCTATGGCTGCATTTGGAAATTAGTGAGAGGGGAAATGAGTTGTGCAAGAATAATTCAAAATGGATGAGACAAGCTTCCAAGGCTTTGTAAACCAAACTTTACTAATTCAGTAGCATAAATAACTTGCTAAGTACTGCCTTTCTTTCTTTTTAGTGGTTATTTACAAAGTATTGCTACTGACAGCAATGGGCCAAAGCCAACCCAGGAACCAAGAATAGGCCATGCCCATAATTTGCATGCAAGCCCAAGTACTCAGGGACCATAAGATATTTATGTCATTAAAGAAGGTGTGTTCACTCCCCAAGTATAGGGTTGTGATGTAGTAATAATCTCGGTAAGACCGAGGTCGAATCCACAGGGACTGAAACCTGTACGTTATCTGAAAATAACCAGATCTAGAACTAGAATAAGATGAAATCTAAATCAAATAATTTTGAGGAATAATGGCGAAATAATAATCTAAACTGAGAAGAAAATTTAGAGAAGGGAAACTAGGGATTCAGAGGATTCACTTGTAGAGATCAGGGAGATCTTATGCCTGCTTCAAGAATCATGAAAATTAGACTGAACTGCCGTTGATATAGTTTTTAAGAGATGAAAGGTATATGAATTAGAATGGATTCTACCACCAAACCATGCCCAGGAGACCAAGCAAACAACAGAATTAAACTAATTACCAACCAATCTATGAGGGTTAGGAAAGGGTACCGTCATCCGACCATGCCCAGGAGATGATGGTGAACAACAGGGCTTCCTGACATCATAAACATAAAAAGGCAAGAAAATATTAAAGCCATCGCAGACCCATTGTAATTTCAGTCACAACGGACCATTAAAAAAACTGAAATAATTTCTTAAAATCAAACTAGGATTAAATCAGTTCATAAATATGAATCCAAGCCATTTAATCAGCCCATCACGCTACAAGCTTCACCTCTTAGCCCTAGCTAAGAGGTTTAGCCTATCATAAACATGGTGAGGCTAAAAGTCTCTCAAAAATAATAAAGAAGAAAAAAATAAATTAAATAGAAAAGAAACAGAAAAAAAAAACTCCCAGCCGACTGCCTGTGCTTCACGTCCACATCCAAGCCAAGATAGATCCTTTTCTTCTTCCTTCCCTTTCTTTTATAGAGCAAGTGGAGAAGCTGCAAGAGTCCCAGATGGAGTCGGCTGCGAAACAGAACATGAACAGCTGTTTACGTAGCTGTCTCGTACGCAGGAAGACAGCATGTAGGGCAAGATCGGAGCCTCCTAATCTTGCTCCTTCAGAAGATTCGATGTAAAGGAACAACGTCCCTTAGGGCGTTTTCGAGTGGCCAACACTATGGACGGATCAGATCTCGCCTCCGATCACCACCGAGACCACACCACAGCCCGAAAAATCGGGTTGGGTTCGGTCGCAGAACAGGGACCTGCGTAACTGAGGTTACGCTGCGATGTTGGTGGGGCCATGATCAGTGTCGGATGACAAATCCGCACCGTCCATTGTTCTCTAATCGAAAAACCGTCCAGGAAGGGATGGTTTCTTATTGGTTTAGCTGTGGCCTACAAAATCTAATACTCCGCCGTCCGTCTTGCTTTTGGACTATCAAAAACATATCTCTGACATATTTTGCAATTTCGCCACCTACACCTGAGTAATAGAGGCCTTGTGATTGTCATGAACGGGTTGGATTGTTCATATGGACAATGGGTGGGGTCCACTACGTAAAAACCGGCGGATGCCGTGCGTCCGCTGTTTGAAACAGAGAAGGAGAGGAAGATGAGTCGGTCAGCGCAGTGCTGACCGACTTCCCTTGTTCGGTGCACGGCGCCTGCACGTGGGCTGTACACACGCACATGCAAGGTGGGTCCCATCTTGATGTATTTGTGAAATTGGTTCAATCCATCTGTTATGTCATATCATTTTAGACGTTGAGACCAAAATTGAAGTGAATCCAAATATCAGGTGGGCCTGAAATCATCAGTTTATGGACTGATTTGTCCGTTGGGATGTTTCCACAAAGATCCAACGGATGAATTTCGCCATGTACGGTTAGTATGTGATCCTCAGGTCTTGTATGGAGTCTTGTCCTGAACGGATGGTGAAAACCCTGTGATCTTTGCATTTCGGACCCTTTCAGGCCACTTAACCTCCAGTTTCTCGATTTTTGTGGATCTCTGGCGTGTAACTTCCTTGATCTTGGTCCCCTAGAGTCCATCCCTTGCTCTGGTGACTTCAGAACGATAAATCCAGGCTTTAAGCATCATTTTCAGTCCCCGCTTGTAAATACATCCTACATCACAAACACGATTAAATCAGCCTGGTTAAACAATATCATGCTCTTAAATCCAGGTAATAAATAGAGTCTAATATGCAATATTTGACCCTCAACAGGGTGACTGAGAAGGTGAAATGCACAGGAACTTTTGAATGTGATTTTCAAATAACAAAGTTGCATTGGAATTATTTTAGTTGCCTAGGAAGATGAATCAATCAGGTAGTAAATATAAAGTAGCGGATTTCCTAAATTGACTATTAGCTTCTTTAGCAATTTTTCTCTTCTATAAAAATCCATATACTAGTTCTATTTTTAGCACGAATGGATGAATCAAAAATTTCCAGCACTTGCTTCCTTGGTAATGTGACTCCATCAACCCCCTTCAGAGGTCCGGTGTCTAGAATAGTTTGGTGTGACTCCAATCTTGAATTCTTCTAAGTTGACTCGTCCCATTATCATTCTTTCTATTCTTGTCTCTTTAACTTTCTGATGTATCGACCACCACATAAATCTCTCCACTCTTATTTCACTAATTCTAGACCTTACCTAACCCAAGAACATGTGGAAGACTTCATAGTTTAACTAAAAGATGCAACTAATACACAAAGGAAAGGAAAGGCAAACCAGGCCCAGTTGTAGTGATACACTAATAAATACACTCTTGTCACAACTTTAGTTTTTAAGTTCTGTTTTAGTTTTTATCACTTGAAAATTGTACGAATACCACAATGAAGAAAAAGGGACTGCCGAAAAAGCACACATCATAACAAATTAAGTTGTAAGCAAATATGGATCTGTCTAATTGTGAACTATAAATTAATAATTTAGAGCAGGTTACTTTCATGTGATTAAAGCAAATCAGAAATTTCTTCCATGGTCAATTTCCCTCACTTTGAAAATCCTTGATGAGCTATTAGAGCCCAGATATCCATGTAGAACATTTCCAGCACCTCCAACCTATAGGTGCTAGAAATTTAATTCCATGCGGGGCAGAAGGAACTTGATGACGATGATGTGGAAAATCTGCACACAACGGATATGGTGGGTGTCGATGTCATAGAAGAAAGGCAACTGGTTTAATAATGTACTGGATACTTGTCTTCAGGTGAAGGGTATGCTGGTCCCTTTCGCATAGAGGAGAGCTTGCCAAATACAAGGCCTTTAAAATTTAAAAATACACTGCTACCCCACCCACCCTCGGTGTATTGTATGAATGGCTCAACCGCAGTGCTGAAGGTTACATTTGATCTTTGGCTCTGTTGTACGCATCCAATCCCATCATTGCTACTGCCAATGAGAACTGAGAGATTTTTTCTGTTTGCAACTCTTTTGAGTCAAACTTCTCCAGTCACAAGTTAACTGAAGAAAACAAAAGCAAGAACAAGATTTTTTTCAAAAACTCATCAGACGACAATCTAATAAAAGAGCTTGCTAAAAAAACTAATAAAAGAGTGTTGCTTAATTTTGGTTTAGGCAAGGAAACCACTTTGAAAACACCCAATCTAATAAAAGAGCTTGCTGAAAAAACTAAGTTATTAGCTAATCCTTAAAGCCAATCGATAAGCAATGTCATTAAAAGATTATTTAAATACCCAAGGGAGAAGAGCTAAGAGAGGTGCTGGAAGCGACTCTGGAAGGACACACCCTGTCATGCTCAAGCAGAGATTGAAGCCGACCAATTATGGAAGGACAGTTCAGACATGAATACAGAAAACATCATAGAAGAACCACAAGGCTCCAGCATAAATTCTCAGAAAGAAGGTAGGGTGGATAGTGTGAGAACTTCAGACGCTTCTTTTTTAAAGGCAGCGAGAACAAAATCAGTCACAAAGCTGCAATTCTGAGCATTGAAGAGAGATATGATCTCATTTCTCTTCTATCATTCTCATAAGGTGGTAGCAATACTTCGCATTACCTATTAAAAAAAACAAATCAAAGCCTTAAAAATTAAAACCGTAACAAAAATTCCTAAAACAGAAAACCCTATTCAAAGGCAAAATCAACATGCCAATCCATCAAAAAGCCCAAAATGGAAAAACCTACTAAAGGTCAATAAAAACCCTGAAAAAGCCCGAATAATGCATATTTATGAGTCTAGACCATTCAAATGAATCAATTCATATTCCATAACCTTGCAAATATTGTAGGAAATTTAAGTAAAAGCTAAGGCAATGAAGCAAGTTATGCACCAAGCCATCTATTGTTCAGACTACCAATCAAAGCATCCATCAAACCGTTCTATGTAATAACTGAACAATATTAATAGAAGAAAGAAATTAAAGGCCTGTTTGGGATCTTGGAAAATAAAGGAGAGAGTGGCATAGAGTAAAAGGGAATAACATAGAGTAAAAACAAATGCAGAAAGCAGCATCCATCATCAAATGTATGCACATCAAATCCTAAAGCACTAGATTGAAAAAGATGCTTGTTGAACAATTCAAATTTGGCAACTCAAACAGATAGGTTATCATTCAAGTCAGTATTCTATAAACATCACATCAAAATGCAACAAGGAAACTGAAGACTCCTTGTGGCAAGATAATCATGGGCGTCACTCACACCAACAAGCTCATAGCAATTCGATTAGTTAAGATAGTGAAAATATTTAGGGTCTCCTAACTTATACTTTTCAATATCTTTGGAAGTTTTAAAAAGAAAAAGAATAAAATCTCAGTCAGAAAACCATAGCCAAACATACATGCAGGATAGTGATGAAGTCATAAATG
This sequence comes from Magnolia changhungtana, assembly GCA_030180095.1. Lineage (NCBI taxonomy): Eukaryota > Viridiplantae > Streptophyta > Magnoliopsida > Magnoliales > Magnoliaceae > Magnolia > Magnolia changhungtana. The sequence continues at coordinate 2,798,437 of JASAUF010000162.1, forward strand.
CCTAGAAAATAGAAGATCTATGTAATGGGTAGTATCCATTGTGAAAACACTTACTGTTGGTGGTGCTGCACAAGGAATGTAAAAGCAATGGTAGTTACTTTTTTTTTTTTTTTTGAGATGTAACAGTGATTTGATTAGAAAAAAAAAACGGATTACAAAAAAAAAGAGGATCAGCCCGCTGAGAAAGTGAGAAGGTTATCCTCCAACATGAAACAGATTACAACCCTTTATATTAACAGTGTAAGATGCCCACTTGACAACATACTGTTGCACCTTCTAAACTATTGCATCTGCCGATTTGGAAACTCCATTGAAACATCTTCTGTTTCTTTCTTCCCACACCGACAACCAAGCAACCAAGAGGAACATTTTCCAGACTGTGGTCCTATCTTTTCCTAACTTAGGCCCATGCCCAGCTTTTTAGCAGTCTATCAGTAGATTCAGGAAGAGACAAAGAAACCTTGAAGATTTGAAGAATAGCTGTCCACACCTTACTAATGAAAGGGCAGTGAACAAACAGATGATCCACTGATTCTGCTTCGTCCATGCAGCAAAGGCAAATATTTGTAATTCTCATACCCCTCTTCCTTAAGTTGTCCACAGTCAGTACCTTTTTCTTCCCGACTAACCAGCCGAACACTGCTATCTTAAGGGGAACTTTGAATTTCCACACTGTCTGTCCTGGCTATCACCTCCAAAGAAGCTTTCCTATCAATGAAGTTGTACAGGGACTTTACCGAGAAGGAATCGGAACTGTCGAATCTCCATTTTAAACTGTCTTCTCTCTCATGATCTATCTCACAATTGATGATGCGTTGTTGCAGAGCAGCATATTCTTCAATCTCCCAGTCTTGGAGATTTCTTCTGCATTTGGGATTCCACACTGTTTCATCCCCTATAATTGAGAAGCAGTCAGCCACCTGGATGGATTGATTTGTGGCGAGACGGTAAATATTCAGGAAATCTTCTTTTAAAGTTGATTCCCCCACCGATATGTCTTCCCAGAAGCGCATATTATCACCTTTTCCTATTGCTATGCCAATACCTTTGATTACCTCCGTCTTTGAAGAAAGAATTCCTTTCCATAAAGCAGATGCTCTATATGTTAGACAGGCCACCTGCTTTGCCTTGTATAGCCAATTCTATAGATAGACGATGTATAAATAGAAGATTTTGTATTTATTATTTTACCTTGTATAGTCGTTGTAGAACTCTATATATTCAACCATTCAGGGTTGTCTCAAATACACAGAAAAGCAAAGGAGAATCATTTTCCTCAAAGCCTTCATTGTTTTTGCTTTGTTTACATGGTATCAGAGCGGATGATCCTATGTTCGAATCTCGAGAGAAGCAAAAATATGCCTCTCTAAAATATTATTCTCCCACAGGGGACCAGAAAAATCAGGTCCGGCTCTGGGACCGGGAAATCAAGCCCGGCCTATTTATGGTGTGAGTGTCCCTCCACCCTCATCAGTATGTTCCCGTACGGAGTTCCCTTGATATACATTGATACGCCACACTCTGACAGCTTTAGCTTTTGGAGTGAATGGTTGTTTGACACTATAAATTGATGTTTCCTTTGTCCACCAACCTCCCTTTGATCTTCCGTATTTGCTCTTAATAAGTCGATTCCACAACGATCCTTTTTTAGTTCCGAGTCTCCAAAACCATTTACCTAGAAGATACCGATTCATTGATCTGAGATTTCTGATGCCGGCTCCACCATCTTGTACATGCTTGCACACCTCCTTCCATTCAACCAGATGGAATTTTTTTCCTCCTTGCCGTGCCAAAGAAAGTTTCTTCTAAGTCTGTCAAGAGTTAGTAGAATCGATGTCAGGCATTTGTACAAGGACATGAAATATAGGGGCAGGTTTGATAAAGCTAATTTTATCAACGTTAGCCGGCCGCCCAAAGATAGGTATTTGCACTTCCTTCTAGCCAGATATTTCTCGAATCTTTCAATAACTTTGTCCCACAAGCACTTTAGACGTTTCCCTATATACATAGCAGTAGCCCTACAAACATTGTTGGAAGAGTTCCCGTGGGGCAGTCAAACAGGTCAGCGTATGTTTGTACTTCTTCTTTTTCCATATTTATGCCAAACATCTTTGATTTAGCAAGATTGATTTTGAGACCTGAAACTGCTTCGAAACATCAAACTATGGTGCGTAGATTGCTCACATTTGCTGTTCTGCTTCGCAAAATAGGAGTGTCGTCTGCAAAATGAATATGAGATATCGAATTTTCCATCCCCTTCACCCTGAATCCGCTGACAATGCCTTCTTCTTGACTCTTTCTCAACATTCTAGATAGGGCATCGCCCACGATTAGAAATAAAAATGGGGATAAAGGGTCGCCTTGCCTCGAGCCTCTAGAACTATTAAAGAATCCTTTTGGGGATCCATTTAGTAATACAAAGAAGAAAGCGGATCAGACGCAAACCCCCATCCATCGAATCCACTTTTCCCCAAAACCCATCCGATTCAGCATGTGCATAAGGAAAGTCCAGTCTACGTGATCATAAGCCTTTTGAAGGTCGAGCTTGCATAAGAGTCCCATTCAACCTGATGTATAACAAGAGTCTAAATATTCTGACACTATTAGAGCCCCATCAGTGATTTGTCTACCTGGAACAAACGCGCTTTGGTTATCGGAGATGATCTTTCCTAAGACACCTTTACGGCGGGACACGAAAACTTTTGCCAGAATCTTGTAAGGGCCTCCCAGAAGGCTGATCGGTCTATAATCTTTTACAGATTCTGCTCCCTTGCATTTTGGGATGAGAATTATGAAAGAAGCCCCCAATTCTTTAGATAGGTTGGCTCTTTCGTAGAGTTCAGCTATGAACTCTAAAATGTCTCCCTTTAAAATGTCCCAGAATGTTTGAAAGAAGATGATTGGGAATCCATCTGGACCGAGGGCCTTGTCTCCTTCTAATTCATCTATCGCTCCTTTAACTTCTTCAAGAGAGAACTGGGATTCAAGATAGTAGCTTTCCTCTTTTGAAATGCGATCAAAATGGAGATGATCTAGCTTAGGCCTAGCCCAGCCTTCTTCGCAGAACAAATGTTTGAAATAATTAATGACTTCTATCATTATACGCTCTTTATCCTCTGTCCGCTCCCCATCCACCACCAGACTGATGATTTTATTGTTTCTTGCTCGAGCCGATGCTATAGAGTGGAAATATCTTGTGTTTTTATCTCCTTCTTTTATCCATTTGCTCCTCAATTTCTGTCTCCAAGAAATTTCATCTTCAAGGGCCCTGGTTGAATAGTTCTGAATTAGTTGAAGTCTTCTGATCCGCTAATCTGATGGAATCTGATCTCTTTCAATATTGGAATCAATTGTCTGCAGCTCGACAAGGATATCAATCATTTCCAGCTCCCTCTTGCGCAACTCAACTGATTTCCACTCCTTTATCTTGATTTTGAGAAGTTTCAGCTTTCTACACAATCTAAAACCTGCATAGCCCTCCACCTTGAGATCAGCCCACCAGTCCTGAATGAGCTGTTGAAAGCCTTCAATCTTCAGCCAAGAAATGTCAAACTTGAACGGTTTTGGGCCCCAATTTTCAACATCTGCTGAGAGAAGGAGCGGGCTATGATCAGAAGTGGGTCTCGAGAGAATAGATTGGGAGATTAAAGGGAAAGCTTCTATCCAATCTGCCGAAACCAAGAATCTGTCAAGCCTTGCGAGAGTCGGATTGGCCCGTTCATTCGACCAGGTGAATCCAGCTCCGATCAAAGGAAGGTCCACCGATTCTTGATCGTCGATCCATCTTGAGAAGGATCGCATGGCTACTGATAGAGAACCCCCTTTCGATTTGTCCTTTGCATATCGTGTTATATTGAAGTCTCCCCCTAAAACCCAAGGCCTGCTAAATTTCTGCCTAGATTCATTCAACTCCGCCCAGAAAGCGTTTCTTCTATCTTCTAGGTTGGGGTCATAGACGAAAGTGACTAGACATCTGAAGTTTGAACAATTGTCTTTGAGAATGATCGAAACAGAAAAGTCTCCTAACCAGCTCTACTCCATAGACTAGGATGAGGATCTCCAGGCAACCAGAATGCCTCCCGAACTTCCTGTAGCATTTCGAGTCACCCATTGTGCCCTTAGCCTTCCATATATTGCCCATTAGCTTGATGTTGAAATTCGATATCTTCGTTTCCTGGATACAGATAACGTCTGCTCTACTCCTCTCACAGATGTCTCTGGTGAGACCTCTCTTTTTCCTAGATCCCATTCCTCTAACATTCCACGACAGAATTTTCATTTATGAAACTGATCTTCCCCAACGATTTGTCTTGCTTCCTCCTGATTGACCCCCTAAAGATGAGGTGGAACTTTGTTGTAGATATTTTGACTCACTGTTGGTACTCGTCTCGGGAGTAGATCTCTTGGGTGATCTTGTACCAGTCAACGGTCTCCCATGGGATTCTATGCATTGGAACAAAGCTAAGAAATCTTCTGGGTGGTCTCCAAAGGATAGACCAATTGATCTGCCGACGTGACCCATTGCTTCCCTGATCCACCTCTTCTTTTGAATAATGTTTATCAGTGTTGCCCTTTGAGATATCGTATTTGGTAAGATGGATGATCTCCCCCCATTAAATCTGTTAATCGTCTTACCCAAAACTAAAGAGGTTCTGCCTCTAATATATTTTCCCCATTATCTTCCTAGAATAAAGCAATGATGGCCTTCTCGGACGTATCATCCCTAGACATGTTGGACAAACAATCAGGAGATATCGTCCCCCCCAACTGGTTGGAAAGAGACTCCCTGTCTGATTCGAGAGAATCTTCGTCTTCCACCAGAGAAGGCGAAGGGCTAGCCCTTCTGTTGGAACCGGATCCGAAAGGGATGAGAAGTTTCAATAGCTAAGCACCATGACACTCCTCAACTCGGGTCTCGATATTCGAGATAGCCTCCACCGGGCCTCCAGGCATGGGAATAATGCAACGGCTACTATTAGGGGTCGTTTGGCACCGTGGATTGGAGGGGATTGGAGGGTATCGGCAATCTCCAGGCCGTTTGGCACCATAAAGTAACTGGGGATCGGCAATCAGGGGGTTTGCAATCCCCTCGATATGGGGGTTCGTAATCCACGCTCGGACCTTGGATTACCTTTTTGCAGTAGCTCAACGGTCGGAAATCCGACCGTTTGAAATTTCCTCCTTTAAAAACTCATTCGCACGCACCCATTTACCACACCACGGCTCTCTCATTCATCTTCTTAAAAAACGCTCATTCATCTTCTTTCCGGTACCGGCGAAGGTAGCTGCATACGCCGCTAGAGTCTACGGACGATTCTTCGTGGATCGTTATTCTGAGAGGGAGACGGACTATTTATTTGAAGGTGACGGACGGTTGAAGGTGACAGACGGTAAAAAGGTTGGTTTATAAAATTTTTTGAATTACCATTTATTAGTTGCATGGCCATTAAAATGTTTATACAAAATCTGTTCCGATTATGTAATTACTAGTCAAAATTTATCCGTACACCAAAATAAACAGTGAATGGAGGGACAAGAACCCTTTATTCATATGTCCCACCATGATGGTTATATGGATGGTGTAATCCAGCCATTATATAGCCCATTAAAATTTAAGATTTGAGGAAAAAAATTAGGAGTAAATATCATTCAAGTGTGCCATATGAATGAAAACAAATTTAACCATTATAATTACTTTTACATATCCTGTTTTTAACTGTGTGATCAAGCGAACTACTAATGGCCCTAAAATTTAGCCCTACGCCTAAAATAAGATAACTCATATTATAGTCGGAGTGGATTTTCAACTATTATGAAGGAACTTGAAGAACTTTTTTTTTCAATAAAAATCAAGTTGGCAACAATCCATGCAAGTTGGCAACGTCCATGCCTGTGAAGCCACCACAATTTAGCAATTTAGCTGTGCATTCTTTAAAATACACTGCAGGGCGACCATCATTCATTCATATTATCCCATCCGTTCATTTGTTTTATCAGATATTTTTAGTAGGTTAACATAAAAATAAAGTATATAAAAAAACTAGGTGGACCACACCATTGAAAAAAGTTTGTGTTACGTATGCAATTTTTTCTTTTGTTAAAATTTTTATGACGTGACCATGAAGAATGTCTGGGATCAAATGGACCAAAATGCTATATCTAGCCCATTACGTATGCATGAAATTCTATGTTATTGTCTAAATTGCCCTCATTAATTCAAAGGGCAGTTTAATAAAAAAAAAAGAAAGAAAAAAAAAAAGAAGAAGAAAAAGAATAAAAAATCCATGACAATGGTGAAATTTAGTGGGCCCACTTTTTTCGCCCACCAGAAATTCGAAATTACATTTTTTTTTTCCAATGTGCATATTTTGATGGGCTTGTTATAACTATTATTTATGTTGTAGTATATTTTAATCGATTTGGGTATTTTAAATAATTTACTTGGTCTCCTTAAATATTCATGCAAATATACTACGAAATTTGAGGGGGTTTCAAATCCACACTCCCAAACACAAATTTTACAATCCAGGGGGTTCCAAATCCAAGGTGCCAAACAAAAACAGGGGGTTCCGAATCCAGGGGGTTGGCAATCCAGGGGGTTCCGAATCCAGGGGGTTTCAAATCCACGCTCCCAAACAGGCCCTTAGGTTCGGCCATTGGGATTGGGTCCCGATATGAAATCATGTGGTTCGGGGAAGCCGAAGCGTCCCGATCGTACCTAGCCTTAAGATCGATGTGACTCATCAAGTCCCGAGCCTCCCACTGTTCGACATGTGTAAAGTCGATGTTGCTTCGGCTTGCGATTTCCCCGATGCTATGACAGGTGTCTGGCCTTCTTGGAAACCGAATTGCTCTAGAGGGCATCTTGTCCGTCCACGTGTCGCTAGTGGTGATAGATTGTTCCTTCAATGAGGGACGCGTGGCTTTCTCTGACGATGTTATTGCGAGTGTTAGGCGTGTCTGTGCTAATCTGACTTCTTCGGGACAATTGTTGCCTAGGACACGACACGTGGCAATTTGGATTGGTACTCCTCCGGTGTACGCCTTCTTCGATACTTGCTGGTTTGATGCTCCAACGGAGAATGGTATTCTTACACCCTCTTCTCCCTCCTTTCCTTCCCTGACCACGGTTGAGTAGAACTTTGGATTTCTGGACCTCCAAAGGTGATGCAGGACAATTGGGCCTGTTTGGGAGCGTGGATTTGAAACCCCCTGGATTCGGAACCCCCTGGATTGCCAACCCCCTGGATTCGGAACCCCCTGTTTTTGTTTGGCACCTTGGATTTGGAACCCCCTGGATTGTAAAATTTGTGTTTGGGAGTGTGGATTTGAAACCTCCTCAAATTTTGTAGTATATTTGCATGAATATTTAAGGAGACCAAGTAAATTATTTAAAATACCCAAATTGATTAAAATATACTACAACATAAATAATAGTTATAACAAGTCCATCAAAATATGCACATTGGAAAAAAAAATGTAATTCGAATTTCTGGTGGGCGAAAAAAGTGGGCCCACTAAATTTCACCATTGTCATGGATTTTTTATTCTTTTTCTTCTTCTTTTTTTTCTTTCCTTTTCTTTTTTGATTAAACTGCCCTTTGAATTAATGAGGGCAATTTAGACAATAACATAGAATTTCATGCAAACGTAATGCCGGCTAGATATAGCATTTTGGTCCATTTGATCCTAGACATTCTTCATGGTCACGTCATAAAAATTTTAAAAAAAGAAAAAATTGCATACGTAACACAAACTTTTTTCAATGGTGTAGTCCACCTAGTTTTTTTATGTGCTTTATTTTTATGTTAACCTACTAAAAGTATCTGATAAAACAAATGAACGAATGGGATAATATGAATGAATGATGGTCGCCCTGTAGTGTATTTTAAAGAATGCACAGCTAAATTGCTAAATTGTGGTGGCTTCACAGGCATGGACGTTGCCAACTTGCATGGATTGTTGCCAACTTGATTTTTATTGAAAAAAAAAGTTCTTCAGGTTCCTTCATAATAGTTGAAAATCCACTCCGACTATAATATGAGTTATCTTATTTTAGGCGTAGGGCCTAAATTTTAGGGCCATTAGTAGTTCCAGTTGATCACACAGTTAAAAACAGTATGTAAAAGTAATTATAATGGTTAAATTTGTTTTCATTCATATGGCACACTTGAATGATATTTACTCCTAATTTTTTTCCTCAAATCTTAAATTTTAATGGGCTATATAATGGCTGGATTACACCGTCCATATAACCATCATGGTGGGACATATGAATAAAGGGTTCTCGTCCCTCCATTCACTGTTTATTTTGGTGTGGCCCATGTTAAGCCTAACTTAGTACAATATTTTGTCTATACGGATAAATTTTGACTAGTAATTATATAATCGGAACAGATTTTGTATAAACATTTTAATGGCCATGCAACTAATAAATGGTAATTCAAAAAACTTTATAAACCAACCTTTTTACCGTCCGTCACCTTCAACCGTCCGTCACCTTCAAATAAACAGTCCGTCTCCCCTCTGTAACAGCGATCCGCAGCAATCGTCCGGCAGACTCTAGCGGCGTATGCAGCCACCTTCGCCGGTACCGGAAAGAAGATGAATGAGCGTTTTTTAAGAAGATGAATGAGAGAGCCGGGAGAGAGCCGTGGTAAATGGGTGCGTGCAAATGAGTTTTTAAAGGAGGAAATTTCAAACGGTTGGATTTCCGACCGTTGAGCTACTCAAAAAGGTAATCCAAGGTCCGAGCGTGGATTACGAACCCCCAGATCGAGGGGATTGCAAACCCCCTGGATTGCCAATCCCCAGTTACTTTATGGTGCCAAACGGCCTGGGGATTGCCGATACCCTCCAATCCCCTCCAATCCACGGTGCCAAACGACCCCTTAACCACTTGCTCTAAAAGCTCGAATTGTTAGAGTATAGCGAATTAATCCCTTTATCTCATAGTCCATGCCCCACATCTCATGGGTTAGGACCTCGGTTGAACCCCCCTCGTAGGCCCCAAATCACATGGGTACCGCCTCACACGGGCCACCCACCCCGAGTATGTCCCCGCATCCCACAGGCTACCCCACTCGAGCCCGGTGTGAAATGCGCATTAATCACCCTTGGTGAGGAGTCTCGAACACGAGACCTCTCCCGTGGGCCCCGCCCACCCCGAGTATGCCCCTACATCCCACGGGCAACCCCACTCGAGCCAGTGTGAAAATGCCCCTGCATTAAAAGGTCACCCCATCAAGCAATGGGATCATCCTTTTTCTCCTGTTGCACTGGTAAAAACAGCTTCCTTCCTTCTGCCATTACCTAAATATATGGAGGCAGCATGTCTCCCTTTCTTCTTCTCACCCTGGCCCTGATTACCCCCATTCCTTCTCCTGTTTTTGTCTTTTGGTACAGTTCTATAAATTCTCCCAGTCTGGATACAACTATGTGGAAAAATTCTTCGTACCAGAATTCTAGCGGAACCGACCAAATCACAATCCATACATCTTCGCTTCCAAACGCAGAGAATTCTTTCCATCTCTGTATTTTGGACACCGACCCTTCTTTGTGTATTGCCCCTGCCATTATCAGAAGGTCCGGGTTGATCCCGGGAAATAGCTTAATCCATAGTTGTTTGAGGCCGATCGGTTTGATGGTATATCCTTCTGCTGGTAACCTACAACATTCATCGATCCAGCTTCTAACGTCAGCTATCGAAACCCCTTCTTTGGTTATCGCCACGACCGACTCCTCAAGATCGATGATGGATCGTCCGATATGATCTTGATTGATGTACACGACCGCATCCTCCCCTGCATCTGTCTTCTCCCCTTCCCTCCTCTTTCTCTCTTTTGGATTGGGCACCCCTGTATTTTTCGTATTGAGAAGCACCTCCTTAAACGATATTTTATTCTGTTGATCCGCGAGCCCTAAAATAGTGAGCCCATGCGTTCCTTGCTTGATCTTTGGTTTATTTGTTCCCCCTCCTATTCTTCCTTTTAGGGCCTGTTTGGATGCCTGTAAGTTCTTTTAAGTTGTAAGTGACTTACCAGTAAGTGACTTACAGGTGAAAGTTACTTACAGGTAACCTGTTTGGATGTAAGTTGTAAGTCACTTATAGGTAAGTTAGTTTTTCTGTTTGGATAGCTTGTAAGTTACTTACAGGTAGAAAGTTGTATATTCACATCGAGCAGAGCTTAGATTGTGGAATCATTCTAAAATGTTATAATCATATAAAAAAAAAACATAGGATGAAATATGTTATTTTGTTAAGCCCATCAAGATGAATATTTGAGATAATTATTAAGCTAAACCAATCATCAAGTGAGCTATAAAAGTGAGCCCACGAATTCAAACATGTTTAACTTATTAAGCAATTATCTTTTCCATCTAGCTCAATTCAAACATGTTTAACTTGTTTTTCAAACTCTATTAATGAGTTATGATGAGGCAATCATTGCCATTTCAGATCATTTCGCACATTAATTCGAACTGATTCAGGTGAGAAAAGTTCATGTTAATTTAAATTTAATGGATTCTATCGAGAAATTGAGCAGTTGCTAACGAATTCCACCAGTTTCAATTATTCCAACGCACATACCAAACAACAATAGCAAGGAACAATTTATTTGTCTACAAAAAATGTTTCCAAGGAAAAGAGAATAGTGGCCTTCTAAGAGCTCTTCCTAGTTCTTACAATTTCAACCAAAATAAGATCATATTTTTCTGCTAGGATCTTCCAATCTGGGAGGTTTTTGGTGGATGGCCCGTCCAGGAAAGCCCCACCATAAAAACAGTTTGGATCATCGCACCATAGGCCCCACTTTGAACAGATCAGAAGTCAAGATATTGCACAAAGCGTTATATAAGAGTTTTGCTAAGCCGGCACATGTACAAGACAGTTAATGCATACAACACCATATATGCCCGGCATAGCATGACAGTTAATATCAAGCCATCCATCAAAAGGCTCAAAATCGCACTACTGTACCAACATACTAAAAGAATGCTTCTTTGTTTCTACCTTTAGGTGGATGGGATGTGGTCTCATAGAATGTGGTGATGAAAGAAGCGTGTGTTCAATTTGCAAAAGAATGCTTGCCTATGTAAAGTCCCAAAACATGGTTGTGTGCGAGTTGCGTGCTACCTAATCCTTTGCTACAAATGATAGGAAGAAAAACAGGTTATCACAAATCATAGGTTTCGGAAATTTAAAATGACTAGTCCTTTGGTTATCGAAGGGTGCTTTTGAATACTTCCTTGAACTGGATAGCAATAACCCAATTCAATGTAGAATAAATGACAGAAGTGGGTTGGCATCGTTTAATTCACAAGACCAAAATCTAATAGTTCCATGCATTTCAAGATGGACTTGGAACCATTGTAACTTCAATCCGGGGTTATGAACGGCCTGTGGCAAGAACTGCTTCCCTCATCTCCCTGTACCGAATTGAAGTACTTCAGCCCATTGTTCAATTTGCAAAAAAAAAATAAATAAATAAAAAATCAGCCTAAGTTTTCTAGCCCATCAACTTATTTCTAATATCATGGGGATCACCTTCATCTTTGGATAGTAACATCTACATGGTGAGGCCCACCTGATGAAACCTTTCTGGGCCCCACAGTGATGTTTACTTACCATCCAACCTGTTCATAAGATCTTACGGACATGGATGAAAGGAAAACACAAATATAAGCTTGATAAAAAAACTTATGTGGCCCACAAGAATTTTTCAACGGTGGACGCTCAATTCACACTGTTTCCTGTAGCATGGTCAATTCAAGCTTTGGATATGATTCATCTTTTGGCTCCAGCACTAAAGTTATCAGTTAAAATGAATGGACGGAGTGGATTAAATATATAAATCACGGTGAACCTCGAAGAGCTTACTCAGTACGCAGTTACTCAGTACGCAATTCGCTTCCGTCAAACCACTCCCGTTTTCAAAGGAGAAAAAAAGGGTGCACGAAACCCTACCGTTTTGAGAGGAGAAGAGACGGAAGGCACTACCCTACCGTTCTTACAATTTCAACCAAGGTCGGAAGGCTTGCTGGAGTTCCTTCAATGGCTTCTGCTTCCTCTTCATTGGCTGGAGCTTCATGGCTATAATGGTGGTTGGTGGGTTGGTGCGTTTTTCCCTCTTTTTAAAAATATGACCGTTGAGCCCGTAAGTGACTTACAGGAAGTGACTTCCGACCCCCTCGCCTGGAGTTTTTTGGTAGATTTGTTCGTAAGTGACTTACAGGTTGTAAGTTACTTACAGGCGATTTTTCTCCCCCAAACACCACCTGTATGTGACTTCCCTATAAGTGACTTCCCACTTACCCAACTTACAGGCATCCAAACAGGCCCTTAAGTTCTGGTCCAAACCTCGCCCTCTGCAATGGTAGTTACTTTCGGGATAAAAAATTTGGCAAACACAAGATCTCTCAAGAAGGTAGGTTCTGATAGCTGCCCCGGATATCCTTCCATGCTTATCAAATTGGATCTCAACAAATTTACCAAAACGATTGCATCAGTATTTCTAAAAGAACATTAGCACAATACAACTAATTCCCCCCTCTTTCTCCTGGTCAAAAATTACAGGAAATGTAGGACAAACATTAATGACACCAATACTTTGTTTCCAAATAAATGACAGCCACTCCAAGTCACAACTTGGAAAATTATGGAAATGTTAAATGATGGGAAGTTCATTGTGTTAAGTACTAATCTATTGAACACCTCATTGGATTCAAAGAGCAACAAACATCACAAAGAAATAAATACTTGGAACGGTATCTGACCTGGAATTGTTATTTGTAACAGTTTTAGCATTGCCAAATGCTTCAAGAACTAGATTCGACTGCAATCACATCAATCAATACAATGTCAAATTCACTAAGAAGAGACAGTTTCAATGTATTGTAATTGAAAATAAAGGAAGAAAATCCATATAAAAGGATAGACGAAACAAATTGAGCTATCTTGATTTAAAACTAAAGTTAGCTCATGTATCTTACTTCTAGAAGTTTTTGCTCCACAGTATGTCCTTCGGTTGCAACACACCCACCTATATAGGCAAGATATTGCATAAGCATTTTTGTGGTTTTAGTTTTACCAGTGCCACTTTCACCACTAACCAGAATGGATTTGATTTTTCCCTCATTAATCATTGCCTGTTTCCAATGAATCATATCTGTAAACAAGAACATTCTAATGAAGAAACAACATGTTTTATTGCAAAACATGAGTAGGATCCTACCTGTAAGCAGCATCTGCAACTGCAAAAACATGTGGACTTAGCTCACCAAGTCCTACCTGATGAACAATTTGAGATGTCAGTTCCAAGAAACTTAGAAATTGCATGACCATAGCCATCCTGAACATTAGGAAGATCAACAACATTCTCCATATGATTCAGAAAGCTATATATGCTTGAATTATAGTTTTGGTCCTGTATCATGATAAAATTTTTCAAATTTAGAAGACAACAATCAGCTATTTAACCAAATGCAGGAGATAGCTTGTCTAATGCAATTTGCACAACTAGCCTCAATGAAATTCAGTTAATTGTCAACATTGACATTGCATTTTGTCCAAGTCCATGGAGCCTACTCATCCACCCGTTAATCAACAGCAGAGGGTGCTCTAGGAAGCAACCTTCCAGTGTTGCAATCTCTGCTACTAGTAAATATATTTTTGTATGTCTTGTTTTTACAATAAAATTCATTAGCCGTCTATCAAATAATATTGAGGTGGGAACACCCATACCAAAGGTGGAATCATTACAAGTCTTCATTCCTGTTGTCTTTTTTTTTTTTTCTCTCTCTTTCTTTTTGAAAGATTCCACTCCTAATGTCTTTAAGCACTTGTATTTGCAGGAAATGTTCCTACCACAAAATATTTAGGGCCTGTTTGGCCGGGCGCTGGATATGGTATTAGATGGAATTAGGAGGGTTATCCTGCGCCTCCCCATCCCATCCGCTGTTTGGGATGGCGGGATGGGCCTTGCCCTCGTAAACAGCGCCCAAATTTGAGACGGATTCTGCCAATCCCTGGATGCGAGGATTCACCGCTATGTGGGGCCCACCGAGATATCAATGAGATATCCACTCCCTCCATCATTTTCATCAGCCTACATTCAGCCAATAACCTGTTTTGAGGCAGATATAAAACAATGAGTGCGGCACACCACAAGAAAATGTGGAGATGCAAGCCCGTCCATTTGTGACGGTCCAAACAGGCTGCTGTATATCCCATGGGCTATACCAAACCCATAGGATCAAGGAACAAACAGTGACACCACCATCATTACCTTAAAATCCATCCTTTCCCTCCTAATCCCATGGGATTGATCTGGCCAAACACGCCCTTAGGGTCCTAATAACTAACAAACATGTACAAATTACATAACAATTAAGTAATTAATATAAGTCATTGCATTTCGATCAACATTTTCAAACATGAATAATCATGTCAAAGAAGAAAACTGAACCTACATTATGTAAATTTTTCTTCGTAGTGGCGCTATGAATTTCATTATCTAAACAGACATGTAGCAGGCATCTTTCAGATCAGTTGCAGAGAGACGAGTAGAAGATGAAAGTGCAGAGAGGCCCATCTCAATCTCAATTGAAGATATGTTGGATGAGTTTACAACAGATAACGACCAGATCTTAAACCATCCGATACCTTCTAGTTCGTCCAATCTAGCAGATGAGAGTGTCAAGACAAAGGTGGGCCACAATGTCAACACGAGCATATCAAGATCCAGAAGCAATCAGATATGTTGGCCCACCATAACAGATTAATGGAAAATTCCTTCTCGATGGTCCAAAAATATTCTCAATCAACAACCATGTAGAGGTTTCAGCAAATTCAAACAATGAAGACGATCTTGGAATTTGAACACCGCATATCCAAATACAATCTTCAGCCACTTTCATCAGTAAGCAAGGTTGTTGATCTAAAGAATCAGAAAAATGAAAAGGGAAGAAGTCGGAAGAGAATCGAAGAAAATCGCCTTACTAAAAGAACTGCAATTACATGTAACAAACATTGCTATAAACATTGACCAGAAATATATTCAATTTCAATGCTCTAGCATTTAAATAGAATAAACCAATCTGTAAAGAAAGTGCAAAGAAACTAATGAAAGGCCAAATATTTGCTGTCACCACATGTTGAAATTTCTGAAACTATGTTGCATCCTATCTTTAGAACAGAACCTTTGTTATCAGAAGTAGAGCATCCAAGCTTGAAATGAATATTTTTATGTTTCTTGGGATAAGAGAAATGCAACTGCTGCTGGATTTTGATTATTATAATGACAAAAATAACTTTCAACCATATGAAATATTTTCTAATTGGGTTGCATGACCAGCTCAAGAACAGGGGTGCCAAAAAGTAATTATCAACAAAACAAATAGGTCCCAGAGCAACGAAAATCTCTATGGCTGCATTTGGAAATTGGTGAGAGGGGAAATGAATTGTGCAAGAATAATTCAAAATGGATGAGACAAGCTTCCAAGGCTTTGTAAACCAAACTTTACTAATTCAGTAGCATAAATTACTTGCTAAGTACTGCCTTTCTTTCTTTTTAGTGGTTATTTACAAGGTATTGCTACTGACGGCAATAGGCCAAAGCCAACCCAGGAACTAGGCCATGCCCATAGTTTGCATGCAAGCCCAACTACCTAGGGACCATAAGATATTTAAGTCATTAAAGAGGGTGACTAAGAAGGCGAAATGCACAGGAGCTTTTGAATGTGATTTTCAAATAACAAAGTTGCATTGGAATTATTTTAGTTGCCTAGGAAGATGAATCAATCAGGTAGTAAATATAAAGTAGCAGATTTCCTAAATTGACTATTAGCTTCTTTAGCAATTTTTCTCTTCTATAAAAATCCATATACTAGTTCTATTTTGAGCACGAATGGATGAAACAAAAATTTCCAGCACTTGCTTCCTTGGTAATGTGACTCCATCAACCCCCTTCAGCGTTCCGATGTCTAGAATAGATTGGTGTGACTCCAATCTTGAATTCGTCTAAGTTGACTCATCCCATTATCATTCTTTCTATTCTTGTCTCTTTAACTTTCTGATGTATGGACCACCACATAAATCTCTCCACTCTTACTTCACCAATTCTAGACCTCACCTAACCCAAGAACATGTGGAAGACTTCATAGTTTGACTAAAAGAAGCAACTAATACACAAAGGAAAGGAAAGGCAAACCAGGCCCAGTTGTAGTGATACAGTAATAAATACACTCTTGCCATGACTTTAGTTTTTAAGTTCTGTTTTAGTTTTTATCACTTGAAAAGCGTACGAATACCACAATGAAGAAAAAAGGACAGCTGAAAAAGCACACATCATAACAAATTAAGTTGTAAGCAAATATGGATCTGTCTAATTGTGAACTATAAATTAATAATTTAGAGCAGGTTACTTTCATGTGATTAAATCAAATCAGAAATTTCTTCCATGGCCAATTTCCCTCACTCTGAAAATCCTTGATGAGCAATTAGAGCCCAGATATCCATGTAGAACATTTCCAGCACCTCCAACCTGTAGGTGCTAGAAATTTAATTCCATGCAGGGCGGAAGGTACTCGATGACAATGATGTAGAAAATCTGCACCCAATGGATATGGTGGGTGTCGATGTCATAGAAGAGAGGCAACTGGTTTAATAATGTACTGGAGACTCGTCTTCAGGTGAAGGGTATGCTGGTCCCTTTTGCATAGAGGAGAGCTTGCCAAATACGAGGCCTTTCAATTTTAAAAATCCACTGCTACCCCACCCACCCTCGGTGTATTGTATGAATGGCTCAACCGCAGTACTGAAGGTTACATTTGATCTTTGGCTCTGTTGTACACATCCAATCCCATCATTGCTACTGCCAATGAGAACTGAGAGATTTTTCGTTATGCAAGATAACGAGGAGGCAGGTATTTTTTCTGTTTGCGGCTCTTTTGAGTCAAACTTCTCCAGTCACAAGTTAACTGAAGAAAACAAAAGCAAGAACAAGATTTTTTTTCAAAAACTCATCAGACGACAATCTAATACAAGAGCTTGCTAAAAAAACTAATAAAAGAGTGTTGCTTAATTTTGGTTTAGGGAAGGAAACCATTTCGAAAACACCCAATCTAATAAAAGAGCTTGCTGAAAAAACTAAGTTATTAGCTAATCCTTGAAGCTAATCAATAAGCAATGTCATTAAAAGATTATTTAAATACCCAAGGGAGAAGTGCTAAGAGAGGTGCTGAAAACTGCATGTGTCAACAACAACGTAATGAGATATTGCTAGTAGAATTTAGATGGCGAATGTCTCTCAATCCCCTCAGAACACACGAACAAGACGGGGTTCGGCTTAAAAACTGCATGTATCAACAACAACCTAATTAGATATTAGCAGTGGAATTTTTCATTAAATATCATTAGTAGATTCTTCCAAGCCATGTTACTCCTGAAAACAAAAGCATATACAAAAACTAAGCTAATTAGATATTAGTATTAGAATTTGGATGGCAAATGTCTCTCAATCGTCTCAAAACACATGAACAAGCTGGGGTTCGGCTTAAAAACTGTGTATCAACAACAACATAATTAGATGTTAGTAGTGAATTTTTCATTAAATATCATTAGTAGATTCTTCTGAGCCATGTTACTCCTGAAAACAAAAGCATATGCAAAAACCAAGCTAATTAGATATTAGTAGTAGAATTTGGATGACGAATGTCTCTCAATCCCCTCAAAACACACGAATAAGCTGGAGTTCAGATTAAAAACTGCATGTATCAACAACAACCTAATTAGATGTAGGTAGTTGAATTTTTCATTAAATAGCATTAGTAGATTCTTCCGAGTCATGTTACTCCTGAAAACAAAAGTAAATACAAAAACCAAGGTAATTAAATATCAGTAGTGGAATTTAGATGGCGAATGTCTCTCAATCCCCTCAGAACACACAAACAAGCTGGTGTTTGAATTAAAATCTGCATGTAAGAACAACAACATAATTAAATATTAATGGTTGAATGTTCCATTAAATATCATTAGTAGATTCTTTCGAGCCATGTTACTCCTGAAAAAAAAAAAAAGCATATACAAAAACAAAGTTAACTAGGTATTAGTAGTAGAATTTCGATGGCGAATGTCTCTCAATTCCCTCAAACACACGAACAAACTAGGGTTCGGCTTAAAAACTGTGTGTATCAACAACAACCTAATTAGATGTTAGTAGTTGAATTTTCCATTAAATAGCATTACTAGATTCTTCCGAGCCATGTTACTCCTGAAAACAAAAGCATACATAAAAATCAAGCTAATTAGATATTAGTAGTAGAATTTAGATGGTATATGTCTCTCAATCCCCTCAGAACACACAAACAAGCTGGGATTCGGCTTGAAAACTGCATGTATCAACAACAACATAATTAGATATTAGTGGTAGAATTTTCCATTAAATATCATTAGTAGATTCTTTCGAGCCATGTTACTCCTCAAAACAAAAGTATATACAAAAACCAAGCAAATTAGATATTTGTAGTAGAATTTCGATGGTGAATGTCTCTCAATCCCGTCAAAACACACAAATAAGCTAGGGTTCGACTTAAAAACTGCGTGTATCACCAACACATAATTGGATGTTAGTAGTCAAATTTTTCATTAAATAACATTAGTATATTCTTCCGAGCCATGTTACTGCTAAAAACAAAAACATATACAAAAGCTAAGCTAATTAGATATTAGTAGTAGAATTTTGATGGCGAATATCTCTCAATCCCCTCAAAACACATAGGCAAGCTGGGTTTCGGCTAAAAAACTACATGTATCAACAACAACCTAATTAGATGTTAGTAGTTGAATTTTTCATTAAATAGCATTACTAGATTCTTCCGAGCCATGTTACTCTTGAAAACAAAAGTATATACAAAAACCAAGCTAATTAGATATTAGTAGTAGAATTTAGATGGCGACTGTCTCTCAATCCCCTCAGAACACATGAACAAGCTGGGGTTTGGCTTAAAAACTGCATATATCAATAACAACATAATTAGATATAATTGGTTAAATTTTCCGTTAAATATCATTAGTAGATTCTTTCGAGCCATGTTACTCCTAAAAACAAAACATATACAAAAACCAAGCTAAGTAGATATTAGTAGTAGAATTTAGATGGCGAATGTCTCTCAATCCCCTCAAAACACACAAATAAGCTGGGGTTCGGCTTAAAAACTGCATGTATCAACAACAACCTAATTACATGTTAGAAATTGAATTTTTCATCAAATAGCATTAGTAGATTCTTCCGAGCTATGTTACTCCTGAAAACAAAAGCATATACAAAAACCAAGCTAATTAGATATTAGTAGAAGAATTTAGATAGCAAATGTCTCTCAATCCTCTCAGAACAGACGAACAAGCTGGGGTTCAACTTAAAAGCTGAATGTATCAACAACAACATAATTAGACATTAGTAGTTGAATTTTCCATTAAATATCATTAGTAGATTCTTTCGAGCCATGTTAATCCTGAAAACAAAAGAATATACAAAAACCAAGCTAATTAGATATTAGTAGTAGAATTTTGATGGCGAATGTCTCTCAATCCCCTCATAACACAAGAACAAGCTGGGGTTAGGCTTAAAAGCTGCATGTATTAACAACAACATAATTAGATATTAGTGGTTGAATTTTCCATTAAATATCGTTAGTAGATTTTTTTGAGACATGTTACTCTTGAAAACAAGCTAATTATATATTAGTTGTAGAATTTAGATGGAGAATGTTTCTCAATCCCCTTGAAACACACAAACAAGCTGAGGTTCAGCTTAAAAACTGCATGTATCAACAATAACCTAATTAGATGTTAATAGTTGAATTTTTCATTAAATAGCATTAGTAGATTCTTCTGAACCGTGTTACTCCTGAAAACAAAGGCATATAAAAAAACTAAGCTAATTAGATATTAATAGTAGAATTTCGATAGCGAATATCTCTCAATCCCCTCAGAACACAAAAACAAGCTGGGGTTAGGCTTAAAAACTGCATGTATCAACAACAACATAATTAGATATTAGTGGTTGAATTTTTCATTAAATATCGTTAGTAGATTCTTTCGAGTCATGTTACTCTTGAAAACAAAAGCATATACAAAATCCAAGCTAATTAGATATTAGTTGTAGAATTTAGATGGCAAATGTATCTCAATCCCCTCGAAATATACGAACAAGCTGGGGTTCATCTTAAAAACTACATGTATCAACAACAACCTAATTAGATATTAGTAGTTGAATTTTCCATTAAATACCATTAGTAGATTCTTCCGAGCCATGTTACTCTTGAAAATAAAAGCATATATAAAAACCAAGCTAATTAGATATTAGTAGTAGAATTTCAATGGCGAATGTCTCTCAATCCCCTCAGAACATACGAACAAGTTGGGTTTAGGCTTAAAAACTACATGTATCAACAACAACATAATTAGATATTAGTATTTGAATTTTTCATTAAATATCGTTAGTAGATTCTTTCGAGCCATGTTACTCTTGAAAATAAAAGCATATACAGAAAGCAAAAGCATATACAGAAAACCAAACTAATTAGATATTAGTTGTAGAATTTAGATGACGAATGTCTCTCAATCCCCTCGAAACACACGAACAAGCTGGGGTTCGGCTTAAAAACTCTATGCATCAACAACAACCTAATTAGATGTTAGTAGTTGAATTTTCCATTAAATATTGCTAGCAGATTCTTCCGAGTCATGTTATTGCTGAAACCAAAAGCAAATACAAAAAACCAAGCTAATTAGATATTAGTAGTAGAATTTCGATGACGAATATCTCTTAATCCCCTCAAAACACACAAACAGGCTAGGGTTCGGGTTAAAAACTGCGTGCATCAGCAACAACATAATTGGATGTTAGTAGTTGATTTTTTTATTAAATAACATTAGTATATTCTTCCTAGCCATGTTACTGCTGAAAACAAAGGCAAATACAAAAAACAAGCTAATTATATATTAGTAGTAGAATTTCGATGGCGAATGTCTCTCAATTCCCTGAAAACACACAAACAAGCTGGGGTTTGGCTTAAAAACTGCGTGTATCAACAACAACATAATTAGATGTTAATAGTCAAATTTTTCGTTAAATATCATTAGTAGATGTAAGACCCGTATCCTAGTTCTTACTGTTCCGATGAATCCTGCGATCATTTCCGTCAAAGTCCGGCAATCCACGACTGATAATCGACGTTGCGATCGATCGTAAGTCGTATCCTTTAGATTCGAGTCGGTTTAATCCGAGATCTATATCATTGCGACCGCACCGTCGCCGCGGTTCCAACGCCGCGACTCATGCACCGATCCGATAGACCGTAAGATGTGAGTCGGTGTTTATTTCAAGAAAAACGCCGCGCTTTCTCGATCCCAAGAGAATCTCTACACAATGTCAAATCAATCCCATCAATCAATCAATCACATCAATCAATCAATCACTTCAATGTCAAGTACAAGTAACCCATGCTTTCTCACCCTCTCTCTTACACACCCATACCTAGTCAAGTACAACATCACCTCACCCATCACTCACATCCATCACTCTCTCTCCTTACATCCCATCTCTCCCTTTCTTTCTCAACACTTTTTCAAAGCAACACCAAGAGAGAAAAAAATGTGCACGTCCAAGCCATCCCAAGTGAGGGAAAATGTAATTTTTGGTGGCCCACCTTCCCATCCCAAAGAACCTTCATCCTAGCCATCCATTTCCCATCTCCACCATCAAAGAGGAGCACGAGGAGGGTGGCGTTTCAACGAACCGAAGAGATCAACCGGTGGGTGCTCCTATAGGCTAGCTTTTGTGTTTTTATGATGGGCCAAGTGAGGCCTACCGATCAATGGTATGGATCTCACTTGGGACCCTAAGATGTGGCCAATGGCCCACTTTGATTACCGTTTGATGTATAATGGAATGCAAGGGAGGGCCCATAGTATCGGGGTCCCTCCATCACACGTGTGTCCCACCTTTTCTCTCTCTCTCTCTCTCTCTCTTTTTCATTTTCCTTTTCTTAAGATGATATGATTGTGTGACCCACTTGAATGGACCCCACCATGAAGTGAGTATTTTATCCGAGCCACCTATGAGTGGGGACCACCTTATATGTATTGTACCCACACCAACCACCATTTGGTGGCCCACCTAAACAGGGCCCACCTCAATGCATGGGTTATACCCAAAACGTCCAGACGCTGGACGTAGCAAATATTAGCTTGGTTTGCAAACCTTTGGGCAAGCCACTTGTGTAGGCCCCACCTTGATGAATGTATTTAATCTACGCCGTCTATCCCTTTCCTGGGACCATTTTAGGCGTTGAACCGAAAAATGGGACTGATCCAATCTTCTGGTGGGCCGTACCTTAGCAATCAGTGATCTCCACCGTTTAAAGTTTTCCAGATTTTTTTTACATGCCGAAATAGGCCCAATATTGGGCTTGATGGATTTGTTATGGGCCATGGAAACCAATGGCCGAGATGGATTCGACTGAAGTAGACCCCCACGCATGAAAACCTTGGAAAAAGGGGTTTTTTTTAAAAAAAAGAAAAAAATAAACCTCAACAGCAGCAATGTTGCTGCTGCTGTCAGAAGCAAAGGACGCTGGCGTCCTGGCGTGAAACGGGCAGGGACCCACGGCTCCAGCCGTGGGCCCCACCATGATGTATCTTTTGTATCCACACCGCCCATTTGGTGGGCTACTGTATGAAGTGGGTCCCCTCTAAAAATCAGGCCAATATAGTGCTCGGGCGGCCCACATCATAGGAAACAGTGGGAATGAACGTTTACCATTGAAACCCTTTTTAGGACAGCAGAAGTTCTGGATCAAGCTGAAATTTATTTCTCTCCTTCGTCCAGGCCTCCCCGACCTTTTGAACGGGTTGGATGGAAGGTAAACATTATGGTGGGCCCCACATGGGACCTACAGTGATGTATGTGCCTTGCTGCCACCGTCCAGGCGGACGGTGGAAGCCTGCCTTAATGTATGTGTTCGTCCGCACCCCTGCATGCGTGTGTGTGCGAGTGCATGCGTGTGTGTGCACGTGTGTGAGTGCATGCGTGTGTGCACGTGTGTGAGTGCATGTGTGTGTGTGTATATATATATATATATTATATTTTATATTTTATAATGTACTTGATGGTGGGCCTATATGGGCCCCACCATGATGCATGTGTTGCTCCAACCCATCCAACCATTTTGAAAGATAATTTTGGAGCTTGAGTCCAAAATAAGACAGACCTAGGATTAGGTGGGCCACCTTATAGAAAGTAGTGGATTTGATTGTCCACCATTAAAACCCTTGGGCCACCCATTTTGGACCAGTATGATATTTGCTTTCCCCTTCCAGGTCGTTGTGACCTTATGATCAGATTGGATGGGAAATAAATACTATCGTGGGCCTTGGGATTTCAATGGTGGAAGTCATTATCACTACTTATGTAAGGCCCATTCAATGTATTTGTGGCCGTTACTGAGACCCACCTTGATGTGTATTTGTGGTCATTGTTGAGGCCCACCTTGATGTACATAAGGCCCATGTGATTAGGCCCATTCGAGGTATTCGTGGCCCGTTGTTAAGGCCAACTTTGATTTATGAGACCCATATTACAAGGCCCATTGTGATGTTTTCAAAGACCTATGGGTTATGGCCCATTGCAATGTACATAAGGCCCATTGATGTGGCCCACTTGATGAATGTAAGGCCCATGCAATATGGTCCATTTGATGTATTTAAGGCCCAATGGGATGTCCTTAGGGTCCATTGCAATGTGTGATTCCTCCATGGTCTGTGTAATGATACTTTATGGCGGGCTATGCCTTGGAAACAATGTTGGTTTGACGTCCACATTGTAAGGATAATGTTGGTTAAATGTCCGCATTATCACACTCCTTAAGGCCCATTGGTAGGTCCATATTTGTACTCTAAAGTTTAGGCCCATCTTCACTTTGAGCAACCCCATTATCATACCATAAGTATAGTCTTTGCCCCATGATTCATGATCATATCATATGCATGCTTGAGATGAGGGGTGACTGATCAGTGAGCAATTACGGGCTCCACGACAGGCGGAGTTGCCTGCATGAGCGTAACGCAGGACCGTTGCATGACTAGTAGTGTGACTCATGCACTTGCATCGTGTGATTCAGAAGTTCTTGTATGCCCTAGTGACACCTGGGGCCATAGCCTCCTGAGACACATCGTGGGTTGGATTAGATCTAGGAAAAAGCATACGGGCGCCAAAGATGTCCCTGGGTGAAAATCCCTAAACCCGATGGTACCAGAGGATGACTCTAACGTTCGGGAGAAAGTGGATGTACGAGCGCATGAGGGCCGAATACTAAGAGGCCGCGTCTCGTGTCGTGGTCGGTTGGAAAGGGGTGTGACCTTACCCACTTTGAGTGAGGGGACAATTTCTAGGTTGAGTTTGACCCGGCTTGAGGAATCGGTCCGCTATCGACGAGCCGGGCCCGAAGCGGATAGTGAGGTCTCTTTCGCTCTTCCGGTTGTGCGTCAGCAAAAAATAAGAGTGTCTTAGACCCCGGTGATTATCCAGGACCGATAATCGTATTGACATGAGGATTGGCATGCTTGATCTGCATCTTGCATTGCATGGTCTTAGTATGGCCGGTGCACTCATATCTTGTCTTGCATAGCCTTGGTACGGTGCAATTGACTTGCATTCATGTACTCATTGGCACGATTCCGCATTACTCGACCCGCATTCGACCACGCTCATGTGCGCACACACTTACACCACCCTCTAAGCTTTTATAAGCATGCACGATTGATGCGTGCAGGTGGCCAAGAGCAAGTAGACTATACATGCATTGGAGCATATAGCCGAGCTTCTGGAGTTTTTGTTATTTGCCATATCTTGTATTTCCCTTTCCTACGCATTGTACTCAAAGGCTTTTGTTCATAGTGGACTTTGTGATGGTGTTCTTGTGGTTATTGTTCGTGGGTTATGCATGTGGTTGTGCTCATTACGAATCAAATTGATTATTAGAAATCCTCCTTGTAGCATCCCAGGATCGGAACCTAGCGTATGGGCGCTGGGAGCCGAGAATGGGGTTCTACAGAGGCTGTCGGCGCCGGATTCGGCGATCGGGAATTTTGTGAGCCCGGTTTCCGAGTTCGGGGCGTGACAGTAGATTCTTTCGAGCCATGTTATTCCTAAAAACAAAATCATTAACAAAAACTAAGCTAATTAGATATTAGTAGTAGAATTTTGATGGCGAATGTCTCTTAATCCCCTCAAAACACAAGAACAAGCTAGGGTTCGACTTAAAAATTGCATTTATCAACAACAATATAATTAGATGTTAATAGTTGAATCTTTCATTAAATAGTATTAGTAGATTTTTCTGAGCCATGTTACTCCTAAAAACAAAAGCATATACAAAAACCAAGCCAATTAAATATTAGTAGTAGAATTTAGATGGTGAATGTCTCTCAATCCCCTCAGAACACACGAACAAGCTGAGGTTCGGCTTAAAAACAACATGTATCAACTACAACATAATTAGATATTAGTGGTTGAATTTTCCATTAAATATCTTTAGTAGATTCTTTCGAGTCATGTTACTCCTGAAAACAAAAACATATACAAAAAGCAAGCTAATTAGATATTAGTAGTTGAATTTATATGGCGAATGTCTCTTAATCCCCTCAGAACACACAAACAAGCTGGGGTTCGGCTTAAAAACTACATGTATCAACAACAACATAATTAGATATTAGTAGTTGAATTTTCCATTAAATATTATTAGTAAATTCTTCCGAGCCATGTTACTGCTAAAAACAAAAGCAAATACAAAAATCAAGCTAATTTGATATTAGTAGTGGAATTTTGAAGGCGAATGTCTCTCAATCCCCTCAAAATACACGAACAAGCTGGGGTTCGGCTTAAACACTGCGTGTATCAACAACGTAATTAGATGTTAGTAGTCGAATTTTTCATTAAATATCATTAGTATATTGTTTCGAGCCATGTTACTCCTAAAAACAAAAGCATATACAAAAACTAAGCTAATTAGATATTAGTAATAGAATTTCGATGACGAATGTCTCTCAATTCCCTCAAAACACACGAACAAGTTGGGGTTCAAATTAAAAACTGCATGTATCAACAGAAACCTAATTAGATGTTAGTAGTTGAATTTTCCATTAAATTGCATTTGTATATTCTTCCGAGCCATGTTACTCCTGAAAACAAAAGCATATATAAAAAAAATAAGCTAATTAATATTAGTAGTTGAATTTAGATGGCGAATGTCTCTCAATTCCCTCATAACATACGAACAAGCTGTGGTTGTTGAGGGTCAAAATTGCATATTATCCCCCATTTATATCTTTGTTTTGTGAACATGATAACTCTTAATGTTATATTTTGTTCATGTTTGTGTTGCGAGGTGAATTTAAGAGCTTGGATTGAAAAGGGTGATAAAAACATGAATTTGATGCTTAAGAATCACCGAGGTAAGGGATGGATCTTAAGGAACCAAGATTGAAGAATTCATATGCTAAAGATCCAGGAAAATCAAGTGAGGAATGAAGAGAATCAAATATTTGAAGTGAAGAAAAGGAATCCTGAAATTGTCTTGAAAAAACATATTCTGAAACTCTGGGTCATTCTGTGAAATTGTGTAGAGTGAAGTCTATTTTGAGAAACTGCGCAGAGTGAAGTCTATATTAGCAAACTACGTAAATTTAAGGCGGTTTCTAGAGTTTTCCAACTAGGTGCGAAAGTTGGAGTTCCACAACTATAAATACGACTCTTTAAGATGCTCTAAGGCATCTTCTAGGGTTTAAGGAGTGGAGCAAAAGGGTGGAGAAGCCGTCGCCAAGAGTTTTTCTTTGTCTTCCTTAGTTGTTTTCATATTTTTCTTAAGAGACTTTGGTCCAATCATGTCTATGGTTGGCTAAACCTCTTAGCTAGGGCTAAGAGGTGAAGTCTGTAGCATGATGGGATATTTCTATTGCTTTGATTCATGTTTATGTTGAACTCCACGGATTCTAACTTGATATTTAAAGAATACTTTCAGTTTTTAATGGTTTATTGTGACTCAAATTACAGTGGAACTACAATAGCTTTGAGTATCGTCTTTTCCTGATTTGAGATTGTGAAATTAGTAAGTCCTGTTGTTCTCCATCGTCCCTTGGGCATGGTAGGGTGATGGAATCCTTCCAAATCTTCACAATTCTCCTACTTTGAGATTATGGGATTGGTAAATCCTATTGTTTGCCGTTATTTCCTGGGCATGGATTGGTGATGGAATCGCTGCAAATTATCATAGATCTCCTTCATTTAGAATTTAGGTCAATGGAAGATTAGATTTGGTTTTATTGATATATTTTCCAATTGGATAGGATAGGACTCCAATTCTAATTGTGTTACTTGAATCAAGCAAGAGAGCTCCTTGATCACTACAAGGGGATCCTTGCAACCCTAGTTCACACCTTTAAATTCTTAGTTTTAATTACTTAATTCACAATTACTTTCTCAATTACTTCAAAATTAGTTTTATATTTTCTTCTAGTTCTACTTCTAGTTAATTTTAGAAACGCACAAGATCAGCCCCTGTGGATTCGAGCTCGGTCTTATTGAGATTATTACTACATTACGACCCTACACTTGGGGTTGTGAACAGTGGTTCAGATTAAAAACTGGATGTATCAACAACAACATAATTAGATATTAGTGATTGAATTTTCCATTAAATATCATTAGTAGATTCTTTCGAGCCAAGTTACTCCTGAAAACAAAAGCATATACAAAAACCAAGCTAATTAGATATTAGTAGTAGAATTTATACGACAAATGTCTCACAATCCCCTCAGAACATATGAACAAGTTAGGGTTCGACTTAAAAATTGCATGTATCAACAACAACATAATTAGATAATAGTTGAATTTTCCATTAAATATCGTTAGTAGATTCTTCCGAGCCATGTCACTACCGAAAATAAAAGCAAATACAAAAAGCAAGCTAATTAGATATTAGTAGTAGAATTTTGATGGCGAATGTCTCTCAATCCCCTAAAAAAACACAAATAAGCTGGGGTTCGGCTTAAAAACAGCGTATATCAACAATAACATAATTAGATGTTAGTAGTTGAATTTTTCATTAAATATAATTAGTATATTCTTCCGAGCCATGTTACTCCTTAAAACAAAAGCATATACAAGAACTAAGCTAAACAACAACCCAATTAGATGTTAGTAGTTAAATTTTCCATTAAATATCATTAGTAGATTCTTCCGAGCAACATTACTCCTGAAAATAAAAGCGTATAAAAAAACCAAGCTAATTAGATATTAGTAGTAGAATTTAGAATGCGAATTTCTCTCAATCCCCTCAGAACACACAAACAAGCTGATGTTCGTCTTAAAAACTACATGTATACACAACAACACAATTAAATATTACTAGTTTAATTTTTCATTAAATATCATTAGTAGATTCTTCTGAGCCATGTTACTCCTGAAAACAAAAGCATATACAAAACCAAGCTAATTAGAAATTATGAGTAGAATTTCGATGACGAATGTCTCTCAATCCCCTCAATACATACGAACAAGCTGGGGTTCGACTTAAAAATTGCCTGTATGAACAACAACCTAATTGGATGTTAGTAGTTGAATTTTCCATTAAATAGCATTAGTAAATTCCTTCGAGCCATGTTACTCCTGAAAACAAAAGCATATTGTAACGCCCCGAAAAATCGGGGGTCATGCATACGCTCGACTCCCAAGATTTCGAGTGTCACTTATCATGTATTTATGATTTTTATGATTAATCAAATTTAACTGTGCAATTTGGAATTACCTGAGGTACGAAGCACAATCACACTAGTCTACTGAAATGAAGGATATCTCACATATATACAGGTCCAAAAATAATAAAGGGTCGCCCAAGGCGTTGCCCAACAGAACAACAAAAGAAGGCTATGTCCAAAAAGAATAAAACTGAGCCCATGGCTCAGCAAATCCAAATCCAGCCCGATCAAGCCGATGGAGAGCCGCCCATCAGCTGCAAGTAGGAGAGCCCGTCCTCTTCGTCCAAGCTCGCCTCGCCTGACTCCTCATGCCTCGAGTCACCTGCATCTATGAATGGGTCTGGTTGGTGTTTTAAAACACCGTCCCAGAGTGGGAGTGAGTGATCAACTCAGTGTGAATTATTGGTCTCAAGTTACAACAGGCATCAATTGTAATATGAACTTAATGAAAAGCAGGCAGTCATCAACACCCAATAACTCTTATTTAAAATGCATGCATGCGGGACGATATGATGCATGCCCTCGCCACAACACTCCCTCAAGCGACTCCATCTAATGATCGCATATGACAACACTCCCTCAGGGCGACCTTGACTTCCGAGTCACCACCCTAACTAATGCGTGCAATGCGATCGTGTTAGCCGAGTTATTAGTTAAGTCCATTCATCCAGCAGGTTGGGGATTCTAATTCACCTTACGTATCAATGCCTTAAGCTGGTTGCGAGGCCAAGACCCCATCAACGCGTGAGGCCGAGACCTCGCGGTCCATGATCCCGTCGGGTTCCTCATCCCCGATACCAAGCACATGAGGAGTGCCGAAAGGAAGGGATCGCTAGCGGTCACTACGGGGAGGAGCGGTACCCCAGTGTAGGCCGACAGTTAGGACATAGTGTCTCATTCCACCATACCCGGCTCACGAGGCTGTGGACCAGTTTTAAGTGAATTTTTGATGGGCTACAACGGTTGTAGGGTTGTTCAGGTTCCATACATATGTAAGCAAACATGGTTAACATACAGGGTTGGTCAGACAGTAGGCTAGACCGCACGAGTCAAGCGAGTGTGAGACGAGTGACCTCGGGTACAAAAGACCCATGTAGTCGAACTACAGCCACCCGAACACACCCGCCCAACCCACGAGTTTAGCTTGAGGGTAGCCCCACCAATGAGACTACCATCTCTCCTCATGATTCCTGACCAACCCAAGGGTATGGAAGGTGATTCATAGCATGCCGGCTACCAATGTATAATCTAGTATAAACCACATCATGTTCTCATACTTCTCAACATATCATTCAGATTTCCATAGCAAGCATGGTTAACAATATCATGGAACAAGTGTATGTGAGGTGTGTGTGTGTGGGTGAGGAAGTTATGCACTTCATCCATCTCAAGCCATCATATGTACAAGGGTAATGAAAGTATACATACTATGAGGTAACAATATATTAGAAAATCAATAAGGCATAAGCAAGAATTCATCCATACACATAAGCATGTGAGAAACAAGAACAACATCATGGAGGCTAAGCATGCAATCCATACAATTTTAACAACATACATTCCTAGGGCTTCCTCTAGATTATTAAATCATAACATCTAAGCAATCAAAATCATTAAGCTCATACTAAAATTGGTGCTAGGCCACCTAAGAACAATAGTCTGTACCTTCGGATTTGTTGAAGACTTGAGAACGACCTAGGAGATGTGGATCTTAGTGTAAAACGGCCAGAATCCCTAAGACAACATTTATATGTTAGAATCTCATGAAAAACCCATTTCCCATACAAGGGTTGCAAGAAAAGGGATGAGGGATCTTACCTAGACGATCAACGGAACGATTCTTGTGGTTGGGGTGTAGGGATTTTCTTGGAGAAGGGGTAGGGAATTGGAAGGGATGATCTCCTTGGGCCCCACCACGATCTAAGGTCCACCTTGCCCTTCTTTCTTCTCTCTTTCTTCTCCTTTCTCTTCTTTCTCTTCTCCCTTTTCTCTCTTCTCTCTTCCCTTTCTCTAGGGTAAAATTCGTATGAAGAGAGGGGTGCCCCAAATAAGGCCCTTTTATAATGCCAAATTTGGAGGAAATGGCCCCAAACTTCCACAATTTTCTAAAATATACCACTAGGACTCCCTATTAGTATTGGGGCAGCCCTAACACCCCTCTGATCACCAAACTTGGTGTGTAGGTGTCTTATGACCCGATTAGGGTCCATGCAAAAATTGTGGACGAACGGATGAACGGATATATGATCTGAGTAAACGTTTCCGACCTTTAAGTGGCCCTAGGAGGCCCATTCTGATTGATGGGGCATTTCTGGTGGCCCTCTGGCCATGAAATTTATAGAGTAGGTGATACATGGCCCGATGAAGGGCCATGCAAAATTTGAGAGCGATCGGATATGGGGTTTGATCGCACGGGTCCGATTTGTGATCAACGGTCACCGATCTATGATCGGGTCCCAAATTTGGTGGATGGGTGTGGAAAAATATATTAAACTGTCACCGTAACTTTAGAAGAAATCCGACGGCTGGAACGCCTGGTATCCCGGTTTTACTTGTAAGTGACAGATTCCAATTTTGGCACTGGTGAGGTGCATTCGGCTAGTGTCAGATCCCAGTTCTGGGTATCCATTGGGTCCGCAGTCCGCGATAGACCACAAGCCCAGTCATATCTATGATTTTCTAAACTTTTAGATTTTTCTGACGGTCATCGATCGCTGGATAGCCCACACGGGCTGTTGTTAAGTGTAAACAGGCCATCTGGTTTGGCGGCCCGCACTTGGTTCAATCATAACCAGATTGGTCTAGTCTAATGGGTTAATCTTGGATTTAATTTACTCGTGATACCTCACCCTAAGTAGTTTAAACGAACGATCCTAAGACAAATCCGACGTGGACGCCTCAGGACACTGTGCTGGTTGGACGGGACATTACAATTACTCATGTATAAGCTAGCATTGAGTGTCAATGGTCAGTAAGTGATAATATAAGTTAATTACATAAAAAATAATTTAAGGATTTTTGGAAATCTAAAACAGTAAAAATCCGGGATGTTACACATATACAAAAACCAAGCTAATTAGATATTAGTAGTAGAATTTAGATGGCGAATGTCTCTTAATCCCCTCAGAACACACGAACAAGCTAGGGTTCAGCTTAAAAACTGCATGTATTAACAACAACATAATTAGATATTAGTAGTTGAATTTTTCATTAAATATCGTTAGTAGATTCTTTCGAGCCATGTTACTGTAGAAAACAAAAGCAAAAATACAAAAACCAAACTAATTAGATATTAGTAGTAGAATTTCGATGGCGAATGTGTCTCAATTCCCTCAGAACACACGAACAAGCTGGGGTTGGCTTAAAATCTGCATGTATCAACAACAACATAATTAGATATTAGTGGTTGAATTTTTCATTAAATATCATTAGTAGATTTTTTCGAGTCACGTTACTACTGAAAAAAAAGGCAAATACAAAAACCAAGCTAATTAGATATTAGTAGTAGAATTTCGATGGCGAATGTCTCTCAATCCCTCAAAACACAGAAACAAGGGGTTCGGCTTAAAAACTACATGTATCAACAACAATATAATTAAATGTTAGTAATTGAATTTTTAATTAAATATCATTAGTATATTATTTCGAGCCATATTACTCCTGAAAACAAAAGTATATACAAAAACTATTCTAGTTAGATATTAGTAGGAGAAATTTGATGGCGAATGTCTCTCCATTGCCTTAGAACATACGAAGAAGCTGGGGTTCGGCTTAAAAATTGTATGTATCAATAAAAACATAATTATATATTAATGGTTGAATTTTCCATTAAATATCATTAGTAGATTCTTCTGAGCAATTTTACTCCCGCAAACAAAAGCATATACAAAAACCAAGCAAATTAGATATTGGTAGTAGAATTTAGATAGCGAATGTCTCTCAATCTGCTCAGAACATACGAACAAGCTAGGGTTCAGCTTAAAAACTTCATGTATTAACAACAACATAATTAGATATTAGTAGTTGAATTTTTCATTAAATATCGTTAGTAGATTCTTCCGAGCCATGTTACTGCTAAAAACAAAAGCAAATACAAAAACCAAGCCAATTAGATATTAGTGGTTGAATTTCGATGGCGAATGTCTCTCAATCCCCTCAAAACACAAAAACAAGTTGGGGTTCGGCTTATCAACAACAACATAATTAGATGTTGGTAGTCGAATTTTTAATTAAATATCATTAGTATATTCTTCCGAGCCATGTTACTCCTGAAAACAAAAGCATATACAAAAACTAAGCTAATAAGATATTAGTAGTAGAATTTCAATGACGAATGTCTCTCAATCCCCTCAAAACACATGATCAAGCTGGGGTTCGGATTAAAAACTGCATGTATCAACAATAACCTAATTAGATGTTAGTAGTTGATTTTTTTTTATTAAATAGCATTAGTAGATTCTTCCGATCCATGTTACTCCTAAAAACAAAAGCGTATTAAAAAACTAAGCTAATTAGAAATTAGTAGTAGAATTTAGATGACGAATGTATCTCAATCCCCTCAGAACACACAAACAAGCTGCGATTAGGCTTAAAAAGTATATGTATCAACAAAAACATAGTTAGATATTAGTGGTTGAATCTTTCATTAAATCTCTTTAATAGATTCTTTCGAGACATGTTTCTCTTTAAAACAAAAACATATATAAAAACCAAGCTAATTATATATTAGTTGTAGAATTTATATGGCGAACGTCTATCGATCCCCTCAGAACACACGAACAAGATGATGTTCGACTTAAAAACTGTATGTAACAACAACAACATAATTAAATTTTAGTAGTTAAAGTTTCCATTAAATATCGTTAGTAGATTCTTCTGATCCATGTTACTGCTGAAAACAAAAGCAAATACAAACACCAAGCTAATTAGATATTAGTAGTAGAGTTTCGATGGCGAATGTCTCTCAATCCTCTCAAAACACACGAACAGGCTGGGGTTCGTCTTAAAAATTGCATGTATTAACAACAATATAATTAGATGTTAGTAGTCAAATTTTTCATTAAATATCATTAGTATATTCTTCCGAGCCATGTTACTCCTGAAAACAAAAACATATACAAAAATTAAGCTAATTAGACGTTAATAGCAGAATTTCGATGGCGAATGTCTCTCAATCCCCTCAAAACACACAAAATAGCTAGGGTTCGGCTTAAAAACTGCATGTATCAACAACAACTTAATTAGATGTTACTAGTTGAATTTTTCATTAAATATCATTAGTAGATTCTTCCGAGTCATGTTACTCCTGAAAAAAAAAAGTATATACAAAAACCAAGTTAATTAGATATTAGTAGTAGAATTAAGAATGTGAATGTCTATCAATCCCCTCAGAACACACGAACAAGCTGGGGTTCGGCTTAAAAACTGCATTTATCAACAACAACCACATTAGATGTTAGTAGTCAAATTTTTCATTAAATATCATTAGTATATTTTTCCGAGCCATGTTACTCTTGAAAACAAAACAATATAAAAAAAAAAATAATCTAAGCAGATATTAGTATTAGAATTTAGATGGCGGATGTCTCTCAATCCCCTTAAAACACACGAAATAGCTTAGTTTCAGCTTAAAAACTGCATGTATCAACAACAACCTAATTAGATGTCGGTAGTTGAATTTTCCATTAAATAGCATTAGTAGAATATTTCGAGCCATGTTACTCTTGAAAACAAAAGCTTATATAAAAACCAAGCTAATTAGATATTAGTAGTAAAATTTAGATGGTGAATGTCTCCCAATCCCCTCAAAATACATGAACAAGCTAGTGTTCTACATGTATCAATAATAACATAATTACATATTAGTGGTTGAATTTTCCATTAAATATCGTTAGTAGATTCTTTGAAGCCATGTTACTCCTGAAAACAAAAGCATATATAAAAAAGAAAGCTAATTAGATATTAGTAGTAGAATTTCGATGGCGAATGTCTCCCAATTCCCTCAAAACACACGAACAAGCTGGGGTTCGCCTTAAAACTGCATGTATCAACAACAACCTATTTAGATGTTAGTAGTTGAATTTTTCATTAAATATTGTTAGTAAATTCTTCCGGGCTATGTTACTCCTGAAAATAAAAGCAAATACAAACACCTAGCTAATTAGATATTATTAGTAGAATTTCAATGGCGAATGTCTCTCAATCCCGACAAAACACACAAACAAGGTGCGGTTCAGCTTAAAAACTATATGTATCAACAACAAGATAATTAGATTTTAGTAGTTGAATTTTTCATTAAATATCATTAGTATATTCTTCCGAGCCATGTTACTTCTGAAAACAAAACCATATACAAAAACTAAGCTAATCAGATATTAGTAGTAGAATTTCGATGGCGGATGTCTCTCAATCCCCTCAAAACACACGAAATAGCTTAGGCTCGGCTTAAAAACTGTATGTATCAACAACAGCCTAATTAGATGTTAGTAGTTGAATTTTCCATTAAATAGCATTAGTAGATTATTTTGAGCCATGTTACTCCTGAAAACAAAAGCATATATAAAAACCAAGCTAATTAGATATTAGTAGTAGAATTTAGATGGCGAATGTCTCTCAATCTCCTCAGAATAGACGAACAAGCCGGTGTTCGACTTAAAAACCGCATGTATCAACAACAACATAATTAGATTTTAGTGGTTGAATTTTCCATTAAATATCGTTAGTAGATTCTTTCGAGCCATGTTATTCTTGAAAACAAAAGCATATACAAAAAATAAAGCTAATTAGATATTAGTAATAGAATTTCGATGGCGAATTTCTCACAATTCCCTTAAAACACACGAACAAGCTGGGGTTCACCTAAAAAACTGCATGTATCAACAACATCCTAATTAGATGTTAATAGTTGAATTTTCCATTAAAAATCGTTAATAAATTCTTCCGGGCCATGTTACTCCTGAAAACAAAAGCAAATACAAACACCAAACTAATTAGATATTATTAGTAAAATTTCAATGGCGAATGTCTCTCAATCCCCACAAAACACACAAACAAGGTGCGGTTCGGATTAAAAACTGCATATATCAACAACAACATAATTAGATGTTAGTAGCCGAATTTCTCATTAAATATCATTAGTATATTCTTCCGAGCCATGTTACTCCTGAAAACAAAAGTATATACAAAAACCAAGCTAATTAGATATTAGTAGTAGAATTTAGATGGCGAATGTCTCTCAATCCCCTCAGAACATACGAACAAGCTGTGATTCAACTTATAAAGTGCATGTATCAACAAAAACATTATTAGGTATTTGTGGTTGAATTTTCCATTAAATATCGTTAGTAGATTCTATCGAGCCATGTTACTCCAGAAAACAAAAACCTATATAAAAAACAAAGCTAATTAGATATTAGTAATAGAATTTTGATGGCGAAGGTCTCTCAATCCTCAGCCTGATGAGGCACATCATTCATTAAGGGGATGGCATGTAAACAGCATTGTAGGCCCTACACTATTTTTTGGGTTACCCGAGTGTTGGATGATCACGACTTTTGGGTTGCAATCGACATGAGGCAGCGTAGCTGATGAATGGGGTGGATCTTATGAAAGTTTCAGCTGTTTGTTTTTAAGTTCACATCCGTAAATCATTGTAATTGTAAATGGGTAAATATACGGTCTGTCTTTTCACTTTAAAATGGGAAAGGGGTGAAAAAAAAATAATCTAGGGCCAACTTGATGTATGTGGATTATCCACACTGTCCATCCATTTCTCCATATGATTTTAGGGCTTGATTTCAAACTTGAGGCAGATCCAAAGTTCAAGTGGACCACACCACACCAAATAGTGGCAATTGAACGCTTACCGTTGGGGGCCACAGAAGTTTTGGATCAAGCTGATATTTGTGTTTTCCACTTATCCATGTATGTGTGACAAAATGAACAGGTTAGATGACAAATAAACATCAATGTGGGCCCTAGAAAGGAAACACTCCATCAATGGTGGACATTGTAAGACCACTGTTTTCTTTGATGTGGGCCACTTGAGCTCTGGATCTACCTTGTTTTTGGATTCATGCATTAAAATGTTCTGATAAAACGGATGGATGGCAGGATATGTCACATACATTACAGTTGGGCCCACAAATCTTAGACAGTCCTTTCGGTATATCTGTTTTGGAGGCGGAAATACTCACTCCTAAGTTGGCGTTTGAAGGATGTGTAAATGTTGCGGGCCTGCCTGTAGGTTATTGGGCCTGGCCCATCATACGTTAATCTTAAGCCTAGACTTCTAAGCTCGTCGTTCGGGTCTAAAATCAATGTCTGAACAGTAATCAGGCAGAGCTCGAATCAAGGTCATTGGTTCGTCAATGAAAGAGGCCTGGTCCGAGCCTCATAAAAATAGAGGTACATCAGTTGTATACGGATCCACGAGTAACAATTATTTACATGTAGAAATGATGTAATGGGCCAGACTCGGGCTTGACAAACTATTAATTGGGCCTTTCTTGGCCCTAAAAGACTGTACCCATTTTGGAACGTGGTCAGGTTCAGAATCGGTGCTTTCCTGGACTTGGGGCTGAGCTGACCTAGCCCAGGCCCGGCCCATTGGCGCCCCCACGTGAGTTTCGCAGATCATGCCTCTACTAAGTGGTTTTTTCTTTCTCCTACATCAGGGATGGCACACGTGTGAATTAGACATCCAGGATATGTTGTGAGTAATCCCTAGCAAGGTTATAAATTAGGTAGGCTAGTCCGAGTCCCAGCGAAGCCAGCTGTGGGCTCTGTTTGGGCTTTCTAGAGTATATGGGTTGAGCTTAGTACAACCAAAGCCCTGCCCATTTAAATATTGGGCTTTAATTTTAGCCTACAGCTCAAGGCTGGTCCATGGAAGAAGATACGAAGGGACCTAGATCCGGGCTTGGAAAGTGTATCAAATAGAAAATGCCGTAAGATTCATGCTCAGGTTGGGCCCACTTTGTTCGGGCCTGGTACTAATTAGGGCAGGCCTCGCGCATGGGTAGGGGTGTACATCGAGCCGAACCGAGTTGAGCTGGCCTTATCTCTACTCGGCTCGGTCACCAGGCAGACCCAGCTCGAACTCGGCTCGGCTCGGTCACTAGGCAAACCCAGCTCGAACTCGGCTCGATGACCGAGCCAGCATCTCTAGCTCGACTTGGCTCAATTAGCAGATTGGACCAGTTCGAGCCAAGTTCGCGCTCGAGTTCGAGCTCCAACTTTTGAGCCAAGTTCGAGTTTGACGAGCAGAGAGAGAGGCAACAAGGAATTGGTTGGGCGGGACGACTGGACAAGCAGAGAGAGGGAGGCAGTAGGGAGCTGGTCGGACGGGATGACTGGACGAGTAGAGAGAGAGGGAGGCAAGGAGGTGGTCGAGTGCCGGGCGGGTTTTTTTTTCAAACAAAAGGGGGAAATGGAAAGGGGATAGATGCTAGTGTTTTTTTAAACTTTTTATACCTACCTAACCGAGTCGATCTGAGTCGAGCCAGGTTCGAACTACATATCAAACCAAGTCGAGTCAAGCTGGGCCAGCTCGAACTCATTTTCAAGCTGTAAAAACTGGCTCGACTCAGATCAAACTTAGCTTCGATCCCAGCTGAGTTGAGCTTTTTTGAGTAGAGTCGGGTGAGCTGATCGAGCTAGCTCGGTTCATGTACACCCCTACGCATGGGCGTAATAACTAAACCCACTTCTGGCTGGTGGGGGAGTTGGCCCTAGATCTGATAGATCAGCACCCCATCAACGGCCGTAGTTAGCCCGGGACCAAAGCTTAAGCCTGATAACTTATTGAGGTGGGCCTGTATTATCAAGTAAGCCTGAATGGGTTGTTGCCTGTTGGGTGCTTATTGATAAGTGGGCCCATCCCTTTCACCCACTCCATAGCTTGTGTGATCCAGGCTTAGATTTGGGCCCGGGTCCTAGATTCATGGTTTGGCCCAATACTGATGTCTTTTAACATGGGCTGGGCCTCCACGTCATATTATCATTCATCAATGGTTGTCCACTTGTGTATTTTACTCATTGATTGGGTCTAACCAGGTCTGGCCCACCTTCAATCTCTCTTCACCATTTGACAATGGTGCCACACACAGGAACATCTTGTCAATGTGGTCGTTGCGGGCCCTCCTTGATAGCATCAGTTCACCATCATTTCAAAAAGTAAAAAACTTCGATGCTCTGAGAGTGTGTGATGGATGATACTCAGGCATTTATAGATTACTTAAATTTAATACACATGTCATACAAGTAGTTCAAAATAAACGTCCAAAATATCGTTTAGATGTTTCATGACCCAAACTTTAGGCCTATTTAATAATCTGCCTATTAAATTAGTGGACATTTATTGGACAATTAATAATGAAAAGTATCCAATAATATTATTTCAACAAACAAGTATCCACCAATCACGGGTTAAAGTTGTTCAACAAATCTGAATTTTGGAATGTAACTAGTGGCAATGATTTTCCACAATTTATTGGGTTTAATTTGATTTAGTATATCTCACGTTTATCATTTATAAATACCTTCGTCTCAAGAATTAGACATGGCCAGAGTATCAAATAACTCTCATTTTACAAATTAGCCATTTAAAATTGAATTAACGTTTGCCCCAAGTATCATTTCGAAGAGCCTGCATATCAAGTGTCTGACACAGCCAGACTATCAAATAACTGTCCTTTTAGAGGTGGTGTTAGCCCGAAAATCACATTTAATTGAACCATGTGGACCATTTGGTTAGTGACTAGCAAATGGAAAGTTAAACTAAAATGGTCAGTGGTATGATTCAACTCCCACAAGCACATGTTAAGATCATCCAGTAAGTGTGATTTATGGGTCATGACTTCATCATAGTGAAACTTATTATCATTAAGTGTGGTGGAAAAATACCCATACATAATCTGTTGTTAAAAAAGAATGCCTTAAATCTTCCTCGTGCTTAACCAGTTGAGGGACTAGCTCGACTAGTCGAAACCTGCTCGACTCGAAGTCCAGCAAATATGTATTTGAGATCCCTCGGACGCTCGATCAATTGAAGGGGTCCTTCGACCAGTCGAAGCCCTAGCTCGACCAGTCGAAGGTTACACAGATTGCGTAAATTTGAAGCGGTTTCCGAACTATTTTGAAGTCGGCGCATAAGGGGTGTTTCCTAAACTATAAATAGGAGTCTCTATGACATTTCTAAACAATTTTAAGGGGTTCCTAAAGGTTTTCTAAGGGTTTTAAATGCGTTCTAGGGTTATCAAAAGGGTATAAAAAGGGTGAGATTCGAAGTTGTTCGAATCGGGTAAGTCTTCTCTCTTTGTAATTTCTATTTATATAGTAGATTTCTGTCGCTTTGTGCCGTAGTTTTTTCCTTTTTACGTTAAATCTTTATGTTCTCTTGTGATTGCTTGGTGCTCTTAGATTGCTATCCTAGATCCATATCTGTGTGATTCCGCAGCACAAACCTCTAACATAATCAACGTAAGTGAGGCTATATTATAAAAGAAAATAGTTAAACAAAAAAAATAAAAATACAAAAGACAATATGCACATAAATTTACATGATTTGGTAATATGCTTACTCCACGAAGTAGTAATGTAGAATTTTTTTCTTTAGTGAAAATAAGAGAAATAAAAATATAAAGCTTATCTCTTCTCATTTGCATAAAAAAATTCCAAAAGATATATATATATATATATATATATATATATATATATATATATATATATATATATATATATATATATATATATATATATAATGAAATACCTCTTTCTACTTGTGATCCTCATCAGATAAGTGAATAGAAAGCGGGTGAAAAAGACTAATTCCTAGAGGAGTTGGGATTTATGAACACAAAACACAAGAAGAGGGATTGTTTCCTAGTAGAGTTTATGTCTCCACTCCATCGCTGTAACATTAGGACCGGCATACCGCATGTGCTAAAAATTCAAAAAAAAAAAGAAAAAAGAGCTAAAAGGCTAGAAATGAATACATTCAGGAATAATACAACTTGATTTGAAAAGTTCCGCCCCAAAGATTCTACTATGAGTTGAATTTCCCAGTGCATTTGGATAAGAGTGTCATAGCCTACAAGAGTACAAAATTTCTAACTAGACTCTACTTTGATACTTTGGGCTTAAATCATGTTATAGTTTTTCAACTTTCTAATGTTGACATCGTACGACAGCATAGGCAGTCCAAATCTCTAATCTGACCGAGCATGACTAATTTCACTGAGAATATGATAATATGTTATTAACCATGTGATATCATTCTTGAAAATTGGACCACTCATTATTTTATTTTTAACAATCCAGTTAAAAATAACTTTTGGCCATAGCCCATCCATCATGTGTCCCACATTAGGAGTGATCTTGATCATGGGGCTGATATGTAGAAGTGGGCATCAAGTCGAGTCAGACCGGAATGGGTTCAACTCAACTCGATCTGATTTTTCAAGAACTTGACTCGAACTCGATCTGATTCGAGACTGAATCTAGCAAGGCTGACTCGATCAGATCCGAATCCTTGCTGGCCTGACCCGAACTGAGTTCGACTCAATTTGGGAAACCGGATCAAGTTGAGTCTAGAGAGAGAGAGAGAGAGAGAGAGAGAGAGATACGTGGGTGCAGCACCTCCTTTGAGTAGAGAAAAAGGGGTTATGATTCGTTCGGTTCGAGACGAGTAGAGAGATGAGTAGTAAAAAGTAAAAAAAAATATATAAAAAACTTATATATAGGACCCGACTACATTGAGTCGGATCGGTTCAGATCGGATCCATTCGAATCGGATTTCGAATCGGATCGGATCGGATTGACCACGATCCGAACTCGATTCAATGTACGATCGGATCTGAGTAGTCCTACTCGATCCGGACCAATCCAGGCCTTCGGTTTAGTTCGGATCAAGTCGGATTCTACCCAGCTCTACCAATATGTCTCATTGGCCATTGCACAGATTTGACTAATACTATTTTTAGAGAGCCAGTTGATACTCCGTTGGAGTGTATTGGTTCATACGCGTGCACTCAAAAATTCTAATAATTGACTTGTATAACTCAAAGCAAAACCTTTCAAATAATTGGACACCAATATATGTGTACACACCCTACTGCTAGCACTTTCAGCTATGGATCGGTGTATCAATGTGAAAACTCTCATAAACTAAAGTCATCAATAGATTCTTTGTTTGAAGACAAACAGATTTGGAATTGTCTTTCATTTCAAAGCTTAACTTATATTCATACTGTATATTTGCTCCCAAACAATATAGCCGTCACTATCCTCTCACATCAATCGAACGAGCCTATTATGCATTCTCATTCAATGACAGCGAGCAAGTGACAAATCTTGTTTTGGGCAATTTCTTGACATGGAAATTTCTCAATAAATTTTCAATTTTAAAGTTTTCCTCAGAATAATATTGAAAAGTCTCTCCAAAATAAAAATATTTATTTCAAATTATTAAATATATGTATATTTACATAACAAATTCCTTCTTCTTTGTCACGCTGCCATCAGCTAGTTTTCCCATGTACATCAAACTATGTAGCAGCTTAAGTAGGAATTGTCAAAAGAGAAAGATCGACTTTGGTAGTACTCTGCTGAGTGTGACGGATGATACGCAAACCATAGTTTTAAAACTCGAAAATTTGACTCGACTCAGTGACCAACTGAGTCAGGTTGACTCGAAGACTTAATTTGACTCAACTCAATATTTAACAGTTAAACTCGGAATTTAATCACACTAATAGTAAACACGTAGAATATGAATATAAATACATGTAAGTCAGACTATTCCTGTCAAGCCAATTCTGAACCAAATCAGACTACTCAGCCAGTTTCATAATGACTCAGCTCAACTTGTTGAAGTGAATCACTAGGTTCCAGTCCTGGCCCGAGTGGTAGACTCTGAGGAGTTTCAACACAAGGTCTTGGGTTCAAAACCCATATGTGGTGAAATCTCACTATGGCGTGCGTGCATGTGTGGTGGGTGCGTGTGTAAAAAAATAAAATTAAATTAAAAATAAAAATAAAAATTGCAGACTACTCAGCCAGTTTCATAATGACTCATATCAACTTGTTGAGCTGAGTTACCGAGTTTTAGAACTATGTCGCGCTCATAGAAACTCAAGAAGATATTGCAGACTACTCAGCCAGTTTCATAATGACTCAGTTCAACTCGTTGAGCTGAGTTACCGAGTTTTAGAACTATGTCGCGCTCATAGAAACTGATGAAGAAATTGTAAACGTGATGCGGACCAAACACTAGGCTTCTTTTCTTATCTGACCGTTGCATTGCTGGGTTAAAAATGAAAGAATCCAATGATACTACTTCTACAAACAAGTGTCCAACAAATCAGACGTTGGGATGTTTCAATCAATCTGCTTTTGTGCTTGATTTTAAGTTTAGATGCTACCTTTATAATTTCTGCGTGCCTGTGCATCAAGAGGGGTTCGAATATCCATTGTTGTGTGGTATGAGTGAGTGGGTGGGTGTGGTGTGAGTACGTGTGTTGAATAAATAAAATCAGCTAAATTATTAAATTATTTGATAGCCTCCCTATGTATGACACTTTATACGCAGGCATTCAGAGATTGTACGTGTTGGGTGAATTAAACGGACGAAATTGTGGGGATCGCAGTTCCAAAATAAGATTGATTGAACCATCCCCTTTTATTTAGAAAGAACCATGGTATATTTTTCATCTTTAACCGTCCCTTAAATGTCCACCAGGACAGCAGTCAGGTAATTAAATAATCATAATTTTTGTTCTTGACGTATCTAAACTGGGATACGTATGACAATTTAGTTTGAATTACTTACATTCAACATACAATCTTTCAAAATCTTCAGGTGCACGCGTATCAACCATCACACTCTAACAGAGCATCATCCCTTTGGATTTTCAACACGCCGCCGTCCGCGCGGACTACGAGACTGGTAGAGGTGGAAGCGGATTGCATGGTGCGTTACACACCACCACCAAACTCGGTGGTGTGTTACGTCA
Organism: Magnolia changhungtana; assembly: GCA_030180095.1. Lineage (NCBI taxonomy): Eukaryota > Viridiplantae > Streptophyta > Magnoliopsida > Magnoliales > Magnoliaceae > Magnolia > Magnolia changhungtana. Next base: position 2,842,267 of record JASAUF010000162.1, read on the forward strand.
CCAAGTTTTGTGGGCCCTAAGATGATGAATGTACTATATCCACACCGTCCATCGATTTTAGGATATTAGTTTAGTGTATAAGACCCAAAATGGGATATATATAAGTATCAATTAGGCCACACCAAAGAAAGAGTGGAGAATGATTTCCACCGTTGAAAACTTCCTAGAGCCCACCATGTTGTTTAATTTCCATCCAGCCTGTTCAAAAGGTCAAGAAGACCTGGATGAAGGGAAAAAACAATATCAGATTGATCCAGAACTCCTTTGACCCCAAAGAAGCTTTCAATGGTTGACGTTCAATCCCCACTGCTTTATGTGGTGTAGTCCAGTTTAGATTTGAAACTCTCTAATTTTTGTCCCTGAGCACTAAAATGATCTCGCCAAATGGACAGACGGTTGGGATATAAAACATACATCATGGTGGGGCCTACAGAACTTGGTGACGTCAACACACTAGGGAGGTCGGTGGTCTGTGTCACACCACGCAATTCGCATCGAGAGAGAGAGGGGTTTTATCTTTTCGGATTTTCCAACACGCCACGCCACCATCCACGAGGACTTCTAGTCTGTCCCGCAACTCGAGTAGGGAGACAGGGAGAGAGAGGGAGGTGCTGCTGCTGACAAGGGTGGTAGCCGGATTGCGGGCAAATGGAAGACTGGGAGTACGCAAATACGGTATGTCATCTAAGTTAAGTTTGGCTAGAGGATCGTGTAACCTGGATTTTTAATCTAATCTTGATTTCAGCCGCCCCCAAGCCCTCCATGTATGATTCGCCGTAAAAAGCGGCATTTTAATTTTATTTTGTTTTATTTATTTTTGCATAATTGCAATTAGCAGTGTTTTTGGTTTTTCAAAAAACAAACTTAATTGCGTTTATGCAAAGGAAAGTGCTACGCGGAGGGCATGGGCCCCACTAAAATCGAACCAAAATTAGGATTAGACTTAATCGTGATTAGGAAGAATCACTCACAATTACTAGTGTTTTATATGCCATGGATCATACATTAGTGAATTAATCCATATTTTCTAAACTGTACATCATCTAATTGGTTTTTAAAAAACATAATACAAGCATAGGATGGATAGCATACGCATATTTTCTAACGCCATGAATGAGGTACTTCCTTTTTCAGATTGCTCCCTTCTTTTTTCGGGTGCAGTGATAACAATAGGCCGGGCAACCCGGTCCAATCAGGTCTATCCAATCTGGCCTTGCAGGGCCACGGCTAGGGTCCCAAAAGTTGGCCCAACAGGCTAAGCTTGATTTGTAGGCCCAATCACAGGCTGGCTCAGGCCTATTTTAATGACCCGGCATGGTCCACTCATCAAGTGGGCCATAGGTATTCATAAAGAATACTTAGCGGGGTTAAGTTTCAATGATCCTAACCATTTATGCATGGACATGTCATAGATCAAGGCCAAGAGCAAGTGTAGGGTAAGGACTTTGAGGACTAAGGCTTGGGTTGGAATGTTAGGTCCTATGGTGACGCTTGTGCTTAAAATTTAGGTTCGTTTAATAACTGGGCTGGACTTGGACTTCATGTTGGAGCCCATTGGAGGTCTGATCTGGCCTGGTCCATTTAGGCTTTTAAAGGGCATTTTTCAGGTATCTTGCATGATGGGCTCTAACCATGCATAATCATCACGGAACGGGCACAGGCCTGTTCGTTTCAGCCCGCGATGGGCCTGACCAAACTCAACGTAGGTTTCACTTTATAGGACGGACGGGCATGAACAGACCCAGCCCGGCCCATTCATCACACCTTACGCTAGGCATGCATTTGTTTCAATCCAAACGGCAGTAATTTGGGGCTCTTTGTAGATAGAGCATTACCCAAATATTCACTTTGACTTAGACGATCTTAACCTGATACCAGCCGATGAATCCTGACCATACTATTTTCTTTTAACCCTGCATTTGAACTACTACCAATTGGATGGTCCTGATCATCGATTGATCAATGTGGTTCGCGTGATATGTTCCATCCACAGTATATCACATGGTTTGAACCGTCTGGATTGACATACATTTGACTCAACGCACAAAACATTCGAGCCCCCTGTAAATCAAGGTGGCCCAACAAGAGTTTACTCAGTAGGCAATCCGCTTTGGAGATATTACGGTGTGGCCCACCTTTCTCGTCCGTACGTCCTGCACGGGTAACACCAGAGGGAACCCCACAGCGTGATGATCTAGATCGTTTATCTAGAAGGTGCCATCGTGTATATTTTCCAACTTACTTTGTATGGACGGTTAGATCTGGAATGAGTGAAAATTTTGTCATTTGGTCCATAAATAATACAAATGAACGGTCTAGATCACCAGGCAGTGCAGAAGCGACATGTGGATTAGGTGAGCCTTTCAACAATGAGGCGCGCTCATTTGCTCTGTTTTCACCACTACTTGTGGTGGTGGGCCGTCATGGGGGCCGCGCGATTTGTGATGTAGATCCACCCGATCCACTGGATGCGCCCTTTGATGATAGACCATTTGGCCAAAATTAGCCCGGATGGAAACTTTGGTGGACCACACTTCAGGTAGCAATTTAGAAGGGGCGGCCAACAAATAAAAAGATCCGGGAGAATTTTACGGTCCACCATGTTGTATGCATGCCATCCAATCCATTCATCAGCTACATCTCACAAAGGTTAATAGACAACATAAATAAAATTATCTCCAATTCCAGGTGTCCCACACCACGTGAATTTAGTACTTTTAGGCCTGATTTTACATTATTCCCTGTATTATGGTCTACCTATGTTTTAGATCTGTCTAGTTTTTAATTCATACAGTGAGAACTGAGGTGTAAAACATGATGGATGGTGTGGATCTGACAAACACATCTCGTGTACTCACAAGAGCATGACACTACCACAAGTATACGAAAGTGCCTTATCAAGTCTTTCTTCAAATGAAAGCAGAACTTCTACCCGCCAAAACGGCCTATTTCTTCGAGCATAATAATTTATAAAAATTCAAATTCAACACCGATAGGTCTTGGTTTCTTTAGCAGAGTTAACATGTAATAATGTAGCTGAGCTTTGTAATTACTCGCAAGCATTCAAATATTGTTCACGGGCGATGCATTAACTCAAACTAAGCAGAATAGATTCTTGATTTCACTATCGACTTTAATGAGTATAAAAATCAGATCAATTCAGCAACTCAAACTTTAACCGTCGATTTTTTAAAAAATTATTTAATATATGTCCACCAATCTAATAGTCAGCTAATTATCGAATAAGGGCTTGTATGTATGTGTGTATAAGTTAACTAATGCACATGTTATCACACATGCCTGCATAACAAACAAGCGTAGCATCCAAGCCTTCCATTAAAAGTGTACCACTATTTAAATTACTTTTTTATTTTATTTTTTACACACACTCACTATTTAAATTACCTGTCACACAAGAATCAGGTTGGTCAACTAATCATGTGTGCTTCAATTGGCTGATAAAAAGTACTGTTCTGAGAAATCAACCACTTATTTTTAATATCGTGGCATAGGTATTTTAGGCAGTAGCATGTAGAAGGTGAGGTTTACATGATGGACGGCTTGGGTGTTTCACATGTGTGGCATGCTTACGTATGTGCATTAGATGATTAGCAAAGCTCTCAGATAATAGTTATTTTTCAATTGTAGCTTATTCATTTAAAATGGATTGTAATTTAGACTCTTTAATTTGAGCTATTTGTATGCCATGTGAGAAATTAATTGATGGCTAGCAAATGGTGAGTGGCCAAATTTCAAGGGAAGAGTAAATAGAGAAATGTGACCTCTTGTACTGTGCTCCATCTGCAATTGATTTAGAGGTTTCAACCGTCTAGATTTCCTTACAGAGCCGTCATATGTACAGTTTTGAAGAGTCTGAAAATGGTAGTGAACTATTTATGGAGTCTAACGTTCAATCATTTCAACAAATATCGCCGAGATTTCTTAGTAATAATATTGAAGAAAATATATTAAATGATATTATCATAATATAATAACAAGATGTTTCAAAATATCAGTTAATTTTAAGGATATGTTGTTTTTATTGTGATAATATTGCAATATTAATTACTGATGAAGTAGTAGACCTGAAGGTATTTGCCTTGTACAAACAAGCACACATACACATATATAAACATATAAACTTTATTTCTAAATTTATAATAAATATTTATAATAATAATTATTATTATTTTACTCTTTTTTTTAATGAAAATTTTTCAATAATATTCTAAGAGAAACTTTGTTTTCAACAAAATTTTGTCGAACAGATATGATCAATCGTGGGAGTGAGTCTCCGGTGGACCTGCACAAAAATAAGAAGATGTAGACAACTGGAGGAGCTAATGACGACTGTGGATCCTCCAATGCCTAAGTCAGGTAGGTAAACTCGGATTAAAATGCTTGAGTTTGGGTTTTTTTGCCTTTAACTCCCTTCGATTGGAGTGGGGTCATTTATAAGGTTTGTTAGGTGGTGTCAAGACCTGTATATCCTTGTGAGATTTACGGGATACGAATTTATCTTCAAAAGTACACGATGTCAGTCAGCATAATTTAGGAAAGCGGCTGGCAACCTCTCCTCTGAGCGAAAACTCTATCCGTCTCTTCATTTCCGGGCTGAAAATTAGAAACTGCTTGTTAAGCCCACCTTGATTGGCATGATTTTCGGATAGGATCATTACAAATCTTTTCTTTCCTGTTTTGAGGCGGGATTCTCTTCAAGATTTTCGCATCACCTGTGGTTGTGGTTGATCTGATTAGCTCAAATGTGTTGGGAGCGTTGCACAAAAACCTTAGAATCTCGCCTCCTAAAAACACTAGAATTATGGGTGTAATCAAGCAATGAAATAAATCAAAGTACAAACCATACGACACGAGATTTTACGTGAAAAACCCTCAAAGAGGTAAAAACCACGAGATCTAGTCCAGAGTAACAATTCACTATGAAGTAGAACGTTACAACCGGTCACAAGCACACACCGCTTGAATCAAACCTTTTTCACTCACGTAGGAGTAGATGAATAATAAGAGAATAAAACGAAGAGATCTCACCAATCACGAGGACGTAGAAACGCTGAGACGTCGACTGCGTAGTAGATCACCTCTACGAGCAGAATCCTCCTTTCCACAAGCTTCCTCTCTCTTCTCTCTCTCTCTCTCTCTCTCTCTCTCTCTCTCTCTCTTCACTTTAGGAAGCCTTAGCATATTCTAGAATAGCCCTAGGGACCCCTATTTATAGTTTAGGAAACTCCTTTCCGCACCTCTGCAAAAATCGCCTCAAATTTATGCAATCCGCACCGAATCTGGACCGAATTTGCGTAACCCTCAACTAGTCGAACCAGGGCCTCAACTGGTCGAGTCAGGCCCGCTTGCTGGACTTTGAGTCGAGCGACCCTCGACTGGTCGAGCAGGCCCCTTCGACTTGTCGAGCAGTGCAGTCTAACGAGATTTAGGACATCCGAGCTTACAACCTCTCCTCTAAACTGAGGAGGAAAAACTCCATCAAATCTCCCCCTTTCCGACTCAGGAGGAATTCGCCTTCTTCAAGTCAGCTAGATTTTTACAAACCTCAAACATGCCCTTGAGCAATGCCTTGGTCATTATGTCTAACCCATTATCGTCCGTGTGGACCTTCTCAAGCTATAACACATTATGTTCCAAAGTATCCCTGATTCAGTGATACCGAATCTCTATATACTTCGACTTGGAGTGCTGACTTGGATTCTTACTCAAGTGTATAGCACTTTGACTATCGCAATAGACCACGTGTTGCTCCTGCTTCAAGCTAAGTTCCTGTAGGAATCTATTCATCCAAAGTATTTCTTTACATGCTTCTGTGACCGCAATATACTCGACCTCTATTGTCGACAATGCTACTACCTTTTGTAGCTTGCTCTGCCAAGAGACCGCCCCCCCTACAAATGTGAACATGAACCCTGATGTAGACTTCTTGGAGTCTATGTCACCTATCATATCTGCATCTGTGTAACCTTCTAACACATGTTTTCCATCACCATAGCATAGGCTCAACTTGGATGAGCCTCTTAGATACCGCAGTATCCATTTCACATTTCGCCGATTCATCTCCTTTCCTTTTTCCTTTCTTATCATTTTTATTTCTTATAACCCAAATATTTTTGCTAGGATTAAGAAGATACCGGCTGACAACACTAACTGCATATACTATGTCTGAGCATGTACATACCATAGCATACATCAAACTTCTACCGCTGACGTGTAGGGTATTTTCCTCATCTCATCTACCTTTGCCTTCGTCTTTGGACACCGTTTGTCGCTCAATTTGAAGTGATCATTCAGTGGAGTACTGACCAGCTGCGCTGCATTCATATTGAACTACTTTAGGACTTTCTCAATATACCGCTCTTGTGACAACCAAAGCTTTCTGCTGCTTCTGTCACGGGTTATCTTCATTCCTAGGATCTGTTTAGCCGGGCCTAAGTCTTTCATCGCAAACAACTTTTTCAACTCCTGTTTTAGCCTGTCAATCTTCTTGATGTCTTTACCCATGATGAGCATGTCATCAACGTATAATAACAGAACTAAGAAATCACCATCTGAGAACTTCCACGTGAACACATAGTGGTTCGACTCCATTCTGTCATATCCATACTTTAACATAAACGAGTCGAACTTCTTGTATTATTGCCTTGGAGCTTGTTTCAGCCCATACAAGCTTTTCCTTAGCCTACACATCATATGCTCTTTGTCCTTGACTTCGAACCCCTCTGGTTGGTGCATGTAGATCTCTTCTTCCAGGTCACCATGGAGAAAGACAGTTTTAACATCTAACTGCTCTATCTCCAAATCCATGCTAGCTGCCAACCCAAGCAACACCCGTATGGATGTCATCTTCACCACTGGTGAGAATATTTCATCAAAGTCTATACTTTTCCTCTGACTAAACCCTTTCACTACAAGTTTGGCCTTGAACCTTGTTTGTGAATTCTTCTGCTCAATCTTCTGCTCAATCTTCTTTCTGAACACTCACTTATTGCTCAGAGCTTTCTTGCCCTTAGGCAATTTCACCATACCACGGGTGTGGTTCTTATGTAAGGATTCCATCTCCTCTCGCATAGCTTTCAACCACTCCCCTTTATGCTCGTCGACTAGGGCCTCAGAATAATCTTATGGCTTTCCTTCATCAGTGAGCATAATGTACTCAAGCGGCAAGTACCTCTTGGACGGGTGTCTGTCCCTAGATGTCCTCCTCACCTGTGGCTCAACAGGTGGATCAAGTGGGGCCTACTCCCTCAGTCCATTTTCTGTAGGAACTCCCTTGTCTTCTGCACCTTGTTGTACTCTCCCTTCATTAGGCATCACAGGAGGAGTAACCGGATTCATGTCCTCTAGCTCACCTGAACTAGCTGAGACTTTTCTGGCTTACAAATGTCTTCTATACATTGATCTTCAAAGAATACCACATCTCTGCTCCTGAAGAGCTTCTTCTCGGTTGGATCCCACAATCTGTAGCCGAACTTTTCATCACCATACCCCGAGAACACACATTGCCTGATCTTCGTATTTAGCTTGGACCTCTCGTCCTTTGGTACGTGAACGGATGCCCTGCGTCCAAACACCCTGAGATGACTGTACGATGGATCTTGTCCAGTCCACACCTTCTTAGGTACTTCTCCATTCAACGAGGCTGATGGAGACCTGTTTATCAAATATACTGTCGTAAGCATTGCTTCTCCCCAGAACATCTTGGACAACTTTGCATAGGATAACATGCATCTGATTCTCTCTGCAATGGTGCGATTCATTCGTTCAGTCACGCCATTATGCTGGGGGGGTCTTGGGAATCGTCTGTTCATGCCGTATACCTAGGGACTTACAATACTCATGGAAGTCACCAATGTATTCACCACCATTGTCAGTGCAGATGCACTTTAATGATCTCTCTCTCTCTCTCTCTCTCTCTGAGTTAGCTTGTTAGTACACATCCATGTTAGTACACACACTCCATGTTAGCCACCCCCACTAGGGATCGATATCAAGACCTCAAGTGTTGAAATGAGCTATCTCCACTTAGTTTGCCAGTTGAGTTATGGATCTAGGTGTGATTTACCTCTCTCTCTCGACCATAGCAAAAAAGCATTTTAAACACACCAAAGACATCGTCCTTGGATTTCAAAACATAAACCCAAACCCTCCTAGATGCATCATCTATAAAAGTGACAAAATGCAATGCCCCACCCAAGGTTTTTATCCCTATAGGAGCACAAATATCAGAATAAACCAAATTTAATGCATGCAATTTATTAACATGAGAAGCAGATTTAACAAATGAAACTCTATGCTGTTTCCTTGATAAACAGCCAATACAGGTTTTGCGAGGTATACCTGTCATTTCTGAAAGGAGCCGCTTCTTCGCTAGTAGCTAAAGTCCTTTTTCACTTATCTGGCCTAAACGCTTGTGCCACTTGTCAATAGCTGAATCTTTCGCTGCGTTTAACCCATTCTTGTATACACTGACACTTACCTTGTAAAGGGTGTAACACTAATTCCCTCTAGCCGCGATCAACGAACCCTTGATGAGCTTCCAGCGCCCACCAACAAATCGGCTTTCATAGCCATCATCATCCAACCTTCCCGTCGACAACAAGTTGAGGTGAAGGCCTGGAATGTGCCTCACATCTCTGAGAACTAATGCGTAGCTCACATCGGTCTTCATATAAATATCACTGACCTCTACGATCTTCGATACGCCAGAATTTCTCATTTTCACGGTCTCAAAGTCACCCGACCTGTAGCTTGTGAAGAAATCTCTGCGTGGAGTCGCATGAAATGAGGCTTCCGAATCTATCACCCAATCGGTGCCCTGACTCGTAGCTGTGAGACAAATATCATGATCTGCTAAAAGAATAACTACCGCAGTGGAGTCTGATTCATCTTCCTTCTCATTTCCTTTTCTTTTCTTGTCATTCTTCTTCTTATGACATTCATGCTTGTAGTGGCCCTTCTTACCACAATTCTAGCATTCAACATCCTTCCTGACACTCGACTTGCCTCTTGATTTATCTCGGGCATTCCCGCCCTTTCTGTTTTTTCATCTTCCCCGATCTTGTGTCACAAGGGCCTCTTATTGAGTAGACCCCTGAGACTTCTTCCTTGTCTTTCATGAACACCTTTCTGTCTGGCGCGGAGTTACTCAGAGACACCACCAATGTTTCCCAACTGCCAGGCAATGAGCTAAGCAATAATAAAGCCTGTAGTTCATCGTCTAAGACCATCTTCATAGCAGAGAGCTGGTTCAATATGTTGCTAACCTCATTCATGTGCTCAGCCACTGAACCACCATCTTTGAACTTGAGATTCACAAGTCATTTTATCAGAAAAAACTTATTGTCGGCTGTCTTCCTCTCATATAACCCTTTTAATTTCAGTCATAGGCTAGCGGTTGAGGTCTCCCTAAACACATGGTGGAATACAGAATCGTCCAATCATTGTCTAATATACCCTACCGCCTTCCGGTCCAACTTCTGCCAATCATCATATGATATATCATTTGTCTTTGCTGATATGCCTAGAATTGAAGCATACAAGTCCTTGCAATAAAGCAAGTCCTCCATCTTAGCCTTCCATTTGGTTCAGTTAGAACCATTGAGACTGATCATCCTTGATGAGCCACCTTCCATAATTCAGAACTGATCTCACTCTATTTAACCAACCTGGACGCTCTAATACCACTTTGTTGGGAGCGTTGCACAAAAACTTTAGGATCTCGCCTCCCAAAAACACTAGAATTATGGCTGTAATAAAGCAAGCAATGAAATAAATCAAAGCACAAAGCACACGACACAAGAGATTTTACGTGGAAAACCCTTGAAGAGGTAAAAACCATGGGACCTAGTCCAGAGTAACAATTCACTATGAAGTAGAATGTTACAACCGATCACAAGCACACACTGCTTGGATCAAACCTTCTTCAGTACTCATGTAGGAGTGGATGAACAATAAGAGAATAAAACAAAGTGATCTCTTCGATCATGAGGACGTAGAAGCGCTGAGACATCGACTCGCAGTAGATCACCTCTACGAGCAGAATCCTCTCTCTCTCTCTCTCTCTCTCTCTCTTCCTCTAGAATCACTTTAGGAAGCCTTAACATACCCTAGAATAGTCATAGGGATCCCTATTTATAGTTTAGAAAATTCTTTTCCGCACCTTTGCGAAAACCGCCTCAAATTTATGTAGTCCGCATCAAATTCGGACTGAATCTGCGTAACCCCCGACTAGTCAAGTCAGAGTCTCGACTGGTCGAGGCCAAAAAACATGACTTGCTGGACTTTGAGTCGAGCGACCCTCGACCGGTTGAGCAGGCTCCTTTGACCGGTCGAGCAGGCTACTCGACCAGTCGAGCAACGCAGTACAACAAAATTTAGGACATTCGTAATGCACAACCTCTCCTCTTAACTGAGGAGGAAAAACCCATTAGAATGATGATTCTTCCGACCCGATCGAGCTTTGTGCTTAAACAGCTCAACTCAGAGCACATTTCTTCATCGGGAGAATCACTCACTATATCTTCTGAATTTTGTGTTCTATCAGTTTGGAAAGCTAGTCCTAATCTTCTAGTCGGCTTAGTTCCTAGATAATTTTTTTATGATCAATTAAACTTTTCGCACAATGAAATAATTCGATTTCTCCCAACAAACTTAAAATTAAAAAAATTATCTAAAATGACATTTGTCACTGTGTAAACATCCATCCTTGCAACTTGGAGGGACCATTCTAAAGAAGATCCAAGTACCACCCACGAGCCATGGATCTAACTCAGGGACCACATGACCCCCAATACAAAACTCAACGCGACAATGTAAATAAGCCCCGCAGGCGGACTTATTCAGTCCTGAGTTGAGTTGTGAATCAGCTGAGTTGGAGGTGACTGACTATATACGAATCAGGCGGAGTCACCCAGTTAAGTTCAGACCCAGTCTGAGTCGACTCAGATGAGTCGCAAGGAACTCGTCCAGAATCTTAAAACCTTCCTTGCGTTCTTCTAAAAATTGATAATTAATGTATGTGGACGATTTAAAGTTGTTGGGGACCATGGGTCCCATGTCTTAAAGCCTTACTCCTCCAGCAACATTCCCGGTATCACAACATCATTAATCTATAGAAATTCCTTTGAGTACCCACGTGTCAAAAGATGCATCATTTTACTTTTATTAATCAAGAAATCATCACCAATGTTGAAGAAACCCATGTTATAATGAGCGGAAATAAAAACAAGCCGACTAAATGGACACCAACCAGATCATACTCGATACATCCACACCGTACAGGTGTCATACATTAGGATGATGATGACACCCATCCAATATTGTGAGCCCATCATCATGGAGACTCCAAAAAATTAGGATGATGCACCCATCCATTCAATGGACATCGATCGGTGCCGACAGTTAGAACTTCCCAAAAGATGCAGATAGTGGGCCTTGATCCATCCACCTGTACGGCTAAGATGATCCAGTTATCAAATACAGGCAATAATTCCTCTCTTATTTTAGGACCACTTTAGCCCTAAAAACCTAGGCACGATGCAATGCTCCCTACAAAGCCTACAAACAACCAAACCCACCTAATGAAATAATTAATTAAAGGATTATATTAATTTAATTAGAGCTTTATTAGCTGCTTTTGCTATTTTTTTCATGGTTTTGTTGTCTCAAAGGTTCAAAATACACATTCAAAGATGACCAAGAGACAAACAAGTACACTATCTTTGTTACATGTCGATCCGACCAATCTCTTTTCCGTTTACATGTGGGGCCCCATTTAGACAACAAAGGCATCTATTTCTAGCCGTTGATGTTTGTGTTTGGAGGGTAGCCCTAGGTTTTGAGCCTGTGACCCTTAGATATCTATGATCTTTGCATCCTAATCACTAATGATATAAAAAACACTCACCAACCGTGAGAATCCTCTTGCGAGGATTGCTAGAATATACCACCTATGGCCGGTGGACATGCACGGACTTTAACCTTTCGATCTAGGGTTATATTTCAACTATCATCATCAATTTGTCGATTGACATTGTCACTAAAAGGTGGGGCTGAAGTTGGATTCTGGTTGCTAATCTAATGAAACTATCCTTTATCTGGGCATGGGATGGGTAATGAGTTTGAAAGACTCCCACCGAGAGAGTCATGATGTTATAATGGAATGATACAAACTGATTTTGAGAAGGGATACACCATGGATTGGGGATGGATGAAGGGAAAAAAATGGCTCTTAAAATTAGATTGTTTTAACCCTTCGATCATTTGACTCTTTTACTTTTAAGATGACATTTCCCTAATCATGTTTTATTTCTTTTTCCACAATCATGCTTTTTTTCGCCCACATCCTACACACACCCATGCACTCAAACCATAACATGTACTCAAACTTATGATCTTGTGTTGCATCTCTTGTTAGCAAGGACCCGAAAAAACCATGTTGAAATGCAATGAACGTATCATAGATATGTCCCACCTATTCTCAAAAGAACCTTTTGGAAAGGCCATATGGCGTCTTCTTAATTAATGCTTTTCCCAATACATGAGAAGAAATCTTTCTCATTGAGAAAACCCTCTCTCCTCTTTCCTCACTCTTGCTAGCACAAGGAAATATCCTTTTGAGGCTCCCTGAAATTGTGGAAATATATGAAAAGCTATTATTGCCTTTAAAATGATGCCTTGCACTTGACACATAAAAGATAATCATTTTGCTATTGGTAAAATGTCCCTCACCTAAATCCAACGTGAATAGCCAATACCCCTAATAAAACTCCCGGTATATGCTATTGCAAAATAGGAAGGTATATCATATATGTATTCTAGCAAATCTCTCTCTTTTACTATGCTTTTAAACACATACTATGATTTGGCCATGGATTGTATCTCATACAGTCTTTGACGCATTTCATCAAATGTCAATGAAAAAAATGCCACGTAAGCATTTCATGAATAGGGTACTTACAGTGAAAAAGTAAAGATTTTCAATATGAAATAGCCATTTTGTCGTTTTCACCGTGGGTCCTGTGCGTGCATTCCTGTAACTTTTTCATTGCCACTCAATGGAATACCTGCAACGCCGTTGGACGCAATCCATACTCTTGTGATGCTGTCTACCGATATCAGATGCCTGGCTGTGATAGGACTGAACTCGTCATCAGTCAATCCTAAAATCACATGCGAATAAAACAATTCAACGGACAGTAGAAATTGACCACTCGTCTAAATTTGAGGAACGCATGTGCCCCTACCAATATTAGATCAGCCCCATTTTAAAAAAAAAAATTAAAAAAACGGCATCCATTTAGTGGAGAAGGCAGATGGGTGGATCCAACGTCATCCATGCGTGCACTTACGTTTCTCCTTCTACTTGAGGACCCTGGCAATTGTCAGCACGGTGAAGGATCTTGCTGTAAACGGTGATATCACCGTACCGTGGCCCAGCGAGCTATTTCTGTCTTTCGATCGTTCATCTGCTGGGCCATACCATGCATGGCCATGTGCCAAAAACTATGCTGGTCTGGAGGGATAGTGAGAAAGATTACCGTCTTCTTGAAGTAATGAAAATCTTGAATCCATGAGGATATATTTTTGAATTTATAAGAAAAAAATTCAGAATTTTATTAATCAATAATTGTGTAATGTGTATGTCTCAATTACACCATTAATTAAGAAATAAAAATAAAAATTTATAACTATAAAAAAAATAAAATTCTAATTCTAATAAAAGTCCCAATTCTAGTAAAATTCTTCTAAAGAAATTTCGTTTGTGGGTCGGTTCACCCTGAATGGCCCATTACGGTAAAGATTGACAGGTTGTGCGTCCCATAACAATACCCAGATCGAAAGTTATGAATGGTTTATGGTTCATCTTCTTTTGGTCCAACCATGCTAGGAATGTATCTGTGCCACGTCTTACATCAGACCACTCAACTTGGAAAAAATTAACTCTTCATTGACTTATTTAAGGGACTCGCTCATGATACTTAAATAATTTCTTGCACTGATATTTATGAGCATTTTCCTTTTACTTTACATTAGGCTTTTGAGCTGACTCAACACGTGTACTTATGCTCTCCTTAACTTGGACCAGTATGGATTAGTTCCTTCACTTATGCCTAAAAGATCTCACAGTCTTTTTGATAATATGGGCAATTAGACAGACTTACCCCTAAGACAATATCAATGTGCATGATTTTGTATGTTTCTCATTGGAGGTAACTTATTGGAAGTTTATCAAGCCTAATTGCCTTGAACTCTTGTAACATTGGTTTCAAATCCTCTAGAATGTTCACGAGTTTCTCATCTTTTTTCCTTTCAACTAATGCATATATATCTCTCATCTCTTTAAATTTTTGGCGAAATCTTGTTCGGTTATGAGAGACCATCCCTAGGGGCGAGGATAATGTTTCTATCATCTTTAATAAATATAAATATATTATCTCGACTTGCATCAACATTATATTGCCATGATCCATCAACCAACATCTGACAAACTTCCATGTCAGCTATGTCACACATTACTTCATCATTATAATATTTATCAATGAAAAATGATATACAACATTATTTGGTTACTTTTGTTTTATTGATCTCCTTGATCCATCTAATCGTATATGGAGAAGGATGCTTTTATGTTTTCAATTGTAGTTTTTCCACCATTGTTTTCAATATGATATTATCGTTGCTCCTGACATCGATGATTACATTACAGATTTTCTTTAGTTTATAGTATACTTTTTAGTTTATAGTATACCTTGTTCGAAACATGTTGTGACACTATAAATTTATTTATACCTTTGGCACGTACAACGACTTCCTCGTGATCTAAGTAGTAACCTACAATTTATCATTATTGGATGGTGGCTTGCAATTCATTACTAGTGTCGCACCACGAACATGATAATAATAAGCTCCATCGCCGATCTTATATTGCTTATTATTACAAACATGAACCTGTCTTATGGCTCTCGTCAAATGGTGATTGCCACTTGCAATCCTTGCATGGCTTGCGGATTTTCCTTATAGAAAGCTTAAAATGTTGTCGTTGTTATACGATTATTCCCTAAAGCACGAAAGCTTCAAATGTCATTGTTGTTATAGGATTATTTCCTGAAACACCGTACATGAGATTGTTATTTACACATTCCTTTGATGCCATTGTCTCAAGGAAAAGCTTCGCTCTGATGCCAACTGATGTAAAGAAGAGTATAAATGAATAATGAGAAATATCATCGTCTTCCTCAAGTGATAAAAATCTTGAATAGACAATAGCATTTTCTTGAATCCACAATATAATAATAATTATTATTATTAATCAATGTGTTGTTGGGGGCCTTACATAAAACCTTAGGATCTAGCCTCCCGAAACAAACTAAAATTATGGATAATAAAGCAATGAAATAAATCAAAGCATAAATCACACACCACACAAGAGATTTTTACGTGGAAAACCCTTAAAGAGGTAAAAACCACGGGACCTCATCCAAATCAACAATCCACTATGAAGTAGAACGTTACAACCTTCTTCACTCACACAGGAGTGGATAAACAATAAGAGAATAAAAGAAAAACGGAGAGATTTGACCGATTACGAGGACGTAGAAGTGTTGAGATATCAAGTGCACAATAGATCACCTTTAGGAGCAGAACCTCCATTCCACAAGCTTCCTCTCTCTCTTTCTCTCACACCTTTGATAATCCTAAACCCTTTAGCAAATCCCTTGTAAAGCTTTAGGAAACCCTCTTGTCATACTTAGAAAGCCTTAGGTACCTCATATTTATAGTTTAGGAAACTCCCTTTCGTATCTTTGTTGCGAAAGGACTCAAAATCTGCAATCTGCACAAAATCACGGAACGAATCTGCGTAACCACGACCAGTCGAGACAAGGCCACGACCGGTTGAGCGCCACCCACGACCGGTCGAGCACCTCCTTCGACCGGTCGAGCACCCTGGAGAAAAATAGCCCAAAGTCGCTGGACTTTGAGTCGAGTTAGGGCTCGACTCCACGATTGGTCGTGCACCAGCCCTCGATTGGTCGTGTAAGACTCACGACCGGTCGAGCACGGGAAAAAAACCCCATCAAATCTCCCCCTTTTTCACCCAGGAGGGATTTACCTTCTTCAAGTTAGCTTGGTTTCTACAAACCTCAAACTTGCCCTTAAGCAAAGCCTTAGTCATCATGTCTGACCCATTATCGTCCGTGTGGACCTTCTCAAGCTGTAACACCTTCTGTTCCAAAGTATCTCTGATCCAGTGATACCAAATCTCTATGTGCTTTGACTTGGAATGCTGACTTGGATTCTTGCTCAAGTGTATAGAACTCTGACTATCGCAATAGACCACGTGCTCCTCCTACTTCAAGCTAAGTTCCTGTAAGAATCTCTTCATCCAAAGCACCTCTTTACATGCCTCTGTGACCGCAATGTACTCGGCCTCTGTCTTCGACAATGCTACGACCTTCTATAACTTGCTCTGTCAAGAAACTGCTCCCCCTACAAACGTAAACATGAACCCTGATGTAGACATATTGGAGTCTATATCACCTGCCATATTTACATCTGTGTAGCCTTCTAACACATGTTTACCGTCACCATAGTATAGGCTCAACCTGGATGAGCCTCTTAGATACCGTAGTATCCATTTCACTACTGCCCAATGATTTTTGTCAGGATTGGCAAGATACCGGCTGACAACACCAACCGCATATGCTATGTCTGGGCGTGTACACACCATAACATACATCAAACTTCTTACAGCTGACGCGTAGGGTGTCTTCTACATCTCTTCCACCTCTGCCTTCGTCTTGGGACATTGTCTGTCGCTCAATCTGAAGTGACCATCCAGTGGAGTACTGACCGTTTTTGCTGCATTCATATTGAACCGCTCAAGGATTTTCTCAATATACCGCTCTTGTGACAGCCGAAGCTTCCTGCTGCTTCTATCACGGGTTATCTCCATTCCTAGGATCTGTCTAGCCGGGCCTAAGTCTTTCATCGCAAAAGACTTGTCCAACTCCTGTTTCAGCCTATTGATCTTCTTGATGTCTTTTCCCATGGTGAGCATATCATTAACGTATAACAGCATAACTAAGAAATCACCATCTGAAAACTTGCGTGTGAACACACAGTGGTCCATCTCCATTCTGTCATACCCATGTTGTAACATGAACGTGTCGAACTTTTTGTACCATTGTCGTAGAGCTTGTTTCAACCCATACAAGCTCTTCCTCAGCCTACACACCATATGCTCTTTGCCCTTGACTTTGAACCCCTCTGGTTGGTGCGTGTAGATCTCTTCTTCCAGGTCACCATAGAGGAAGGCAGTTTTAACATCTAACTACTCTATCTCCATATCCAAGCTAGCCGCCAACCCAAGCAACACCCGTATGGATGTTATCTTCACCATTGGTGAGAATATCTCCTCAAAGTTTATACCTTTTCTCTGACCAAACCCTTTCATTACAAGTCTGGCCTTGAACCTCGTCTGTAAATTCTTCTGCTCAACCTTATTTCTGAACACCCACTTGTTGCTCAAAGATTTCTTACCCTTAAGCAATTTCATCATATCATAGGTGTGGTTCTTATACAAGGATTCCATCTCCTCTTGCATAGCTTTCAACCACTCCCCCTTATGCTTGTCGACTAGGGCCTCAGAATAATCTTCTGGCTCTCCCCCATCAGTCAGCATAATGTACTCATGCGGCGAGTACCTCTTGGACAATTGTCTGTCCCTAGATAACCTCCTCACCTGTGGCTCAACAGGTGGATCAAGTGGGGGCTGCTCCCCTAGTCCATATTCTTAAGAAACTCCCTCATCCTCTGCACCTTGTTGTACTCCCCCATCATTAAGCACCACAGGAGGAATAATAGGATCCATGTTCTCTAGCTCACCTGAACTAGGCTGGTTCTTCTTTGACTTGTCAATGTCTTCTATACACTGATCTTCAAAGAAAACCACATCTCTGCTCCTGACGAGCTTCTTCTCGGTCGGATCCTACAATTTGTAACCAAACTTTTCATCACTGTACCCCGAGAACACACACTGTCTGCTCTTCATATCGAGCTTGGACCTCTCGTCCTTTGGTACGTGAATGGATGCCCTGCATCAAAACACCCTGAGATGACTGTACGATGGATCCTGTCCAATCCACACATTCTCAGGTACTTTTCCATTCAATGGGGTTGATGGAGACCTATTTATCAAATACACTGCCGTGTGCATTACTTCTCCCCAAAATGTCTTAGGCAATTTCACATGGGATAACATGCATCTAATTCTTTCTACAATGGTGCGATTCATTCGCTCAGCCACACCATTATGCTGAGAGGTCTTGGGAACCGTCTGTTCATGTCGTATACCTAGGGACTTGCAATACTCATGGAAGTCGCCAATGTATTCACCACCATTGTTAGTGCGGATGCACTTCGATGATCTACCTATCTTTCTCTCTCGACCATAGCATGAAACAATTTAAACACACCAAAGACTTCGGCCTTGGATTTCAAAGCACAAACCCAAACTCTCCTAGATGCATCATTTATAAAAGTGACAAAATACAATGCCCCACCCAAGGTTTTTGTCATCATAGGACCACAAACATCAGAATAAACCAAATCTAATGCATGCAATTTATTAATTTGAGAAGCAGATTTAACAAATGAAACTCTCTATGTTGTTTCCCTAATAAATAATCAAGACAGATTTTGAGAGGCATACCTGTCACGTCTGGAAGGAGCTGCTTCCTTGCTAATAGTTGAAGCCCTTTTTCACTCATGTAGCCTAGAAGCCTGTGCCGCATGTCAATATCTGAATCTTCCGCTACGTTCAACCCATCATTGCACACACTGACACTTGCCTTGTAAATGGTGCAATACTTCTTTCCTCTGGTTGCGATCAACGAATCCTTGATGAGCTTCCAGCGCCCACCAGCAAACCGGCTTTCATAGCCATCATCATCTAACCTTCCCGTCGACATCAAGTTGAGCCGAAGGTCTGGGATATGCCTCACATCCCTGAGAACCAATGTGCAGTCCACATCAGTCTTCACAGAAATATCACCGACCCCTACGATCTTCGATACGCCAGAATTTCCCATCTTCACGGTTCCATAGTCACCAGACTTGTAGCTTGTGAAGAAGTCCCTGCATGGAGTCGCATGAAAATAAGCTCATGAGTCGATCACCTAATCGGTGTCCTGACTCGTAGCCGTGAGACAAACATCATGATCTGCTGAAAGAATAACTACAACGTTGTCATCTGAAGCAATTGCAGTGGAATCTGATTCATCTTCCTTCTCCTTTCATTTTCCTTTCTTCTCGTTCTTCTTACCACGACATTCATGCTTGTAGTGGCCCTTCTTGCCACAATTTCAGCAATCAACATCCTTTCTGTTACTCGACTTACTTCTTGGTTTATCTCGGGTCTTCCCGTCCTTCCTGTTTTTTCCTCTCCCCCGTTCCTGTGTTGCAAGGGCCTCTTGCTGAGCAGACCCCTGAGACTTCCTCATTGTCTCCTCATTGAAGAGACAACTGGTTACCTGTTCCATAGAAATCTTTACATCTATCGCGAAATTACTTAGAGACACCACCAATGTCTCCCAACTGTCATGCAATGAACTAAGTAATAGTAAAGCTTGCAATTCATCATCCAGGACCATCTTCATAACAAAGAGCTAGTTCACTATATTGCTGAACTCATTCATGTGCTCGGCCATAGAACCGCCATCCTTGAACTTGAGATTCACAAATCGCCTTATCAGAAAATTTTTATTACCGGCTGTCTTCCTCTCATACAGCCCTTCTAATTTTAGCCATAAGCTAGCGGCTGAGGTCTCTGTAGACACATGGTGGAACATAGAATCATCCAACCATTGTCTAATAAACCCCATCGTCTTTTGGTCCATCTTCTTCAATCATCATCAGACATATCCTTGGATTTTGCTGATATGCCTAAAATTGGAGAATGTAGGTCATTACAATAAAGCAAGTCCTCCATCTTAGCCTTCCATATGGTCCAGTTAGAACCATTGAGGCGGATCATCCTTGATGAGACACCTTCTATAATTTAAAACCGATCCTACCCGTTCAATGAACGTAGCTCTGATACCACTTTGTTGGGGGCCTTACACAAAACCTTAGGATCTAACCTCCCGAAACAAACTAGAATTATGGATAATAAAGCAATGAAATAAATCAAAGCATAAATCACACAACACACAAGAGATTTTTACGTGGAAAACCCTCAAAGAGGTAAAAACCACTGGACCTCGTCCAGATCAACAATCCACTATGAAGTAGAACGTTAAAACATTCTTCACTCATACAGAAGTGGATAAACAATAAGAGAATAAAAGAAAAACGGAGAGATCTGATCGATTACGAGGACGTAGAAGCGCTGAGATATCAAGTGCACAATAGATCACCTTTACGAGCAGAACCTCCCTTCCACAAGCTTCCTCTCTCTATTTCTCTTTCTCTCACACCTTTGATAGCCCTAAACCCTTTAGCAAATCCCTTGTAAAGCTTTAGGAAACCCTCTTGTCATACCTAGAAAGCCCTAGGTACCTCATATTTATAGTTTAGGAAACTCTCTTTCGCATTCTTGTTGTGAAAGGACTCAAAATCTGCAATCCGCACAAAATCGTAGAACGAATCTGTGTAACCACGACCGGTCGAGACGAGGCCACGACCGGTCGAACACCACCCACAACCAGTCGAGCACCTCCTTTGACCGGTTGAGCACCCTAGGGAAAAATAGTCAAAAGTCGCTGGACTTTGAGTCGAGTCAGGGCTCGACTCCACGACTGGTCGTGCACTAGCCCTCGACTGGTCATGTAAGGCTCATGACCGGTCGAGCATGGGGAAAAAACCCCATCATGTGTATCACTATTAATAAAGAAAAAAAAAAACTAAAATTAGTGATTATAAAAAATAGAAAAATTCTAACTTAATAAAAGTACTAATTTTAATAAAACTCTTTTAAAGACTAATTTCTAAAAATAAAAAATTTAAATAAACTTTTGCTGTGAGAGTCTTATTATGATTACAAGTTTATATATATATATATATATATATATATATATATATATATATATATATATATATATTATATATAGGGTTTAAGTACTATGCGCTTGAGCTCACAATAAGCTCCCGTGAGGTCGAGCTGTGTGGGCCCCACCGTGATGCGTGTCTACCATCAACACCGTGCATTTGATGGGTCCCCTTTAAATTATGGGATATCCCAAAAATTAGCCATATACGGAACTTAGGTGGGCCATACCATCTAAAATCATGTGAAGACATGCCAAAAACATATAAAAGCACTTGGTGGAGCCCACCTGAGTTTTGAATGTTGCTGAACTTGGTCTGAACCCTCATCCAAGTGGGACACACATAATGGATGGGCTGGATTTGCAAACAACATCTCGGTGAGCCCACAAAATGTCCCATGAATGTTTTAATGGTGCACGGCCCCTCTCCACTTCTGTATGTGGTGTGGCCCACACAAGTCACGGATTGTCTTGATTTTTGAGACCTAGGCCCACCATGTAATGGTGCATCTGACTGATAGGGTAGATGTTTGAAACACATCAAAGTGGGGCCCACACAGCTTGACCTCATGGGACGTTATATATATATATATATATATATATATATATATATATATATATATATATATATATATTATATATACACACACATTATAAAAGTAGAAATTATTAAAAAATATTGATTTTTTTTTTTTGGACTAAAATTCCATTTTTGAGATAAAAGATAAGGTTTTCTTGCTAAATGGATAGGCACAAACCATTCATTCCAGATGGCTCGTTACAATAAAGATTAATAAATTGTGCATTGTAACCATACCCGAATCCAAAGTTATATTCAGTTTACTGTTCACCTTCTTTTAGTCCAATCGGGAATGTATTTGTCCCAAGTATTACAAATGTGGCCCGGTTGGTTGGACCATTTCCAAACCAGTCCACTTAGTGGCTAGGAACACCGAGTGACTTTTGGTTGTCCCACTACAATGTAAATCCGGCGTTACGAATGGTTTAGATCTCATGCAGTGTGCCACGTGTATATAGATTAAGTGCCTGATAAACTTGCACTTGGCATCAGATCTATTAGCGCTTGAATTCATTCTCTTTATGCTTTACTTTGAGAACTGACCAACTACAGGCTGCTTCACCACAACGTCCGTCCGGTGCAGCATCGTATTTCCCGCTAACACTCCACCGTGTAAATCACCCTCTGTGAAAGTCAGGCCAATCCGCTCGCAAGGTGGGCCACACCTGCATGTTGGCAATGACCGTCGGTTGTCCATTGATTCCAACGATATGGCCCATCTGATGAGCAAATTAACACACATACTTTTTGTGTGCCTGGTGATCTTCAAGGTGGGGCGTCCCGTTTTCAGTAAAAGGATGTAATACACAGGTGTCATGTTGGCAGGAAATTCTGCACCGTGCCACAAAGTTGTGATGCTTGTCTGCAAGTTTTCACATCTCTTTTACTTTTTGTGCGTAAGATGAGGTTGGCTGATCCCACACGCACCTTTACACGCAGTACACGTGCCAACCTTTCAGGTGTACGAAACAACCAAGCACAGTGCATAAGGTGGCTCCCATGGTGTAGATAACAGTACCAAAAAACAAGCTGGTTTAATGATTAGGTGGGACACATGTAGCCTTCCACGAAAAAAGTGAACCGTTGGCAGCGTTTTTTATTTAATCGTCCATTTTTATTTTCAGTAGAGGGGCCACCTCATGAATGGACCAACCTGAATTTTAATAGGGGCAGCTTCACGTCAGAGGTGACCTTATGCACCACTCAGATGTTCCACACACTTCCAACGTCAGCACGTGAGCTGCATGCAAAGCAGTTTGGTGAGTGGGGGCGAGGATTAGCTACTGACAGGTTGAGTAGCGAGACTCGCTTCTGAATTTACGTCACCCGGTTTGGTGGGCCCTATTATAATGTATGTGTTCTATCTACACCTTTCATCCATTTTGAGATACCATTTTAGGACATGAGCCAAATAATGAGGCAGATAAAAAGCTGTAGTGAACACCACTATAGAAAACAGTGGGGAGGGTGATTCTCACCGGTGAAACTATCCTAAGGCCCGCTAGGATGTTTATTTGAAATCCAACCTATTCAAAAGTTAAAAAAGACATGAAAGAAGAGAAAATACAAATATCAGCTTGATTGAAAACTTTTGTCGCTTTAGAAGTTTTTAACGGTGGGTATCATTGTCCCCACCGTGTCCTGTGCTGGGTGCACAAAATGGGCCCATGGAACTTGGTGACGTCACTTTAGTAGCGAGTCTCGCTGCTCAACCTGTCCGTAGCTAATATGCGCCCGGTGAGTGGTGGTGTGTGGGGTCGGCAAACGTGTGCAATGAATTTTATGGACGTTTGGCGAGAATATATGGATAGCGATATTTTGACGGATATGGAGATGTGAGCGGACAGCACATGCAAAACTAAAGCATATCTAAAGCTCAGATAGGCTACACCATGGGAAGCTGTGAGATAATGAAGTCCACTGTTAAAACCTTTATAACGCCTACAATTATATTTATTTGTCGGCGAACCTATTCACAAGATCAAAGATCCATGGATGGAAAAAAAAAAAAACTAATATAAGCTTGGTTACAGGCATTCAATTCACGTTGTTTCTTGTGGTTTGCTTAAGCTTTGGATGTGCTTCAATTTTGAGCTCATGCTCTTAAATGATTATGTAAAATGGATGGACAGCCTGGATCAGGCTCATACATCACGTGGGTCACACAAAATCTCATCATGCAATCCGCTCCTCGAATTGCCCTCCATGGGCCCAACGTGATGTATGTGTCTTATCCACGCCATCCACCTGTTTTCCCCGCTCAGTTTCGGACACGAGATCAAAATCGAACCATTTCAAGCTCAAGTGACTCAAACCATAAGAAATTTAGTGATTTGAACGCCTCTGATGGAAAACTTCTTGAGGTCACCGAAGTTTTGGATAATGTTAATATTTGTGTTTTTTTAATGTCCGTGTGACCTTACGAGAAGGTTGGATGACATTATCCCCCATCGTGTGTGGTCCATTTGAGCTTTTTATATGCTTCAATTTGGAATCAAGATCTGAAATGAGCTAGAAAAATGGATTGACGGCGTGGATAAGAGACGCGTGGGCTCCACAGAGCTCTTGGCAATCCGCGCGCGTTCACTTTGCAAATGGAAGTGGAAAATGAAAACAAACTAGCATCCAAAATGCGGGCCCGATGTTTGGATTCCTGCCAAATACATGGTCAGTCTTCGTATCCGTTAGCCACACAAGCACTTTGAATGTGGACCATTGGTCAGTTTCTCTTGACCGTCCATTCTTTCGTGTAGTTGTATCCAACCATTCAAGATTGACCATAATTTTGGCACTTGGTATCTATTCAATAGGTTACATCTTACAAGCGGCTTGGATCTGATATTTTGTCACGTGTGCTGGCGAGTACTTCGCACGACTGCACGGTTGAGAAGTGATCGCATGCCTTCGAACTTACCGTAATTAGCGAACAATGGAGATGTGTGGGTAGACCCGTATGTGTAATCATAAAAACAAAGAAAAGATGTATATGTAGAATCCAGACCGTGAACCTGGTAATCTTCTTCTTCTTCACTGCAAAAACAAGAAATGGTCAGTATCCAAGACTCTGGGTACACACTGCAGCAGCAATGCAAAGTCACGCCTCAAAAACTATATATTTACTTTTGTGGCCTACTTGATATTTAAAACGACTATAGTTTGGGTTTGTCCCTTCATCGTAGTGGTATGCACCCGATGAAGGCGTTGGATTGCATATAGTCAGAAAGCTGGACTCCACATTCAATCTGGAAGTTTCTACGGTGGATATCTGCCTGTCCAATCGTTCCCTTTGTTTTGTCACACATAATTATCATTCAGCCCAAATTTAAATTGAAAGGAACACAAGATGCATGGTCTAGATTCAAAGATAAACAATCAAGGTAGGCCCACACAGCTCGAATGTATGGTAACTAGTATACGTTCGAATTGGAAAGCATGTGATCATTCACGTATGGCGGAAAAGGAAGCAAAGTACACCAGCTAACCAGATACCATTTAACTACGGTTAACTTTCTCACCGTAGAGACAGATGCCGTTCCCAAGAATTTCTCGGCCAAAACTTTTCTCGGGAGATTTTTAAAATTTGAGGATTTTCTAGGGATATTATTGGGAATATATAGTAGAAAATTAAAAATATTAACTTAATATTAAAATTTAAATATATAAGTTTATAACAAATTCCTTATTTTTTTACTCTGTTTGCGATATTATCTCGATAAAAAGCGATATTTTAAAATTATCGAGATAAGATCGTTCAGTGTATTTTCGCGATATTTTAATAATCTCGGCATTGTCTGTCACTGTTTTGGGTGACCCGTGGTTCGCCGTTAGCTATAAATAAGTGCATGCGACGCACTATCCATTTGCCTCTCTTTGACCGATGGTCATAACATAAGTCTCTCTCTCTCTCTCTCTCTCTCTCTCTCTCTGAGCTTCTGATACTCTCGTTTGGACTGATAAACGAGTTTCCGCAAAGAAAAAGAAAAAGACAAGCAAAAAAAAGAAAAAAGAAGAAGCGTCAGATCTCACCTCTAATGGCGGAAAAACAGTCCGAAGAATGTCTCTCAAAATGCCTTTGAAATTCCTGCTCCAGTGCTAAAATTCGGATTTCCCGAGCTCGCATACTTTAATGGCAGGAATACCGGAATAAAAGACCGCGGCAATCTGAAATCGACGCTTTGTCTTCCTGAACAGGAACAAAAACTTCATTTCCAGCTTTAATGGCGGAAGCTACTGAAGCGAAGGCCGTGGCCGATGCGGAGAAGAAAAAGGAGCAGAGCCTCCCGTTTTACAAGCTCTTCTCGTTCGCAGACAGGTACGACTATTTTTTAATGGCTGCGGGAAGCTTAGGAGCGGTCGTCCATGGCTCCTCGATGCCTGTCTTCTTCCTTCTGTTTGGGGATTTGGTGAACGGGTTTGGGAAAAACCAGTCGGATTTGAAGAAGATGACGGACGAAGTATCGAAGGTTCGTCATCTGATCGGTTGAAATCTCTGATTTTCTAACGATTTCGCATCTGAGATCTGTTTCTTTTTTCTTTCTTGAATGCAGTATGCTCTGTATTTCATCTACCTCGGGCTTGTAGTTTGCTTTTCTTCGTACGCAGGTGAAGCTTCTCGTGCTCTCTCTTGCTTTTCTTGTCTTCTAAGGGAATTGATATTTACACCCACCCTAGTTGATTGATGCTCCTTTTCTTCTACTTTTGGTTAATACAACCGTACAATGTGGTAGAAAAGATGCTGTAAATTGTAAATAGTGGCTCCTTCCTTTTGTCGGAACGATGTTCGAGCGTTTTTTAGCTGGGATTTTGACAGCTGAGCGTTGCTATAACGTATCGGATCCGGTCCGCAGCGGCACGTTGCCGGGCTCTGCTATAACGCTTCTTTTCTTTCTGGGGTCGCTATCACGGATCCGGGTTTTGCTGGGGTACGGTGGCTCCGTACCAAACTCTGGTACAGCGGCTCCTTTTCTACCACCGATTTGCATCTTAGACTGATCTGAACCGTCCGTGTTCTCAATAGACGATATAGAAGCTATAGTGTTATACTCATGCATCCTTGATGATACTGGCCGTTGAATCTTGGATTTGAATATGACCCATTGAATATCCATCTTCATACAAAATCACCCATTCAACAATTTTTTCTTACCATGGCATGGGTAGCATAAAATCCAGGACATGAACGGTTCAGATCATCATTTAAATTTCAATACGAGGGTGAAAACCAGCCATCGTACCTTATCAAACCGGGACGGATTCTTTTTTGAAAGAGAATTAATATCTTGCGAGATTTATCTTTATTTTTATCGGGCATGTATTAGAAGTTTCTCTCTTCTTTGAGCTGTGTTCATTTATTTAATCATATTTTCATTAAAAAAACAACAAAATACTTACAAAAACAACAAAATACTACCAATAAATTCAAATAAAGATTTTGGGCCGTTATTATTATTATTATCATTATTTTGATTGGTTAAACTTCGAACCATGTCGTCCTGTTCCTCTATGTATTCGTTTTCTGAGTCTTTTTGTATTTGGGTGGTTTTGTGCTGCAGAGATAGCATGTTGGATGTACACAGGAGAGAGGCAGGCTATCACGCTGAGGAAGAAGTATTTGGAAGCTGTACTGAAGCAGGACGTGGGATTCTTCGACACGGACGCAAGAACAGGAGATATTGTCTTCAGCATTTCTACAGACACCCTCCTCGTCCAAGATGCCATCAGCGAGAAGGTACATCATCTCCTCCATCCACCTCTCTTCCATTCTCTCCCGGTTCACCTTCTGCACATACTCCAATTTCCGCCATAAGCTTTCCAACTGAATTATCCGACTTGCGCCCTGTATAGTTCAGCTCTACAATACATTTGGGAGCCGCTAGATATATGAAATTTGGACTCTATTTCTCCTGCTTATTGTAATGTGTGGGTCACTTCAATTAATGTATGTTAGTTCCATATGGCTTGTGGTTCAGTCATTCAGATGGGCTTTAATTAACTAGGCCACGCGCTGCGATTTTGGTGGGTCAGCTCTAGGTAACTCCAGGACGCATATGGTGCACAGGTTTGTAAAGCTTGTCTGAAAAATCCGAAGTTGCCTGAGCTCCGGTGAATAAATGCCATTTGAACCCTGATGATCCGAGCTGTTGGATCACATCTTCCCATGCTTTCTATGTTACTTTCACCATTTTTCCCTGCCTAGTTTGTGTTGCAAGTAATCAAAATCCGTGCAACATGACGAAAATTGTCGTGTAAATTTCTGTCCAGGTGGGAAATTTCATACACTATCTCTCGACATTTCTGGCGGGATTGGTGGTGGGTTTTGTATCAGCATGGAGGCTGGCGCTGCTGAGTGTTGCTGTCATTCCAGGAATTGCTTTTGCAGGTGGTTTATATGCATATACTCTTACTGGCCTCACTTCCAAGAGCCGGAACTCTTATGCAAATGCTGGCATTATCGCCGAGCAGGTGAGTTCTTTGCATGAAACTCATGTTAACTGCTGCCTATGCATTATTAATTTATAAATATGGCGATTCCCAAGGATTGAATTGAATTGAGTTTTCTGGAAACATCTCAGGGCCTGTTTGGTAGACCTCTAAAAATGACCAAATATCATGAAATTTCATGATATTTTGCACCAAATTAGACAGATTAATCTTGAAATATCATGACAATTGGTGCAACCAAATGCAGCCTAATTGTAATTATGTATTAGCAATTGTATTTCTTTTGGGCAAGGATAAAAAAATAATGTTGATAACCACCGACAATGATTTCTATACATAATTATGATTGACTTAAATGACCTGAACTCATTTTTAGGCATCTACCAAACAGGCCCTTAGCACTTTTTGTTTGTTTGTTTGTTTGTTTGTTTGTTTGTTTTTTGTTTTTTTTTTTAATGTTTTTGTTTTTTAATTCTCGTCTTTTAGTTATACAATCCAATTTACTGATCATCGAATGGCCAAACTATCCCTAAACTTAGGTGGAAACTTAATCTGTTTTAATTAATTGATGCCTTGATGGTCCTTATTAGAAGTTGCCAATTCATGTTTGTTGTTATGGATTCTTCTAAGTGTGCCTGGGTGGCTGATGGTTTACCCTCAACTCTCCCTTCCTAGGCTGTTGCCCAAGTTCGGACGGTGTATTCGTTTGTCGGGGAGAACAAGGCCCTGAACTCCTACTCGGAGGCGATACAGAACACGTTGAAGCTCGGATATAAGGCAGGAATGGCAAAAGGTCTTGGTATTGGATGCACGTATGGAATTGCATGCATGTCCTGGGCTCTGGTTTTCTGGTATGCCGGCGTTTTCATACGGAATGGGCAGACAGATGGTGGAAAGGCATTCACCGCGATATTCTCTGCCATTGTTGGTGGCATGTAAGAACTGAACTTGAGCTGCCAATTCACTCTGTTACTTTGTTGCCATGATTGCTTTTTTCGATTTCATGGAAACTAATTATTTAATGCTAATTTTCTGCTAGTGTGATCTGGATCATCCATCTAGTGGGCCTCAATGTCAATGGGCCAAGTCCTAAAAATCGCACAAAGGAGACAATCCTACTTGTTGAATTGGTGGCTTGAAATGGATGATCATAGTAGAAACTGCAGTGGTTCCCATTCAAGAGGCAAAGTCCGTTGCCACGTGGTTAGATTGTCCAGTTGGTGATTTTAGGTCATGGGTGTTGAGAGATGGAGTCCACTGGATGAATGACCATTACAGTTGTGCATACCCACAGTTGGTAAATTTAGGTCATGGGTGTTGTGAGATGGAGTCTACTGGATGAATGAATGACTTTTACAGTCGTGCATACCCACATGTGCAGAGGATGGCATGGCATATACTTGTCCATCTGTGGCTCCACATAGAAAGTTGAGAATTCCCTTAATGAACTCATTGTCGTTCTCTGATCATCTGATGTGCTATACCTTTCATTTCTGCAGGAGTTTAGGGCAATCCTTCTCAAATCTGGGAGCATTCAGTAAGGGGAAAGCTGCTGGATACAAGCTGATGGAGATAATAAAACAGAAGCCCTCTATAATCCAAGACCCTACTGATGGGAAGTGTTTGGCAGAGGTCAATGGGAACATAGAATTCAAAGATGTTACCTTCAGCTATCCATCTCGACCGGATGTCTTTATCTTTCGAGAATTTTCCATCTTCTTCCCTGCAGGGAAGACTGTTGCAGTTGTTGGAGGTAGCGGGTCAGGAAAGAGTACTGTTGTGGCTTTGATAGAAAGGTTTTACGATCCTAATCAGGGTAATTAAAACCTCAATTTCATATTAAAAGAACATTATTTGAAATTAATTGTTGTATATTGAATTTCCTTTTTTTTTTTTTAAATAATATTTTATTGCCTTTTCTGGTTTTGCAGGGCAGGTTTTGCTGGATAATGTGGATATAAGGACGATCCAATTGCGGTGGTTGCGAGAGCAGATTGGTTTGGTGAACCAAGAACCAGCTCTTTTTGCGACCACCATACTCGAAAACATACTCTATGGCAAGCCTGATGCAACAATTGGGGAAGTTGAAGCTGCTGCTACGGCTGCAAATGCTCATAGCTTTATTACTCTGCTTACCAATGGCTACAATACTCAGGTGACCTTATAATGCTGACTTTTCTTCTTTTTCTTCTTTTTTCGTCGAACACACAGGAGGAATTTCAGTTAGAGTTGATGATGTCCCAACACACAACCTAAGCGATCAGTCATCACTCTTGGAACAGCTCAAATATCTAAATTCTATACCAAAGTTAAATTACTAACTTCCGAATTCCTAATTCTGCTCCCAAACCTAGTATGGAGTTCATGCAAATGTTTTGAAGATCTTCTCAATTTTTGTGATCTGAAAGCTACATCTTGTCGTTTTTTCTCATACAACAACATCCGGAGTATCATAGGTTTTCACATGAAATCGGATATTTTTGTGTCAGGGAAAGAAAGCTATGGCTTTTATTTTGTACCAAAGCAAGAAATTTTATATTCGCACTCTTTATTTCCTTCTAAAACCAGGTAGGAGAGCGAGGAGTCCAGCTATCTGGTGGCCAGAAACAGCGAGTTGCCATTGCCAGGGCAATGCTGAAGAACCCAAAAATCCTCCTCCTCGATGAAGCCACCAGCGCCCTTGATGCAGGGTCAGAGAGCATTGTCCAGGAAGCCCTGGACCGCCTCATGGTCGGGAGAACAACTGTGGTTGTTGCCCACCGCCTTTCCACCATAAGAAATGTTGACATGATTGCTGTAATCCAGCAAGGCCAGGTTGTTGAGACTGGCACCCATGAAGAACTGATTGCGAAAGGAAGCTCTGGTGCATATGCCTCTTTAATCCGATTCCAAGAGATAGCAAGGAACAGAGACTTTGGTGCCCCTTCAACCCGTCGATCACGTTCCTCACGCCTAAGCCATTCACTTTCCACAAAGTCTTTGAGTCTCAGATCTGGCAGCCTAAGGAACTTGAGCTATCAGTACAGCACTGGAGCTGACGGTAGGATAGAGATGGTCTCAAATGCCGATAATGACCGGAAAAATCCCGCACCAAATGGGTATTTCTTCCGGCTTCTGAAGCTAAATGCACCGGAGTGGCCTTATGCAGTACTGGGTGCTGTTGGGTCTGTGCTTTCGGGGTTTATAGGTCCGACATTTGCAATTGTGATGAGTAATATGATAGAGGTATTCTACTATCGGGATTATGATGTAATGGAGAGGAAGACAAAGGAGTTTGTGTTCATCTACATAGGTGCTGGGCTTTATGCTGTGGTAGCCTATCTTGTGCAGCATTATTTCTTTAGCATCATGGGAGAGAACCTTACAACAAGGGTGAGAAGGATGATGCTTGCAGGTATACATCCTTTTCTTTTTATTTTAATTTCTTAAAGATGGAGTGTGATAACCACCCATCCTCGTTCATTCGAAACTTCCTCCTGATAGTTAGCATATCACATAGGGCATATTCAAATGTCAAAGTCGTGAGGTTCATTTCAATTACTAAGTGTCTTGCAGAGTGCATGGATGATTTCCGTGTAGCTGAAATTTCAATTCCAATGATTTTGCAGCAATCCTCAGGAACGAAGTGGGCTGGTTTGATGAGGAAGGGAACAATTCCAGCCTCGTCGCGGCTCGCTTAGCAACAGATGCGGCCGATGTGAAGTCCGCCATTGCTGAGAGGATTTCTGTGATATTGCAGAACATGACTTCGCTTCTCACCTCCTTCATTGTTGCTTTCATCATTGAGTGGCGGGTGTCTCTCCTTATCCTTGCAACGTTTCCTCTCCTGGTACTCGCTAATTTTGCACAGGTAAGCTGCTTTCCACGTAAGAGATTCCATTCTGAATAGGTAATGTTTTTTTTTTTTCGGTAGAAATGCTCTACTCGAAGCACTCATCTTAGTTGGGGCAGTGTTTTTTTTTTATAGAATGTCCACATGATAGCTACCGTGTGAGGCTTCACTCTCACCGTCAATGGCACACGTGTGACCGAAATCAAGAGAGTGCAATCATCAAGTGAGTCATACATGTAGCTGTGATGTGGGCCCTGCCCTGCATTCTATAAGAACTCATGGGAGAAACCATCCCACACCACAGAACATGTGAGCCAAGGTGTGGGCCCCCCAACCAGATGGCTGTGAAACACATTTTAAAATTGGAATAGTGTTGGCACTTCACAGTTCACACTGGACCTTTCCTCAAGGAATCTGGATCCTCTGCAATGGAGGGTCCACCATCAATTGCTGGATGAGGCCTCATGCATCCATGATAAGATGATTGGAACCGTTCATCTGTTTGGCAGTTCTGTTGATGGGACAATATAAATAAATAAACATGCTGACTGAATCGCAACGAATGATCGTTGGCCTCCAAATGAAATGAATTGCTGGAAACCAAAGTAGTCAATGATAGGCAATCAACTAGAAAAGTCAGTCATTGTTGGTCTGGATCCTCCCTTTGTGACTTTCGGACCATGGCCTTCATCCATGATAGTGGATTCCTATCATCTAACCCTACATCTATACTAATAAAAATGTAAAACCTTCATATCATTGACATCAGAGGTTCTAAAGAGGCCCACATGTGTGTGGTACCATAACCATCCACTCGCTGGCAATGGCGCACATTTGCCAGAGATCCTAGCTTTCCATCAGGTGGGCCATACTACTTAGATATTCCTACCTCAAATCGGTCCATTTCAATCCACGGGTGGGCCACAATGTACAAAACAAACGGCCTGTCTTCGCACAGTGATTGGCTGCCTGATGGGCGAACTCCTGTTGTTTTGCCCTCATCATCCGTTCCTGAGGTCAGATTCTATCTGTCCTTCGACTGAAAGGAGGGCACTTTGGTCATTTGCAGTTTTTTTTTTTTTTTTTTTTTAAATAAAATTATCCATCTCTATCGTCTGCCCTTGCGTCAGATCCCGGCATCTGGTTCCGATCCTGAACATTGACCAAACGAGTAACCGACAAAACACCCAGAGCGCACCTGCACTTTTTTATTTTTATTTTTATTTTTTTACTCTTCGTAAATCTCGCCCATTGAGGAATCGTCGAGGAGCTAAATACCATATACATTTCATAAATTTCGTAACTCCATGTTAAAGCGCCAGGACCTAAACGCACAACACGTGCCAAAGTAGCACATGTTTTGTGGGTCCGGGTTATTTACAGGTTGGTCAACATAGCCAATGTTTCTTGGCCCAAAAGATCCCGTCCATTCATCAAGTGGGCCACACGTACAAAAACACTGATAGCAAGTAGTACGAATTCAAGTGCATTGTGTTGCTCTACTGATGAATGGGCCGGCCAGGTTGGCAGCAGAAGATGGGGTGCGTGCAGTCTGGAATTAGCATTCCTGACAACTGTATTTTCTCCCTTTTACCTTGCACCGACGCATGGAGTTAAGAGATTCTGTCGTCTCTACTAGAAAGTAGAAGGTGAGAGTCGTGTATTATTTTCTGATGGAAGGGAAGGACGTCAGAGAGCCTGAGACGTTATCGATGCACAGCGATTCGTTTCAGTGCAGTAAAAATGTGATGCGAGTTTCGAGAGATGCTCGCCCGTGATTCCTAGTAATGAGTTTTTATTTTTTATCCGTAAATCCGGGCTAAAGGACGGTTGCCCCTCACCCCCTGGTGCTCTGGCAGAGCGTGATAACTATTCTGTAAACACTTGGAAGCTACTTGGAAGTTGCATACGCGGCATTCAAGTAATTCAAATTAAACTGTCCACTATTTGAGTCCCACTTTAGATGTATCATGAGCCAAAATTGTAAGTAGTTGATTATCAGACAATCTGACAATCCGACTTTATGATTATTATTATGAGGGTAAAAATGAAAAGCATCCAATGTCCTGTTTCAAAAAACAAGCGTCCACGAATCAGATTTTAGGATTGTTCAAGTAGTCTGTTTTAGGGACTGAGTTGTATGCATTGGTCCACAACTGAGTTGGTCAAATTTGACTTAATGTATGCTTACAATCTCTAAGTGCATGCCAGTGTATCAAACACGAGCAAATTATTAAATAACTCCCTTTTCAAAATGCTCCCAACCTGACCATTCATCCAGCAGGTGGCTTTTGAATAGACAGTTAACAATAAAATGGCTAGTGCTCCACATTCAATGGGTGAAATCAGATGGTTAAGATCGTGCAATCAGTTTGACTTTCAAGCTGTGCTCTACATTCACATGGTTAACAATAAAATGGCTAGTGCTCCACATTCAATGGGTTGTCAATGGGCAGTGCCTGCCCTTGGGCTTTTGGACAGGGTGGGATTTGGGCGGGGTTTGGACTCACGTCCTAGGCTCATTGGATGGTCTTGCACTTAAACTCCTGCTTAGTTTTGGACCGAGTTCAAGCTACCCGTGGCACTCTCTTTTACCTTAAGCCCAACATAGATTCATCTCCATGTTGTTCCTACATGCAAGTGGGTATGGGCTGGGCATGAGCATATAAAGTGTCATATGAGCTGGGCCAGGCTGGTCATGAGCATATAAAGTGTCCTGTGCAATGCTTTGAAATTCTTTTGGGACGTGGTTCAGGCTTCGGTAATATGAAGACTGGCCTGTTGACATATCTATAATGGGGCCCATGTCTCTATGCGTGGCGGGGCCCATGATTTGGATAGTATGGATTGCCTTACATGTACACAGCAGCACTGAAAATTATAACTATCATTGTAGGCTAGTGGATCTAGTGCCTCTGCGCATGCCTCCATGTTATTCCTTCATGCACGGATGATATTCAAGCCACTCATTCCGTAGGTCTAGAAGTGAATCCAGACCACTCTGTTGGGTCTACCCTAGTAGTGCACAAATGGTTCTTTATTATTATTATTATTTGGGTGGTCCAATCAGAGATTATTTTTTGTTGTTGTTGAAGTTGATGCTCCGACCGTGTATGGCATAAAATTGTACAGGTGGCATACATTAACTCAAAATCAGCTGACTGAATTCTTAAGAGTCTCGAGATAACAGTCCCATAATCATAATGGTTGAGCAATCCTAACCTCTTATTTGTGGACACTTGTTTATTAAAGTAAGGGCCATTGCTATTTTTCATTTTTAAACATCTGATAAACATCTGCTAATCAAATAGCTAGATGATTGGATCAGCATAAATTTTTTTTTTTTTCCATGATACATCTAAATTGGGACCCATCATTTGGACAGTTTAAATTGAGTACATTGTATGCCACGTGAAATTTCATAGTTCCATCCATCACACTTTGCTAGAGTATCAAAGTTTCTCTTTTTCGTTTGCGGCCAGGTTTGGGCAGGATTAAATTGTTTTGCCTTCCTAAAATCACCTTCTTTTTCCATCCTCTCTCTCTCTCTCTCTCTCTCTCTCTCTCTCTCTCTCTCTCCGGAGAAATGCTTGCTTAGTTCAAGTAGGCTTGATAAACAGTTTGGTCCATCTGTTTGTCATGGTCTATCATGGGTTGCTTATGACTCTAACATAATAATCCCATCAATGGCTTGGAAAATGGATGGCTATAGAGAATAAGGCAGATCAATGATGAATTTGGTCATCTGATCATTGCTATTTTAACATGATAGTGCGTGAAATGTATTCCAGACTTCATGGACAGTTCAGATCAATCGATTGGATTGTTCAAGTGAATCGGTGCAACTAGAAGCACTTAACTGAAAGTGCTCTGAGGGCACTTGAGCAGGTTATCTTTTTTATATTATCATTTCCCACTTTCTAGGCTTGTAATGACCGGTGCCGGACATGGCAGTCAAGGTGCATTAGTAGGCCAGTTATCGTGGCACTACCATTCAGAGAAAGGCATTGGCACTCTGACAGACCATGACTGTCCACGCATTTTCAAAGCAGGCGACAGAGCACACCGGTCAGACATCCAAAGCAGAGCTTACATGTACGATCTTCATCAATTCAAGCCGTCCAAATCGTGGGCTCCACTATATGTGGACGCAAACTATAATTCAGATTGGATGGTCCTAACTTTTAGGAATAGTGGACGTTTGAACTTGAATCATCCTATTTTACCTTCCCATTTGAAGGCCACCAATTAATTAGGATCTTCCATTCTTCATGACTATTATGTTACCCCATCCACAATGGGCCATGAAAAGACTTTATGACCTATGACCTATGGTCTAGCTGAAGGTTTGGCCCTTGAGAGAGTAGAATAGCATAACAAGATCCCTGTAGCAGACCTCAATTAACTGAGATAAGGCTTAGATGACGATGATGGATGATTGAGGTATAGGCTATTAGTATAAATCAAGTCACCCCATTGACTAGAGAAATAACTTCCATGCTCTTTAAGAGTGTGATGCTTGGCACAGGCGCTAAGAAATTGCACATGTAGTACACACGTATAACTTAAATGAACCATCCAAAAGGGGTGCCCCAAATTTGATGACTCTTAAACTCAAAATCACGGTGATTTAATTCCTTATTGGTGGATTTTGAACATCTAATTGATGGCCAATAATGAAAAATTAGTGAAAAATCCTAATTCAACTAATTATTATCCATTATTTACAGGTTAGCCTTGATCAATCAATTTCAATATTTGCTTTTGGCCTACAGAAAGTGGCTCTTGCAATGAGGTTTGCCAGAATACGTCCTGATGGCCTTTAGCCTTTGGGTCGGCGTCATCTTCCATTGATCTAAACTATCTGTTTGATGGGCCTCACCTTGGTTGATTGCCTAAAAATAGAAGCTCCTATATTGGATAAAGATCCCCATCCATGGGGAAAGTCCCAAATTATCTTATTGCATGGGGTTGTATTCCAGCAAACCTCCGTTGCAATTTCAACCGATTAATTTTAAGTATTTTTATGAAATGCCACCCGTCTTTTTATAACTAATTTGATAGATCCACCCAAAAGTTTTCCTTAGATGTAACCTCCCATATTTTGAGGGGTCTCTTTGATTTACAACTTTTCGTTAAATTACTCAAATCTAAGTAATGGTCATTATCCTATTTCTAAAAATAATAGACATGTCCTAAAGAAGTGGTAGACGGAGGACATGATATGGACGGTTGAAAAGTACAGAAGTGGTAGACGAAGGACATAATATGGACGGTTGAAAAGTACTTGGACAGTGATATGGACTGTTCCAATATAGTGCGAAGCGATCGAGACCATTCAACTCTAATTTTCTTGCAATTTCTTGCAATTTAGACGGTTCAAACAGCAAACTGTTCACAAGTACGTGAACAGTGATTTAGACTTTTCCAAGACAGTGGACAACTATCTAGCAGTACGTGGACAACGATAGGGAGCGTTCCAAGGTGGCGGACAATAATACGAATTGATCCTTTCATTAACATATTCAAAAATATAACTACTTTATGGTTACTTTCGTCATTTTTAAAAATAAGCTAACAATTAAGGCAATAATCTTGCAATGTCCAGGCCTGGCCCAATGAAATCAAAAGTTTGAATTAGCCCAAGCCCAAAGGCCCGGTCTGATCAGTTCAAAATCCTGGCCCTGACCCAGGCCAACTGCAAGTCTACTAACATACGTGACTTGGATTTAGAGAATATGTTGGGAGGTTTTGTTTAATTATAAATAAAAGCATTTCATTTTCATATGAAAATCCCTTAATTTTATTTTTTTTTGTAGGAAAAGTGCATGGTTTTTTATTGTTTGCTTCTCACTCATCTGCAAAGTTTCAAATAGCTCCTTACTGTAATTAGTTAACGAGCTTTTGCACTTTCTAAGCGACTCGGGAGCATTTCGTTTGTTTGCCTGTTTGATCCCTGCAAGAATTTTCCCTCCTCTCTGACCGTTATTTCCGTTAATCCTGCATCGTACAGCAACTTTCTTTGAAAGGGTTCGCCGGTGATACAGCAAAGGCGCATGCTAAAACGAGCATGATAGCTGGGGAAGGAGTGAGCAACATACGCACGGTCGCAGCTTTCAATGCCCAGGACAAGATCCTCTCCCTCTTCCGCCACGAGCTCCACCTTCCCCAGACCCAAAGCCTCCGCCGCAGTCAGTCCTCTGGTTTTCTCTTCGGGCTCTCCCAGCTCGCCCTCTATGGATCCGAGGCTCTCATTCTCTGGTACGGGGCCCACCTCGTCAGCCAAGGCACGTCCACCTTCTCCAAGGTCATCAAGGTCTTTGTCGTCCTTGTCATCACTGCCAATTCTGTTGCAGAGACTGTTAGTCTTGCTCCCGAGATCATCCGTGGAGGTGAGGCTGTAAGCTCTGTCTTCTCGATCCTGGACCGAGCAACAAAGATCGATCCGGATGACCCAGAAGCTGAACCTGTCGAGTCGATCCGCGGCGAGATCGAACTCCGGCACGTCGATTTCGCCTATCCATCTCGGCCTGAGATCATCATCTTTAAGGATCTCAACATCCGGATCCGGGCAGGGCAGAGCCAGGCACTTGTAGGTGCCAGTGGGTCCGGTAAGAGCTCTGTCATCGCGTTGATTGAACGGTTCTATGATCCGATGGCAGGGAAGGTCCTGATTGATGGGAAGGACATTCGACGGATGAATTTGAAGTCGCTCCGGCTAAAGATTGGATTAGTGCAGCAGGAGCCGGTATTGTTTGCTGCAAGCATTCTCGAGAACATAGCTTATGGGAAGGATGGGGCAACGGAGGCGGAGGTAATCGAGGCTGCGCGGGCCGCCAATGTCCACGGGTTTGTGAGCGGTCTGCCAGATGGGTACAAAACACCCGTCGGGGAGAGAGGGGTGCAACTGTCAGGTGGCCAGAAGCAGCGGTTAGCGATTGCGAGGGCAGTGCTGAAGGACCCAGCTGTGCTGTTGCTGGACGAGGCGACAAGCGCGCTCGATGCTGAATCAGAGTGCGTGCTGCAGGAGGCATTGGAGAGACTGACGAGGGGACGGACAACGGTGCTGGTTGCGCACCGGTTGTCTACGATTAGGGGGGTGGATAGCATTTCCGTGGTCCAGGACGGGCGCATTGTAGAACAAGGCAGTCATTCGGATCTGATTGGCCGAGCAGATGGTGCGTATTCGCGGCTCTTGCAGCTGCAGCACCATCACATTTGAATGACTGCCTTTTGCTTATTTTTTCTATATATTTCTTCTGCCTTCCCGCCAATTTTGTTCTTTGTTTTTTAAAGGTCGTAATAGAGCTGTACACGAGTAGAGTTAGCTCGGTAACTCCCTCGACTCTGCTCGAAAAAGCTTGACTCGGATCGAAATATTGTTCGAACATAGTCGAGTCATTTTTTGAAAGCTCGGAACATTTCGAGTCGAGTTTGAGCTGGACCTAGCTCAACTTGGCTGGACTCGGTATTGAGCTTGACTCGACTCAGCTCTTCTCGGACTCGACTCGGCTCGTCTCGGACTCGACTCGGATCATGTTTTAAGTGAATATATAAGGTTTTTTTTTTAAAAAAAAAAACC
Source organism: Magnolia changhungtana (assembly GCA_030180095.1). NCBI lineage: Eukaryota > Viridiplantae > Streptophyta > Magnoliopsida > Magnoliales > Magnoliaceae > Magnolia > Magnolia changhungtana. Next base: position 2,881,773 of record JASAUF010000162.1, read on the forward strand.
CTCATTCGCCCGAGCCTACTCATTTTGCCCAACCCAGCAACCCTAACCCATTTCTCCATCCCTTATACCTAAATCGGCCGTCCATTTATCCAATACTCTCGCCATTCTCTATCACCTAGTGAAATTCCTTTTTTCCAACGTCTGTCCGGACGATCTCCTCCCCCAAAGTGTGTCCTCTCCTCTACTCTTTCCATTTTTTCTAGCGAGTAACGTCCGTCTGAATAGCGGAACACATCCGACCAACGACCACTGGCCATCCAACCAGCGACCATTGGTCGGATGAAAACTCAAAAACTCAACTCGAACTGGACCAAGCTGCTAGCCGAGCCAAGCATGAGCAGCTATTCCAAGCTCGAAGGCCGAGCTGAGCCGAGCACGAGCTGAGATTCAAGCTGTCTTTGCCCGGCTCGGCTCGACTCGTGTACACCTCTAGTTGTAGATATATGTGGACTCTACTCCCCAACTCCCCCAAATCCTTTCCTTGTTTGGATGGCCTCGTGTTCCAAGTTTACCCATTGCACACTGGGTAAACTCTATAGGACCCACCGTCATGTATGGTCTATCCATGCCGTCCATCTGTTTTTACAGCTCATTTTTGGGCACGAGGAATGCACGACAGGAAACAATGAGAATTGAACGCCTATCTTTGAAAATTTCTTGGGGAGCCACAGATGTTTTGGATAAGCTGATATATGTGTCTTCCATTCATCCAGTCAGAACTTATGAACCGGTTGGATGACAAATAAACATCACCGTTGGCCCTACGAAGGTTTCAACGGTGGACGTTATTATACCCACTGATTCCTGTGCTGTGGTCCACCTGTGCTTTGGATATGCTTGAATTTTGAGCTCATGCCCTAAAATGAGCTGATAAAACGGTTGGAAGGCGTGGATAAGACACATACATCACCTGTGGGACCCACAGAGTTTACTCAGTAGCGTACTTAGTTTCCCGTACGCAATCCGCTCCGTCATTATATGGAGCATCCTAACGGTTTACGGTGGTGGTTCCAAAAAGAAGGTGAAAGAGGGGAATGATGGCATGCAACCCTTGAATCCACCAAGGAGGGGAGAATACCTAAAATGAGAATAAAATTTAACAATATTCAACAAAAATGGATGGCCTTATATAAGGACAAGTGGCTTTAGGCTTTGAATTCGATCAAAATCAATAAACTAACTTGCTAAAAATAGTTTCGAAAAACAAAATTTTGTTTTTGACCTAGACATAGGGCTCGTCATCGGTATATTATACACGTGAATCCGATAATCGATCCTAAAACTGTAACCGTCGGAAGCTATTGAGCTTTTCGGCCTGATGTGGATCTTGTCCATACCTGAAGTCGTCCTTTGATTCATCCTACACATTCTTTCATATAGACAATCTATGCGAGGTCCACCATGATGTGCAAGTGCTATCCGACCCATCCGTTAGATGTGCTCACAAGTTTCATGTCTAGGTACCAAAATCCAGCAGGATCCGTTATTTAGGTGGGCCACATCACAGGGAAGAAGGTTGAAGCCGGCCACAGAGCCTCCAGCTAGAATTTGTGGCCCACTTTGTTGGTATAATTATCCAATCCAGTCATCAAGTTTCATCCACTGGATAAAGGTATAGGCCGTAACTAGAGCTATTTTCAAAACTCAGGTGGGCCACTCCGTGTGAATATATAGGTTGTAGGTTTGATTCTACATTACTTCCCACGTTTTGTCCCACCAGAGGTTTAGATTGGGATGGTTCTTGAGATGTTCATCAGATCCACAGTTTGGATCCACTAACGGATCTCAGGTGGGCCCTACACAGCTCCAAGTTATGGTAAAGCATGTGATCATTCCCAGGCATCTTGTATGTTATACTTATTGTCAACGCTCGCCATCTTCAATTGAAGGTGACTGTGGTTCTTAAGCTCAGGGCCATCCATGTCTAGGGGCCACTAGATGGACGATCTCCATAACTCGTCCCGTACATGTGTGCAACCAACATAAGTTAGTTTTTTTGTTGGAGGGCAGTAGAGAAGATCTGACATAATTTAAAAATCATTTTGCATGCAAATCCGTTAACATGCACTTGGGTAGGACACCAGGGCCATGCAAACGGTAGCCCTACCATGAAGATCAGCCGGCACAAAAACCAGGCTAGTCCGGATTCGTTTATCAGGTGGGCCAGATTGTATTGGCATGGCCCGCCTAGTGAGCTGGTCAGCCTGATTTTTGAGATGGGCTTCGTGGCGGGTCTACCACATCTCCTGTGGTACTGTTTACATAGTAAGCTACGGTGGCACCGCCCAGAAGTGGGCCCCAGATGATGTATCCACAACATCCAAGCTGTCCATCCGATACGTCGCCTCATAATGCCTCCAAGGCCCAACAATCAACTCAAACGAAAACTCATGTGGGCCACAGCACCTGGCATAGGTTGAGATGGGACCGCTCACCCTTGATTTATGAAGTGGCCTATCATGTTGTGTACACGGAATCCAGGCCGTCTAGACACGTCAATTCAAAATCAGGATGTTTTGCAGCTCATGTGGGCCCTGGTTAGAATCAAGCGTAAGCATACCACTCCCTCCACCTTGTTCCCTGTGATGGGGCCTACCAAAGTTTTATATCGACCTAATTTTCATAACTTTTGGGGTAAAGTGAGGGGAAGCATCAGATGGATGAGTTGGATGTGCCAAATGTTGGAAATAATGCTTAGATCTTGGACTCGAAAAACATACAATCTCACTCTTCAAATGGGCCTCTATGTAATAAAGCAAACTCAACGGTTACAAATCTTTTTCTGAACATTCAATCGTTCTGATCTTCTGTCGCCCACTTGAGGTGTGAATTAACCGAAATTTTACGCCATGATATTTAAACGGTGGAGATCACGTGATGGAAAGCTCATATCTCACACTTTCGTCACTTTGCGACACACGCGCACACCTCGTGTGAATGTGTACGGCTCCACGCCCGTGAGTAATTTCTCTTAGTTGCGGCTTAACCTTGGTCGTTGGATTCCACCCAACGGACGGCTCACGTTCAGGCCCACTAAGAAGGAGAGGTTTTCGCGGAAACGGATTGGCTACTCCCCTCCCACCAGCCAGTGGCTGATGGTCGGTGATCTGTGGGCTCCACCATGATGTATGTGTTTCATCCATGCCGTCCATCTACTTTTCTAGATCGTTTCATGTAATGAGACAAAAAATGAGGTACATCTCAATCTCAACTGGACCACATTACAGTAAACAGTGTTGAATGAATGTCGACCATTAAAAACTTTTTGGAGGCTATAAAAGTTTTGGATCAAGCTGATATTTGTTTTTTTTAGCTTCATCTGGGTCTGTATGACCTAATCAACAAAATGGATGTCAAATACAAAGTACAGTGCGCCTTAGGAAGATTTTAATGGTGGATATCTAATCAATAATTTTTTTCCTGTGGTGGGGTCCACCTGAGATTTATATCCCTCTCATTTTTGGGTTCGAGATCTAAAATGATCCGTAAAAATGGATGAACGGAATGGATGAAACACATACATCATGGTGGGGCGCACAGAGCACAGACCACTAGCCGGCGGGTTGGTGGTAGGGGGAGTAGAGTAGTGATGTAGAGCAGGTCGCGGACAGTTTCATGGCCAAGATGGATCAGAAAAGGCCTAATCGACAACAGAAGTGATCCGGACCGTCAGACTTTAGATCAGGCGTATCTCGCAATCTGGAATGAATTACCTAATGTAAAATATATGATTTTAGGGTATAACGAGCTACTTTAGCCAACCAATCCAGCTATGCAGGGTTGTGACACCTGAAATTGCAAAAAACCCTTGAATCAATGGTCGTTTTCAGCTTTAATTTAGTTTTTACTATAAATAGTAAGTTTTAGTTTGATTATAACTTTTCATCCGTCGGGCTTTAGAAGTTGCACCCAACGTGAAAAGAGCTTAGAATAATTAGGAGAACGGTTTGGTGAAGCCAAGTGCTAGTAGACATCACGACCGTCTATAAATAGTAAGTTTACTATTCATAGTAAGTCGCGGATTCTAGAAGTTTTAGTTGTAGTTTGATTCTGATTTCTTTCCCATTGTTTAATTCCCCTATTTAAAAGGTTGTGAACTCGTTTTATTGCATTAATTAATTAATTTTGAATTTATTAGAATTTATTTCTATTTTCTGCTTTCTTTTCTTGTGGATTCGAAAAGTCTTTGTAAGGAGTTCAAAGAAGTTCCGTGGATTCGGAATAGTTATCCTCTTGAGAAAGACTCCCCAGCGTAAGTAGCCAATCCGTTTCGGGTTTTGCAATACCAAATGGTCGGTAATGCCTGTTTGAAGCAGCGCATGAAACACCGAAGCTCTGTAGGGTCTATTGTGTTGTATATGTAAAATCCAATCCGTCCATTAAGTGATAACCCCTGTTATAACGGTACATACAAATGATAAGCCCTAATAAAAAGTTAATATGCTAAAAAAAAATAAAATAAATGGGAACAATGCAAAATTTGGCCTAAAATCTATAAGTTCACGTGTTATGAGCTGCCCCTGAGTTCTAGATGTTGATCCACACCTGATGAACGGGTTTGATGATGCATGCATAGACACCATGGGTTGGTGGCCCCCAAGTACAAACCTGTGGTTGACGTCCCATCTCCAGTGTTCCCTGTGGTGTGGTCCTCATGCGATGTGAATCTTACTAGTTTTCTGCATCAAGGCTTAGAACAGAGGAATTCATCTGACGGACAGTGGATGCCACAAGCAGTTGTTGGAGAGGATTACCCTCCGTTTTCCGCGTGGGATCTGGACGCGGATTGCGTCTCACCCAGGGCTCTGTGGGGCCCACTGTGTTGTAAGTGTTATCCACGCCGTTAACATATTTTCTCAGATCCTTCTAAGTTATTAATTTAAAAATCAGTAGGTCCAAAGCTCCAGTAGACCACACCAAAGGATTCTGCACTGATAATGACACTCACCGTTGAAACCTTTCTAAAGGCCAGCGTGATGTTTTTTTTTACCATCCAACATATTCATAAGGTCATGTAGACGTGGATGAAGTGAAAACACAAATATCGGCTTGATCCCAAACTTCTCCAGCTCGCAAGAAGTTTTTAATGGATGAAGTTCAATCCGCACCTTGTGGTCCACTTAATCCTTGGACCTGCCTCATTTTTTGGTTTATATCCTAAAATGATCTGAGAAAATCTTTTGAACGGCGTGGATAAAACACTTACATCACTTTGGCCCCACATAGCCCTGCGTTCGTGGGATCTACACTAAAACGAGCAAAATTGTCATTTCACTGCTGGTACTCGGATTCCGTAGTAACTCATCCAGTACCGACAGAGTTGCTGGTCGGTGCTGAAAACCTACGTGGGCCCCACCATGAAGCATGTGTTTTATCTATGAGGTTCATCCATTTTTCTAGCTTATTTAAGTGCATTAAAAAAAATGAGGCAGATCCAAATCTCAGGTGGACCACACTAAAGGAATGAATCAGTGGTGATTGAAAACCCACAATTAAAAGAGCTACAAAAGTTTTGGATCAACCTCTTCTACGCGTTGGATGACAATAAGACAAATAATGAAATAAACATTAATACAACGTGCCGTAGTAAGTTTTTTTTTTTTTTTTTTTAAACCATGAGCATTAAATCACTATTGTATCCTATTATGTGGTCCACCTGAGAATTTTCCGGCTCATGTCATAAAATAAGCTGACAAGATGAGTAGATTGCATGCATAACATATACAAATGGTAGCGCTATAGAGCTTTTCTAGCAGCGACCTTTGTACTGGAAGGGTCACCATGTGGTTCGTATTGCACATGTTGAATAGAAGATCAGGTGGGCCCTGCTGGGTGCAATCAATGATCGTTTTATCCATCCAACATGTGACGAAATTATATATGAAAGTACTTTAGCCTTTTTAATCAGGTTCTTCTTACAATGATCTGAACCGTTTATGTGACACGACAATAAACAAAAGTTCAATTGCTTTATTTCAATCCTTTAATAATTTAGCTCCTTTGATTTGGACATGGAAGGTTGTTATAACCTTTGTATATTTAATGGGTTGAAATATTCAATTCTAAAGTGTTTTAGGGCATCCCACATCAAAGAGGACATCTAAATAAACGGTTTGTGTTATTTAAAAAGGCCTAAATCCAACTGCTAGAGTCTTGTTGTAGTATTGTAATTTGTTGGGATTAATAGGTAGGTTTGTAATACATGCGTTTGCGTGTGAGTGCAAACAGCTCCATGCAATGGTATAGTGAATTTGTACTCACTAGGTTACTTTGGTTAAAGGAGAGCCATAACACCCCATCCATCAACTATGCTGGCTCATGTTCACCATGGAACCCAAAAAACATGATGAACCAACCCTATGGTGGGCCACACTATAGGAAAAAAATGGGATGGGATGCCCACCATTTGTTTCATGTAGGGCCCACTTTGATGTTTATATACAATCTATTCATTCATTTAATGTGCCTCATCAAGATGTGAGAAATACAAAAAATTATGGTATTATGAAACTCAAGGTGGGCCATGCCGTCTTAATATAGAGCTTTTAGGTATAATTTTATAGGGTTTTAGATTAGCCTAATTTTCAGCATCATGGCAAAAAAAAAAATGGTGTATTACCTGATAGATGGGGTGGATTACCTAATTTTCAAGGGATTGCATATAGCAACAGAAGACTGTATGTTTTCGTAATCAAAGAAGATGAGTATGTAAACTCTTTAAGGTTTTGATGATCATTGATCTTTATCTCTTTATGTCAAGGACTTTTCTCGTAAGAGTTTTCCATGTAAAATATTTTAATTAAGTTGTATGGTTCTTGCTTTATTGTTTGGTTATTGTGTTTTATTATATTGTTCCATCTCCGTTGAACATACTCCTACAAAGCATGAATAATAATATTAGTATTATATCTGAATTTTTAATATTTAGAGTTGATTTAGGTTTGTTGAAGGGTTGAAGGGTCTGAATCTCAACATATACATTCATCATATTTATTTATTTTAAAATCATGGAATGGAACTACTTGATCAAAATTTCCAGGTTATTATTTTAGAGCTTGCTTTAAACTGTATAAATATTTTATAAACTCACCACTATATTTTTGTCCATGCATTATAAATTCTTAGGTTGTTCCATGTATATTTCATTTTCTAAACCTCTATTTAGAAAAGCATTCATTTAATTTATTTTAAAATGATAAATAGATGCTACGGCAATTAGAATTCTTATAATAGTTATCTTAGTAACTTGTACAGATGTATTAAAGAAGTTTATTCCTTTTTTCTTATTTAAAGCCTTTAACCACTAACATTGCCTTGAATTTTCTCATTTGCTCTATTTATTTTCATCTTTCTTTTTTATTATTGACTTAAAACATATGGGTTTTGATCTTAAAGGTAATTAAATTTACGAGTTTTCATGTTTTATTACCTATTATTGAATCCATTTCAACATTAATAACCTTATTTCACAATGCAGCATTATAAGATTTTATTTCTTCGAATTTTCTCATTTGCTCTATTTATTTTCATCTTTCTTTTTTATTATCGACTTAAAACATATGGGTTTTGATCTTAAAGGTAATTAAATTTACGAGTTTTCATGTTTTATTACCTATTATTGAATCCATTTCAACATTAATAACCTTATTTCACAATGCAGCATTATGAGATTTTATTTCTTCCTTGTATGCGGCTAAATCACCTTCCACATTAAGAATTATTGTATGCTTCATTTTTAATTCTTTCTTCAATTAGAAAGATGTAGAAATATTGCTCAAAGCAATAGTTTGAATCCTTTTTAGGTATCGTAATTTTTTTTAATATTTAATATCTTTCTCTTGATTTGAGGATTGAATAAGATTAAAAGATACTCGTTTTGATTTTGATTCATCTTAAAAATAAATTTATACATATTTTTATAAAATTCCATAACTTTAGATTGTATGATATTGTTCTTTTCGATCGCACAATTTTGTGTATTAAAAATTCACAGGCGTTATTATTTTGTATATATCCTAAAAATATACTCTCAATGCATTAATCTCATAGTTTTGACCGTTTATGAATAGGAAAGCTAACTAATATTCTATACCCCACAATTTAAGATATTTTCAATTTAGGAATATTTTTTGCAAAGTTTATAAGGTATAATGTAGTTTTCTTATTCGTTATTTTATTTAGAACATAATATGTTGTAATGTTCATAGAAATACATTGATCCATAGATATTTTTTGAACATTGGCTTTTTAGCAACAAAGATACAAAATAGAAAACTATGAAATTATGGCATGAAAAATAGGAAGAATTGGATTTAAAAAATGCCATTTCATAAATAATTATGTTGCTATTGATGGTAAAACCTTTCTTTGGACCCTAACTTACATAGACATCCAGGAGGCATGGGTAGGGCCTTTCACAAAATTAATGGGCGTTCTCCGATCCCAACCCAACTTTGAATAGTTGTGATTTTTGAGTTCTAAGGTGAACGAGAGGCAGTGTACCTAATAAACGGGGTGGATCTCATGAAAGTTTCATCCACACGACTTCCGTTACATGGGGTATGCTATCACTACCCTTTAAAAATTGAGTAAGGGTCATGTTGGGTTAGATTAATTTTAAAAAGACACATATTTGACATGTTTTATAATTTGGGTTAATCTACCCAATGAGTTTAAATTTTGACATTAACATTAATTATTAAGTTAGGTCTAATGACTTGTCAACAAATTTCACTCCTAGCAAAATATATAAGACCCGCATTTGAGATCCAAGTGATTTTAGAGCCATGCGGTCTCCTTAGAGGTCCTACCCCCACCTTCTATGCACATGCTTGGTGGAGGGGCCGGGTGTCTCCAAATATGTCATCTATCTCTCATGTACATCATGTCTATGCAATATACAAGGTGAGTAATGTTTGGCCAATTTTACCAATATAGTTAAGCGTAACGCGACGCACCAACAACAAGTTTTGGACTGCCGATAGTACTTAAACTGATAACATTTTTGTCTTTTAATTTTAGTAATGTGAGTAACCTGCTTCCACTTCTCTTTTTATTTACGTGTAGCTCGCACATAAGGAAAAGTATTAAGGAGACTGTACTAAAGGATCTTTGACACCATAATGATAACTATGTAACATATACTCGTACATTTGTTGAGTCAATTCATGTTAGGATGTCAGAAAAAAAGATTTATTATTATTATTATTATTATTATTATTATTATTATTTATTTTATTTTATTTTATGTGTGCCCTTCATAAAGGCTGTACCCCACTATCTCCTATGTACATGTATGGTGGAGGAAATTTCTCCAATTATGTCATCTCTCTCTCTCTCTCTCTCTCTGTGTGTGTGTGTGTGTGTGTGTACACACACACAAGGTGAGTTGGTTTGGCCATTTTTGCCGCTACAGTTAGATGTGAGGTGAGGCATCAATAACGAGTTTTGGGGGTGCCACTAGCACTTCAATTGTAAGTATTTTTGTCCTTTAATTTTAGTGATACAAGTAGCCCACTCCCATTCCTTTTTATGTGTAGCCCCCAGAAGAAATATTGGTGAGATAATATACTAAACGATCTTTATGTTAGGACATTAGCAAAAAGAAGAAGTACATCTAATTTCAAGTGGGCAACTCCACCGGAAAAGTGGAATGGGTTACCCATTGTTGGAAGACTTACATGGACTTCTTTTTTTTATTATTATGTATAGCCTACACGTGTATATATGTATTCCCCATACCCCATTGTATGTTTGTTGCATGTGCCACACTCTTAAATTTTAGAGCATTGCCTGTTTTTGCCTTCAACAAAATTTAGGTAAACGTTTACCATTTTAATTTCTATAATGAAAATGATTGCATGCAAATCGATTAAGATGATTGCATACGTCGTTTTCGTAGAAGGTTAAGCTAACAATGAGAGAGAGAGAGAGAGAGAGAGAGAGAGAGAGAGAGAGAGAGAGTTTTTATATCAATGATGTATATGTATTAGTTATCCTTTTCGTTAGACATTTCTATAAATAAGAGTTTATTTACTTATTTAAAAAATATCTTTTTACAAAATTAGATTGTTTAATAATGGTTTATACTTATATTTACTAATTTATTTTACCTCTTAGATCTTCAGGCATAAAGAGTTTACTATTTTTTTAGAACTTATTTTGCTTAAGTAAATAGACGGTTTAGGACTTTTTAGAACAATATTTTTATCCCTAAATTTTCACATTGCCATCTTCTCTTCTCTTCACATTAAAGGTATGCCACATGATGAATGGTCCATAAAAAATGTAGGCTACACATGATAGATGGCCCATATTGATGTAGAGCGTGTCCCGGACAGTTTCATGGCCAAGATGGATCAGAAAAGGCCCGGTCGGCGACAGAAGTGATCCAGACCATCGGACCTTAAATCAGGCGTATCCCACAATCCGGAATGAGTTAGTAGACGTAAAATATATGATTTTGGGGTAGAACGAGCTACTTTAGCCAACCAACCCCGCTATGTGGGGTTGCGACGCCCGGAATTGCAAAAACCCCCTGGATCGACAATCGTTTCCCTGTTTTAATTTCATTTTTACTATAAATAGTAAGTTTTAGTTTGATTATAACTCTTCATTCGTCGGGCTTTAGGAGTTGCGCCCAACGTGAAAAGAGCTTAGAATAATTAGAAGAATGGTTTGGTGAAGCCAAATAGGATACTTACTATTTTTGGCCGAAAACCTTGTGCACTAGTAGACATCACGACCGTCTATAAATAGTAAGTTTACTATTTATAGTAAGTCGCGATTTCTAGGAGTTTTAGTTGTAGTTTGATTCTGATTTCTTTCCCATTGCTTGGTACCCCTATTTAAAGGGTTGTGAACTCGTTTTTATTGCATTAATTAATCAATTTTGAATTTATTAGAATTTATTTCTATTTTATGCTTTCTTTCTTCGTGGATTCGAGAAGTCTCTGTGAGGAGTCCAGAGAAGTTCTGTGGATTCGGAATACTTATCCTCTTGAGGAAGACGGTGCTCGACCTCATGTCCTCCCCTGCATCAGTTTGGTATCAGAGCGAGGTTTCTCCTCGAATCGATGGCTTCTAATGACAGGTCGGGCAACAATCACATGGGCAGTGTTCCACGGAATTTACCTTTAATGGCGGCAGCCTTCGAAGTAGCGCAACAAGAGAATCGGCAAGCCATGCAAGGGCTGCAGGCTTCCATCGATCGCATAACAGATCTCTTGGCGGAAAACCTAAGGCAACTCCGTGTTCCTGGTGGTAATCCTCCACCGCCAATTGCTGAAACTCGTAATCGCCCTAATCGTAGGATAATACCGGCAGTGCATCCAAGGGTCATTCCTGAGGAAGGGGGCTCTAGTGAGGAGGAAATCGACGACATAATTTTCCAACACCCCAGACATAGCGGCGATCGAGTAGATCGAACGAATCGAGAATTTAAAATGCGGGTTGATATTCCTAGCTTCAATGGCCAACTATACATTGAGGATTTCCTCGATTGGCTTTCTGAAGTTGAGCGATTTTTCGACTATATGGACATTCCTGGAGCAAAGAAGGTCAAGCTTGTGGCTTACAAGCTGAAAGGAGGAGTTTCAGCTTAGTGGGAACAACTGCAACTCGCGCGAACCAGGCAGATGAAAGCACCAATCCACACCTGACAGCGGATGAAGTAGCTACTACGTGCCCGATTCCTCCCTACCGATTACGATCAGGTATTATTCCAACAATACCAAAATTGTAGACAGGGTAGTCGGTCTGTGAGAGAATACACAGAAGAATTTTACCGCCTGGCGGCGTGTAACGATTTAGTCGAGACTGAATCACAGCAAGTCGTCCAATTCAATGGTGGATTGCGTATGGCTATCCAGAATCGGGTCCAGATGCAGTCCGTCTGGACGATGAATGATGCGATCAAGTTGGCTACTCGGGCAGAAGCGTAACTTGAACGTCCTAACACACGGACTTATCCTACTACAAGGATCCCTATGGCAGGTTCGCCCCAGGGAACTGCACAACCCAAGGGGAATGAGCCCGTAGGAGCACGTACTCAACCTCCTACGTCTGAGAACTGAGATCAGACTAGACCCCAAAGGGGCATATCGACTGCTACTGGTCCAAGTAGAATCCCGAACTCTTATGTTCGGCCAAGGCCCGACAACTGCTATCGTTGTGGCCAACCGGGCTACCTATCAAATACTTGCCCCCAACGAAAAGTGATAAACCTCACCATCAATGATGGTAGTGCTGATAACACTTATGAAGATCCAAATATTGAAGAACAGGAGCATACCACCGAGGGCGACGCAGATGATTCAGGTTGGGTTCAGCAAGATCACGGCGAGTCGCTCATCGTGAGGCGACTATTATATGCGTCAAGAAAAGAAGTGCATCCACAGCCGCATAACATCTTCCGCACTAGGTGTACGGTGAATCGAAAGATTTGTGACGTGATCATTGACAGTGGGAGCAGCGAGAATATCGTATCCAAGGTCATGGTGGAAAAATTGTAATAAAAAACGGAGCGTCATCCCTCTCCATATACAATCGGTTGAATAAAAAAGGTCAGCGAAACAAAGGTAACTGAACGGTGCAATTGACAAACATTATAAGGATGAAGTAGTATGCGATGTGGTTAACATGGAAGCATGTCACATACTACTTGGTTGGCCCTGACAATACGACCGTGGCACCACTCATAAAGGGCGAGATAGCATATATATCTTCGTCAAGGACGGCCAGAAGACCATATTGGCCCCTATGGATCCAGAGAGACCACCTGAAACTTCTAAAGTGGAGGGCCGTTTTCTCTTAACCATACGGGACTTCGTGGAAGAATCTAAAGAAACAGGACAGACTTATGTGTTAATTGTAAAAGGGGAAGAACTCGAGCCTACCATCATCCCTCAAAGACTAAGGCCCCTGCTATATGAATTCAAAGAAATATGGCCCGATGACCTTCCTGATGGATTACCCCCCATGCGGGATATCCAACACCATATCGACTTTGTCCCTGGGTCCAGTTTACCTAATTGTCCTCATTATCGAATGAGTTCAAATGAGTGCGAGATTTTACAGGGACAAGTAGAGGAGTTGATCCGTAAGGGTCTTATTCGAGAAAGCATGAGTTCATGTGTTGTACCAGCTCTATTAACTCCAAAGAAAGATGAGAGTTGGCGTATGTGTGTCGACAGCCAAGCCATCAACAAAAATATTCTCTAAATTGGACCTAAGGAGCGGCTATCATTAGATTCGAATATGGCCGGGTGATGAGTGGAAAACGGCCTTTAAGACCAAGGAAGGATTATACGAATGGATGGTTATGCTCTTCGGTCTTTCGAATGCGCCTAGCACATTGATGAGATTGATGAACCAAGTTCTGAAACCTTTCATTGGGTGGTTTGTTGTGGTTTATTTCGATGATATTTTGATATACAGTGAAGACAAAACCACCCATATGGAACACCTCAAGAAGGTCTTTCAAGTGCTCACTAAAAATAAATTGTATCTCAATTTAAAAAAAGTGACTTCATGACTGATAGCCTATTGTTTCTGAGTTTTGTCGTAACATCCACGAGCAATCGGGTGGATGAAGAAAAGGTGAAGGCAATCAGAGAATAGCCGGTTCCCACAAATATTCACGAAGTACGAAGTTTTCATGGACTGGCGACATTCTATCATCGGTTCATGAAAAATTTCAGTATCATTGTGTCCTCAATCACAGATTGCATAGAGAAAGGACAGTTTCAGTAGACTGACGAAGCCGACAGGAACTTCGCCGAAATCAAGCGTAGATTATCCACGACCCCGGTTCTTGTACTTCCCAACTTCGACAAACTATTTGAAGTCGAATGTGATACCTCATATATCGGAATTGGGGGAGTTTTGTCTCAAGAAGGTAGGCCGGTAGCCTTCTACAGTGAGAAACTTAGCGATGCACGCAAGAAGTGGTCTACATATGAGATCGAGTTATACGCAGTGGTTCAGGCACTGCGACACTGGCGACATTATTTGATTCAAAGGGAATTCATACTTTACACGAACCATCAAGCTCTCAAATTTATTAATAGTCAAGCTAACATTAACCGTGTGCATGCTAGATGATCTCATTTTTGCGGGAATTCACGTTCGTACTAAAACACAAGTCAGGGCAACAGAATAAAGTAGCCGATGCACTGAGTCGCTGTGCAACTTTGTTAGTCACTATGAGCAATGAGGTTGTCGGGTTCGAGCGCCTCAAAGACATATATGTCGATGACGACGACTTCAAGGACGCATAGGTTAGATGCCAAGAAAGTCGCCCCGGCGACTTACATATGCAAGACGGGTTCCTTTTCAAGGGAAATCAACTGTGCATCCCGAACAGTTCGCTAAGGGAACAGATAATCCAAGAGCTAAATGGAGGTGGCCTTAGTGGACACCTTGGGCGAGACAAGATGCGAGCTCTTGTGGAAGAACGGTATTACTAGCCGCAATTGGTACGTGATGTGGGAAAGACAGTCCAAAGTTGTTATATTTGTCAGACCGCTAAGGAGCAATCTCATAATACGGGCCTTTACACCTCGTTACCCTTGCCTGACGGCCCTTGGGAGGATTTATCTATGGACTTTGTGCTTGGTCTCCCACGAATGCAACGCGGCATGGATTCGGTGTTCATGGTAGTAGATCGTTTCTCCAAGATAGCGCACTTTATTCCATGCAAGAAAACTCTCGATGCAACACACGTAGCGAATCTATTCTTCAGAGAAATTGTGCGGCTACACAGGGTTCCCAAGACTGTTACTTCTGATCGTGACACGAAGTTCATAAGCCACTTTTGGCGAACATTGTGGACTCAATTCGATACACGACTTCGGGCCAAGCCTACCACCCCTGGTGACGGTCAAACTGAGGTTGTGAATCGCACGTTGGGAAACCTCCTTCGATGTATTTCAGGAGAAAAATCGAAGCAGTAGGATTTGGCTTTGTCTCAAGCGGAGTTTGCATTCAACAACATAGTGAACAACTCGATAGAAAAATCCCCGTTCCAGATTATTTACGGACAAGTACCTCGCCACACACTAGACTTGGTCCCTCTGCCAAAGCTCCCAGGCATGAGCATTGCAGCAGAACATATGGCTGACAAGATCATGGGCATTCATGCGGAGGTACAAACCAAGCTACATGCCTCGAACAAAAAGTACAAGGAGCAAGCGGACAAGCATCGGTGACAAAAAGTGTTCGAGGTGGGCGATCAAGTAATGGTCAATCTGCGCAAAGAACGATTTCTGACCGGAACGTACAATAAGTTGAAGAATAAAAAGATTGGACCAGTACCAATCATCCGAAAGATCAAAGACAATGCTTATGTTGTTGATCTTCCAGATGACATAGCGATCTCACAGACTTTCAACGTCGCGGACCTGACCAAATATCATGAACCAGCGCAGGATGAGAACTCGATGACGAGTTCTTTCGAAGAGGGGATTGATGTAGAGCAGGTCGCGGACAGTTTCATGGCCAAGATGGATCAGAAAAGGCCTGGTCGACGACAGAAGTGATCCAGACCATCGGACCTTAAATCGGGCGTATCTCACAATCCGGAATGAGTTAGCTGACATAAAATATATGATTTTGGGGTAGAACGAGCTACTTTAGCCAACCAACCCGCTATGCCGAGTTGCGATGCCCGGAATTGCGAAAAACCCCTGGATCGATAATCATTTCCCTGTTTTAATTTCGTTTTTACTATAAATAGTAAGTTTTAGTTTGATTATAACTCTTCATCCGCCGGGCTTTAGGAGTTGCGCCTAACGTGAAAAGAGCTTAGAATAATTAAGAGAATGGTTTGGTGAAGCTAAATAGGACACTTACTATTTTTGGCAGAAAACCTTGCGCACTAGTAGACATCACGACCGTCTATAAATAGTAAGTTTACTATTTATAGTAAGTCGCGATTTCTAGGAGTTTTAGTTGTAGTTTGCTTCGGATTTCTTCCCCATTGCTTGGTACTCCTATTTAAAGGGTTGTGAACTCGTTTTTATTCATTCATTAATCAATTTCGAATTTATTAGAATTTATTTATATTTTATGCTTTCTTTCCTCGTGGATTCGAGAAGTCTCTGTGAAGAGTCCAGAGAAGTTCTGTGGATTCGGAATACTTATCCTCTTGAGGAAGACAGTGTTCAACCTCACGTCCTCCCCTGCGTCACATATCAAAGGTGAGACCCACACGATGGATGATGGACATTGAAGGTTAGCCCACATGATGGATCATTGACATTGAAGATGATCCCACATGATGGACCATTGACATTGAAGATGATCCCACTTGGTGAACGACCCATATTGAAGGTGGATCACACACAATAGATGGTCAATATCAAAAGGTGGGATCCTCTAGATGGATGGTGGACATTGAAGGTGGTCCCACATGATGGATAGTTAACTTTAAAGGAAGGCCCACATGATGCATGACCCTTATTGAAGATGGGCCACACACAATGTATGGTCCACATCTAAGGTGGGACCCACGTGATGGATGGTGGACATTGCAAGTGGGTCCACATGATGGACAATTGACGACCCATACAAAAGGTGGTGCCCCAAAAGATAGATGGCCCACATCAAGATGGGCCCACATAATGGACGATTCACATCAAAGGTGGGTCCTAGATGATGAATGGCCCACATCAAAGTGTGGCCTCACATGACGGATGGTCCACATCAAGTGGTATTCATCCGATGAACGATGAACGATTCACATCCAAATTAAGTCTTACATGATAGACTACCTATATCCATGGTGACCCATGGGCGGCTCAATATTCTAAAATCGGATGAAGAAAGGGATCAACGGAATAGATATAACACATATAATAATGTGGACCCCACAGAGCTCAGGCATACAGGAATCCGAGTCTGTTGTGAGAATAATGAATTTAGAATTGTACGGTACTAGTTATAGTTAATAAATAGGCATTCCTAGATTGTTAATATATAGCATATTTTGACTCCATCCAAACCGTCTAAATTAGGTGATCCATTCTAGATAGGCTAAATTACAAAAAATCCATTGATTTAGCTATTCTATCTTCCAATTAGTGGGAATTTGTATGTTGAATTCAAATAATTTGTTTAGTGTACAAGAATCAACTATTTAAGAGAACCATTCATTGTGTGTGTGTTTTTTTTTTTTTTTTTCATAAACCATCTAAACTAGGACCCACTTTTATATTTGTTTAATTTAATTTAAAAATATTCAAAGGTTGCAATTTCTCAGTGCATATGTATAGATTACCAGACGCTGTCAGAGTATCAAAAGCCTGTTCCTATGATATAGGGCCTTCATAAATAGGGGGCCTTATGCGATTGCCTCACCTGCCTACCCCTTACAGCCCCCCCTGTGGTGACCCAACATGAACGATTTATACATCGAAAGTTTGCCCCACATAATGAAGAGTGTACATCAAAAGTAGACTCTACATGATGGATGGCCCACATCAATAGTGCGCTCAAATCATGGACAATTCACATCAAAGGTCAGCCGATAAATAGTCGTCTTGAAAGGTACGCCCCACATGATAGACGACACACATCATATATGAGTCCCACTGTTGGTTGTCCATTCCCATGATTAGATGATTTTAAACATGTAATCAATTGTAATTAGATAAACGAACAGTCCACATTAATCATAATTTTGGTAAGGTTGTAATTTGTACACATAACAACAACTATTCAAGGGGAAAAAAAAATAATAAAAAAATCTTATTTGATTATTTTACCAAATATGTTTATTTCAAATATATATATATTTTAATTCTAAAAATAAAAAAGTAATTTTTTCCAAATGAAAACAAGAGCAAGAGTTAGAACAAAAAAATCCCTAAATTATTAGCTATTATTAGAGTAGTACTCTTAGGCCGTAACAAATAAAATTTCTAATTAGTAATTTTATTAATTCAACTCAACCAAAGCTTATTTACTAACTATGGTAATTAAGTAAAAAAGCCGGCCTCGGCCCGTCCAGGCCCGTTCGTTTCAATAATCCGAGGCCGGACCGGCAATCTGGTCAGGGCCAACATCTCGATTCGAACCGGCCCGAGGCGAAGTTCGGGCCGAGTTCGAGCGTTCGAACCTTCAAGTTCGGGTCAGTTTCGAACCTGAGTTCGGGCCAGTTTCGAACCTTACTTTCGAGTGATCTACACAAATTTCTAAGGTGTGTGCCATATAATTGGATAGACCTCACTTTTGAGTCGTCTAATCATGGTTGTAGGATGCACTTGTTGGATAGTTCGGATGTCATACATGTTCCACGATAATAAACTCCTTGCCAAAGCTAGTTGAAGAGAAAGGTTGGTTAGGTTTAAGAATTTTCCTTTCAACCTAGGACTATCACAACTATTTTTTATGAAGTTGTAAACTATTCAAAATAAATGACACTTGCATGTGCTCAAGAATTTCATTGTCATTAACTACTAAAATCCTTGGCCTAAGTAATTCTCTATTATTTCCTTAGAGGTTTTATAACCTTCAAAGATCTTAATGAAATCTTCTTATATAAAGGTCAACATAGATGTGCTTGCAATCAAGTCTTCTTCCTTGAATTTTTCTAAAGTCTTTTTTACTTCTTCATTGAAATTTTAATTAAGCTTAGATGGATCTATTTCCAAAAGATATGCATGAACTAAATGAGGAAATATTCAAAAAAAAATTTCATATGGTAATTTTAGTGCCCATCTAGCTTGTCCACTTTTTTTTTAAAAGTTATGACTATACAGATTCACATTTTTAAGAACTTCTAAAGTCAAGTTTGTATGTGTGGAAAATAGCTACTCAATGCATGCAATAATGCAAATTTTTTCGGGCCGGGTCGGGTCGGGCCGAGTTAAGATCCGAACTCGGCTAGAACTCAAAACGGGCTTTGAAAATTGACCCGTCCTGACCCGGAACTCAGTTCTGGGTCAGGCCGAGTCGAGCTTTTTCGGGCCGGGTCGAGCGGGCTAATCGGGCTGGCCTAGTTTGTGTACACCCCTAACTGCAATGAACGGCTAATCTTTCTGATTGAGACATGAGGTTCTGGCCGTGGTTTCTTTTCCCACTGACGTGTAACATGAATCCAATGTCACATCCGTTGAAAAAGGTGAATCTCACCACCTGATGTGAAAATCATACATATATCCACTCATAGAGCGGTAAAGAACATCAAAATCAGTGGATGTCCGATGGTATGACTTGCTGTATTTGTGTGGCCCACCAACTGAGTCGATCGACCTGATTTTTGTACTAATGTATCAGAATGGTGTGGCCAACCATTTGCACGGACATGATATTCTACACGGCCACACGTTTGTTGGATGATATGATTGTACAGCACTCACTCACATGGTGTTGCTTTCAAGGAAAATGATATGGTAGACCCAGAAGAATCCTAATATTGTAGAGCCATCTCTCCTCTATACACGTGGCAGGGTAATGCATAGATCGAGTCCGTCCATATAGTAGGCTTATCATGGATGACACGTGTTTAAAAATCAAAACCTATTACCTCATCTTATCCATCACTCTCCCTTCTTTTTTTTCCAACTGAGGGGCACGGATCAGATGGATTTGATCATCCGGTCCTTAATCATCTTTAACAGTTTGAGATCTACATTATGAGTTATTAGATGGACTTCATACACCATCATGCCACGTGTATGTGGAGAAATGGATCTACCAATCGTTTTGCCTCCGTCGGTAACTCAGGATCCTGCGTGTGTCGTCACCCATGGGGCCCACATGCTGATATATTCCAATGATCTGAACCATCCATTTTCTAGCTACTACCGTAGATAAGCTATTATCTCATGCTCACGCTTCAATAGCGTTCCTATACATGGCTTTTTAGAGTTGAATACAGGCCACTGAAAAATTACTTTTCGTTTGAAAATTAGTTGACAGATGTTGATGGTCAGGTCAATCTGTTCAGCTCGAGTTTCCTGGGTACCCCATAAAGCATAGAGTCCACAACATGGACGGCTCCGATCACATGAATACTCAGCATGTGGGCCCCAGTAGCGGCGACACACGTTCAATCCGAGTGGCGGAGGAGGAAGAAGGAATTCCTAAGGACATGCCGGGTTGCACGGCTCCCCCGTGACCCAAAGCTCCGTGGGGTCCACCACGATGTCTGTGTTATATCCATCCCACCTCCATCGTTTAGTCAGATCATTTTGGGGGCATGAGCCAAAACAAGAGGGAGCTCCACAACTCAAGTGGACATACACAAGAATGTTTAGATGCCATCCAAACCGTTCATAAGGTGAATTCTCACATAGATGAAGGGAAAACGCAAATATAACCCTGATCCCAAACTTCTGTGACCCCACTAAGGTTTCAACGGTGTCCATTCAATCATTATACGTGTGGCTCATTTGAGTTTTGGATCTCACTCATGTTTGGGCTCATGTCCAAAAATGATCTGAAGAAACGAATGGACCGAGTGGATATAACAAAAAAATTATGGTGGACCCCACAGAGCTTTGGCTTTCGGGGGAAACGTAAGACCTCGGATTACAGGCAAGTCGCGTCCCTTTCTTCATCACCTCAATCCATTTCTACGTTGGATCCCCACCGGCTCACGTTAGAGCGACTCCCCGCTGGAGGCAGTTGCAGCTTTTAAGCGCACTCGATCGTATGAATTGGCACGTACAAACAAGGACATCCGCTGGCCCATATACCACACCGATATTTGAATATAGACCCTTGATCTTTTATTTCCCTGTTTTCTTTCGCACGTGTGGACCAAACCGATTCTCTCGAGGGTATGTTAGCGTAGTGTCCCACCTAATGAATGGCCTCGATCCCATACACATGTGCCATGTTTTAACTGGTGCCGTGAAGCCCCCACTCCATCTAATGCGAGCAAGTGCACTTGTTATATGTATATAATCGTTATATTGACTTGCTTTTCCATGTTGGTAAGGAGAAATCACATCCGTCCGTTTGAAACAGAAGTGTGGGTCCCACAGAATTCAAAAGTAAGAAGCATGGTAATGTGGGCTTGGACAGCCATGTTTGATCAACCGAAGAAAACGTCAAGAGGAGTAGTTAAGCCATTGTGTTGATGTTCAGTAGCATGGAGGAAAAAAGGAGAAACATAGAAGCATGCGTGTGGGACATACATGTCTGCAGGACATCCGAGTCATACATTTGGTGGACCCCACTGTATACGACATGGCGTGAAACTCATGTCCAGTCACATGTATATGTTGGATGTCGACGACCACTTGGATTTTTTTGTTTTCTCCTTTTTTCCCTTTTTTTTTTAAAAAAAAATAAAATAAAAAATCTAACTGCTATTTTTATTCAGGCCATGTAAATGACCTACCACCTGATGCACGGCCTAAATTGTCAAATGCCTACTTTTTTTAATCGTCCAATCTCGATCATGGGTCAATATTTGGGATTGAAATTGTTATTTTTACCCTCTTGAAATAATGGTTTTGTACCTCTATTGTCCATTACAGGATATATTGTAAATGTATTAAAGTTGGAAATTTTCCCGGTGTGTCTTATCTTGAAAGAGGAGAAGTTCTCTTGCTGTATGTGAACTGATTGAATCAGTAGCAAGAGTTATTCGACTTCTTCTATGACACGTTCAGAGTGAAGCTGCAAAAGAAGATTTCAAATAATTTAGTGATACTGTCAAGAAAAGCATTCTTTATCGGTCAATATCATCAATCAATATAAGGAGAGTCCTCAAGCAGGAAAAAAAATCTGAAGACCCTGAGCAAAGCACAAAAATCCATATAAAACCCCGACCTAACATAAAATTTTCTTATATAAGAGATACAACCTATATTTAGCAATTTTCTAATTTTAAATTAATTATGCAAGATTAATCACAAATCTTAGAATCTAATTAAAATTAATCTGCAAATTTTACATATTTATAATCTAATAATAAATTTATTTTTAGAAGTAGCTATTTATACTTGATTTATTCAACAACATCTTATAATATAATATATTGGTCTGCATGCAAGATTTATAATAATAACATTCATCATTTCATATATAAATTACAATATAAAGTCATGATATGTACTGTTATGGGAAGATCTGAGCCCCTTATGATTCCGAGGGCCGACGTCATGCTAATCCGATCGGACGGACGAATACCAGCTCGGCTCGGATCACAAGTATAGACATTCTTCGGCGAGGGTTGATAGCCACATTGACTGAGATTTTATGCGCCTAAGGGACTGAGCCGAGGTTAGCTCCCAAGGCAGGCGCTCCACGAACTAAACTTAGAAACTACCATAAGTAGAAGTGACCGGTTACTTCGCTCGCAGATACGCACGATGTACATGATGCAGTACACGATCCTTGGATTACGTGCAGTATCTCCATGATCCAAAAATTTCCCTGATTGCGTGAATCATGTCATGATTAATGGACCCAGGCCATCCTACAGTCAGGTATAAATACATGAGGACCCCATTGCTACAGGTACACAACATCTCGCACCCTCCCTCTACAATTCAACTTAGACCCCGATTATTTTGACCTGACTTAGGCATTGGAGGGTCCTCCGGCTTAACCAGGGTCTCCTTTGCTCACCCGTTTTGCAGGGCCAAGGTCCATTCAAGAAGCGTCGCACGGAGTTGAGGGTGGTCCAGATTTTGTCATCAATATTTCTTATACCTTCTGTGGGAATCTGGTACAAAAAGTCATTTTCTCGTTCTCAAGTGCAATGGCTAGAGGAAAGAAGAAAGCAGTAGTTGTGGAGCCAGAGCCAAATGAACAAACTCGCTCCTCTTCATTGCTTCACGCCGAAATAGCCCCAGGGCCTTCCCAACGTTCTCGCAATCGGGCGAGTAAATATCGCGCCATGCAGGGCGAGATACAAGCCTTATGGGAGGAGGTGAACAGGATGAAGCAACAACAAGAGCTGCGACCGCATCCATCTCAAGAAAACCCTATCCTTGAACCAGTCGGTCCAGTCCTGGAAGCTCACTCCACGTCGAGGAGTGTGAGGCCCGAGGCCCCTCGACACCCCCAGATGCCGCTCTTGGGTCAGAATCCTCTTCCGACCCAAATCCGAACCTTGGCTCGGAACACGGTCATACGAGCTCTAACCAATGGTTCGGTCACCTCAGCCCTGGCACCAATGGATCTCCGTTATCTGCTGGAACGAGGGAGAGGAAGGAGAACTCTAGAAGTTGAAAACAACAAGGAAATCGTGGCAGAAAACAAAGACCTGTGGGAGAAACGGTTTGCAGAGTTCAACAACAGATTCACGGCTCTAGAAAAGAAACAGTTGTTTACGTCAGTTCCCGCCGCCTTTCAAGCAATGATAGAAGAGACCGAACCTCCCTTCACCTTGTAAATCATGAACGAGGCGATGCCTCAGAGGTTCTGGATACCTCCTGTCACCCAATACTCTGGTTATGGAAACCTATCCGAACACGTAGAAGCCTATCGCTCATGGATACAGATCCAAACAGCGACGGATGCTATGATGTGCCGGAGGTTCTCAATCACACTGGCAGGTTCCGCACGGAGTTGGTACTGACAGCTCAAACCAAATTCAATCAGTTCCTTCGCAGAGTTGAGCCGACTATTCCTTACCCAGTTCATAAGTGGTAAGAGGAGTCAGAAGCCTAACACTCACTTATTTGCCACCAAGCAAGAGCCTAAGGAGTCGTTGAAAGATTACATCGCTCGCTTCAATGAGGAAGCATTATTGGTGGAAGACTATGGCGATAAAATGATGCTCGCTGCTGTGTTCAGTGGCCTAAAAGAAGGGAAATCCACTTTCTCCATTGGGAAGAACCCGCTGAAGACACTAGGCGAACTGGTCACCATAGCTCAGAAGTATACCAACACGGAGGAATTCTCCAATGCCCGTAAAAATATCCAAGTGACAGATTCGAATGGTAAAGGGAAGAGACCTAGGAATCAGGAATCTCAGCCGTCTAACAAATGGGTCGATGACCGCGTTTCTCGCGATCGTCATCTGAGCAAAAGACCGGAGGGAAAATTCTGTTCCTACACCCCCCTCAATGCGTCTACCGAACAGATTCTATTGGACATCTGAGGAGAGAAGCTGCTGAATTGGCCTGTTTGCATGAGAGTCGACCCAGATCATCAAGACAAGAGCAAGTATTGCCGCTTCCATCGAGATCACGGCCACAATACAGCTGACTGTTTAGATCTCAAAGATGAAATCGAAACCCTTATTCAGAAGGGACATCTACGTCAGTATACCAAGGAAGGAAAAGCCGCTCGAAAAGTAAAGAGAGCGAGGGCAGCCGAATAACGCCGCGATGGAGCCTGCCGAAATCCGTACGATCTTTGGGGGCTCATCTAGTGGGGGAGATTCAAACAGGGCACGGAAGGCTCACTCTCAAAAATCTGAACCAGAGCATTACGTCCATTTAACCGAGCAGCCCAACAAAGAGCTTCGGGTTAGCCCATGCACTCTGACGTTCACAGAAGAATATGCCCGCGGAATCTAGCACCCACACGACGACGCTCTAGTAATCACTATGACAATAACGAACCGAAATGTATACCGCATCTTGGTTGACACCGGGAGCTCAGCCAACGTAATCTATTCCGAGGCCTTCGAAAGAATGAGAATTCCGAGGTCTCATCTCAGACCCGTGAAGATCCCCTTGCACGGCTTTGCGGGAAAAAGAGTGATCTCCAAAGGAGTCATTTCCCTCCCTGTGACCGCGGGAGAAGGACAACATCAAATTACACTCATGGTGGACATCTTAATCGTCAATGTACCATCAGTACACAACATTATCCTGGGCAGACCTTCCCTCAACGTATGAGAGTAGTCGTCTCCACTTATCACCTGATGATGAAATTCTTCGTCAAAGGCGAGATAGGCTGCCTCCGAAGCAATCAACGAGAAGCTCGGAGATGTTAGGCGATGACAGTAAAGAATGGGTCAGTTAAGCAAGTGCTCACAATCAACGTTCTAGACCACAGAGGGCCTGTGGAAGGCTCATCCGTGGAAGACCTGGAGAAAGTACCGCTTGATGAGGCTGATCCGAGCAGGACCGTTCAGCTTAGGACATCATTAAATCATGAGCAACAGCTTGAGATTTTGACATTCCTACGACAATATAGTGATGTCTTCGCCTGGTCCCACTAAGATATGCTAGGAATTTTTCTGGGCGTCATGGTTCATAGACTGAATGTGGATCCAGGTCACAAACCTGTCAAGCATAAAAGAAGACCGTTCGACGCCGAACGATACAAAGCAATAGCAGACATAGTCTCTGTTCTGCTCGACGCCGGATTCATAAAAGAGGTACATTATCCCGACTGGATAGCGAATGTGGTCCTTATGAGAAAAGCCAACGGGAAGTGACAGGTCTGCGTGGATTACTCAAATTTGAATAAAGCTTGTCCGAAAGATAGCTTCCTGTTACCTCGAATCGATCAGCTGGTGGACAGCACGATGGTACACGAGTTACTTTCTTTCCTGGACGCATACTCCGGATATAATCAGATCGCGATGCATCCCCCAGATAGGCAGAAAACTACCTTTGTCACAAACAAGGGGCTTTACTGTTACTGGGTCATGCCATTTGGCCTGAAAAATGTTGGGGCCACATATCAGAGGCTAGTGAACTAGTTGTTCTCTAAGCAGATCTATAACATCCCAGATTTTCACTGTTTTGGATTTCCAAAAATCCTTAAAATTTATTTATTTTTATTAACTTATATTATCGCTTACTGACCATTAGCACTCAACGTTAGCTTATACACGAGTGGTCCTGTCTGGTCATGATAAGACCGAGTGCGGGCCGTCAAGTCGGATAACCTATTTACACTTAACAACAGCCCGTGTGGGCCATCCAGCCAGGAGGGTTAGAAAAATCTAAAAATTTAAGAAATCATAGTTCTCACTGGGCTTGTGGTTCATCGCGGGATACGGAGGATGCACTTGTCAAATGCACCCCACCAATGCCAGATTGGAATCTGACACTTGTAAATAAAAATGAGATACCAGGATTTTCAGTCGTCGAATTTCTTTCAAATTTGTGGTGAATGTTTAATGTATTTTTCTACGCCCGCCCACAAAATCTGGGTCCCGATCGTGGCAAGGTGATCGTTGATCGCGAATCAGACCCATACGACCAAACCCCATATCCGATCGTCCTCAAATTTTGTATGGCCCTTCATCGGGCCATGGAGCACCTATCCTATAAGTTTCATGACCAGAGGGCCACCAAAACTATCCCATCAATTAGAATGCACCCCACGGGGTCATTTAGAGACCAGAACCATATGATCAAACCCCATATCTGTTAATCTATTTGTTCTCAAAATTTGCATGACCCCTCATTAGGCCATGGAGCATTTGTCCTATAAATTTCGTGACCAAGGACCCATTAAAGCAACCCCGTTACTCTTTTAGCCTAAAATCGACGGTTTAGAGTAAGCATGACCAAATCTCCACTTTCACTAGTTATAAACAGGCCACACTATGAACATAGTTAATCCAAACCTTAATCATTGCCCACGAGAAATCTCACTATCAAATTCATTCCAAAAATGCCCCGAATTTCTAAATGAGCTCTAAACCGCTCGTTGGTGGGCCATTAGTTCCAAAACTACAGAATAATGTCCGTCTTCTTGGACTTGCCGTCCATCGCGAGAGTCGGACCTGGATACTATCCAGAACCGCTCAACTTGAGTCAAAGGACAAGTGTATGAGAAGTGTAAATACCCTGAAGGAAGAAGCTGAAACTTAAATGAATTGGTCGTCCACTCTTATTCAAAGTTGAGGATTTCGGACCATTGGTTTACGACCAAACTTCACACGTATAGTAGGGATATTTCCCCGCTCATATCCATATAGCCGCGGCCTCGATCGACTATCGGTGACCGTTGAACAGACTTCTAACCATATCTGTCGATCAACGCATCCAAATGGCGGGCTGTTCATATCCCTATGTAGATCAGCATTATGGCTAGCTATCTTAAGGTGTATATCAACTTGTACACCCTATAGTGGGCCCTAAAGGCTAGAAAGACCCTCCCATATGTCTAGTATAGTAAAAACCCAACACTTGGGGCCATTTCCACCAAATCTGGCATTATAAAAGGGATTCATTTGGGCACCCCCTCTCCCCAAACGATTTTGCCCTAGAAAAGGGAGAAGAGAAAGAGGAGAAAGGAGGGGAAAGAGAGAGGAAGAAGAAATGAAAGGAGTGTGTGGCAGGTTGGGGCCCTCAACCTTGCAACTCTTTACCCATTTTCCAAGGAAACCCTCCACCTTAACCTCAAAAACCACTTCCGTTGGTTATCTAGGTAAATCTCTCATCCCCTTTTCTTGAAACTCATGTGTTGAGAATGGATTTACATGAGATTCTAACATGCAATGCTTTACTTTAGGGATTCCGGCTAATCGACTCCGAGTTCGGCATTTCTAGGTCATTACCAAGGTCTCAACGAACCATAGGTGCGGACTATTGCTCTTAGGTGGCCTAGCATTAATTTTAGTATGTGTTTAATGATTTTGGTTGCTTGAATGCTATGTTTGGAGGATCTAGAGAAGCCCTAGGACTTGTATGTTCGTTAGAATTGTATGTTTGGCTCCCATATGATGTTGTTCTTGCCTCTCACATAACTGTGTGTATGGACGATTATATGCTCATGCCTTGTTTGATTTTCTCATATAATGTGCCCTATAACATGTATGACTCCTTGATTTTTATGTATTTTGGTTCTAAGGGAGGTAGGAAGTGCTTAACTTCCTCACCAACCCACACCACACACACACACCTTGTCCATGATATTATTAGCTTTACGTGTTAGTAGAAGTTTAGAATTTTATGTTGAGAAGCATAAGAACATGATGTTGTTTATGTTAAATGATGCATTGATAGTTGGCATGTTATGGATCCCCTTCACCCTCTTGGGTTGGTCAAGGACATAATGAGAGACGGTAGTCCCATCAGTAGGACTACACTAGGGCTAGATCCGTGAGATTGGGTTAGCGTGTTCGGGTGGCTGTAGTTCGACTGCATAAGTCCCTTGTGCCCGAGGTCACTCGTCTCATGCTCGCCTGACTCGTGCGGTCTAGCCTATTGTCTGACCAACTTTGTTGTTAACCCTGTTTGCTCACCTATGTATGGAACCTGGAACACCTTACAACCATTGTAGCCCATTGATAACTAGATTCCAACTGTTTCATAGTCTCGTGAGCCGGGCATGGTGAAATGAGACACTGTGACCGAGCTGTTGGCCTACGCTGGGGTACCGCGCCTCCTCGTAGTAACCGCGAGCGATCTCTTTCTCTCGGCACTCCTTATATGCTTGAAGTCGGGAATGAGGAGCCCGACGGGATCACAGACCGTGGGGTGTCGGCCTCACGCATTAATGGGGCCTTGGCCTCGCAACCAGTTTAGGGCATTGATATGTGGGGTGTATCAGATTCTTCAATCTGCTGGATGACTGGACTTAATTAATAACTTGACTAACACGATCGCATTGCATCACATTAGTTAGGGTGGTGACTCGGAAGTTGAGGTCCCTCTGAGGGAGTGTGGTCATATGCGACCGTTAGATAGAGTCGTTCGAGGAGCGTTGTGGCGAGGGCATGCATCATATCATCCCGCATGCATGCACATTTAATAAGAGTTGTTAAGTGTTGATGATTGCCTGCTTTTCATTAAGTTCATCTTACAATTGATGCATGTTATAACTTAAGACTAATAGTACACACTGAGTTGATCACTCACTCCCACTCTGGGACGGTGTTTTAAAACACCAACTAGACTCTCTCATAGATGCAGGGGAGGCAGAACAGGTGAAGCATGACAATACTACTCTCTACGAGGAGGAGTTGTCATACTTCCAGCTAATACGCGGGACCTCACTGGACCCATAGAGGAGCCAATGGATCACTAAGCAGCGGGCTTAGTCCTATTCTTTTTAGACTTGCTATTCTTTTGCGATTTTGTTGGGTGACGTCATGCACGACCCCTTTATTCTTTTGGACGTGTATATATGTATATCTTGATCTCTTTCATTTTAGTAGACTTGTTTGGTTGTGCTTCATGTTCCAGAAATTTTCAGGCTGTGCATTGACTGAATTAATCGCATATTAAGGAAAACCGGTCATAAGTGACCCCAGAAACTCGGTAGTTGAGTGTATACACGACCCTTGATTTTTAGAGCATTACAAGATCGGATGCACCGTGGAAGTGTATGTTGATGACATGCTGGTGAAAAGTATTAAATCATCCAGTCATCTGACGGATCTCGGAGAAACATTCGCT
Organism: Magnolia changhungtana; assembly: GCA_030180095.1. Classification (NCBI taxonomy): domain Eukaryota; kingdom Viridiplantae; phylum Streptophyta; class Magnoliopsida; order Magnoliales; family Magnoliaceae; genus Magnolia; species Magnolia changhungtana. The sequence goes on from JASAUF010000162.1 coordinate 2,911,052, forward strand.
GTCTTCCGAGAATTCCAGATGATGCTGAATCCCACGAAGTGCGCTTTCGGAGTCAGCTAAGGAAAATTCCTTGATTTTCAAGTTAGTTAGAGAGGTATCGAGGCTAACCCCGACAAGATCAAAGCACTTCTTGACATGAGTTCGCCTCGGGCCATCAAGGAAATACAATGTCTTACAAGGCGAGTCGCGGCGCTCGGACGTTTCATATCCAGAGTAACAAATAAATGCCTCCCATTCTTCCAACAGTTGAAGGGTCATAAGAAGGCAGAGTGGACGTCGGAATGTGAGCAAGCCTTCCAGCAATTGAAACAGTATCTGGGCTCACCCCCTCTGTTGTCCAAACTTGAAAAAGGCGAGCCTCTGTTCCTCTACCTCGCGGTCTCAGCCTCGGCCGTCAGCTCGGCCCTAATCAGGGAGGTCGAAGGCAAACAACACCCCGTTTATTACGTGAGCAAGGCTATAGTATCGACAGAAACAAGATATTCACCCCTGGAGAAGTTAGTGCTCAGCCTCGTTGTTTCAGCTCAGAGGTTGCATCCATACTTCCAAGTACATCCCTTGATTGTGTTGACCGACTCCTTTCTCAGACAAGTTCTGCAAAAGCCCGAGGTGTCGAGTCGCATGACCAAGTGGGCCATCGAACTTGGTGAGTTCGACATCCAGTTTCGTCCAAAAACAGCAATCAAAAGCCAAGCAGTGGCCGACTTCATTGCCGAATTCACTAATCTGAGCGCAAAAGAAGTCAGTACTGAAGTTGAAACATACCCAGCTGATCCCCCACGGGATAAAGAAGCAGTGTCGGACCTGGGATGGATCCTCTATGTGGACGGGTCGTCCAATATCAAGGGGGTCGGGGTTGGGATCGTCCTGATCGCGCCAGATTCCACAACCATTCAATATGCGATCAGACTCGGGTTCAAAGTTTCAAACAATGAGGCGAAATATGAAGCTTTGCTAGCCGAACTCAAGTTGGCGGCAAGCTTGCGTGTCCAATCTCTCCAGGTCCGGTGCGACTCTCAGCTGGTGGTAAATCATAAATCCACCAAGTACGAGGCCAAGAAAACAAGGATGATTGCTTATTTTGACGAGGCGAGGAAATTGATCGAAAAATTCTAGAATTGCATTATCCATCAAATCTCGAGAGCGGAGAATTCATGGGCCGACGCCCTAGCGCGGCTCGCTTCAGTCGTGAAAGGGAAGATCCCGCGAGTCATCCCAATTGAATTCATAGAACACCCTAGTATCAGCAAGCGGGAAGAGAAGGAAGTCAATCCAGTTCATGCTAGTCCAAGCTGGATGGATCCAATCTTCAACTACCTCACGTCCGGCGAGATCCCCTCGGATAGGCAAGAAGCCAGGTGACTGAGGGTCCGAGCAGCTCAATATACCATCCTAGATGGCATCTTATATAAGAAAGGACATTCCCAGCCCTACCTCAGGTGCCTTCTGCCCGGCAAGGCAGAATATGTCATACGAGAGATTCATGAAGGAATTTGCGGAAACCATTCCGACAGTCGAGCCTTGGCCATGAAGATATTCCGACAAGGATATTTTTGGCCAACTATCAGGGAGGACTCCAAGGACTATGTCTGAAAATGTGATAAATGTCAGCACTTCACCGCCGTGCCAAGATAACTTGCTGAAGAAATGACTCCTATGAGCGGCCCTTGGCCGTTCGCTCAGTTGGAATCGACATCATTGACCCTCTACCTATAGGAAAAAGGCAAGTCAAGTTCGCCATCGTCGCTGTCGATTACTTCACCAAGTGGGTCGAGGCCAAGCCAGTTGCCAAGATCACAGAATAAAAAGTGGTCGACTTTGTCTGAAAAAACATCATTTGTCGGTTTAGAATTCCGTGCACTATCTGTCAGACAATGGTCGGCGGTTCAACAACGACAAATTCCGAAGCATGTGTTAGGGACTCAGCATCACAAATGCATACTCTTCTCCTCGACATCCTCAATCCAACGAACAGGTAGAGGCAGTCAATAAAGTCATTAAGCACCACCTCAAGACAAAGTTGGAAGAAGCAAAAGGAAGCTGAGCCGAGGAACTTCCGTTCGTTTTCTGGGCTTATAGGACCACAACTCAGTCCTCAACAGGAGAGACTCCATTCTCGCTCTTCTATGACTTGGAGGTAATGGTGATAGTCGAAATTGGTCTTCCTACAGCTCGAATCAGGAGCTACTAAGAAAATCAGAATTTCGAGTAGATCGCAGCCAACCTAAATTTGATCGAAGAAGTTAGAAATATTTCGAGGCTCCGATCCGCAGCTCAACATCAATAAGTGGCGCGATTCTACAATTCGAAGGTCAAGACCAGGAGGTTCAGACTAGGGGACTTGGTTCTTCGTCGGGTATTCTAGAATACTGCAGAGCCGGCGACTGGAACACTTGGACTGAATTGAGAAGGGCCCTATCGAGTCGTCCGGTCAACCAAGCCAGGCTCCTACCACTTAGAAGACCTCGAGGGCCATCAGCTCCCCCACCCCTAGAATGCCGAGCACCTGAAGGTTTACTACCCGTGACGAAATAACCTTTTAAGGTTCTCAATGAATGTATGCCTCCAAGCGACAGGCCTTTAAGGCCTTCGAAAAATGTACGCCTCTGAGCAACAAGCTTTTAAAGCTCTTAATAAAATTCTCCTCTTCGCATCCAAACGAACGAATTATCTACTAAGCGAAAGTTGCCTCTCACATACAGGGGCGGACTCTATGAGCTAATCCCTTAAAGAATGGGTTAGTACATTATCCCATAAAAATTCTACATGGCATCCCCTCTTAAGTCAGGGAAAAAGCCAAAATGCTGACCCGAATCTCCCAACATAAGAGTCGGCTCACAGACTAACGGGTGAAGCGGAAGGTTCTCGCCAATTGTGGGTCGGGCCGACCCCTTAAGGGTCTAGACTCAACAAACAAGCTATAAAGGCCTCAAACTTTACAAGGCGACATTGAAAGAAGCTGACCCACTAAAGGGTCGTCATGGCCACGCCTTAGCGAAAATCGGCAACCAACAATCAATAATCAACAATCGATAGCCAACATCCGAAAATTAACTACGGGTTAACATATGAGAAATTATCATTCATAAACCCTCACCAGGAGGTTAAAGAGTAATCAAAAAGGAAAAAGTTTCGACCATTCCCAAAAAAGGAACAAGTAATCTAAGCTACGCAGGTGGAGGAGGAGTTTGTGCGTCAGGGGCTTGATCCGGGCGGATGTCGTCAGCAGGTATCTCTCTAGCTTCTTCGAACAATAGGGAGTCAAGGTTAAAGTCTAGGTACATGCCCTGGATCACCTCGATACAATCATCGTAGCTGTGGTTGTAAAACTTGGCGGCCTCAGCGTCCCTTTCCTTGAAAGTTTTGAAAGCCTTTATTACTGCTGCCACCACGTCGACTAGATAAGCTTTGTCCTTAGCCTGTTGAGTTTCCCTCGCCTGAGCGACAGCTCGGATCTGCTCTTCTGCAGCCTCGACCTTAGTTCGATCAATGGCTTCACCCAGTCGAGTGTTCTCCTGAGCCAGCGAGTCCACTTGAGCCCTGGCCCGGGTCAGCTCGGCAATCATAGCTTCACATCGAGCTTTGAAGTCCTCTGTGACCCCTTGTAGTCGCAGCTCCTTAGCTTCGAGGTCAGTCGTGACCTCCTGTAGCCAAAGCTCCATGGTCTTCCCATCTTCGAGCTTCCGATGCAACTCGCCCTATTCCAGTCGGAAGAGAGTCGTCTCATTCCGCAAGACTCCCACCTCAGCTCTGAGAGCCTCTATTTCGGCGTCTATCTTTCAATGCTCGCGCACTCTTTCCCAAGCTAGGAGGAGCCTTGGAACAAACTAAATAAAAGCAAAGACAAGGAAATAAGAAGGTGTATACAAAAAATGGAGGTTAAGAAATACGAGGAGAATGAATACCTTGTAAAAGACCATTGCCAGATCATTCAGGAAGGAGTCATCCGACTTGGAAAGCAGATTGTCGATCTCTTCTTCCGGAACATGTTTGGCCGCCCAGTGAACCAAACAAGACATATAGAAGCCCGGCTTGTACCTTGGCCCGCTCGTCCCCACATGCATCGAGCCTCCCTCCTCCGCGGCCCCAGTCCTGCTACCCGCCGCTACCTAATCCTCGGACCCGAGGGCATTCCTTACCTCAAGAGGGGAGCCAAAGGCATTCCCTACCTCAAGAGGGAATATCATCACATCTACCATCCGAATGGCCTCCTCCCGCTCGAAGGATAAAGGAATGGCTATGCAGGGGGCCGCAGTTGTAAGACGAGCCTCCTCGGTGGAGGGAACGATGGTGGACGAAAAGGAAGGAGTTATGGTTGCTGGAGTCGGGATGATGATAACTGGAGTCAGAACTATGATTGCGGGAACCCCGACTTCAGAAGACACCACAAACGCAGTTGCGGCGATGGAAGCCGCAACTGAAGTTGCAGCGACATAAACTGGAGCTGAGGGGCCCTCTCCGCGAAGAGTAGCTCGCTTCCTCCGAACAGTGGTCTTCGTCCGGGGCTCGTCTCTCAACAACTCTTTCACCTTCGGAGCGACTTTCCTCCTCCGAGAACCAGACGCCTTGGCCATGCCTACGTAAAGAACGACGAATCAACAACAAATCGAATAAGTCTGATTCCTCCAAAAGAAATAGACGAAGAGCTTACTGAAAGACGTCGGGAGAGGCGCCGACTCGTAAAACTCAGACTAATGAAGGTTGGCGGCGGTGATTAGATCTAACAAGGAGCGAAGCTCTCCCGATGGCGCCCTAGCCTTGACTATGCGGTTCTTCTGAGCCGAGTCGAGGGGAGGTGTGCCCCTTGAGAAATCTACAAACATAAAGAACAAATGTTTCAGTCCAACCGATGTAATAGAGGAAAGTCTAAAGATAAAGGAAATTAACTAGTCCGACTTGGTTTTGAAAATTGGGTCAGAACTCGAGTTGTCAGAGTTCCAACTTCAGCAGCTGATGCCTCCCATTCGCCCGCAGCCCAGAAACATTTATTCTTTCAGTCCTTATTAGAGGACGAAAGATTAATTACCAACCCCGACCCTTTGCTGCCTCGGGTCACGAAATAGTACCATGGTTCTTGGCTATCATGCTTGACTAGGTACAAACTCATCAATTTCGTTGGGGTCAGTTTTGAGTTCCCAACTTAAAGCCAAATTATGAAGGCAGAAATCAGCACCCTCCAAGCGTTGGGGGGTGAATTGCCCGGGAGTTAAGCCGAGGTAGGCCGTCATGGCTCGAATGAAGGGATGGAGAGGAAGATGGAGCCCGCATTGCAGCGCACATAAGTAAATGGCGACCTCTCCCTCAACAGGCGCACCAGCGGTGTCGAGGGGCTCTAGGGCTCTTATCTGGATGGAGTCAGAGATCTGGAACTCCGAGCGGATCCATTCCATCTGAGACTCAGTGAACACAGAACCTCCTGGACTACCTCAGAGGCCCGCCCACTCGCCGGCATCTCTGTGGCCTCAGTAGTTGCAGCCTAGGGGGCTCAAGCAGTCTTCTTCTTAACAGCCCGTCGAGTCCGAGCCCCTGCTTCTTTCTGTCTTCAGGGTCAAGGGAACAAATGTATAACTTCAAAAGGACCGTCAGAGGCCCCTCTCCTGAAGTTAGAGCTCTCTGACTCGGAGGAGTCATCGTTGTCCCGAACAGTCTCTAGGTCGGATGACATCGTAAAAGGAAGGAGTACAAAGAGGCGTAAGGAAGAAGACTCACCGGACGATCATCAGGAATCGCTTTTGCCGGAAGAATTCAGTCGGTCGGAATCGCCTATCGGAAAACCCAAGGCACGGAAGTGAATGAAAATTTCCACATGAAGCTTATATAGACCTTGCCAAATCCCTGCATTAATGATAAGGAATGATGGCAGCAGCCGAATCGTCGCGAGCCGACTTCGGAGCTTACGTGGCCGCACATTATTGGCTCGGGCTCTGTCGAGCAGTACGCCCCTGACATGGAGCAATGTGCTCCGGACAAGCGAAACGACGCCCGAGCAACGAAAAGCTCCGTTCGAAATACTAATCAGGGGGTACGTGGCGATAGGGCATAGGCGAATGACGATTCAAAATCTTAACCGTCGTCACGCGGCTGTGGAATGTTGGCCCGTGGGCGGGAAACCCCGAAGGTGCGAAGCTTCAAAATTTCGAAATTAGGATAATATCGGCTCGAATGGGAGGTTCAGCATGCCGAGGCAGTCGATCTTCCGGGTGCTTACTCTCCAAATCCGTGACCGACTTCAAAGAGTAAGGGGCTTCTGTTATAGAAGGATCCGAGCCCTTTATGATTCCGAGGGCCAATGTCATGCTGATCCGATCGGACGGACGAATACCAGCTCGGTTCGGATCATAAGTGCGGACATTCTTCAGCGAGGGTTAATAGCCACACTAACTGAGATTTTATGCGCCTAAGGGACCGAGCCGAGGTTAGCTCTCGAGGCAGGCGCTTCACGAACTAAACTTAGAAACTCCCATAAGTAGACGTGACCGGTTACTTCGCTCGCAGATACGCACGATGTACATGACGCAGTACACGATCCTTAGATTACGTGCAGTATTTTCATCATCCGAAAATCTCCCTGATTGCGTGAATTGTGTCGTGATTAACGGACCCAGGCCATCCTACCATCATGTATAAATATATGAGGACCCCATTGCTACAGGTACGTAACATCTCGCACCCTCCCTCTATAATTCAACTTAGACCCCAATTCCCTTAACCTGACTTAGGTATCGGAGGGTCCCCCGGCTTATCCAGGGTCTCCTTTGCTCACCCGTTTTGCAGGGCCAAGATCCATTCAAAAAGCGTCGCAAGGAGTGGAGAGTGGTCCAGATTTTGTCATCAACATGTACAACTATATTGGACAAACATAGTGTATGAACTATGACCACCTACATGATTGTATCCAAGGATCCCACATGCTAGAGCTGATTAGCATACCATGCAATTGCTCGTATGCTGCCAACGGAAGCAACCGGCTATTCAAGAAACCTTGGTTTGACACGCATTATGTCCAAACCATCGGTAGCGAAACTTCATTTCGAACTCTCATTGTCATCACGTAAGCATCATCCCAACAAATTAGCGGCAGCTACGTAATCATGTTCCACCGTTCCACTCTATAAAGGGATCCCGGCAAAAGTCTCACACCACCTGCCAACCTGACAAGACCCTTCTCTTTATTTGGGCTTGGGACCAACAATGAGAGCACAGAGCTCCCATGTGCCCTATGTAATAATCTATCCCTATGTAATAATCTATTACATGGGTGAATTAAAATAAAAAAATGTATTTTAAACTTTTTATGAAAAAGAACCTTATATCAGCTACGTTCGAAACTCTTAATATTTTAGAAGACCAGCAGAAAAGAAATAAAGATGCTAACAAGTTTTTATATTGTGCTCTTTTCTGAGAGTCTGTTTTAATTTTCATTTGCGTACATGGCAAGCTTTCATCATTATCAAATGATCCAGATGAGACATTTCCTCATAACCATGGATCAGACATGGTCCAAAAACTCATCTTGATGAAGGTTAGTTGAAAATCCAATAGATATATGAAAATAAAGTAATGGATGACTTATATGAAGTGGAACCCATGTGAAGCGAGGCCTACGGGAGGGTTCAACCGAGGTCTTAACCTGTGCATGGTGGGACCTGGGCTATAAGATAAAGGGATTGATTCACTACTCTCTATCAGTACTTCAATGAGACCCATGGTTAAGATCATTTGACCAATTTGATTTTTGGACTGTGGCACATGCATGGTTCTATTGATCTAGTGGACTGTATTGTGGATGATAGATGCACCATATTTCTCACATGCCTCCAATTACATAAAAAAGAAATCGAAGATCTTCCAACATAAATGGGGCATTCCCCATCCACTATTGGGTCTCATTAGTTCAACGTTCTAGATTATCAATGAACCATGGAACTGACTGTATTGATTAAACAGTACTGATCAGGAGACCATGATGTATTGCTGCGTCACCATTTTTTAAACAGCTCTAGCCCAGCCCAGCGCACCTGACATTTAGCCAGCTCACCCATAAGCTAGGGTTTCCAATGGTTAACCGGACCTCAAGTAACCCAATGCACCAAACCCCATTTTAGCTGTTCCTGGTCCAATCTCTACAACGTGTTCGGTTTGGGCTGGGGTCCTCTATTTGGGACCCTATTAGGCAATGGGTCTAGCCGGCTTCAGGTCCGGTTATAGAGTCAGATTGTATTTGGACAGGGTCTAGTTAGTTTTAATACCAATATTATATGTGTATTAAATATATATTTTGGAAGCTGAACACACACATGTAACAGATATTGTTTATATCACATGTATCAAATTGGCACACGTGTGTAAGCTTCTCCATCCATATACGTGGGCCGACCATGTTGATGCCATTATTAATTACTGACCGATTAAACCCAGACCCGACCCGTTGATCAGCTGTAAGACCCGAACCCAATGAGTTGATGGCCCTTCGCAAGGACCAAAAACCAAGTTCTCACGTGCCTCCGAGTATCTAGGACTGAGAAACGATTTGCACACATGTGGGCAGCCTCTCGGCTGTCAGTTCTCGAAACATGTTGCAGCACAAGCAAGTGGATGATCTCCTACATCTGGTCCGTCGAATCAAAACAAATGTTATAAAACCAACTGCTCTTAAAATAGATTATAATCCGTAAACCCCAGTTTTCCTTAATTTTTTTTAATCCCGTCTTGTATGGAAACGGGAGTCTCCTTTTAATGTCCTACACGTGCACCCCACTCCCTAATATTCAACGGCTAAAACTAATCCCTGATTCTAAAACACTCCTTCCCTTCCTACACTCAATTCTCACAAGTGAGGTCCATTTTTCGGTAATCTAGACCGCTGGTTTGCTGCCTCCTTCCGTGGATTGACCATGGCCCAACAAAAGTTCTGATAGGATGATTATAACCTTTTATATTTCTGACCTACAATTAGATGGTTGTGAAGAGAAATATGACAATGGCCCATATTCAACGGATGAGATTTCCAAGATCGGTGGCAGGGATCTTCGACGGTTCCCTCAGCAGACCAATTGAAAACCAGTTAATACTGTGGTGGTCCATCATATAACTCCTTCCAACGCAACGGTGATTCGCGCAAGAGGCGATTCGCAGTCCACCTGTCAAATTTTCACAATCCCTAAAATCTATGCCGTTCATCAGGTGCGCACACTGCAAGCATACCACCATAAAATCCAGCCTACCCCACTCTTTACGTGGCTACACGTATGTGAAAATTGGACCGTTAAGAAGAAAATGACCACAAAGACACGCTCAACATATACGCATTGCCCACGTGATGAGTGGACTGGCATACTTTAATCCACGCTGTCCATCTGTTTTGACAGATCATTTTAAGTCATGAACTCAAAAAGGATGCAGATGGAAGGTTCAAGTGGACCACACCACCACAGGGTTCCAGTCCTTGGCCGAGTGGAAGACTATGAGGAGTTTCAACACGAGGTCTTCGGTTCGAAACCCATAGGTGGTGAAATCCCACTACCGCGTGTGTGGGTATGTGGTGCGTGTGTTACAAAAACAATTGATAAATATATAGAGAGAGATGCTCACACACAACTAGTTGGACCGTGAGTTTTGGTCCAACTAGCTGTGCATTAAATTTCAAAATTCCTTTTTTCATACACATGTAATGCACCACTTGTGAGGATATGTGACTCTGAGTTTTACATTAGTATTTTGGAAATTATGTGTTATAGATCCAAGCCACTTATTAAATAGAGCACACTAATGAAATTTTATGCAGCGAAAGTTAGTAAGTTGTTATACCATTAGAACCACACATGTAACTTGAATATGGACTATTGGAGTAGATTTCTAATAGTTTACTTTTCTTATAGATGATATCATGTTATCGATAAAAAAATATATTTTTTCCCATATACTTACAATGGACCCTACCCAATTAACGGACCGATTTGCAAGATACATTGTGCATCACCTAAGTATATCATGTGTATACACATTCTTTAGTGGTCCTTTGTAAACATTCACCCTCCTCTTTTCTCTCTCCTCATTTAAACTAATTTTTCCTTATTTAATGCTCTCCATTCCCTGTACGTTTGGGTAGGAGTCATGGGCGGAGTGACATGTTGAGTAGCTACTCAAATCACATAACTAAGTTATGTGGGCCCCACCATGATATATGTGTTGTATCCATACCACACATCTATTTGTAGAGATCATTTTAGGACATGGTTCAAAAGAATGAGGTAGATCCAAAACTGGAGTGGACCCCACCAAAGAAAACAGTGGGGAGAGTGACGCCTACCGTTGAAACCTTCCTAAGGTCCACCATGATATTTATTTGAGATCCAACCTGTTCACAATATAACATAGACATTAAAGAAGGGAAACACAAATATCAGCTCGATGGAGAACTTTTGTGGCCCTTAGAAGTTTTTAATGGTGGGCGTCACCCTCTCCACTGTTTTCTGTGGTGGGGTCCATTCCAGCTTTGTATCTGACTCATTCTTTGGCTCATGCCATAAAATAATCTCTCCAAATGGATGGACGGTGTGGATACAAAACATACATCATGGTGAGACCCTAAGAACTAGGTCACGTCATTGCTGGGGAAATTCCTACCGTTAAAACCTACCTGGGTTCAACAGTGATGTTTACAAGCCATCCATACCATTAATAAGTTCATTCCTACTGGGATGAACTGAAATCACAAATATTAGCATGATTTAAAACTTCTATGGCCTAAAAATATTTCAACCGTGGACGTTCAATTATCACGTTTTCAGCCCACTTGAGCCCGAGAAACGGTTCATTTTTGGCTTCATGTCCTTAATTGAACTCAAAAAATGGATGAACGGGTAGGATTTCTCACAAATATCATAGTGGGCCCCACCTGGGTTCCCAGCGCAGGAACTTCCTGCCAAAGTCTTTTGCAGGAAATCAGCGGGGTTTGGACGTGGATTTGCAGCAGGCAGTTCTTAGGGTCCCACCATGATGTATGTTTTGTATCCACACCATCCATCCATTTAGAGAGATTATTTTATGGCATGATCCAAAGAATAAGTCAAATCCAAAGCTGGAATAGACCCCACCACAGAAAATAATGGAGAGGATGACGCCTACCATTAAAAACTTCTAAGGGCCACAAAAGTTCTTGATGGAGCTGATATTTGTGTTTTCCCTTCTTTAATGTCTATGTTATATTGTGAACAGGTTGGATCTCAAATAAATATCATGGTGGACCTTAGGAAGGTTTCAACGGTAGGCGTTACTCTCCCCATTGTTTTCTGTAGTGGGGTCCACTACAGTTTTGGATCTACCTCATTCTTTTGAACCACGTCCTAAAATGATCTCTACAAATAGATGTGTGGTATGGATACAACACATATATCATGGTGGGCCCCACATAACTTAGTTACCTAATTTGAGTAGCGACTCAACGTGTCACTCCGCGCATGACTCCTTCCCAAAAGAGCATTAAATAAGAAAAAATAGTTTAAATGAGGAGAGAGAAAAGAGGAGGGTGAATGTTTACAAAGGACCACTACAGAATGTGTACACCCATGATATACTTGGGTGATGCGCAGTGTATCTTGCAAATCCGGTCCGTTAATTGGGTAGGGTCCATTGTAAGTATATGGGAAAAAATATATTTTTTTATCGATAACATGATATCATCTATAAGAAAAGTAAACCGTTAGAAATGTACTCCAACGGTCCATATTCAAGTTACATGTGTGGTTTTAATAGTGACAACAATTTACTAACTTACGGTACATAAAATTTCATTAGCGTGCTCTATTTAATAAATGGCTTAGATCTATGGCACATAATTTCCAGGATACTAATGTAAAACTCATAGTCACATATCCTCACATGTGGTGCATTACATGCCTATGAAAAAAGAAATTTTGAGATTTAATGCACAGCTAGTTGGACCAAAACTCACGGTCCAACTAGTTGTGTGTGAGCATCTCTTTTATATATATATATATATATATATATATATATATATAGGAAAAGCTCACTGCGAACGTAAGTGCGTCGTAGTAAGATTTGCCCTTTTTCTTACTGACTTTTTTGAGAACCCATCATGTTTCCATTTTTCGTGATGAATCTCATAAATTGAGATTCTTTTTATGTTCATGTGAATCAGAACCTCATGAAACCCCATAGTATAAAATTTTACTTTGATCCGAAACTTTGGTGGACCGTGAAAAATGTAAATCTTGTCATGTATTTCTTTTTCTTTCCTTGATTTGAATTTTTCTTTGCTATGGACGGTATGGATAAAGTTTTAGATAAAAGTAAAACTTGGTCCTCTGGGGTTTCACTAGGTCTTTAAAGCATTGCTTCACATGAGCATTCAGATTTTGAGATTCATCACGTATGATGGGTTCTGTCAAAAGTTCAGTTCGACGTCTACGATTTAACTGCGATGTCCGCTGATGGCGCTACTATATATATATATATATATATATATATATATATATATATATATATATATATATATATATACAGAAAGAGAGAGAGAAGAAGAAGAAGTGGACCACACCACAGGAAGCAGTGAGGAATGAATTTCTACTGTTGAAAACTTAAATATCAACTCCAAGGTGTGCACGAATTGAGCTAGCTCGGTTAACTCGCTCTACTCAACTTAAAAAAGCTTGTGTTTGAAATTGAGTTCGAGCCAAGTCAAGCTAATTTTTTGAGTTTAAAAATGAGTTCGAGTTAGCCCCAACTTGACTCGACTTGGATCGAACCAATTTGGCGACTTGGTTACTTTGATATTGATGTTATTCACCAAGTGTTTAATAAAATGACCCAACGAAGTGTGGCAGGTGGCAAGGCAGGTATGCATATGAAATCAGTACTCTTTTTTTTTTTTCTTTTCTTTTCTTTTTTACTTGATTTTTATGTTGCTTAGAAGATATTTGATAAAATACTCATAAAACCATTGCTGTTGTCTTACATACAGAGAGAAGTCTAGGTGTTTATGAAAATGCTAAATTAACTGGTAAATTTGGCTTGAACTGACCCAAGTTGCTAGCTGAATTGAGCCAAGCCAAGTCCAAACTGAGGTCTGCCAGTGACCTGAGTCGAGCTGAGGCCGGTTCAACTCGGTTCGAGAAGATGTACACCCTTATATCAACTATGGGCTTTCAATCTCCTACTTGCGTAGTGTAGCCAACTTGAGCCTTACATCTGCCTCTTTGTTAGCTCATGCCATGAAATTACGCATGGCGTGGATAAAACACATCCATCACGTTGGGTCCCACAGAGCTCCTGACAGTCCCACGGAGCTCCTGACTGGACCGCCAGTCTCTAGACAAGTCCTGGTGGGAGTAGTACTCAATCCCCGTCCGTCATGATACGACCACGTACTGCACTGGGTCCTACAAGCGTGCCACCTTGGCAACTGTTCTCGTGGACCACCTTAACAATTTTCTATTGACAAAAGTACCAAGTGAGTTACTTCAAAAGGGATTTAACTCATGTGGTCGGTGTTAATTACTTTATAAGACCGTTTACAAAGCTCTAACTTCGATGCTAACCACCGACTTCGGAGAACTCGCTTCTCCCATAAATTTATATATATAGGGGAGTTATTTGATACTCTGATTGCTTATGACGCTTCATACGCACTCAGAAATTGTACACCAATCCGATAATTGCGTGATAAAATAATCTTAATTTTTAGTTCATGATATATCAAACTGGAACCCATATTTTGGAAGGTTTAGTTTGAATTTCTTATATTTGAAGGGTGCAATTTCGAAGTGCATGCATATCATCTGTGACACTCATCCAGAGTATCAATTTTATTTTTTTTTTATCAAAATAATATGATATCTCAACGTGCGGAAGGGGGTAGTGATATTCACACCCACCCAATTTGATAAAAACGACACATGCTTTTGTAATTATGTTAAGGAAACGGTACAACTTTGTACCACTGTGTTACAAAAAGCATGTGTGATGGTGGGTGTAAATAATGGCTCCCGTGGGAGAGACTGATTCAAATTTTGTGGACGTGTAGGGATCGACGGAGTATTTAAGCGAGTGTACATCGCAGGCGGGGTGGTGTATGCGAGTAGGACGCGGATTGTGTTTGGATACTCTGTGGGGCCCACATTTATTTATATTTTTTATCCAAGCCGTCCATACCTTTTTTCATCTATTTTTAGGGAATGATACCAAAATTGAAGCATACCTAAATCTCTAGTGGACTACACCGGGGAAAAGAGTGTGGATAATGACGTCCACTAACATTCCTAGGCCCCACAGTGATGTTTATTGTCATTCAACCTGTTCATAAGGTCACAAGGACGTGGATGAAGGGAAAAAAACAAATATCAGCTCCATCCAAAACTTCTGTGGTCCCTAAGAAGTTTTCAATGGTAGGAGATCAATTCCCATTGTTTCCTGTGGTGTGATGCACTTGAACGTTGGATATGCTTCTGTTTTGGGCTCATGTCCTAAAATGAGCTGAAAAAACGGATGAACAGCGTGGATGAAACACATGCATCACAATGGACCCTACGGAGTATCCGCATCACGCCTCCTCACTGCACGATCCACGTCCATGCGAGTAATGATCAAGAAGTAGGTCCGTCCCATCGTGGGTTAGGACACAGCCAAATCCGCATTGCAAATTAGAATAACAGAACCGTGAACGGTTCGAATTCAAGTTCATTTCTCGAATGGTTAGGATCATTTCCACCGAAAAGAGGACGGTCCAGGATCTCTCTGGTTTGGCCCGCCTCTCCAAATGGGCCTTGCACTAATCCACGTGGACCAACTGGCCTTGCCACAACTTAATGATGACTCGTGTCGAAAATCAGTCAATCCACCCATTTGATGGGCCACGACTGTATCTTGAGTTAAAACCTCTGTTGTCCATTCATTTCTACAGTGCCCACCGCCTGATAATCAGACCGTCCAATCTTCATGCCAGGAATTCTGCAAGATGGGGCCCACCGTTTACATGGAAATGTGTCTTACAAAAGTGGGAACCGGCGGTCCACAGTGCTCGGTTCTTAACGAAGAGTTAGATGATACTCCGGCAGCAGAGCACTCCGTAATTATACAAATGGTATAGATTAAGTCAAAATAAACGGACTAAATTGTGGGACCTATTGTTTCTCACTCACAGTCTCAAAACTACATAATTTGAACAATCCCAACCTCTGATTCGTGGACACTAGTTCGTTAAAATAGGACCATTGGATATTTTTATTTTTAACCGTCCAATAAATGTCCACCAATCGGGTAGGCAAGTAATCAATTTAGCATAATTTTTTGTTTACGATAAATCTACACCGAGAATCATATTTTGGACCGTTGAATTTGAATCACTCAGATGCTTTGTGTGCAGTTTCTAAGTAATTTCCGAGTGCATGTGTATCATCCATTAAACTCTGACAGAGTATCAAAGTTCTAATTTTGGTAGATCTACCTTGGTTTCCTAAGCTTTTGAAGTGTTTGAAACAAGTGAGTGTAACCGCCCACAGGATTTGGGCCTTAATTTAAAATAAGAAAAGCTTTGATACTCTGGAAGAGTGAGATGGATGATACACAGGCACTTAGAAATCATAGGCTAGGATTGCTCAACCAACCTGATTTTGGAACTATAACTTAGCACCGGTGGGTTCCACATTTTCATCGGTTTATTTTGAGCTAATGTATGGCACTCGTACAATTTTGGAGTATCTGTGTATCAAACGAATTACTAAGCCAGAGTATTAAATAACTCTCCCAATTTAATAAAAAAGGATTAGAGTTCCTCGTGAGCGAAGGTACAGTCCCAGCTGTCCATTGGATGGACCACATGTGCCCCTTGATGCACGCTGCAAAGAAAATAAGCTTGACTCAAATCCTCGGCGATTATTCAGATGCGTCATACCTTAAAATGGTATATAGTCGTACAAATATATATTAAAATCATGAAATTATCGTATTTAGACAACGAAATATTTCTTTTTGTTTGATCTTGTTTAATGAAGCTGTTGTTACCGTAGCATTCCTAAGCCCACACGCGTCTGCAATAAACTCATATGTACATGCCACACATGTGCCTAACGACATTATAGGGACCGAGATCCAATCCATCAGAACGCTCTATCCCAAGAATCAAGATGATCCATTGTCAGGTGGGCCACATTTAAAAAAATAACCATATGGCTCTTAAAAACATGGCTGGAGTTTTCTAACCATCCACCTGTTTCCGATTTTGGAACCAGCATGCTGATTGGACCAGATTTTATTTTAGGAAAATGTATAAGGTCTGACTAACCTGATGGATGGATTAGATCTCGCACGAATGTGCCATGCTGAGACATGTGTGGTGTGCACAAGAGCTTTATTGCACACGCGTGTGCACTTAGCAAAGCTCTGTAAGCTATGTACACATGGCATTGATCGGAAATGTCGACACCTATGGTGAGATGTGGTGCACATGCCATGTTGGTTCGCTTGCCGGAGGTTTGCCAACCCCAGACGCGTGTGGACATGTCTTGTTGTCTCACACGCGGACATGTGTGGCAATCAGAACTGTTGGCCTGGTGGACCACCTCGTCCTCGTCTTTTTTTGAGCTAACGGCTCCTTTTGCAGACCACTAATCGGATAACTGCCGCTCTCAAATTCCCTTCCGTTTCAGGTTATAGTCTATCCACGAGATGGCCCACCAGATTAATGGTTCCGATTACCACAAATATTTCGCCTTTGTACCGTGGGAAGGGAGTTGCATAGTACACTTCCCCGTCCCATCTATTCACTCCAATTGTCCCGTCCACAGTAGGGCCCACCGTTTCAACGATGCGGATAGCTCGATCGTAGGCCCAACACGAACAAAGTTGGATTCCTCAGTAAAATGTGCTTTTTGTTACATTTGCAACGGAGCGTCCATCAGGTGGGGCCCACTCATGTTGAAGGTGCGCGGATTGGGTACTACCCACGACCAGGACGTAGCTAGAGACGGACGATCTTGACAGGGGCTCTATGAGGCCCACCGTGATATATGTGTTTTATTCAAGCCGTCCATCCATTTTGAGAGATCATTTTAGAGCACGACATAAAAATGAGGCAGATCGAAGGTTCGAGTGGACCACACCACAAGAAGCAGTGGTGAAAATCACTCCCACCGTTGAAACCTTCCTGGAGCCCAAGGTGATGTTTATTTCCCATCCAACCTGTTCATAAGGTCACAAAGAATGGGATGAAGGGAAAACATGAATATCTGGGGCCCGCAGGAGGATTTCAGCGGTATGAACTCAATCTTCATTCTTTTATGTGGTGTGGTCCACTTGAGAATTTGATCTGCGTCTCATTTTTCGTATTACCACTAAAATGGTTTTTCAAAATAGATGGACGGCGTGGATAAAATATATACATCATTGTGGGCGCCACAGAACCCCTGACAGGACCGTCCGTCCCTCTCTAGGCAGGTCCATGTGGGGGGTAGTACCCAATCCCACCGGCTCTTTCTGAAAAACAGGCCTGCCTGCAAACCAGGTACTCCACAATGGTGCTTCTACTTCTTCCTTTTAAAAAAAAAAATAATAATAATAATTTCCTAATCGACCTAAAATCCAAAACGCCTTCAATTGTAACCGTCCATTGAGTATAAACATCCATTTGCGTCATCACAAACTGGGACTTTCCTAATTAACGGACCAGACTGATTACTGGCCCAAGTATACAAACGCCGAGGCCCATCAATTGGACGGATCGGATGTTCCAGATATGTGCCACACTGGCACGTGTGGATTCATGTATTGGACGGGTCGATCCAGTAGTCGGTCGTGTGGGTTAACTAATCTCTACCTCTCCCTTTAAAACCTTTGATTAATTCTTTTGACTTGCAAAATGAAAAACAAAAAAAAAAGTTTTATAGCCGTGTTACGACATACCCATATGCTGTGACCGTATCCGCCGATACAGTCATGTTACGAAATGTCGGTTATGTCGGTAAACTGCTACCATCACGAAAGAAAATAAAAATAAAAATAAAAATAAAAAAAACCGTATTGAATAATATATCCTCTTGTAGGATATGCTATCTATCACGTGCAGATATATACCGTCCGATCGATATCTTAGAGTATGATATACGTCGCTTTCGCATCATCTACTGGAGAGAGACTGCTGGGGGCCGAGAGTTTCTACAGTATGCCCAAAAATTTCAGTTTCTGCAGGTGGGGTCCAAGGTTCAGTGATCTAAACCGTTGACATGATGGGCCTCACCATGGATGGCTCAAAAATACCCCATCGATTGGATTATTCTAGCTGTAAAATAATTGGACTCCTTTTTCTTGGTTGAACGTACATCAATGCAGAATTATAGGAATTTTACATGTGGGATGTTTTCGGTGGATGGGACATCATCTGTGGGACCCACAATGAAAATGGTCTGACCATTGAAACATGGACCCTCTTGTACAAAGATCAAAACCTTAAAAGTGCTGTACATTGGGGAAGCATTGTCTGATACCTCAACTTGAGTTATCTCCTTCAAAATTAATTTTCTACAAAGATGCTCGAATTTGTAGTCTTTACTACCACAGAAATGCATTCGTACTGTAGCAGTAGTTAGGCTGCCCATATCAAGGGTGCAACTTGGGTGAGTTGGGTCAGGTCAGGTTGAGGGATCAACCCACGCACCTAACCCGACCTCAAGAGACCCAACTTGACCTGAATTCCAACCAGAGGTGACTAACCGGAACACAACCCAAAAAACTCTATATTTTGTTTTTCTACCCACCTATCTCACACACCCCACACCACATGGGCAATCGAAGCCATGTGTTGAAATATAGCCAGTCTACCATCGAGCCATGGTTTCAGACCCAGAGTAATCTATACTTGACCCAACCCGTCTCAAACGAAACTCCGATTGGATCAATCAGGTGAGGGTTGACGTAGACCCAAGACCAATCACAAGGTAGGTACAGCAGCAGAAGCCAATGACAAAGGGAGCTGCCCGGGGCTGTGTGGCATCCACAGAGATTTCCGTGACAAATCACTCGGTACATCTGTTTTGAGAGACTACAATAGTATAGGATTCTAAAAATCAGGCATTTCCAAAACTCAGGTGGGCCACACCAACAAAACAATGGGAGCAGTAACGTCCACCATTGAAATCTTCATGGAGCTGACACTGATGTTTATATGCCATCCAAACCATTCATAGAATTATTACCACTCAAATGAACTGTGGGAACAAATATCATCCTGAAACAAGACCTCTGTCACTGACGTTCAATCCCCACTGTTTCGTGTGGCATGGCTCACATGAGTTTCGGATCTGCCTGATTTTTAGAATCATGCACTATTTTGGTCTTTCAAAACAGATGGACGGAGTGGATTTGTCAAGGACATCTCTATAACCCACACACAACTCATACATTTCTGCCGGGAATCACGGGCAATCCGCTCCCAATGACAAAGTACTTTTCCACCGCAAAAGATCACAGCCACTAGATCCGTGTAAAGATAAAATGATGGTAGTGGAAGGATAAAATCTCATAGTAGCCAACAATTTGCAATGTAGTCATTTTTAGGAATGGTTAGGATCATATTTAGAGAGATAAAAAGGGATCATTTTATGGCCCTTTCAATGGTGTGGCCACCTGATGTAGAGTGGGTCGCGGACAGTTTCATGGCCAAGATGGATCAGAAAAGGCCCGGTCGACGACAAAAGTGATCCGAACCATCGGACCTTAGATCGGGCGTATCTCACAATTCGGAATGAGTTAGCCGACGTAAATTATATGATTTTGGGGTAGAACGAGCTACTTTAGCCAACCAACCCTGCTATGCCGGGTTGCGACGCCCGGAATTACGAAAAACCCATAGATCGATTGTCGTTTCCCTGTTTTAATTTCGTTTTTACTATAAATAGTAAGTTTTAGTTTGATTATAACTCTTCATTCGTCGGGCTCTAGGAGTTGCGCCCAACGTGAAAAGAGCTTAGAATAATTAGGAGAATGGTTTGGTAAAGCCAAATAGGACACTTACTATTTTTGGCCGAAAACCTTGCGCACTAGTAAACATCACAACCGTCTATAAATAGTAAGTCGCGATTTCTAAGAGTTTTAGTCGTAGTTTGATTCTGATTTCTTTTCCATTGCTTGGTACCCCTATTTAAAGGGCCGTGAACTCGTTTTTATTCATTCATTAATCAATTTCAAATTTATTAGAATTTAATTCTATTTTCTGCTTTCTTTCCTCGTGGATTCGAGAAGTCTCTGTGAGGAGTCCAGAGAAGTTCCGTGGATTCGGAATAGTTATCCTCTTGAGGAAGACAGTGCTCGACCTCACGTCCTCCCCTGCGTCAGTTTGATATCAAAGCGAGGTTTCTCCTCAGATCGATGGCTTCTAACGGCCGGTCGGTCAACAATCCCATGAGCGGTGCTTTAGAGAATTTACCTTTAACGGCGGCAGCTTTCGAAGTAGCGCAACAAGAGAATCGACAAGCCATGCAAGGGCTGCAGGCTTCCATCGACCGCATAACAGATCTCTTAGAGGAAAACCTAAGGCAACTCCATGTTCTTGGTGGTAATCCTCCACCGCTAATTGCTGAAACTCGTAATCGCCCTCATCGCAGGATAGTACCGGCAGTGCATCCAAGGGTCATTCCTGAGGAATGGGGCTCCAGTAAGGAGGAAATCGATGACATAATATTCCAACACCCCAGACATGGTAGCGATCGAGTAGATCGAACGGATCGAGAATTCAAGATACGAGTTGATATTCCTAGCTTCAATGGCCAACTACACATTGAGGATTTCCTCGATTGGCTTTCTGAAGTTGAGCAATTTTTCAACTATATAGACATCCCCGAAGCAAAGAAGGTCAAGCTTGTGGCCTACAAGCTGAAAAGAGGAACTTTAGCTTGGTGGGAACAATTGCAACTCGTGCGAACCAGGCAGACGAAAGCACCAATCCACACCTGGCAACTAATGAAGCAGCTACTACGTGCCCGATTCTTTCCTAGCGATTACGATCAGATATTATTCTAACAATACCAAAATTGTCGACAGGGTAGTCGGTCGGTGAGAGAATACGCAGAAGACTTTTACTGCCTCGCGTCGCATAACGATTTGGTTGAGACTGAATCGCAGCAAGTCACCCGATTCAACGGTGAATTGCGTATGACTATTCAGAATCGGGTCCAGATGCAGTCCATCTGGATGATGAATGATGCGATCAAGTTGGCTACTCGGGCAGAAGCGCAACTTGAACGTCCTAATACACGGACTTATCCTACTGCAAGGATCCCAAAGATCCCGGTGGCAGGTCCGCTCGAGGAAATTGCACAGCCCAAGGGGAAGGAGCCCGTAGGAGCACGCACCCAACCTCCTACGTCTGAGAACCGAGACCAGGCTAGACCCCAAAGGAGCGTATCGACTGCTTCTGGTCCAAGTAGAATCCCGAACCCCTATGCTCGACCAAAGCCCGACAACTGCTATCGTTGTGGCCCACCGGGCCACCTATTGAATACTTGTCCCCAGCGAAAAGCGGCAAACCTTGCTATCAATGATAGCAGTGCTGATAACATTTATGAAGAACCAAATATTGAAGAACAGGAGCATACTATCGAGGACGAGGCAAATGATTCAAGTTGGGTTCAGCAAGATCACGGCGAGTCGCTCGTCGTGAGGCGACTATTATATGCACCAAGAAAAGAAGTGCATCCATAACGGCATAACATCTTTCGCACTAGGTGTATAGTGAATTAAAAGGTTTGTGATGTGATCATTGACAATAAGAGCAGCGAGAACATCGTATCCAAGGTCATGGTGAAAAAATTGTAATTAAAAACGGAGTGTCATCCCTCTCCATATACAATCTGTTGGGTCAAGAAGGTCAGTGAAACAAAGGTAACTGAACAGTGCACCATATCCTTTTCAATTGGCAAACATTATAAGGATGAAGTAGTATGCAATGTGGTTGACATGGAAGCATGTCACATACTACTCGGTCGGCCCTGACAATCTGACTGTGACGCCACTCATAGAGGGCGAGATAACATATATATCTTCGTCAAGGACGGCCGGAAGACCATATTGGCCCCTATGGATTAAGAGGGACCACCTGAAACTTCTACAGTAGAGGGCCATTTTCTTTTAACCATACAGGACTTCGTGGAAGAATCAAAAGAAACGGGACAAACTTATGCATTAATTGTAAAAGGGGAAGAACTCGAGCCTACCATCATCCCTGAAAGACTAAGACCCCTGCTACATGAATTCAAAGAAATCTGACTCGATGACCTTTCCAATGGGTTACCCCCCATGCGGGATATCCAACACCATATCAACTTTGTCCCTAGGTCCAGTCTACCGAATCGTCCTCATTATCGAATGATTCCGAATGAGTGTGAGATTCTGCAGGGACAAGTAGAGGAGTTTATCCGTAAGGGTCTTATTCAAGAAAGCATGAGTCCATGTGTTGTACCATCTCTATTAACTCCAAAGAAAGATGAGAGTTGGCGCATCTGTGTCGACAGCCGAGCTATCAACAAAATCAATATAAAATACAGGTTTCCTATACCATGGTTGAACGATATGCCGGACATGCTAGAGGGTGCAAAAATATTCTTTAAATTGGACCTAAGGAGCGGCTATCATCAGATTCGAATATGGCCGGGTGATGAGTGGAAAACGGCCTTTAAGACCAAGGAAGGATTATACGAATGGATGGTCATGCCCTTCGGTCTTTCGAATGCGCCTATCACGTTTATGAGATTGATGAACCAAGTTCTGAAACCTTTCATTAGGCGGTTCGTCGTTGTTTATTTCGATGATATTTTGATATACAGTCAAGACGAAACCACCCATATGGAACACCTCAATAAGGTCCTTCAACTGCTTACAAAAAATAAATTGTATCTCAATTTTAAAAAGCGCAGCTTCATGACTGATAACCTATTGTTTTTGAGTTTTGTCATATCATCCACGGGCATTTGAGTGGATGAGGAAAAGGTGAAGGCAATCAGAGAATGGCCGGTTCCCACAAATATTCACGAAGTGCAAAGTTTTCATGAACTTTTCAGTACCATTGTGTCACCAATCACAGATTGCATGAAGAAATGGCAGTTTCAGTGGACTGACGAAGCCGACAGGAGCTTTGTTGAAATCAAACGTAGATTATCCACGACCCCCGTTCTTGTACTTCCCAACTTCGACAAACTGTTTAAAGTCTAATGTGATGCGTCATATGTCGGAATTGGGGGAGTCTTGTCTTAAGAAGGTGGGCCGGTAGCCTTCTACAGTGAGAAACTTAACGATACACGCAAGAAGTGGTCTACATATGAGATCGAGTTATACACGGTGGTCCAGGCACTGCGACACTGACAACATTACTTGATTCAAAGGGAATTCATACTTTACATGAACCATCAAGCTCTCAAATTCATTAATAGTCAAGCTAACATTAACAGTGTGCATGCTAGATGGATCTCGTTTTTACAGGAATTCACGTTCGTACTAAAACACAAGTCAGGGCAACATAACAAAGTAGTTGATGTACTGAGTCGCCGTGCAACTTTGTTAGTCATTATAAGCAATAAGGTTGTCGGGTTTGAGCGCCTCAAAGACATATATGCCGATGATGACGACTTCAAGGACACATGGGTTAGATGTTAAGGTCACCCCGGCGACTTACATATGCAAGACGGGTTCCTTTTCAAGGAAAATCGATTATGCATCCCGAACAGTTCGCTAAGGGAACAGATAATCTAAGAGCTATATGGAGGTGGCCTCAATGGACACCTTGGGCGAGACAAGATGTGAGCTCTTGTGGAAGAACGGTATTACTGGCCGCAATTGGTACATGAAGTGGGAAAGACAGTCCAACATTGTTATATTTGTTAAACCTCCAAGGGGCAATCTCATAATAGGGGCCTCTACACTCCGTTACCCGTGCCTGACGACCCTTGGGAGGATTTATCTATGGACTTCGTGATTGGTCTCCCACGAACACAACGTGGCATGGATTCGGTGTTCGTGGTAGTAGATCATTTCTCTAAGATGGCGTACTTTATTTCATGCAAGAAGACTCTCGATGCAACACAAGTGGCGAATCTATTATTCAGAGAAATTGTGCGGCTACACAGGGTTCTCAAGACTATTACTTCTAACCGTGATATAAAGTTCATAAGCCACTTTTGGCAGACTTTATGGACTCGATTCGATACACGACTTTAGTTCAGCAGCGCCTACCATCCACAGACTGACTATCAAACTGAGTTTGGGAATCGCACGTTAGGAAACCCTCTTCAATGTATTTCAGGAGAAAAACCGAAGCAGTGAGATTTGGCTTTGTCTCAACTGGAGTTTGCATTCAACAACATGGTGAATCACTCGACAGAAAAATTCTCATTCCAGGTTATTTATAGACGAGTACCTCGCCAGACACTAGACTTGGTCCCTCTGCCCAAGCTCTCAGGCATGAGCATTGCAGTAGAACAAATGGCTGACAAGATCATGAGCATTCATGCAGAGGTACAAACCAAGCTACATTCCTCGAACGAAAAGTACAAGGAGCAAGCGGACAAGCATCGGCTACGAAAAGTGTTCGAGGTGGGCGACCAAGTAATAGTCCATCTGCGCAAAGAACGATTTTCGACCGGAACGTACAACAAGTTAAAGAATAAAAAGATTGGACCAGTACCAATCATCTGAAAGATCAATGACAACGCTTATGTTGTTGATCTTCCAGATGACATGGCGAGTTCACGGACTTTCAACGTCGGGGACTTGACCGAGTATCATGAACCAGCGCAGGATGAGAACTCGAGGACGAGTTCTTTTGAAGTGAAGGGGACAGATGTAGAGCGGGTCGCAGACAGTTTCATGGCCAAGATGGATCAGAAAAGGCCCGGTCGACGACAGAAGTGATCTAGACCGTCGGACCTTAGATCGGCCGTATCTCGCAATCTGGAATGAGTTAGCTAACGTAAAATATATAATTTTGGGGTAGAACGAGCTACTTTAGCCAACCAATCCTGCTATGCCAGGTTACGATGCTCGGAATTGTGAAAAACTGCTAGATCAACGGTCGTTTCCGTGTTTTAATTTCGTTCTTACTATAAATAGTAAGTTTTAGTTTGATTATAACTCTTCATCCGTCGGGTTTTAGGAGTTGTGCCTAATGTGAAAAGAGCTTAAAATAATTAGGAGAACGGTTTGGCGAAGCCAAATAGGATACTTACTATTTTTGGCCGAAAACCTTACACTAGTAGACATCACGACCGTCTATAAATAGTAAGTTTACTATTTATAGTAAGTCGTGATTTCTAGGAGTTTTAGTTGTAGTTTGATTTTAATTTCTTTCCCATTGCTTGGTACCCCTATTTAAAGGGTTGTGAACTCGTTTTTATTCATTCATTAATCAATTTTGAATTTATTAAAATTTAATTCTATTTTCTGCTTTCTTTCCTCGTGGATTCGAGAAGTCTCTGTGAGGAGTCCAAAGAAGTTCCATGGATTCAGAATAGTTATCCTCTTGAGGAAGATAGTGCTCGACCTCACGTCCTCCCCTGCGTCAGTTTGGTATCAAAGTGAGGTTTCTCCTCGGATCAATGGCTTCTAACGACGGGTCGGGCAACAATCTCATGGGCGGTGCTCCAGGGAATTTATCTTTAACGGCAGCAGCTTTCGAAGTAGCGCAACAAGAGAATCGGTAAGCCATGCAAGGGTTGCAGGCTTCCATCGACCGCATAACGGATCTCTTGGCGGAAAACCTAAGGCAACTCCGTGTTCCTGGTAATAATCCTCCACCGCCAATTGCTGAAACTCATAATCGCCCTGATCGCAGGATAGTACCGGCAGTGCGTCCGAGGGTTATTCCTGAGGAAAGGGGCTCCAGTGAGGAGGAAATTAACGACATAATCTTCTAATACCCCAGACATGGCGGCAATCGAGTAGATCGAACGGATCGAGAATTCAAGATGAGGGTTGATATTCCTAGCTTCAATGGCCAACTACATATTGAGGATTTCCTCGATTGACTTTCTGAAGTTGAGTAATTTTTCGACTATATGGACATCCCTGAAGCAAAGAAGGTCAAGCTTATGGCCTACAAGCTGAAAGGAGGAGCTTCAGCTTGGTGGGAACAACTGCAACTCGAGCGAACCAGGCAGACGAAAGCACCAATCCGCACCTGGCAGCGGATGAAGCAGCTACTACGTGCCCGATTCCTCCCTAGCGATTACGATCAGGTATTATTCCAACAATACCAAAATTGTCGACAGGGTAGTCGGTCGGTGAGAGAATATGCAGAAGACTTTCACTTCCTGGTGGCGCATAACGATTTGGTCGAGACTGAATCACAGCAAGTCGCCCGATTCAACGGTGGATTGCGTATAACTATCCAGGATCAGGTCTAGATGCAGTCCGTCTGGACGATGAATGATGCAATCAAGTTGGCTACTCGGGAAGAAGCCCAACTTGAACGTCCTAATACACGGACCTATCCTACTGGAAGGATCCCAATGGCAGGTCCGCTCGAGGGAACTGCACAGCCCAAGGGGAAGGAGCCCGAACGAGCACGCACTCGACCTCCTACGTCTAAGAACAGAAACCAGGCTAGACCCCAAAGGAGTGTATCAACTGCTGCTGGTCCAAGTAGAATCCCGAACCCCTATGCTCGGCCAAGGCCCGACAACTGCTATCGTTGTGGCCAACCGGACTACTATCAAATACTTGTCCCCAGCAGAAAGCGGCAAACCTCGCCATCAATGATGGTAGTACTGATAACGCTTATGAAGATCCAAATATTGAAGAACGGGAGCATACCACCGAGGACGAAGCAGATGATTCAGGTTGGGTTCAGCAAGATCACGGCGAGTCGCTCGTCGTGAGGCGACTATTATATGCGCCAAGAAAAGAAGTGCATCCACAGCGGTATAACATCTTCCACATTAGGTGTACGTGAATCGAAAGGTTTGTGACGTGATCGTTGACAGTGGGAGCAGCGAGAACATCGTATCCAAGGTCATGGTGGAAAAATTGTAATTGAAAACGGAGCGTCATCCCTCTCCATATATGATCGGTTGGGTCAAGAAGGTTAGCGAAACAAAGGTAACTGAACGGTGCACCATATCCTTTTTAATTGGCAAACATTATAAGGATGAAGTAGTATGTGATGTGATTGACATGGAAGCATGTCACATACTACTCGGTCGGCCCTGATAATCTGACCGTGACGCCACTTATAAAGGGTGAGATAACATATATATCTTCGTCAAGGACGGCCGGAATACCATATTGGCCCCTATGGATTCAGAGGGACTACCTGAAACTTCTAAAGTTGAGAGCCATTTTCTCTTAACCATACGGGACTTCGTGGAAGAATTCAAATAAACAGGACAGACTTATGCATTAATTGTAAAATGGGAAGAAGTCGAGCCTACCATCATCCCTAAAAGACTAAGGCCCCTGCTACATGAATTCAAAGAAATCTGGCCCGATGACCTTCCCGATGGGTTACCTCCCATGCGGGATATCCAACACCATATCGACTTTATCCCTGGGTCCAGTTTACCTAATCGTCCTCATTATCGAATGAGTCCGAATGAGTATAAGATTCTGCGGGCACACATGACTAAATTCAATTTCGTGACCTTTGCAGTCATCACATGATCAAACTGACAAGACAACCTACAACAACTATAGATAATTATAAGGATGAATTTATACATATCGGTTAGGATTCACGTCATTTCTCTTTCTCGGTAAAATAGGCACACTATATATTTTTACAATATTTTATCCTATGTTCCACCCAAGATATGGTCCATCATATAAACGGTTTAGAACATTGAGATATAGCCCAAGTCCAACTGCTAAAGTCCAGCTGCATTGTATTTCAGTACCTGAGGATGTACTCTAAGCAGACTCTCTACCTAATGCTACGGTCGGGCGTCCAAGTCCACTTGAAAGAGAGAGAAAGAAAGCATATAACCTATGGCCGAGTAACAAGGTTAATATTGGGTACGTCTCAATCGGCCACGTGGCACAAAACAATCTAATTGAGACAAATCCAAGGGGGACCATATTTTGATGGGCCATATACCAAAAGCAACGGCTGTAACCATCCATAGATGGACCCACTGTCTAGTTTTCATTTTAACCAGCATCCCACCAATCGAACAAATCTATTTAGTAAACCGCTCCTTCATGTTAGGTGGTCCATATATATTGAAATGCACATGGCACAATTTTGAATGGTGGAATGGACATTCATCAGTCTACTCAAACGGTATCCTACCATTAATAATCGACCGTGGGTTTCAAGTTCCGGCGAGAACTTGAAATATAGAAAGACAACAAAAATGGAAGTTCAACTTGTGGGTCGTAGCACTGTATCTGTACCGGTGCTTACCTCATTCTGGAATTTATTTATGACTTCGCTCTGCCCCCTCTGTTGTGGTTCAGTATCTTGCCTTAGTCCTCACCTAGTGGGGCCCACATTCTGAGATGACACGATCATTTGAAACCGTCCATATCCTCTTTAATACTATAAATAAAGGAATTCCTGATAATCAAGCTTCACTGATGATTCTAAACTTTGATTTTTATAGGTGAATGCGAGTCATTGAAAGTTTTCCTTTTTAGTGTTTGAATTCCTCTGTAAGTATTGATCGTTAAAACCATCCTTCTAGTATAGAACTATAGCAGCAGCTATTAAAATTAAATATTTGAAAACATGGACGGTTCGGATCGTGGGATATCTCAGCGTGTGAACCGCAGTGAGTGGCGATGCACGGTTACTATCAGTCGCAACAGAGGCATAATTAACTCTTTCATAAAAAAAAAAAAGGAAGAGAAACGCTGCCGGGGAATCGGGTCGGTGTAACGCACGGGGTGCGCGGCGCCACGTGTCGTGTGTGCGCCCAGCTGGGAAATAAGTGGGGTCGGTTTGACCGGTCAATGAGTCGACCTTCCTCTCTCGTAAATTGCCTAAGCCAGAGGCCTTGCAGTCATGTGGGAGGACTATGTGCGTTTAGTTCACCACTTCTTATATGGTGGTGACTCATACACTGCAGTAAACACGTACGTCAACTACAAAAAGATCATGCAAATCGTGGGCCCCAAAAGGTTGCGGCGTTTGGAGAAATAGTCAATTAACAGGTCCTAACAATACAATTGCTGATTCAGTGGACACAGAATGGACGGTTGAAAACAAAATTGTCAGCAGTCAATGGTTAAGATCGTCTGATCGTAGGACATGCAGCAGCACATGGGTTGTTTTTCATTCACCCCCGCATGTACAGTGGACGAGTCACCAGCATTTAAGAAATTTAGAAGACGCACACACTACATATGTTTAATATAAAATATTTTTTCAAGGCGTGTGTAACGTGGCCTGCGTGGGTTTAGACTGACACAAGTCCCGCGTCGGAGGCTCCAAAACAAGCATTTTCCTCTTGAGGTTCGCTCGAATACACACCGACGTATTGCAATATTGTACATCGGTACTTCTTCTTTTGAATCTAGATAATATTCCAATGATCCAAACCGTTGATACGATGAGCCTCAACTTGAATGGTATATATAAATATATGACAAATGAGAATTTTAGATTGTGTATTTCAACATTATGAAATTTGGTTCTCTTGCATTGAAAAGGGATGGTCACCGTTGCCTTAAATTCAAAGCGCTGAAACATTCAATCTAAAAAAATTTTGGGGAGCAAACCCATTTACCTCTAGTCCAGGAGGGACAGAATCGTCTAAGGAGACTGTTTTACGCACCCCGTAAAACTCTAAGCCCTGTGTCGTCCAACATGTTGGATATGTAAATCTACTCCGTCCATTGCGTAAGAAACTTTATTTTATCGGTAGAGACAAAATATCAGCCTAAATTTAAAAGTTAAATGGGCCACACCAGTGAGAAAATGGTAAAATTGCTACTGAAACCTCTAAGTTCACCCAGTGCGGCTGGGATGAGTTTTTGGTCTGGAAGATTTCTATATCTTCACTCCATCATGGTGAGCTAGACCTGATTAGTGGGTTTGATGAAAGATACACACCCTGCTGGACCTACAAACAAGTCTATGTTTGGCATCTCATTTACATTGTTCTCTGTGATGTGGCCCACATGAGTTGTGGATCTGGTTATTTTTTTCCCTCAGGACTTAGAACTGAGGATAGAATCTGACGAGCGGAATGGATTTTACAAAACAACTGGTGGACCCCACACAGTTGAGGTGTTTTACGTGCTGGGTAAAACAGGTGTTGCAGGGGATTCCGGTCGACACCCAGGGAGCGGACACTGGACAGTATGGCGTATCTTTACAAGGGATTCTCTCTCTCTCTCTCTCTCTCTCTCTCTCTCTCTCTCTCTCTCTCTCTCTCTCTCTCTCTCTCTCTCTCTCTCTCTCTCCACAAACCCTCTATTTAAAAAGGACCCCAGCCCATTTCTTTCTCCCATGCACTTGTCTTCCTGACCCCAACACTACTTGTGTTGCTTGTCCTCCTCTCTCTCTCTCTCTCTCTCTCTCTCTCTCTCTCTCTCTCTCTCTCGACCCTACCACCCTTTCCTTCTTTCCTTAAGTTGTCTTCCCTCCATCCCTTCTATTTCTTACAACTTGTCCCTGACATTTCTCTCCATCTCAAATTCTCCCTCCATACCTCTTCCTATCTTCCACTACAATAATTACAGGCATCCACATACACACCCCATTCCTTCAAAGATGTCTAGCCGCAGGTCATCACGCTCCAGGCAATCCAGCACCGCCCGGATCACAGATGATCAGATCATCGATCTCGTCTCCAAATTACAAGCCCTGCTACCAGAGATCCGCGACAGACGCACCGACAGGGTATGTTGCCTTCCTTATTTTTCGTTCATGAACAATAAAATCCCAACCACTGGGGTGATTTCATCCACATGATCGAAAATGACCCACCACTTACTAAATTCTGATTGGGTGTAGGTATCGGCGTCGAAGGTGTTGCAAGATACGTGCAATTACATAAGGAGCTTGCATAGAGAGGTTGACGATCTTAGCGAAAGGTTATCGGAGTTATTGGCTACAACGGACAGCGCCCAGGCCGCGATAATTAGGAGTCTACTAATGTAATAAAGCTTTCTTTCTTTTCTTCTTCATTTCTATCCTTCTTTCTTTCTTCTTTTTTAGGGTTGGATTGGATTCCAAGACATCCCTTTGCTAAAAGAACATGTAGTAATCTAAGTCATATAATAAAAAGCACTTGCAGTTAGGAAGTCCTTAATCTCAGTTTAGTCACTTAATTATCGTTAACATATAATAATGAGGTCAGAAAGATGTCATGTGTCCGATGCTAAAAGCCACTTTATTATGGATTTGATTATAGAAAAAAAAAAAATCATAAGGGTTGATTGAGACACTTCCCTCTCTTGTAATTTGACTCTCTCTCTCTCTCCCTCTCTCTCTCTATGTTTGTCTTTGTGTGGGTGTCATTTCCTTATCACAATAATATGAGCCCTAACAGTGGTTTTTTTTTAACCTCTTACAAGGTTAGTTCTATCATTGGTGAATATGATCATTGACCCATGTGGGCAATGGGCCATCTTAATGTACGGCCTCCTTTTAGACAGGCCATGGGCAATGGACCATCCTAATGTACGGCGTCCTTTCAGACAGGCGAATGCCTAAGCCCCAGCTTGGAGCAGCCACATCTTGGTACCCAAACAATGCTCTTTGATTGGACACATAAGGCAAATTTACCCTACTCCCATCTTTTTCAGCTGAAATTGCATGGGCCAGCCCATTGTTGGGTATTTTAGGACCTTTTCTCATCGTTCAGACCATTCTATCAATCTGGGTTACCAAAGAGTTTGTAAGCTTGGATCAATAAGTGCATTGGCTGGTACATTCCAGTGGCGAAAGCTAGCACACTTCTACATGGGGATGTTAGAATGGAAATGGTGAATTGGAGGGAGCTGAGCAACATAGATTTGAGAGCCGTTAGTCTCTGAAATAATTTTCAATTAGATGGAATGCAAAACCATCTTATTTGGAATTTTGGAGAGATATCCTTCAACTTGAAGAAGTACTAACCAACTTGTGAATGAGTCTCCTAGTGGCCTAAATTCCACAGTTACTGCACCAAATTGAAGCGACATTGTACAATGTATTGCACCAAAATGCCTTGCAAGGTATATATAAACCATAGTTTAAAAACTATACTGGAATCGCAGACTCGTGAAAAACTCGATCGTCTCACAGCTGAGTCAAAACTCGAGAAACACTCAACTTGATTAACTAAAACTCAACAAAACTCGACTCAGCACAAACTGATATTATTTATATATTAGTTACAGTCTCTAAATATTAACTGGCACAAGCTTTCAAGTTGACTCGACCTGACAGGTTTCAAGCTGAGTCGAGTTTTCATGCTTTTAAACTATAGTTAATTTAATGATCTAATCTTCCATCCAAACATATAGAAGCTGATTGTCATTTTACAGTATAAATGGTTCTGACCCATGTGATTGAAAAAGCTTTTAGTATGAGCCGACCAGATGAAAATACTGAGAGTTTTACTAGTAAGGCTGCGACTAGGTTCAGTTGTCAACCGGAACCCTCAGGTCAGGTTATGATTGGAAAACTCCAACTCGATTTGAAATTGAGTTGGGTTAGAGTTTAGCAAATCCAAGTCGATCGAGTTGGGAATAATCACATGTATTTGAGCGAGGTCGGGTCACCTCATGGTTAAACATAGATGAATTTGAGTTGGGTCAGGTTGGTCACCTCAGGTCGGTACTGAGGTCGGAACAGGCTGCATGTCGGGTCCTCTTGAGGTCATGTCTAGCTTGAGCTGTTCCCCAGCCGGACCCAATCCATCCAAGTTACACTCTATTTACTTGACATTTATGTCGGAGTGGAGTGGAAATTTATTTCAGTGTCTTATTCAATAACAGAATAAAAAGGCCTATTCTTCTATTGGAAGTGTGGTAAAACCGTTGATGCAAAATTCCGCAGCTCCGAAATGTATGTGAACTTGATGTGGATCCGAATCCACTACCACAGCCCTTTTACACAAGGGCATTAAATAGCCAAGCTCTTTGGGGCCCACCATGTTGTCGCATATACGTCATGGGTGGGCCACAAACATGGGTTTTTTTACGACTGGAGTTGCATACAACAGTTGTGTTATGCACTAGGTGAAATTGTTGGCTTTTCAAAGCCTTAAGAGATGATTCAAACAGTCATACAAAAAGGAAAAAAAACAAAAAGGCTCTCTGTATTGAAAAAACTTTCAAGTTTGATTTTTCTTTTTCACTTTGCTTTGCTCTGTACTATATCTTACATGCAGCACAACACCTCCTTATATAGTCACATGTTACCATGTGAAATATCTAAATTACCACCATTCTATACCATTAACTACATTTAATCCATCGGTTTAATTCAAACATTTTGAAACCCACCAGCCACAACACATGGAAACTGTGGGGAATTCCAAAAGCCATAACGTGTGGCTGTTTCAATCACGTGGAAATTCCAAAGGTCGCTGGTATATCTAAACCATCCATTTGGTTTGGACGTTACAACACTCCCCTTCAAACCAAAACAGTCTTCATTCCAAGCATCGATCTAAATTTCTTGAATGTATCAGTCGGTAATGCCTTGGTGAATATGTCCGCGACCTGTTCAGTGGTGTGACAGTACTCCAATTTCACCACTTTCTACTTCACTTGATCTCTGAGAAAATGGTATCGAGTATCGATGTGCTTGCTCCTTCCATGCTGTACCGGATTTTTGGCTAGCTCGATTGCCGACTTGTTATCCACATATATGACTGTAGATTCTTTTTGTGGATGCTTCAACTCCTTTAGCAGGTTATTCAACCATATTGCTTCACAGACTGTGGACGATGCTGCCACGTACTCTACTTCACATGTGGATAAAGCAACAACACTTGGCTTCTTTGAGTTCCAAGTGAAAGCAGTCGATCCAAGATAGAATACATAGCCAGTGGTGCTCTTTCTTTCATCTTGGTCACCTCCCCAATCACTGTCTGAGTATCCATACAGCATTGCTTCGTCATCGTATGGATAGAAAAGACCGAATTCCATTGTTCCTTTGACGTACCTAAGGATTCTTTTTGCAGCTAGCCAATGTGATTCTTTTGGTACTTCCATGTACCTGCTTAGAAGCCCAGCACTATAGACGATATCTGGCCTTGTGATTGTGAAGTACCTTAGGCTTCCAATCAGACTCTTGAATAGAGTCGAGTCCACGCTTCTTCCTTCTCCTTTTTTTGCCAGCTTCAAGGCTGTTGCTACAGGCGTGTTCACGGCATTGCAATCTGCCATCTTGAACTTTTTAAGCAACTCCTTGGCATACTTTTTCTGTGATATATAAATGCTGCCGACTTGTTGTTTTACTTCGATGACCAAGAAGAAGGATATCAATCCACCATCAATCATCTCGAATTCATTGAACATAGCATGCTTGAATTCTTCAAACATCGTCTGGCTGTTTCCTGTGAACAGCAAATCATCAACATATAGGCATGCTATGAGGATGTCGCCATGAGCATTTTTCTTGATATAGACTGCATGCTCATATGGACATTAGGCGAAGCTGTTCTCTTGAAGATAGTTGTCGATGCGTGCATTCCAGGCACGAGGAGCCTGCTTCAACCCATAAAAGGCTTTCTTCAGTCGATACACTTTGTGTTCCTCCCCTTGAATAACAAAACCTTCAGGCTGGTCAACATAGACTTCTTCTTCTAGAATTCCATTCAGGAATGCAGATTTCACATCCAGTTGGTAGATCATTCAAATGTGATGGGCTGCAAGGGAGATAATCATCCTTACAGTGTTAAGGCGAGCAACAGGAGCGAAGACTTCTTCATAATCCACCCCGTATTTCTGTTTGTAACCCTTTGCTACGAGCCTTGTCTTGTAGTGATCAATTTCACCATCAGCATTTCGCTTGATCTTGTACATCCATTTGACGTCAATAGTTCTTTGGCCTTGAGGAAGTAAAGTTAGATCCCATGTATTGTTCTTCTCAATGGCCTGGATCTCGTCTTCCATAGCCGTCCTCCAGCATTCTTCTTCTACAGCCTCCTCAAATGTAAGAGGCTCGTGATCAGCATACAAACAGAATAAATTTACTTCCTCAGTTCCTGCATATATGTCATCGAGGCTTCTCATTTTGATCGGAGACATGGGTGAGGGAGAACTGGATGAAGACGTGCTAGCTAAATTTTGATTTGATGTGGTACTTCTAGAGGAGATGGAACGTATCACTGGACTTCTGCGTGCAGACGTTTCGACGGAAAAGGGTGTTGCAGGTGTCTGCTCCTGGTTCTCATGCTTCTCTTCTTCATGTTCTTCAACCGCGACTTGATTTTCTTTGGCTGAATCTTTTTCGTTCCATTTCCAGGCTTCTTCCTCACAAAATACTACATCTCTACTCACCACCACTTTATTGGTTAGTGGGTTGTAGAGCTTGTACACCTTCGATACTTTACTGTAGCCAATGAAAATGCACTTCTCGCCACGATCATCAAGCTTTTTCCTTCTTGCTTCTGGAACTTGAGCATAGGCGACACACCCAAAGATCCTTAGGTGCGCCACACTCGGTTTGTAGCCACTCTATGCATCATGTGGTGTCATGTTTCCTTAAGAGATGATTCAAACAGTCATACAAAAAGGGAAAAAACAAAAAGGCTCTCTGTATTGAAAAAACTTTCAAGTTTGATTTTTCTTTTTCACTTTGCTTTGCTCTGTACTACTTCTTACGTGCAGCACAACACCTCCTTATATAGTCACATGTTACCATGTGAAATATCTAAATTACCACCATTCTATACCATTAACTACATTTAATCCATCGGTTTCAAACGTTTTGAAACCCACCAGCCACAACACATGGAAACTGTGGGGAATTCCAAAAGCCATAACGTGTGGCTGTTTCAATCACGTGGAAATTCCAAAGGTCGTTGATATATCTCAATCGTCCATTTGGTTTGGACGTTACAACAGAAATATCCCAACTTTGTGGGGCCACCACCATACTGAATAAGTAAAATCCACTTAGTCCATTTCGTGAGAATCCTTATGTTTGTTGTGGAATAACACCAATATTGTTATGAGGAAAATCAAAATGACTTGTTGTACAAAACATGCGGCTGATCATGAGTGTTGTATAAGAACTAAATCAACTAAGAGTTACCTGAACAACTCCTTAAAAGCTATTGAGGCATTAATTACAAGATGAGCCAACCTCGAAAGACTGACACTAAGGTAAACTATTCAAAGGTAGAGCTCTGCAGCATGACTTACTTGCCGAGCGACTTGATAGATCCCAACTTGAGAAGCAAGATATCCAGAGAGAATCCCACCTCGTACAAGGAAGAATCTTGCAAGATTGTAGCCAAAGATCACATCAATTAAGGTAAGCTCCGCGATACTTTCAAAAGCAAATATCCATCCAAATAAGGACCCTTCAACGTACATAGTGTATCATATCCAGATACGCAAGATTACCATATCCTTCTAATATATGCAATTTCAAGAGCTATCTAAGCACCTTATAAATATATCTAATGCTAATGTAATGAGGTATGCACAAAAATCCTAATTCGAGTCTTGTTTTCGCTTTAATTCAACTTACTTGACTTAGGCATCAGAAGGTCCCAGGCCACAACCAACACCCCTTTTGTCCTTCATATACTCCTAATGTAGGTACCCGCACGCCCAGAGGGTGGGGCCCCTGTTCATCCAGATTAGAGCAACAACAAACATAATTAATGTAAGCAAAACCTGGAAAAAAAAAAAAAAAGAGATTCAAATAAAAAAGCCAAAATCCAAAGAGAAACAAAAGATAACAGGCGGGACAATTCCGTTGTTCAGCAATATAACTATCTCTATAGACAACAACATAGCGCTTTTCTTCTTTACCACCCTTAAACAGTATAAGAAATCTCATCAATGAATGCTTTAGAACATTCACTTACATTCTACTTGTACGTGTGAGGTTTTAGGCACAATTTTACAATTTTCACTACTTGTACGTGCTCTCTTGATATAGACAACACATCATTAAAAAAGTAGTGAAAATTTGTTTCCTATAATAAGTTTACCGTAGGCTCATATGAGTCACCCAGTTGTAAAATTATAAAATTATGCCTAGAACCTCTAACTTATGCCTAATATGGCTTACTTGAGTTTTGGATTGAGCTTATTTTTGTTACTTCCCTTCGTCCTTGTGAACTAATCTTGATGAACTTGAAAGATACAAGCTATTGTGGCCCTCACACAGAAGGAAGGTTGGTGTCCCCGATCGGGTTATTCAATGTGGTGAGCACCACCTAAGTTTTTATCTAGTTGATTTTCAGCCCTAGGGCCTGGCAATGAGGATAACATCTGATGAATGGAGTGGATGTCACAGAGAAAACATAAACTATGGTTGGCCCACAGAACTCGGTTGTGTTTTACCTGCTAGCTAGATAGAACTTGTGTACGTGGGAGGATTCTGATCCGTTGTTTTCTTAGAGTTCAATACAACACATTGCTTGTAAGTTGCATATTCCAAAAGATGACTGTTCACCTACGATGCATTGTATGTTAACTTCACTTACGATGCATTCACATGTGGCCAACATGTCACATGCCTGTTATCCAGACGGTGGTAAAGTTAGGGGTAGAAATCAGGCCTGTGTCTATGAATGGAAGGTCACATCGGACTGGTGCCGCTGATGGATGGATTGACCACACCTTTGTGATAGGTGATCTTCAAAGTGGGGCCCACCATTTGCATGGCTTGAATGTTGTGAACACGTGACACATGGGAACATGTGATTGCATCGTTGAAATTCAGTAGAGGTAATCGTATATACAACAAGTCACATGGTGTGTGCGTCTCATGCAAGTTCGATCTCTGTTGATGCTTTTGTCTATTTCCATTATCTGATGGGGACTTCTGCAATAGGATGGAATCTACCATAGCAAGCCTCTGGTTTGTTATAATCTTCCCATAAAGTA
Source organism: Magnolia changhungtana (assembly GCA_030180095.1). NCBI lineage: Eukaryota > Viridiplantae > Streptophyta > Magnoliopsida > Magnoliales > Magnoliaceae > Magnolia > Magnolia changhungtana. Next base: position 2,949,056 of record JASAUF010000162.1, read on the forward strand.
GCTGGGCCATTTCCTGCCTTTTTGGCCCATTCTACAATGGTGGGACCACTCGTTCTGGTCCCAACCATCCCAATTACCACCCCTTATGTGCTCAGGTATTTTTTATTACGTGGTTTTGACCCTCCATCCCGTGGGTCGTGGCACACTGATTGTAGATTGGGTACTGCTTTTACTTGTACTGATGTGATAGGATTTAATTGGGCGACAGGCTATCGTCGAGAATAGGCCTCATGGAGTACTAAACAACTTTCAAATATATGCTTTGCGTGGCCCATCTCCGACGGCAACCTTCCGTGCAATAGAGTCCCACCACATCATGCATGTGCCAACGTCAGTACCTGGCCGGCACATGCTCAATTCTACACCTCCACTGATTAGGGATTTTCATGATACCCTTGTGTACAACAGTTCAAATTTCAAGATCCAATGTACTGACGGTTGGGTAGTTTGTTCCAAGTAGGATTGGAATCGGGTCCAGTGGGCTCCTGGGTCAACGCGTTTGACCTGCTTCTGATGCAGCGGCTGTAATACTCCAAATTTTTTTAATTTTTTTTTAACGGTTCCACCGTTACATATGGTGTAGCCCACATAAGTTGTGGATAGCCCTCATTTTTGGGCACATGCCCTAACTTTGATGGGCAAAATTGATGAACGGTGTGGATTTGTCACATCATTCTTGTGGGGCCTACTCTCTCCACTCTTTTAAAAAAATCAAAGCAAAGTGACGTGCTGACGCACGGCACCCCATGAGCAAACCATCTCCTCCACGACTCTCTCTCTCTCCTTCCTTGTTCTTTGCGGTATAATTGCGCACATAAACCCATCTGACCATCCATGCCATCATCATGATGGGACCCACTCCTTAATCTAAACCGTCCAATGAACCCGGACCTTCGATTAACCTTAGCCCTTGAAATATTTTGCCTATAAACATTTTACGTGGCTCACCTTGAAGGTTGATTTGAAGTAACTTTTTAACACTAGTACCTGTAGAACCTGATTAATGGCCTGATTTCTCTCAGCCATTATGGTGGACCCTACATCACTACCTACTCCTCACGATTACAACAATTGAAAGTAGAAATCTGTCTTGTGCATGAAGTCACGATCTCACGTTCCTTCCTCTCTCAGACTCCTTCCTATACAAATCTCCTCTTTTACGATCGTAGAGATTTTCATCGTTGATACCATCCCGCTCACTCATTAATTCACAGCCATTGAAAAGCTTACCATTGGGATCTTTAAAAATCTTTTTTTTTTTTCTTCCTATTTCTCAATTTCATGGAACTGGTAGCTGCACCTTCCAACTTCAAAATCAACCAACAAAATCAATCTGAAGCTTCAATCTGTGGAGTCTACAAGCTTCGTACGGCCTGTAAAAACCATTAATCTACACCACCACCGTCTGATATATGTAAACCAGCATTACGGTGAGTAAATCTTTCCATGAGGCCTATTAAAATAGATCTGATCATTAATTAATATTCAGAGTCTTAGTATGTATATTTACATCCTGTAATAAGTAAATTATTTTCCATATAATTAATGTAAAAGCGATGTATAGTTGTAATATAAGCTAACTCACTAAGTCAATTAGCTTGTAATTATTTATTTATTTCAAAAGTTTTTGTACAAATAAAAACCCTAATTATGAGAATTGTATTGGAACCATAGGTAAATTTTATTTGATCGGACCAATTATAGCATACGAATTCAATTTTGTTCATGATCGTTACATCAAATCAGATTTGTAGCAAACTTGGTTATCTGGAGAATAATTCTCCGAAAATTCATATCTATATCAGAGTGTTTTATCATCACAACAGGTAGGTGATCATTCCCAATTGAAAAATTCCTAAGTAATTGCTTTATATGATCTAGACATTAATTGAAATATTCTTTATTTGACTGAACTAATGCAAATATTATTTTTTCCATTTAATATTATCTAGTGGTGATAAAGAATATTCATTATGTGAACATAGACACTATATCTGTCATATTTCCTTGTAAGTTAGATGCATTTTATGTGAACTAATTTTTTAATGCAATGATTCTTGCGGGTGCTCTGTCTAGGGTCATTTCCGAAATGATCTGCACGACACGAGTGGTCTGCCCAGGGTCATTCTCAAAAGGATCGGCACGGGTGCTCTGCCCTGGGTGATTCCCTAAAAGGATCAGTACACACGGGTGCACTGCCCTGGGCTTTCGTCCCTAAAAGGTTATACTGGTGCTCTGCCAAGGGTCATACCTGAAAGGATCAACACCGATGCTCTGCCGTGGGTCATCCCCTAAAAGGATCAGCACACATGAGTGTTTTGCCTACTTCAAATCTTAATATTTTTAGAAAAGCTGTAAGGCCCGTATCCTATCCTAGACCATACCGTTACGTAGGCTTCCGCGGTCCTCCCGGTCGAATTACGGCGACTCACAATATGTAATCGGCAGTTGCGCGCGACCCTACATTATATCCCGTATTGGAGAGTCGGCTCAACCCGAGACTTATACCAGTGCAACTACGCCGTCGCCGCGGTTCCGACACCGCGAATTATGCATCAACACGATACCCGGGCTAGGAGATGTGGGCCCACGTTCAGTTCGAGGAAAACGTCGTGCGTTGCGAATTCCAAGAGAATCTCTATGACATGTCCTATCAATTACATCAACCAATCAAGTACCATATCACATCATGTCAAGAACCATCCCATCCTCAAGTACAAGCAACCTTTAACTCTCTTACAACCAAGTACCCTAAAGTCAACCCTCCCCATCACCCATCACCCATTCACCATTCCTCTCTCCCATCACTTCTCTCCCATCATCTCTCTCTCTCTCTCTCTCTCTCTCTCTCTCTCTCTCTCTCATTCTCCAAGCAAGAACCGTCCAAGCAAGAGAGCTTCCCATGGAGAGAAGCTAGTGTGTCCCACTTCTTACCACACAATCCCACCCTCCATAATCAATCTCAACCATTGAATCATGTCCCATTAGAGCTAAGGTGAGGAGGAGCCCAAGAAGAAGCAAGAAAGGTGGGTGCATCTTTAGGGTAGATTTCTCCATTTTGTTTTGTTTTGTTTTCTTTGTGTGGATGTGTGGCCCACCTGACGATGTGTGGTAGATCCATACCGTTCAGCAGCAAGGACGCCCCTGCAGTCCATGTTACTGGAAGTACGGCGACCCCTCGGGTCTGTTTGAAAGGAAAGCACGAATATCATCTTTATTTTTGTGTGGCCCACTCACGTGGACCCCACCTATATGTGTTGTATTTGTACCATAACCCACAGGCCAGCAGGGCCGACCATCTGTGGACGCAGGGCCCATTGTGATGCATTTTATCCACCGCCCAGCAGTTGGGATGGTGAGACCCACCTGATGTACATGTTTTGTCCCAACCGACCACCTGCTGTATGTAGGGCCACTACGATGTTTTCCATCTAGACCGTCTAGGTCATGGAGCTGGTGGGCCACCATGTGGAACCACCCTGATTTATGTATTTTATTTACGTCCAGTCCTTGGACATGGGGCCCGCTTGATGTATCTATTATATCCACACCGTCCAGCAAGGGACGGTGCTGGACGCACCTGCTGTAAGGGGGACGTGGACCCCATCTGATATATATGTTGTATCTCCACACCGTCCAGATCCCTGGACGGTGAGACCAGTAGTGATGTATGTGTTGAATACACACTGTCCATCCTACACATGTGGACCCCACATGATGTATCTGTTTTATCCACTCCGTCCAGATGGTGGGCCCTGGCGTGATGCACTGCGGCGTGATGCATGTGGGACTTATAATGAGGTATGTGTTCTCCACACCGTCCAGTGTGGGGTGGTACTGGACGCTGGAGCTGTATAAATTAATAATAATAATAATAATAATATATTATATTATATTATATGTGGTGGTCCTACGTGGGATGTTGAGGGTCAAATATTGCATATCAGACCCCAGTTATTGCCTAATTTTATCAACGTGATACCGTTTAATGCCCTACTTTAATCGTGTTTGTGGTACAATGTGAAGTTAGGAGCGTGGACTGAAAAGGATGCTTAAAGCACGGATTTAACGCTCAAAATTCACCAAAGTAAGGGACGGACTCCAGGGGACCAAGATCGACGGATTTACACGCAAGAGATCCGAGAAAATCGAGAAACTGAAGCTCAAGTGGCTCGAAATTGGTCTAGAATGCAAGATCACAAGGTTTTCACCATCCGTTCGGCTCAAAAATTCATACATGGCCTGTAGACCATAAATTAACCGTACACATCAAAAATCACCCATTGGATCCCTGTGGAACTGGCTCAACGGATAGATCAGCCCATAGAGTTGTGAATTGGGGCCCACCTGATATCTGGATATGCTTCAAATTTGGTCTCAACTCCTTATATTAGATGAGAAAATGGATGGACGGAGCAGATTTCTTACATACATCAAGTGGGACCCACATGCATACTGAGTGTACATAAGGTACACGTGCACCAGCCGTGCACCATTACAGCCAAAGTCGGTCAGCTCATGCTGACCGACTTCTTCTTCTCCAATTCAAAAACGTAACAGCGTTTACGCTGTCGTCCGCCAGTTTTGCTCAATGGATCCCACGCATCATCCTTTTAGATGATCTGGACCGTCCATACTCTCCAGAGATGGGGTATTATGCGATTTTAGGTGTATCTTTGCCACCATGCAAGCTAGCGCAAGATCCTAGCCGTTAAACGCAGGCTGGACGGTGAAATAAAAAATTCCATGGGCCACACTCAACCCAATCCAAAATCGTCCATATCTAAACGGTTTTTTGAGCTGAATCCAATGGACGGTGTGGATTGTTCAAACAACAATGTTCATGGGCCCCACCAATGTTACAGCGCACTGGTGCGCGAGCTCCGTTTCGCAAACAGAGCTACGGTCAGGTGCAGGTGGGCCACCATCGTTAATTAGGGACTTGATCCAGTCCGTCTATCGTGTATAGGGACTCAATATGTTCAGAACCATGCTATCCCTTTTTAGCCATACAAGCATACATGTCCGCTACAGTGATCACAAGAGGACCATTCAAATACTGTTGCAACAGGAATTCTTTCCTGGGCCGCATCAACGGACGATCAAAAAGGACCATCTCCGGTCGAAATTCCGAGGAAAAGCTGATGGACGGCATGGATCTATCAAATGACAGCTAAAGTGGGCCCCACCACACCTCAGCACAAGAAGTGCGTAGGCTGCTACTGCGCAAAACGTTCGCATGGAGTGCGGAAACTCTCCACCGCCATTGGCACCTATAAAAGAGAGAGGGAGAGAACGGGAGGGGGCATCTTAGCTTCAGTTGGAACGTGAGACGGAGAGTAGAGTTTGTTTTCTCTTCTTTTATTTTTATTTTTATTTTGTTTTGTTTAAGGAATCCAACCCATTCATGTTGGGCTGAACCTCTTAGCTAGGGCTAAGAGGTGAAGCTTGTAGCATGATGGGAGAACTATTTGCTTGAGCTTTTTGTTTACACTGAATTGATGTTGATTTTAGTTAATTAAGGAAATGTTTTTAGTTATTAATGGTCTGTTGTGACTAAAATTACAATGGGTCTGTGATGGCTTTGAGCATGTTCTTTTCCTTTTTATGTGTATGACGTCAGGAAGCCCTGTTGTTCACCATCGTCTCCTAGGCATGGTCAGATGACGGTACCCTTCCTAACCTTCATATCATGTTGATTGGTTGGTAATTAGTTTAATTATGTTGTTTACTTTGTCTCCTGGGCATGGTTTGGTGATGGAATCCATTCTAATTCATATACCTTTCATCTCTTTGAAAACTATATCAAGTAAGTTCAGTTTGATTTTTATGGTTACTCCCTTCAACTGGATGAAGATGAACTCTAAGTCCAGTTGAGTTCTTTTATGCAGGCAGAAGATCTCCCTGATCTCTACAAGTGGATCCTCTGAATCCCTAGTTTCCTTTCTCTGAATTCTTTAAAGTTTTAGATAAATATTTCATCATTATTCCTCAACTTACACTCGATTTAGATTTCATCTCATTCTAGTTCTAGTTCTATTTAATTTCAGATTACATACAGGTTTCAGTCCCTGGGAATTCGACCTCGGTCTCACCGAGTTTATTACTACATCACAACCCTATACTTGGGGAGTGAACATGGGACCCACCTGAAATGAAAGTGGGTTGACTGGAGTCCCCTCACCAGCTATAAAGTTGTAATGACGTCAGCAAGTCTGTGGGTTTGTGAGGTATGTGTATTACCCACCGTCCACTGTTTAGGACGGTGGGGCCCACCGCATGTGTTTCATCCTCACTGTCCATCTGGATGGATGGTGGGACTCCCACGTGATATATGTGTTTTATCACTGTCGTTCAGGTGTTTGGGACGGTGGGGTGTTGTGATGTGTGGGTCTTATTCATACCGTCCAACCTTTTGAATGGTGGGACCCACCTCGTAAATGTATTATACATTCATGCTATCCATCTGTATGGCCCACACTAACGTGGGGCCCACCAGATACATGTATTGTATATCCACCGTTGGAGGGTGGAGCCTGCAGTGATGTATGTGTTTTTAATTCACACTGACGTGGACCTACCTAAATTGTGTGGGAGTGTAGGGTCGACCCAACCTGCTGGGGCAACCCACGTCCTTGTGGGACCCACCATGCATGTGCTTTATCCAGGCCGTTCATTTATGGGAACGCCCAAGTGTGGCCAGCGGTCCAGCAACCTGCTGGACCTACCATGAAGTATATGTTCACCCATGTTGTCCAGCCATTGGGTGGCCCACCAGGGTTCGGCCCACGTCCCAGCTGGGCTGGCCCACTGAGGAAGACCACCTTATGTATATGTTTCATTCAGACCACCCACCCATCTCGACCGGCCAGCAACAGAAAACTGCGTGGTAGTTGGCCTCACTCTGATGTATCTGTTTAACCAGCAGTCCACCTGATTGAGTGTTTGTCTTTGGGCTGGTCCACTTTCCTAGATGGCCCACGTCCAGTGGGACCCACCATGAGGATGTGTTTCATCCAGACAGTTCATCTATAGGCCGTCCACTCAGGCCCAATACTGGGTCAGGGCTGACAGTCCAGCACCATGTTGGAATTACCGTGATGTTCATGTTTTATCCTTCCCATCCATTCGTTTTGAGGTCCACCTAGACAGGGCCCACCTTTTGGTGATCCAGGTCCAGATAGGACCCGTACGTGCTTTTATTTAAGCTGTCCAAGTATTAGACGTCCAGCAGGCCCAAATGGGCTAGATGTTCAGCCAGTTGAGCGCACCTGATGTATGTGCTGTCCATTTGGTGGGGCCCATCTATAATGTGTAGGCCCACCAGAGGCATGTGTTTCATTTAGGCCATCCAACAGTAGGCCGCTCAGCTGGCCCAACCGCTGATGGGCTGGTCGTCCAGCAGGCAGCCCACCAGGTGATGCATGTTGTACACCATGCTGCCCATCGCCTTGTGGCCCATTGATCTCGTGTGGGGTCCCCAACACCATGATGAATATGAGTTATACACACCGTCCATTCATTTTCTTAGGGTCGTGGGCCCCATTGCCTTGAGTGGCCCACCCTGAATTGTGGGTTATATGTCCACTATTGGGGCTATTCTATAGGGCCCACCATGATGTATGTGTTGCACATGCGGCCCACTCATTGTTTCAGGGCCATGGGCCCTTTGTCATGAGAAGCCCGCTTTGATTTATGTGTTTTACACCCGCCATGGGCTGCCCTCACACAAGCCCACCACGACCCATGCGTTGTAGGTACAACGTCCACCCATTTTATGGATCTCGGGCTGATTTGTAAGACCCACTATGATGTAAGTATGAGATGTCCATCCATTTTCTGGGTTATGGACTATCCCATGAAGCCCACCATGATGAATATGTTATATGTATCCTATCCACACATTCCCTAGGCCATGGGCTGCCACATGAGGCCCATTTGGTGATGCATCAGGCCAACCTTGTTGTGTGTATTGGGCACACTATCTACCTGATTTTCTAGACCATAGGGGCTGACCTATGAGGCCCACCTTGGTATACATATTACACATGTTACCCACCCATTTTTGTTAAACCATGGGCTGCTCCCATGAGCCCCATATGATGTATATATGAGGCCCTATGTGAGGTCCAATATGATGTACAAGAGGCCATTGTGTGGGGCTGTGGTGGTGTATGTAAGGCCCTTGAGTGGGGCCCATTGTGATGCCTATGAGACCCTTGTGTGAGGTCCATTGTGAAGTATGGCTCTTTGCATTATATATATGAGGCCCAATTGGGATATGTAGTCCACCATGATGAGTGCAGCAATGTTTATGATGCTCATCTATTTCTTAGAAACTACGGGCCCCATTATAGGATAGGTTCTAAATGGGTCATGCCTTGGGAGCAATGGTGGTAAATTGTCCACATTGTAATGCTCCCTAGGGTCCATTAATTAGGCCCATCCTCATCTCCTCGTAGTTGGGCCCTCACCGTTATTAGTATGATCTATCCCACCTTAATGAGCTATCACAAATCATTAGGCCCCCATAATTATTAGGCCCATTCCTAACTAGCTTTAGTGGGGTAACCTAAACTGTTAGGCCCCCATTATGGACTGTGCTTCCACCATGCCTTGTAGAATCCACCTCGCGCTTATCGAGCCCTTAGGAAGCTCGGTTTACTATGTGATGGAGTGGGTGAGGAAACCCACCTCTTGTCCTTAAATCCATTCTTGGTATGAGCAGGCCACTAAGGCCCATTCTTGTTAGGATTAGGCCATATAGGCCCATCCTGGTTATGAGGAGAGTACAACATCACCGCTTGCTGTAAATGTAAGGATCTATGATATTAGATTTGGTATATCCACTGTTGAGGATCGATCCTCATGTTATGGATTAGGTCTATTGTTCTTTTGTGGACCCCATCATATATAAGCTGATTATTGGCTATGACTGAGTTAGTATACGCATTGTGTATGAATTGGCATAGCGTTATGATTATATGAGGCCCATTGCGACTACGTGAGGTCCCCTAAGATGTATGAGACCCATTATAGGGGTGAGGCCCAGTTGTGATATGTGAGGTCCACCTTATGTGTGTGATTATATGCACACCACCTACTCATTATTACGAGCCATGGGCTACCTTATATAGGCTCACTATGATGTACATGATTATAATCATGCATAGTATACTTAGTAACACATGTCCATACGCATCATTTGCATGTTTGTTATGAGATGTGGATGACCATTACATATGTCATTGGGCAGGTTACTATGAGACTCTTTGATAGGCGAATGTTATCTCACATGAGTGCATGGTATACGCAGGATTGATGTATGACTGGATTATATGACTCATGCATCTTGCATTGTGATTACCGTACGCCCTAGCGACATCAGGGCCATAGCCTCCACAAGCGTATTGTAGATAGCCATATGGGACACCGAAAATCTGTTCTAGCATCGGGCTGCCATAGATGGCTCTGGGTGAAAATTCCTAAACCCTCTTGGTACCAGAGGATGCCCCAACGTCGAGACCGAGTGGATGTATATGAGCGCATGAGGGCCGTATACCAGTAGGTCGCGTCTCTCACTGTGTCATGGTCGGTTGGGAGGGGGTGTGACCTTACCCACCTGAGTGAGAGGGCAATGTATAGGTTAAGTTTGACCAGCTTAAGGAATGGGTCCGCTATTGATGAGCTGGACCTGATATTGGCAGGCTGATAGTGAGGTCTCCTCCACTTACCCAGTTGTGCGCTTGGATAGGGGCGACAACCTGGCTAGAGTGTAATAGACCCCGGTGATGATCCTAGAGAGGAACCATACTGATATATGGACTTATTGAGCAGAAATTGCATACCCATTCATTCATTCATCCACTATCCACTATCCACTCGGGCTGGTGGTGCGCAACTGTTTGTTACTTGTACCTTAACATGGCCAAGATTTCGGTTGGGCGCGAGACTAACCTGAGATCATGAGTTTACCACATCGAGTCTGACTATCCAAATTTAGGTATGGGACTGGTTTAGATAGAAGTCCCTTGTGATAGACCCCTTAGCTTACGATACTACATACTATCATCCCGACTTCACACTCCATCATGGTCATTCCATTCGCACTGCATATTGCATTACATTCGCGGCATACGGCATCTGGTATTTAACTCTTTATGACTCCTCATTTGTATAGTTGATTTGTATCGCATATTCTGATATTGTTTGACTTATGGACTTGTCAGTAATTTTGCTTACTCTGATAACGTACAATTCATGACCTTGGCCTATTTTGACATTATATGATTATGACATTGCATTGAATACTTACCATATGCACACACTTACACCACCCTTTAAGCTTTCTATAAGCTTATGTACGATAGATGCGTGCAGGTGATGTTAGGTTGCAGTAGTGTTGAGCTTGGAGCGTACAGCGATCTTCTGAAGGTTGATTTTTGATATCATGTATTTCTCTTTCAGCATTGTACTCAAATGATTATATTAGTGGATATGTGATGATGATGTTGCCTTTGTGAATTGGGTAATCTTGTCGTTATGCTTATTATGAGTTAAATGTACAAAAAAATCTCCTTGTAAGATCCCGGGATCGGAATCTGGCGTATGGACGCTAGGAGCCAAGAATGGGGTACTACGGAGGCTGTCGGCACCGGATTCAGCGATTGGGATTCTTGTGAATCTGATTTTCGGGTTTAGGGCGTGACAAAAGCTATGTTAAACAATTTATTAATTTTATATTCATGTTTGTCAAATTATTAATTATGATTTTAAATCCAATGTTCGCCTTATTTTGATTAATATGACGAGGCTAAATTTTATAATATTTATGAGGCTTTCAACTCGGGATTGATGTGATCCTATTGAGTTATCAACTCATTATGTTTTAACCATTTCAGGTTATGAATATTTTGAAGATGCAGGGTACTACTATTAGTAGTGGAGCATTGAATGTAGTTGGATGCAGGTGGCATGTCATTCTACATAGGATCAATTTTATTTTATTTTAGAACTCTGAATGTAGTAATGTTTGACTTGATTTTCTTACTTCAAGTTAAGTTAAATAATTATGCATCGATGTAGTAACAGATTATGCAATTAGTTATCTTAGCATGTGTTTGGATTTTAAAATTGTGGGCTATGGTGGGAGAAAATGAAATGCATATGTAATTGTCATACTTTATATTTATATATATATTTTTTTTTTATATAGGTCACGGGTTTAGAATTCAGGTCCTGGACACCCTATTCGGGTACCCGAATTTTGGGGCGTGACAGTGGCAGATTGGGTTTAGGCTAGATATGATGTACAAACTTCTCTATATTCCTTTAAAAAAAAATTTTAAGTCGGGTCAGGCCAGGTGGGTGGAGTTTTGCACGTTTACAATTGAATGAAAGTGGATTTGGTTGGACTGGGGCTTTAAATTGATGAAATTTTAAATGGGTTAGATTGAGCAAAAGGTAATGGGTTGTGTATTGGGTTTGGGCTAGAAATCTTAGTATGTTTATTAAATGGTTGCATGCATAGGTATTAGGATGCAAAGGCCAATGGCTTTTTGGCCTTTTATTACTCTGAAATAGAAGAATTCACAGGAAATTACAACCCATCGTGCGACTAATTGGTAATCATGGACATATTTTCGAGTTCCATAAAGAGCCCAGTTTAAGAATTTCACCTAAGAGGCATGTCGCAATGTCGCTTTTTGAAGATAGTTTATGCCTCTCAAATCATATAACAGAGTTCTTATGTACTATCCCGAAGATTCAACCTAATTACCTAGATCCTTGTAAAGTTTATATCCGATCCCAATATTAGAATAATGTCTATCATTCAATTTGCACTACAAAAAAGATAAATTATCATCCTTTTAACCTTACTTAAAAAAACAAGAAAAAAAAAATTGTAAAAAAGATTTTCAATGCTTTCCAAATAAATAAAAATAAGGTATATATAGGTCTAGGAGAACTTTGTTGAGGAGTTACATGTATATAAATTGAATTAATATGATAAACACATCCATGCATCATTTGTGAATACATGTATATGTTATTATAAAAATAAAATAAAATAAAATAAAATGCATACCATGCATACCTATAATTTATGGACATCCTTATACACCAAACCAATCTACATTTGGACAAGCAAGCATAGATATGTAACTATTGATGACAAAATCTGGATCACCCTCCGCTTCATGTGATGCGTCTCCAAGGGACCCTGGTCCTGTGCCAAGGGTAAACTAAGGAGACCCTGGCTAAGCTGGCGGACCCTCCGATGCCTAAGTCAGGTCAAGGGAATCAGAGTCTAAGTCAAGAGGTGGAGAGAGAGTGCAAGATGTTGCGTACTTGTAGCAATGGGGTCTTCTGGTATTTATACCTGTTTGTCGGATGGTCAAGATCCGTCAATCTCGGCACGATTCACTCAAATAGTGGGATTTTTGGATCGTGGAGATACTGTGCGCAATTCAAGGATCGTGTACGATATTATGCCTATCATGTATATATGCGAGCGAAGTAACCGGCTACGTCCACTTATGGTAATTTCTAAGCTTAGCTCCTGGAGCGCTCACTTCGGGATCCGGATTCGGCTCGGCCCTATCGGCAGATGAGGCCCCAGTTAGAGTGATTACATGTCTTCATCGAACAGCGACCATGCTTACGGTCCGAGCCGAGCTGATGGACAGCCTCTCGCTAGTCGTGCATTTCGTTCTTTCACGAGGTCCGAGGCAAAGCATCGGGCCTACTTTATTGGGTCGAGTTTCCTCCTGGTCATTAGTCTCAGGGCCGAGGCGCCGAGGCGACTCATCGGTGAATCTTTCAGTCGTGGGCGTCGTACGGAGTAGTTTTCTGTTTGATGACGTTGGCCTTCGAAATTATAAGGGACCCGGATCTTCCCATAACAGTAACCATTAAAAATAGGTATTATATCTGTAATGGATAGGTGAAACTACTTTCCAATGACACATTTTAGTTTAAGTGTATATGAGGATTATATTATTCATACAATGAAAAACATGACCCCATGTGCCATGTGTGCGACCTTTCAAATTTAAGTATCTCACGTGTGTATATATGCCACCATCAATAATCAAGTATAAAAGTTACTACCCATGTGACATATGTGCCATGGGTGTGATCTCTCAAACTTAAGCATTTCACATATGCATCTTTGCTACCATCAATATTCAAGTATGCAAGTTATAATGTATGTATCAAATATGCTACATGCGTGAGTGTACCATTAACTAAATTTTAATTCCCCACATGTACCACAATCCATATCTCCATTATTTTTACGTGTTCGGCAGATAAAGAACGTATGCAGCAATATGTTAATGACCGGCTAGCCATGTACCAAAATTACAACTACGCCACCGTTGATGCTTTTATGACTGTTTGTTTTATCAAGGACAGTTCTCCTGGATCTGGTCCAGGGTTGATGTGATCTGTCAGTCTAACATTGAGATGCCGGATTTGACCATCGATCTTGTTGGGGGCCTTGTACAAAACCTTAGGATCTAGCCCTCCAGAACAAACCAAAATTATGGATAATAAAGCAATGAAAACAACCAATGCATCAATCACACACCACACAAGAGATTTTTACGTGAAAAACCCTCAAAGAGGTAAAAACCACGGGACCTCATCCAGATCAACAATCCACTATGAAGTAGAACGTTACAACCTTCTTCACTCATGCAGGAGTGGATAAACAATAAGAGAAATAGAGAAAAAAGAGAGATCTAACCGATTACGAGGACATAGAAGTGTTGAGATATAGATTGCACAGTAGATAACCTCCACGAGCAGAACCTCCCTTTTATAAGCTTCCTCTCTCTCTCCTCTCTCTCTCTCTTACCTTTTGATAGCCCTAAACCCTTTAGCAAATCCCTTGTAAAGCTTTAAAAAACCCTCTTGCATTCACTTGTGATGCCTAGAAAACCCTATGCAACCCCTTTTATAGTTTAGAAAACTTCCCTTTCACATCCCGGTTGCAAAAGGACTCAAATCCGCAGTTTCGCGTAAAATCGCGGAACAATTTGCGTAACCTTCGACTAGTCGTAGCCTGTCCACGACCGGTCGAAGCCCACCTTCAACTGGTCCTGGAATTCCAGGACTGGTCTTAGCCTCCAAGAAAAAATAGCACGAACTCGCTGGACTTTGAGTCGTGCCAGGGCTCGAACCTACGACTGGTCGAGTGCCTCCCACGATCGGTCGAGCGGGGCTTAGGACTGGTCGAAGACGGGAAAAAAACCTCCATCAAATCTCCCCCTTTTTTACCCAGGAGGGATCCACCTTCTTCAAGCCAGTCAGGTTTCTACAAACCTCAAACTTGCCCTTGAGCAGAGCCTTGGTCATCATGTCTGACCTATTATCGTCCGTGTGGACCTTTTCAAGCTTTAACACCTTCTGTTCCAAAGTATCCATAATCCAATGATACCGAATCTCTATGTGCTTCGACTTGGAATGCTGAATTGGATTCTTGCTCAAGTGTACAGCACTCTGACTATCGCAATAGACCACGTGCTCCTCCTGCTTTAGGCTAAGTTCCTGTAGGAACCTCTTCATCCAAAGCATCTCTTTACATGCCTCTATGACTGTAATGTACTCGGCCTCTATCGTCGACAATGCTACGACCTTCTATAGCTTGCTCTGCCAAGAAACTGCTCCCCCTGCAAACGTGAACATGAACCCCGATGTAGACTTCCAGGAGTCTATGTTACCTGCCATATTTGTATCTGTGTAGCCCTCTAACATAGGTTTACCATCACCATAGTATAGGCTCAACTTGGATGAACCTCTTAAATACCGCAGTATCTACTTTACCGCTGTCCAATGTTCTTTGCCAAGATTGGCAAGGTTCCGGCTGACAACACCAACCGCATGTGCTATGTCTGGGCGTGTACACACCATAGCATACATCAAACTTCCTACCGCTGACGCGTAGGGTATCTTCTGCATCTCTTCCACCTCTGCCTTCGTCTTGGGACACTGTCTGTCACTCAATCTGAAGTGACCATCTAGTGGAATACTGACCGGCTTCGCTGCATTTATATTGAACCGCTCTAGGACTTTCTCAATATACCGCTCTCGTGACAGCCAGAGCTTCTTGCTGCTTCTGTTACGGGTTATCTCTATTCCTATGATCTTTCTAACCGGGCCCAAGTCTTTCATCGCAAAAGACTTGCCCAACTCCTATTTCAGCTTGTCGATATTCTTGATGTCTTTTCCCATGATGAGCATGTCATCAACGTATAAGAGCAGTATTAGGAAATCACCATCTGAGAACTTGCGCTGAACACACAGTGGTCCGACTCCGTTCTGTCATACCCATGTTTCAACATAAACGAGTCGAACTTCTTGTACCATTGCCGTGGAGCTTGTTTCAGCCCATACAAGCTCTTCCTCGGCCCTACACACCATATGCTCCTTGCCTTTGACTTGAACCCCTCTGGTTGGTGCATGTAGATCTCTTCTTTCAGTCACCATGGAGAAAGCGGTTTAACATCTAACTGCTCTATCTCCAGATCCATGCTAGCCGCCAACCCAAGCAACACCCGTATGGATGTCATCTTCACCACTGGTGAGAATATCTCCTCGAAGTCTATGCCTTTTCTCTGACCAAAACCTTTCACCACAAGTCTGGCCTTGAACCTCGTCTGTGAATTCTTCTGCTCAATCTTCTTTCTGAACACCCACTTGTTGCTCAAAGCTTTCTTGCCCTTAGGCAATTTCACCATATCATAGGTATGGTTCTTATGCAAGGATTTCATCTCCTCTTGCATAGCTTTCAACCACTCCCCCTTATGCTCGTCAGCTAGGGCCTCAGAATAATCTTCTGGCTCTCCCCCATCAGTCAGCATGATGTACTCATGTGGCGAGTACCTCTTAGACGGTTGTCTGTCCCTAGATGACCTCCTCACCTGTGGCTCAACAGATGGATCAAGTGGGGGCTGCTCCCCTGGTCCATCTTCTGAAGGAACTCCCTCGTCCTCTACACCTTGCTGTACTCCCCTGTCATCAGAGACCACGGGAGGAGTAACTGAATCCATGTCCTCTAGCTCACCTGAACTAGGCTGGTTCTTCTCTGGCTTACCAATGTCTTCTATACACTGATCTTCAAAGAAAACCACATCTCTACTCCTGACGAGCTTCCTCTCGGTCGAATCCCACAACCTATAACCGAATTTTTCATCACTGTACCCTAAGAACACACACTGCCTGATCTTCATATCGAGCTTGGACCTCTCGTCCTTTGGTACGTGAACGGATGCCCTGCATCCAAACACCCTAAGATGACTGTACGATGGATCATGTCCAGTCCATACCTTCTCAGGTACTTCTCCATTCAATGGGGCTGATGGAGACATGTTTATCAAATACACCGCCGTGTGCATTGCTTCTCCCCAAAACGTCTTGGGCAATTTCGCATGGAATAACATACATCTGATTCTCTCAACAATTGTACGATTCATTCGCTCAGCTACACCATTATGCTGGGGGGTCTTGGGAACCATCTGTTCATGCCATATACCCAGGAACTTGCAGTTCTCGTGAAAGTCGCCAATGTATTCACCACCATTGTCAGTGCGGATGCACTTCAATAATCTACTTGTCTCTCTCTCGACCATAGCATGAAACAATTTAAACACACCAAAGACCTCATCCTTGGATTTCAAAACATAAACCCAAACCCTCCTAGATGCATCATCTATAAAAGTAACAAAATACAATACCCCACCCAAGGTTTGTGTCCTCATAGGACCACAAACATCAGAATAAACCAAATTTAATGCATGCACTTTATTAACATGAGAAGCAGTTTTAACAAATGAAACTCTATGTTGTTTCCCTGATAAACAATCAAGACATGTTTTGAGAGGTGTACCTGTCATGTTTGGAAGGAGCCGCTTCTTTGCTAGTACCTGAAGCCATTTTTCACTCATGTGGCCTAGACGCCTGTGCCACATGTCAATAGCTGAATCTTCCGCTGCATTCAACCCACCCTTGCACATACTGACACTTGTCTTGTACAGGGTACAACGCTTCTTCCCTCTGGCCACGATCAACGAACCTTTGATGAGCTTCCATCGCTCACCAGCAAACCGGCTTTCATAGCCATCATCATCCAGCCTTCCCGTCGACATCAAGTTAAGGCAAAGGTCTGGGATATGCCTCACATCCCTGAGAATTAATGTGCACCCCACATCGGTCTTCACACAAATATCACCGACTCCCACGATTTTTTATACGCCAGAATTTCTCATCTTCACAGTCCCATAGTCACCTGACTTGTAGCTTGTGAAGGAGTCCCTGTGTGGAGTCGCATGAAAAAAAGCTCCTGAGTCTATCACCCAGTCGGTGCCCTGACTCGTAGCCGTGAGACATACATCATGATCTGCAGAAAGAATAACTACCATATCGCCATCTGAAGCGACCGCAGTGGAATCTGATTCATCTTCCTTCCCTTTTCCTTTATTGTCGTTTTTCTTACCACGACATTCATGCTTGTATTGGTCCTTTTTGTTACAATTCCAGCATTCAACATCTTTTCTATTACTCGACTTGCCTCTTGATTTGTCTCGGGCATTCCCGCCCTTCCTGTTCTTTCCTCTCCCCCGTTCCTGTGTCACAAGAGTCTCTTGCTGAGTAGACCCCTGAGACTTCCTCATTGTCTCTTCATTAAAGAGACAGCTAGTCACCTGTTCCATGGATATCTTTCCGTCTGGCGCAGAGTTACTTAGAGACACCACCAATATCTCCCAACTGTCAGGCAATGAACTAAGCAATAGTAAAGCCTACAATTCATCATCCAGGACCATCTTCATAGAGGTGAGTTGGTTCACTATATTGCTAACCTCATTCATGTGCTCGGCCACAGAACCACCATCCTTGAATTTGAGATTCACAAGTCGCCTTATCAGAAAAATCTTATTACCTATTTTGTCTTCCTCTCATACAGCCCTTGTAATTTCAGCCATAGGCTAGCGGCTGAGGTTTCCGTAGACACATGGTGGAACACAGAATCATCCAACCATTGTCTAATGAACCCCACCGCCTTTCGGTCCATCTTCTTCCAATCATCATCAGTCATATCCCTGGATTTTGCTGATATGCCTAAATTTGGAGAATATAGGTCCTTGCAATAAAGCAAGTCCTCCATCTTAGCCTTCCATATGGTCCAGTTAGAACCATTGAGGCTGATCATCCTTGATGAGCCACCTTCCATAATTCAAACCGATCCTACCCGTTCAATGAACTTAGCTCTGATACCACTTTGTTGGGGGCCTTGCACAAAACCTTAGGATCTAGCCCTCCAGAACAAACCAAAATTATGGATAATAAAGCAATGAAAACAATCAATGCATCAATCACACACCACACAAGAGATTTTTACATGGAAAATCCTCAAAGAGGTAAAAACCACGGGACCTCGTCCAGATCAACAATCCACTATGAAGTAGAACATTACAACCTTCTTCACTCACGCAGGAGTGGATAAACAATAAGAGAAATAGAGAAAACAGAGAGATCTAACCGATTACAAGGACATAGAAGTGTTGAGATATAGATTACACAGTAGATAACCTCCACGAGCAGAACCTCCCTTCTATAAGCTTCCTCTCTCTCTTCCTCTCTCTCTCTCACCTTTTGATAGCCCTAAACCCTTTAGCAAATCCCTTGTAAAGCTTAAGGAAACCCTCTTGCATTCACTTGTGATACCTAGAAAACCCTAGGCAACCCCTTTTATAGTTTAGGAAACTTCCCTTTCGCATCCCGGTTGCGAAAGGACTCAAATCCGCAGTTTCGCGCAAAATCGCGGAACAATCTGCGTAATCTTCGACTAGTCGAAGCCTGTCCACGACCGGTCGAAGCCCACCTTCAATTAATCCTAAAATTTCAGGACTGGTCTTAGCCTCCAAGAAAAAACAGCACGAACTCGCTGGACATTGAGTCGTGCCAGGGCTCGAACCTACGACTGGTCGAGCGCCTCCCACGACCGGTCGAGCGGGGCTTAGGACCGGTCGAAGACGGGAAAAAAACCCCATCAGATCTGTGCTGATCTTTATTAAATTTATAAATAAAAAATTAAAAAATTAAAAAAAAAAAAAAAAAAACACACACACATTAGTCAGATGATCTCACATGTGAATTGATCTACTATTATGGGAGAATCTACGAGCAAAGAAAAAGCGAATGGACTGGATTAAGATTTAGATGAATTCTATTCCTCAACAACGATGGGTCAAGCCCCGATCCGATTCAGACGCGACCAATTTCCACCACTAATTCGGAAGTGACTTACCTACTGCAGGGTCTACCATATGAATGGAATGGGTCCAATAGGCGAAGGACAGCCACGGAGAAATGGATGGTGGAAAATGTTTGTAATTCTTGCATATTGAGGGGTGCACTGGAGTTGGCATGTCCATTGCTCACGTGGCATATCCATGTCCATTGATCTTGTGGACAACCATCTGAACAGATCGTAGCCTAATTAACGGTAGTGCTTGGACGATCCTTGGCGTCCCATTACCGTGGATGGACTATGTCCCAGATCTATCTTAACCAATCTTGGGCTTGTACTTAAAATCACCGTAGTCGTCCCTTTTAAATCTTAACCTTTAATCCACCCATGAGACTTGTAGGGTTTAGTCTGTCCGTCCATCACGGTCCACAAGTAAGGGTAGCAATGGACCGGGTAGCCCACTTGACCCGCTTTGGGCCGGCTAGCTAGGCCTATAGGCCTGGTTTGGGCCTCTCATGTATGGCCCAATTAATCTTCAGGTTGGGCTTGGGTTCAAGTCATGTAGCCCGACCTAATTTTTTTATGTACATACACTATATCCTACAATTAATAGTTGGAATCAAGCATTGATGTGTAACCGATGGTCGGATCTAGAAAACATCAAAGATCAGTGGTTAGATCTAGAGCTGGAGGAAGATCAATGGTTGGATCTAATGGAATATAAATGGTCAATTCTAGAGATAATGGATTATCTATGATTGGATCTAAAACAGTTAGAAATCAATGGTGAGATATACTGATAATGGATGGGCAATAAATCTTGAAATCATGGAAGATTAATGATCTAATCTAGTGATAATGGAAGATCAATGGTTTATCCAGTGATAATGGATTATTAATGGTTAGATCTAGAAATGATGGAATATCAGTTGCTAAATGTAGTATCAGAGGTGACATCTAGTAATAATGATCGATCAACAGTCTGATCTAGAAATTTGGAAGATGGATGGTCAGATCTATTAATAAAAGGACAAGCCGTCCAATTTAGAATTGATGAAAGATTTATGGTAAGATCTAGTGATAAAGGATGATCAATGGTTAGTTCTAGTGATAGTGGAGGACCAATAGTCAAGTTTAAGTATGGTCAAAATGGTAATAATGGAAGATCAACGGTCGGATCTAAAATGATGGAAGATTGACGGATAGATCTGGTCGCAATGAATGACCATTGATCATAACTAGCAGTAATGTGAATATTAATGCCCGATAGAGTTGTCAATGGGCCAGGCTCGGGCCAGACAAAATCAAAATTTAAAATAAGCCCAGACAGACTGGCCTGGCCTGAACAGTTCAAAATATAGGCTCAAGCTAACTCCAAGCCTGGCCTTTGACAGCCCTAATGCCGGACCTAGTGATGATGGATGATCAAGGGCTAGAAATGATGGAAGAACATCAATAATTGCTTCAGTAAGTAGCTCCTATAATTCGTGCTGACCCAGATGATTGGTCTGATGGGGCCCACTAATGATAGGCCATGAAATATCCTCTTTAACAATCCTACATTTGTTTTCAGAAAAATAGACTGTTAAGATGGTCAGATGTTTCAATATTTGGAGAATCTCAAGGCCTATTCCACCCACATTGGGAGCCAGTGATCAATGGTTTGATCACTGAACCATGGACCCCACGTAGAAACTGGAAAGAATGAAGAGGTGAATTACAGCACACGTTTCAACCTGTCACACGTGTGCATGATATGGATGCAGCAGGTGGACCTGAAAAGCTTGTAGGGACCGCTAATCAGGTGGACCAAGAACCTCGATTGAAGGATGTAGTGATATTCTTTGTGACTGCCTAATGGGTGGATTACCCTGATTAATGGGTCATGTCATGTCTACAGATATATGGTGTCCCATATTGGTGCTTGTTACACAATTCACATATTCAATCATGTGGGACAGTTTCTTTAACTTATTGGGATCCAGCACCTGCTTTGGGCTGGGTTTTGTCTGAGAAAGGGCCTCAGGTTGGAGCCAGCAGTAATCGTCAGGCCCATTTACTGGTAAGATTCAGCCTATTCTTGAGGAGCGCGATTAAGAGCTGAGAGTTGAGGTAGCTGACTTAGAATTTAGCTAATGGACCAAACCAGATTGATTAGGCCCTGATCTTCCATTCATGTTCGGAAAAAATGGATGGTTATAAACAGAAAATAACTTACACTCTGATTACGTCATTTTCCCATTGAACCCCAACTCATGAGTGGGCCACTTAGTTCGTGCATAGGTGGGTGGGAGAGGATTCGGTGAGGCCCTGATGTGGCCAGATTTGATTGATCTAGCCTCTTTTGAAGAACCACTTTCAAACGACCGAAACTTCGGTGGATCCTCGGATCCACCTGGTGGGCTACCCCTGACTGTGGGATCAACCTTGATGTATTTTCTTTAAATCTACGCCGTCCCTCTGTTTAAAATAAATAAATCTTGGGGCCCAGAATGTTTATTTGCCATCCAATCTATTGATAAGGTCACAAAGACCTGGATGAAGGGACCACACAAATATCATCTTGATCCAAAACTTTTGAGGCCCATAATAGCTTTTTAATGGTGAATCACCACTGTTTCCTGTGGTGTGGTCCACCTGAGATTTGTATCTTCTTTATTTTTGGCATCATTCACTAATATTAACTGTTAAAACAGATTCCCTTTCAAGCTTTGTATGTCCTGACTTCAACAGAGTTCCCAAAGTGTGACATGTCCTCATTTATTCCAAATAGTTTTGGGAGAAGGGCTGACAACTTTCAAAAAGTTGTCAGGTAGATTACTGTGTCTGATGGGCCCAGTTTGGGTGGATCTCGAGGGAGGTCGGTGGATCGCTAACTGTGGGGCCCACTGTGATATATGTTCCGTACATCCCACTCTCCATCTATTTTAAAAAGCTCATTTGAAGAAATGACACAGATCCAAATCTTAAACTGGACCATACCATAGGAAATAGTCATGATTCTATGCCATTAAAAACTTCACGAGCCACCTTAATGTTATCTATGTTATCTGGAATCCAACCTATTGGTTGGGTCACAAATGCATGAATGAAGAGACCACACAAATATTAGCTTTATCCAAAACTTTTGTGGTTAAATAGTGCGATTACCACTATATCATGTGTTATAGTCCACCTAAGATTTGAATCTACATCGGTTTTAGAATCATGCCCCAAAATGAGTTTTCAAAACGGATGGATGGCGTGAATATAAGGCACATTCATCACGGTGGGCCTCACAGATAGGGATCACACCCACCTCAATGTTATCTAGCCTGACTGTATCCCTCCCAGTTTTTTAAAGCAACATGGAGTTGGCACACGTGCCAGTGGTCCCACACACGCCTAGTAAATTTCATAAATGTGGTAGCTAACCTGATAGTTATAAACTAGTAATTTTCATAAATGTGGTCACCGACCTAATAGTTATGTGGCATAGGACTTTGGCTAATTCATCTACGAATCATGGCATATATGATACTGTCAACCACGCTCGAGTAAGGCATATGAGACATATATTGCAATTCTTCATCTAACACAGGACATTGTTCCCAAAAAAGTAAAAAATAAATAGCATGGGGTGTGCTAACCGGTTTAGCTTTTTTCAGTTCAAACTTAATTAAGACCTTCTTAAGATACTCTTCTTGGGATAACTATAACATGCTTCTTTTCTTGTCTCTATGTATATTAATGTCGAATTGTCTATAATCCTT
The DNA here is from genome assembly GCA_030180095.1 of Magnolia changhungtana. Classification (NCBI taxonomy): domain Eukaryota; kingdom Viridiplantae; phylum Streptophyta; class Magnoliopsida; order Magnoliales; family Magnoliaceae; genus Magnolia; species Magnolia changhungtana. Next base: position 2,972,063 of record JASAUF010000162.1, read on the forward strand.
TTTACAGGCCCCAGATCTTTCATCTCAAATGTCCTAGATAACTGAACCTTAAATATATTAATTTTATACATGTTATATCATTAACATATAACACTAGAATAATAAATTTCTCGCCACTCAATGCTTTAAAGTAAATGCAATGATTGAATTCACTTCTAATAAACCGTTAACTGAATATGAAAGAATCAAATTTTTTATACACTACCTAGGCGATTGTTTTAGGTCGTATAACGACCTCTATAACTTGCAAACCATATTCTCAATTCTCTTGTTAGGTGCTGAAACCCTTTAATGGGTGCGGAAGTAACTCGAACAGAATTAAACAAAAAATAACAAGCCAACACAGGGAACATAAAATTTTTTACGTGAAAAACTTTTAAGGAAAAAAAAAAAAACCATGGAACAAAGCAACGATCAATACAATATACTCAAAAGAATATAAGAAATGGAATAACTTATAGGTGAAAACCCTAGATATTCACTTCAAAACCCTTTGGCTCCTTTAACCGGGCCCTAATCATAATTAGTATATAAATATTTCCGTACACAATTAAAAACAAAACCCGCACTTGTACGAAACTTAATCGCTCTGTCAATCGAATTAACATGATTCTACAAACCATCGATTGAATCAACACCCCTGTTGATTGAATCGAAAACTTTACTTTCGATATTATGATTGAAGACACTCGATCAACAGATATTGATTGGTTGATATATCCAAGTGGGCCTATGCAACTAGGAGCATAAGGGGTCCTTTGAGAGCATGAATTTGAAAGCCTAATTGTGGTTTTAAAATCCTGAATTTTAAGTTGTGTTTGGCATCATGCATTTTCTAGATATTTGATTTCAAAAATTATGTTTGAGAACTTAGCTATCAACTATAGCAATTTTTTTAAAAAATAAAATGTCGTGTATATTTATAAAATAATGAATGTAATAAGTTAAATGTCTCAAATATTATAAGATGATACATTTGTGTTCAATATTTAAGACAATTATTTTACCAAGCTCACTACGGGAGAATTTTGGCTCCAAACAAAGGTAACTTTTAACTTTAGGTGGCCTAAATTCTTTTTTAGTGGTTGTTAATTCTTCAATGGTGTGGCCCATATGATACGCATGTAGCCTGGATTTTTGTAGCATTCTATAATTATGGTGTAAGTGCAAGTGAAATTATCAATGTGAATGCCTAAAAGAGTGGAGAATTGAGTAGTTATGATAATCAAATACCCTAATTTTTTTTAGGTTGCATAGTTGTCGGATGAAATCTGGTTAAAAGGCTCCGACTATAGTTAAAAAAGGCATAATTGTACACTTTCTTATGTTTGTAACTTTACGACCAATTCTCCGTTTTGGAAGTAATATACCATTGGAAAGCTAATGACAAGTTTTACAGCTTAGACAGTCACCCGAAGTTAATTAACCCTCAAACAACTTTATTTTGGCACCAATAAAAAACAGGGCAACTCCGACGGCTAAAAACCGTCGGCAATGATCTTAAGGTCCGTCGGCAAAGGGTGCGTCGGTAATGCGCGTCGACGAATAAAAACCGTCGGCGTAGAAAGCCGTCGGCGATCCTAGTTGATCATAAAAATTAAGAATTTGGATGATATATTTGATTTCTTCATGTAAACTTTTCCTTCTTAAATAAGTTGGTTCATTACGGCTTTTGAGAAATTGGTATATCTAGTTTTGGATGTGTATTAATCAATGCACACATCCAAAACTAAATATACCCATTTATCCAAAGATCTGAACGAACCAACCTATTTGAGAAGGTAAGTCTATAGAAAAGGAAGAAATCAAAATCAAATATATCATCCAAATTCAACCAAAAAGAAAAAATATAAACTTATCTAGTTAACTCCCCCTGAAGTGACACCTACACCAACTTGCAACAACGAAACCAGATCAGTTCCAAATGTGTACTTAGCAATCAAGGCATAAAAAAAAATGTAAGAGTACCTTTGGGGTGAGAACCAGCCAGTGTAGCTGCAGCAGATGATCCTGCTACACTCGAAACCAGATCCTGCAAATGAGAGTACCTCTGGCATCAGCATCTGATTTTAAATCACTCCATTTGAATCTAAACCCACAATTTCCACAGTCAATTTCAGTTCACAGTCTTCCAATAATTGAGGAAAAGTCCTTAATGCCGAATGTTGGCTATTTGCCATCCTGAAACTTTCTTGGAAAGCAAGTATGAAGGTGGTATATTTCAAAGCAGTGTTGTTTCTAGTTGGATGAACCTGTATAAATCAAATAGTTAAATCTCGTAATGATTAGTGCAGTGACCTTTACTCATTCGTGAAGGCAAAGATGGTAGAGGAAGGCCGATAGTGGCTTAACAGTTGATTATCTCTGAATTTCACATATTTCAGCCATGCAACATGTTGATTATAGACCATAGTTTAAAAACCTGAAAAGTCGACTCAACTCAATGTTCATTTGGGTTATGGGTCAGGTTGACTCAAAGACTCAGCAGGACTGGATTCAGTAGTTAATGCCAATAAACTGAAATAGGAAGGAAAATTTAATTAGTTATCTTTACTATTAATCTTAGAAAATGAGAAATGAAACCATTAACAATTGCATAGCTTGCTGGTTGAGTGTGCACCGGTGACAGAGGTCCGCGACTCAATCATATCAGAGCCTAGCCACTCTTAAGATTTGAATTTTACTAGTTTCAAATCGAGTCAGAGAGTCATAAATTTTTTTGCATAAGACCAAAAACTGCACAGCAAGCTAATTTAGCATGATATACTGTTGCCAGTGGGAATTACACATGCATAGAAACGCATATATAGTTGAAGAGAAATAACATTTTGTTTTGGAAGGAGAAGTTATATCCAAATGAGCTCCAATAAAATCAATTTAAACAATATGGGAGCAAGTTCTTAAACATATGTTCCTGCAGCAAATGAGAATTCTGTTTGTGGATGCACTGAGATTTTAACCATTTACTGAGGCAAGCAGTCCTAGTAATTGTATGTAAAAAATAATTAAAAAAATATAAATAAAAAAGATAGAGAACCCATCTGTAGCTATTGACCCTAAAAATTTACATTGACTTGATTGCCTAGCTGTCCAGATTTGCAAACATTTAATTGACAGTTAAATGAAAAGCATCAAATGGTCCTAATTCAGCAAAGGGTTTAGGAATCAAAGTCTAAATCCATTATACAAGTCTTATTTTTGGGATACCACCTATATACATTTAAATTCACAGAATGGATGGTTTAGTCTGAGTTTACATGTGCTGCATGTACATTGTCCTAGTGCCTGCATATCAACCATCACATTACTTCTTTTGAGGACCAAGACTTCTATGTTAGTTTTTAACCATTAGAAAATGGTGGTAACTCATCCTCCCTTTAAATCTGATTGAAAATAAATGAGCTCCCTAATCTAATCGAAAATAAAGGCAAACACCAAAGACTGGCAGATTTTATTTTTTTTTTGCAAGGTTCAGATTGGTAGAATCTGATCTGCAACAATATTAAAAGAACTTTTAAAAGAGCCATAAGTGTCACATTTTAAGCCCTCCAACAGGATTTAGTGGTCAACCAATAACATGGAGTAAAAGAAGTACCTGACTGCAATTACCAAGTTTTTTTTATATCCATACCCCATAAATGTTGTTGTTGCCCAACAAAAAGAAAAAGGAAAAATGTATTGATTCATGGGAAGATGAAGCTGCAACAACCTAAAACAAACAAAGAACTGTTAAAATGGAATATCCATCCACAACAAAGAAACAAAAAAAAAGGGAAATGTATTTGTTGCCTTTTCTTGCAATGAATCATTAGGGTACAATTTTTTTTTTTAAAGGACAATCTTCTTCACTTGCTTTGAGGTTTCGTTGGATGACAAAACCTCACTTTGTAATGTGAGCTTTTTCCTTGAAAAAATAGAAACGACAAAGTGGCTAGTGGCTGACTTTTTAGGTACTCCAAATTCATCTTTTTTCCTTCTAGAAGGGAAGGGAATCTTGGGTTTTGTCAAATATGAAGAAATATTTAGTTCTTTGTTCGGCTGAAATCAATGACCCGTAGAAAAGAAAAACACATGCGCATGAAAGATAGAGCACTGAAGAAAACAAACTAGTTGAACTCACCAACTGGAATTTACAAAGTGGGGTATGTGTGAGATTTGTGCACTCATCACCATGGCTTCAAAATTGTTGTCCAAGAGAATGTTGGCAGTTTTAATATCACGATGTATAATCTTCGGGTGGTCTGGCAAGTAAATAGAAAAAAAATATACATATCGCTACAAGTAAAAACTTCCTTGCTATACACATATCATTCCTGTGGGACATGTATGCATTACCCTAGCCATTGGTATGACGACCAATCATGGATGAGTCATGCCCCCAAAATCTCCAAAATTAGAAGATGCTAGCCCCATAAAATTCGGCCATTTCCTCCATTGAATATGGATCATTGGTTTTCTATCATGTTATCCATGTATTTGCATGCCGAAAAACAAAAATTTTGAAGAGATTCTTCGATCATGGTCCATCCATGATGGGAGCCACAAGCTCAACTGTCTGGATCTCTGAACCAAGGCTTCAACTGTACCAACTCCATGCACAAGCTCCATTGGGGTCCACATATACAGATCTTTGTTCCAAGTAGAATTCCTACATTATCTTAGACAATGTTTGTCTTAAAATCTCCTTACATGAGCTTCTAAATGTAAAATCTACTCTTCTGGTCTTTAGCTAAAGGTTACATGGAAGAATTTTCATACCTTGCATTGAATCCATTCCATCTCAAATAACCCACTAGCAGAGGGAAACCATTCCTGGATTAAAGGAATGGTGTTTCAACGCTGGAGACCCTTCTCAATTAGGCTTGACAGCTCTCTCTTGTATCCATGACTGTTCTTCATACCGCTGAGGCAGTTGACATCTTACTGTTTGTTTCCTCAGTTGAAGGCACAGACCACTTGTTTAAACGTGTAGCAGCCTTAGCTACCTGCAATGGAAATCATATAAACAATAGTGTAAATCATATAAACAACAGTCCATTTACTTTAAAATAATAATAATAAATAAATAAATAATAAATCCTTAGTCACTTGGGTGCCTGTAACTTTTTAAGTCGGAACAACTTAGACTTGAAAGTCACTTTTAGGCAAGATATTCAATAACAGTAGGGTTCGAGTCCTTATCTCAGTGGTAGACTCTGAGGAGTTTCAACACGAGGTCTTGGGTTCAATACCCATAGGTGGTGAAATCCCACTACGCCGTGCGTGGGTGTGTGTCGGGCACGTGTAAAAAAAAAAGAAAAAGATATTCAATAACAGTAATGGCCGGCCATTGGACATCACAGTGGGCCCATAGAGATTTAATTTGGGTTACATGCAACTCCTGTCCCTTCTTTGATGGCTTCTCTCCACACACACACACACACACACACACACACACACACACACACACACACACACACACACACACACACACACACATATATATATAGAGAGAGAGAGAGAGTTGTCCAGCAATTCTCCTTTGTAGCCAATCTTTTGAAAACATGAGGCTTTGGAAAACATGAGGCTTTAATGAGTCAGCTCGCTGACTTGATGAGCTTTGTTGATTCAGCACCAAGTCGCACTCACAAGTTCTCTAGAGACTTGGCTCAAAATCTTGTTGGGTCGGCTCAGTTGAGTTTTGAGCTGAGTCAGTGAGTTCAGTGCACATGAGAATCACTGAGTAGCTGTAGCCTTCTCCTGCAACTCACCTGGATGACAATGGAATAAAGCGGTAAGGTGCTGTAGCTGCAGAGTAACTGAATAATCAATAAAAAATAAGAAAAAAAGGCGCCTGCCCTATGTGTTTCCTGTTTTGTGACCCAATCAAAATGATAAGGTGGATTTGTATCATTGATTCCTCCAAACAAATCTTGATTTCTTGGCTGAACCTGATTCCTTGGCTCATGGAGAGGGCGGGCTGGACCTAGACTCAGGTCCATAGCTCATGGACTGGACTTGTAAATGCTCCTGCCTGACCAAATTGCAATGCTACATGAAACAAAATATGCAAGTACCACATCCTGATTGCCTCCTTTTGGAAAAAGTAGTATGGTAGGTAGTAACTTTCAAGGTCCTGTTTGGTTGAAAAATGATTTCATCTCATATACAAGTAACTCTGCATCTATTTCATCTCCTATACAAGTAACTCTGCATCTATAGTAAAAACACAGAGAAGGAACCACATGCTTCAACAATTTAAAACAATTCAATCACATTGACAGTGAAATTAAGATATTACAAACAAATGCACCAAATGGACAAACAAGATAGTTTATATGTTCAATGTCTTGTGCATCTATTTTTATTTCATGTTGGGAATCACTACTTTTGCAATTGATGCAATATTTGAATGTGGCCCATCATTTAGCTTATATGGAACAGACGAAGGGTGCAGCAGTCAGACAGTAATGATGGTTGTAGAGTGAATATGGGTGCACAAATCTTGGGTTTTATCTAGTAACTTAAAAGACAAACCTGGCATTATTGATGATGAGATGAAGCCACAAATCACAGAAGGTGCCCCTGTTTACAACTAGATAGAATGTCACCTACAAGTCTAAGAATGGTATGTATTTTACCAACTCTTGGTAGGGTTCTATGCATGTTCAAAAAGTAAAAGACAAACAAAATTTTAGAAAAAAGAAAATGAAAAGTATTGCTTGCTAATAATATATACAACATTTCCAAATAACTTCATGCGCAACATAAATTAGGAACACAAAGATAGAAAGTTACAAATAATAATAATAATAATAATAATAATAATAAAGAAAACAATATCTGCTCATACAATACTTTGATTGGAAACAAAAGCTGAAATAAGAAAAAAGTACCCTGACTTGCCAAACAATGCACCAATCTCATCCCATCTCTTCATGGTTAGGCATCCATTGGAAAATCCAAACAAGCCTTTTGTACTATTTTCAAACTGAGGGCAGTCATCAACTATATTGCCCACATCGTACATAATTTGGTCACCAGGCTTTATTCTCATTGGATCGAAAGCTTAAATTTCAACATAAATCAAGAGAAGTTAAGAACTAAAAGCACTTATGCTAACATATAGCCTGAAGAATTGCATGATTCCTCCTGGTGTTCTTCCATTCTAGTCACATGCGAAGCATCTTCCTCTTCCTCCAGTTGTCCTTCCATTTTGTAACTCAGCGTTCTCGGCGGCAAAATGATAATAGCCTGGCAACAGATGTAACTGAATCTAGAACTTGATGAAGACCTAAATCATGTTGTTTAATATACTTCATCAACAAAAAAAAAATATCAAAGAACATGGAAGTCAAAAAAAATATCTACTGGATGTTTTTTCAATCCATCTTCCATTTTCTTTTTAATAAGAAAATCCATATTTACTAATATTCTCATTTTTCTATTTTTCAAAAGAATGAGTTCGGACTCCGAAAGCGTCGGCTCCAACACTCATACTTTCAGCCCAAACCCTAACCAAGAAGGACTCCAAAATTACCAAGTACTCGTAAACATTCATTGCAAGCATTTTTTGTCTATGTGCATTGACATATTTGGAAAACTATAAAGATTAAAAATAAAAATAACATCCTATTTTTTGTAAGAGAAGGAAAAGAATGCCCTGTGCCTATGCCTGAACCAATGGCATTTCTGTTCAGGATAGCATTCCGTTTAGGTGGCCCACCTTTCAATGATCCATACCATTCATATTACTGGCCCACTGCATGAAGGAGAATTTCATTAAGAACCTTCAGAATGGTTCAAGATTCCATTTAGATGATTTCATTCACTTCCATCTACAAAATCACATCACAGTTAGAAGTCAGATTTTTTTATTTCTTTTTCACAAGTTAGTCTTAGCTTAGGCTTCTTTCTCAGAAATCATTTCTGAAATTCAGTTCTTTGTTCTTTCCCATCTTTTTTCGCTCATTTCCTGCATATTTGCTCTGTTTTCAAACTTAGTACAATTTCAATATCTAAGAGCTTAGTAGATGCAGAATTTTCTGCATGACATTAAGATTCTAGGATAAGGTTGCATGGATTTTCACTAAAGGCTTGTATGGATTTTTTTTGCTGGCAACATCTGATTCAACTAGACTTTCCGTCTAGTTATATTGAATTGTTGCATCAAATATCTGTACACAAAGTTGGACAACCATAATCCATCGTTTTCTTTTCTGTCTGAAGCTTCTTCTTTTTTTCTTTTTAATATCTGAAATCTGGTCAACAATATTAGTGATTTGATGAATTTTTGGGAATGATAGCCACCACATCTACAGCCCGGTACAACTTCTACACTATTGCATACACTAAGTGAAATGATGCCACCGTTAACTATCTCGGTATGAAACGGGATAGCACTGAATTAAAATAATAATAATAAAATAAAAAAAATTTATGCAATCCCAGTGACTTGAAGCTAATAGGAAAAAATAATTTTATCATTTAGCCTGCCTCTTGGCATTATTAAAAAGCAACGCCAATCATCGACTTTAACTTGTTGGTTGTAATCGACCTATCTGATAGAACATTAGATAGCGCTCAATTGTAATCAATCTATGTAATAGTCTATTACATTGTACCATGGGAATTTTATGCTCTCATTGCTGATCCCCAGAGCGGATGGAGGAGGGTTGCATCAGGTTGACAGCCGGCATCAAAGATATGTCATGACTTCCATGTCTTATAAATTTTTACTTAATGTTATTTAAAAGTGTCAAAGAGGTGAGTATTCCATGTCTGACACCAACATGTGCCTTTCTCCAAATCCCATAGGCATCTGGAACCAAAGGTTCTCGAATGGATTTGTTACTCTCACCACAGCTTGCCAGCCTCTGCGGCCAATTGAACGATATTGATGTTGCTTGAAACATATTTATATCTTCCCAATAACATGATATTCATCTCAGATCACAACCGAGAATTTGGGAAGTATTAAAATTGATATCAGAACAAGGAGAATACTGCAAATAAACAAATATATATATATATATATATATAGAGAGAGAGAGAGAGAGAGAGATGAAAAGGCTAGGGATTACTTGGATAGGCTCTTCGGATGGATGAAGGACAGCCAAAGGTTGCATCATCAAAGCCAACGGCATGCCAGAAGTAATCACAAACTTCTAAATATGGCTATGCCTAATGAAAAATCAACTCCGAGGCAATGCAAGATGCAGCTAAATCGGAGTAGCAATCCAAAGGTAATCTACAATCCCTGCACGTGGTGTTCATATCCATTAAGGCTCAACATGGTTGTGTTGAGTCTCTCAAAAGGAGGCTAATGTATAGGATAAACTACTACACATAAAAGCTCACTAAAACCAGAACTTTAATAAATGGGAACTGCTGAAATATTCTGAATGCATATACATCCTTCAGTCAAATGCAAGCAGTCTTCCAAATTTTCAACTATCAAACTCCCAAGCAGTCACATTTAAAAATAAATAAATAATCAATCATTAGTTGCTAATGCAATGACAGCATGACAATTCTTTTTTTTTTTTTTTTCCTTCTGTAGATTTTGGACCTGGTGGGCGATTGATTTATAGATTTTGAACCATTCAATGATCCCCCCACTCTCACCTCTCCGTCTCTCTTGAAGCAAAAAAGAAGAAGAAAAAAATCTCTTTTATATTTTTTCAATCCATCTTCCATTTTCTTCTTAAAAAGAAAATCCATATTTATTAATATTCCCATTTTTCTATTTTTCAAAAGAATGAGTTCGGACTCCGAAAGCGTCAGCTCTAGCACTCGTACTTTCAGCCCAAACCCTAACCAAGAAGGACTCCAAAAATACCAAGTACCCCAAGTCCAAATCCATCGGCTTTGCCCAATTTTTTGGTAGTGGTCATTCACCTGTCCTTTTCCTATTGGATTTGGATTGTGTTTGAGGCAATTTGGGGCCCCTTCAATGGCGTATCCACCAGATTAATGATGTGGATCACCAAGCATGCATAAGGTGTATTCAGCGGCATGTGGGGAAGTTGATAAGCATTTCCCATTTGTCGTGTTATTTTTTCACTCCTATTAGACAATTCCATCCAAATGATAATATTGTGGCCATTAAAGTGATGGCAGTGATGACAACAAATCAAGCAAATAATCTACAAATAATATTAACAATAGGTTGTCCATTTTGAAGTACAAATTGACCCAAATAACATGCCTACCGTTTTCAAAGAAATAAGAGGTCATTTTAATCCAATGAATACATACCGGAGACTGCCGCTTGCACATTGAAAACATTTTTAAAATTTTAAAAGAATAAGAACAATGACATGTTCTTCATGTAGAAAAATCCAATAAATGAATGCCAAACCATCTCACAGTACTTAAATGATAGCAGAGATAATAACCAACAGGTAAATATATCAACAATCCATGCATTTATAACCATATGTTTCTAGTGCATGTTTATATCATGACCAAATTCAACTGCCTCAATGCTTTCAGGGGTACTAAAAAAAATCCAAGTAGGAATTTATCCATAACCCACCTATGTCAATAGCACCATACATGTTTTAAAGTAAATGCCCAAACTAGCCAGCCCATACCTGAGTACTGAAGACCCAACACAACTCTCTGGACACCAAAACCCACCAACCTACAGTGTCTTTGATATCAGCACCAACTTCCAGCTTCTGAAGTTACTTTTTGTATGTTCCAGCCTTTCGCTTCCCAGATTGCACCCAACAGACATGATGAAACCAGGAGAGAGAGAGAGAGAGAGAGAGAGAGAGAGAGAGGCATACCTACCTGCTAAGAACCAAGGTGCTAATTGGCTCTTCGAGAAGGGGAGCTGCTGCTGCGGCTGTTGCTTGGTGCTTCTTCCTCTTGCAGGCCTACACAACAAAGCCAAAAAGGAGCAAAAACTACAAAAAACCAAAGGAAGCAGGTGTTATTTGGGGCATAGAAAAAACGCTAGTGTTCCATCAACAACAACAACAAAAAACATTTGGTATGAGCAAATGAACTGAACATATGAGGCCTGCCTTTGGATGATAAAATGATCCATATGATGGGCCACATGGCTTATGGGTGATCCCCCACAAAAAGCACATGACTACAGTCAAATAAATGTAAACATCATATTGGGCCCCATTACTTATTAACCATCAGTTGTAATTGCACATTCATCAGGTAGCGAAGATCGTTTGACAGGAGAGAGATTCATGCCGTGATGTGTGCACCACACCAAAAGCTCCAGTTACCAAAACTTGGCCCCACACATACCATTACTGGATTAAACCAAAAACATCTCCGTTGATCAAGCACCATGTTTCTTTTGGTTCTTAAGAAGTGATTTTTCATGAAGCCTTTAGAGAATTCAAGGCAATGAGAACCCAAAGGCACAACAATTTCAAAATTTTACAAAAGATTGTGTGGTTCAAGTTGGATAGGATAGGTGGATAATTCAGATGTTTGCAAAGAAACCAAATGAAGAACAACAGACTACCTTCTCGGGCTACGGCTTCTAAAAATCTTCCGTACTCCCTGTGGCACAAAAATTAAGTTAGAACATCACCCTTTTCAAGAACATAGGGGTGAGATCCAATCATCCAAAAGATTGTGTGGTTCAAGTTGGATAGGATAGGTGGATAATTCAGATGTTTGCAAAGAAACCAAATGAAGAACAACAGACTACCTTCTCAGGCTACGGCTTCTAGAAATCTTCCGTACTCCCTGTGGCACAAAAATTGAGTAAGAACATTACCCTTTTCAAGAACATAGGGGTGTGATCCAATCATCCATCAGGTTGGTACGACCATGCAATTTTTGAGGAATGGAGAGAAGAAAAATGCAATTTTTGACGAATGGAGTCGAACATCTTCCGTACTGAAGAAGAAGAGGAAGAAGAAGAAGAAGAATTATTACTAGTCCTCAATTTGGTTTAAATGTCTTCATAAGTAATCTATTGAGTAGCAGTGATGTGAAGGCAATGAGTATGCCTCTCACCTCTGAAACCAATGCTTTGCGACTCCAAACAAAGGCACCATAAAGCAGCACAACAAAAGTAAATAGTTGTTATGAAAATCAGCACTGAATATTATAAAGCGTGCATCTTTGCAGTAATGGACAATGTAGTTACACGAGTAAAAGATAAATGACTTCATACACATACATGACATGCAACATCTCTGACAAAATCGGAGATAGAGTAACAATCATTCAATGGAAATAAAGATTCCCCCCTTGCGGATGCCTACCTTTATTTATTCCCATTTCTCACATTGTTTATACTTTTGTATAACTACTACAGAAAATACCATAAACAAAGATGTTTCTTGCTTTCATTTTTGCATTCATTTGTCAGTTAACTACAATCAAGCCATTTAAATGTCTTGAACTGAAAGAACATGTAGAGGGTCAACAGTCTTTTTTTACAGGTCAGGCAAGTCTTAGTCGGTCACTGTGATCCGTGAGTGTTGGTCCTAGAAATATGGTTCTTTCCCCAGCCTTAATTGCAGCTACTAACAAAAGGAAAGGAACAACAAAATAGCACATTGACTCGTGTTCTTCTAGAACACTAGTAAAATATCAAATCTCCTCCTTACATGTCCACAAGCACTCATGCATTAAATGCATGAAAAGCTCATTAGTTCTAGACCATATCATTCTTAGAAAGGGTCTAGCCAAAGTTACCTGCCACTTGCCCAAATGCCTAATCAGGAGCAAGTCTCTATAGTGAAGGCATGAAAAACTGAATTTGATAAGAAACTTTTTACACCCAAATCGAGTCATCTCATTGTAACTAACTTCAGGTCTTCCAAGATGCGTTCCAGCCTGTAATATCAATTGATGAATGCAAGTATATGTAACTCGGATACTAGGAACTACATAAGTGGCCTACATAGGGTTGAAAGATCTTCTGATTACTGGACACTTACAATCTTAAGATAACTTATTTTATGATTGCCTTTCCAACTTCCTGCTACTTCTGGTAACCAGGGAATTCTATGCTTCAATATTAAGCTTTAAATACATAGGAAAACCCCACAAGTTAAAACTGCGAGATACATGCTTTTAACAAGTAAAGGTGCATTTCTCATCATATCACCATCATCATCAGACTTCAGAGCTTTGCCATAGTTATTTCAAGTCAACTTTCTTGTGATTCCATGTCCTAGTTATCTAAGGAAAACCGTGGAAAGGAAAAGGTTTCCTTTTCTTGAAGTGGAAAAGGAAATGGCCCTTCATAGAGAAATCTGAGGAAATATGAGGAAAAGGAAATCAATTTCCTCAGTCCTCTATCTTTTGCAAACAAGGGAAACCGTCACGTCTGAGGAAATTAATTTCATTTCTTTGGTTACATTTTTATCACCACCAATCCAAACAGGCCACAATAACCTCCAACCCAATCAGAGGCTGCCCCTGCAATCAGATGGAAGATTTTTAATTTTGTTTAACTTATATTGTGATTCCGCAGGGGAAAAAAAACAGATTAATCACGTGAGGTACAAATATGGACATTTTTATAGGTATGAAAATAGACTGATAGATGAATCTGGCTGCTGAAAACAGATGACCAGAAAAGAAAGTGGGAAGGTGATGGTTTTGAAAGCCAACACAACTAATACAGAGAAGTATACGTACTGCCCCATGTGCAGCATGTTGCTGACAAAAATCCGAAGTCACAACCCAAACTTTTGGGCACCCATCTTCCTTCAAAGCTACAACCTGAGTGCATGTATGGAACAGATAGCAACCAACCAATAATCAGAAAAATGGGAAAAGAAACCACACAGAATCAAAAATACATCTTACAGATGTTAACTAATTCAGTTCCCATTGAAGGCTTGGAAAGAAAAGAATATAGGTGTATTTACTATTGATAGAGTACAAAACTGTGTACGTGCAGAGCTCCATACCGAAAAAAAAACAGAACAAAACCAAAAACCAGACCACCCGCAAGACGCAGATCAGATTTTTCCACCATGTATGACATGTATGCAATTTCTAAGTGCCTGCGTATCATCCATCACACTCTGCAAGATATTTCAGACATGATGAAACCAGGAGAGAGAGAGAGAGAGAGAGAGAGAGTAGCATACTGTTGCGGCTGTTGGAGAAGGGGAGCTACTGCTGCGGCTGTTGTTGGTGCTTCTTCTCTTGCGGGCCTTCTCGAACTTTGGCGTGTTCCAGCAAGGAGGGCAACGACCGAGAGATCCGCGTCTTCAACAAGCAATGGAAATGGAAGCCATATCAAGAGAGGCCGGAGTGGAAAAGGGAGATCGAGAGATATTGGAGAGAGAGAGAGAGACCTTCGGGATTTGGGGATGGGTGCAAGATTTGGGGATGGGGCGAGGCAAGAAGGTGGGAGAGACGCGAGAGCGATTTGGGAAAGTGGGGGCAAATGCCGCTCATAATCCCGAATCCTCTTCTAAATCATTAACTTTTCAAATCTTAAATAATGTAAGTTTACCATTGTTTATAACAAAAATATCTGCTAACAGTCGTACATGCAAGAGGGACCGATTTATGGACCGATAAGATTTTATTATATAAGAAAATTATAAATATTAAACACTTAGAACTAGAAAGATTATTTGAATGGTCTGGATAACTCTACATCATTTCCACTATTTTCATGAACGAGTCACCACTATTTAACATCTTATACAAAACTCACAAGGTTTTAACAAGAAAAAAAACGGTAAACCTGTCTTTGTTAAGGGGAGGGCTCTATGGGCCCCACCATGATGTATATTTTTCATCCACGCCGTCCATCCATTTCCCAAGAGTATCCCCAAATATTATCCCTAAATAAGTCTCTGAAGAACCATAAAATGAGAAACATCCGGACGGTTGGACGTCCACCATTCAAAACTGAACTATGGACCTTCACTGACGGATTTTAGCCGTAGCTAAAGCCACCACAAGTCCCGCCTGTTTTTTTTGGTAGTGTGTTTTAGGTTTCAAATTAGAATTTTTAGTTTGAACATACCACTATGAGTGAGTTTTCATTTTATTATTTGACGATTTCAAGATTCATTTGTGATCCAGGAACTTTATTTTAATTATTTAAGAGTTGTTTTTTAATTTTCATAGCATCTGACATCTTTTGTCAGTTCTAGTAATTTTTACTATTTTAGAAAGGTTTCTTATTTAGAGTTAAATTAAGATGCAGAAACTATTTTGCCAATGTGAGTACATTAGATACTTGGTTAATAACAATTTCATTAATAATATCAATTTTACTTTTTATTGTAGAGAATTTTTTATTTTATAATAAGCTATACTTAAAAAGAATATGATAACCTGTTGGCTTTCTCCTAAGACTCCTGGTAGATAGACTCTGTTTTAACATTGAGACCAGGTCAGAGCACCCATGTAGTGTGGGTGGGTGTGTTAAAAGAAAAGGAAAAGAAAAGAAAAAGACCTCTTCTATTTCTCGATGCCATGTTTAAATTGAAATCTAAGAATTCTATGGATGCAAAAATGGCCTTATTTTAAAATTCTATATTCCATTTACTATTTGCTTCAAAATCCTGAATTTTCAAGGGTGTGCCAAATTACTTATTAGGATGTTCTGGTAGTATGAGTGCGTCACCCTTCTTCATTTATTCATTTATTTTTTAATTTTGATTACTTGCTTTCAAGATTTTGTGCATGAAGCGGCTACCAAGGACATTTAAAAAAGAAAAAGAAGCCAAGTCTCTATAATGCGCCCAACTTCCAATAAAAGGCAGGAGATCCAGTCCATCTCATCTCAGACCTTGCGTAGGTGGATTCCTAACTGTGGGCCCACTATGATGTATTTCTTTTTTATATCTATGCCGTCCATCTGTTTCTCCAGCTCATTTTAGGGCATCATCCCAGAAATACTGCATATATAAATCGCAAGTTGACTACACCACAGGAAATAGTAGTGATTAAGTTCCTACCATTAAAACTTCTTGGAGGCGACTGGAATCTTTATTTTCCATCAAACCTGTTATAAGGTCAAAAATAACTGGATGAAGGGACCACATAAATATCAGCTTGATCCAAAACTTTTGGGGCCCACAAGATGTGTTTAATGGTTAACCACCACTGCTTCCTGTGGTGTGGTCCACCTGAGATTTGGATATGTTGTATTTTTGGTCCCATGCTCTAAATGAGCTGGTGAAACTGATTAACGGCATGGATATAAGAAAAATACGTCACGGTGGGCCCCACAGCCACAGCGATCGAGGGAAACCGTGTCCGGGACGTGCACAGTTCATCTGCACAAGTGGCATGCATATGAAGATACGAACTGGTAACTCGTTAAAGAAAATAAAATAAAAAGCTCCACAAAAGTCCCACTGACCAAAATTCAACGATCATTGAGAAGAAAATCCTGACCATTTATCTTGATCATAGTAGACATGTTACGTGTACGCATGCTTGTCAATCCAAACCCTTCAATTCTTGGAGCATCATATATGGGTTACACCAACAAAATGATCCTGACTGTCTGAAATACCCATTGAACGTGTCGATCTCCTTCTAACCATCCATTTGCTAACCACCAACCAAAAGGTTAGCATGCTCCTTCCACAATGGTGTCCGCCATTTGAACGGTGCAGATTGGCTTGTCCGATTTTACAATTGCGGTTTAGAAAGCACCTGTTTCCTTAGTGGTAATTGGCCGTTAAAAACTTTCTGTGATAGCCAAAAAATGAAGAAGATGCAAATCTCCGGTGGACCATAAGGAAACCATGATAATTGACCGTTAAAATTTTTGTGGGTCACAAAAGTTTTGAATCAAGCTAATATTTATTTTATCCCTTCATCTAGATTTGTGTGACCTTATCAACAGGTTAGATGGCAAATGTTTATTTATCCCTTCATCTAGATTTGTGTGGCCTGATCAACAGGTTAGATGGCAAATAAACATTGATGAAACATTAAAGTGGGCCCTATAAAGTTTTTAACGGTGATCATTAAATCATCACTGTTTCCTCCTGTTTGTTCCACCTGATATTTGGATCTACTTCATTTTTAATAGTATGCCCTAAAATGAGCTGTAGATGGACGGCGTGGATATAAAATACAGGCAACAAGGTGGCCCCACGCTTAGGACCGCACCGTGTTGAGTGAGGCCGGGGTCGCACGTAATCCGCTCCCGAATCATTTATTAACTTTTGGGAAAGCCTCCATTCCTTTATAAAAGCTGGGAACAGGTCACCTCATCCAAAAGTCACTTCTACTAAAATCTCGACTATTTATTGGACACGGGTTTCTGCAACTGGGCTAAAGGCAGTCCATGCAACCCAAAGCTCTGTGGGGCCTACCACGATGTACGTGTGAAATCCATTCCGTCCATCAGTTTCACAAGCTGGTGTTTGTATGGAGTCCCAAAAACGAATCATAGTTAAAAATTAACTAGGCCATATCACAGGAAACGGTGGGGATGGAAATGCACACCAATTAAACATTCATGAGCCAATTTTGATGTTTATATGAGATCCAAACCGTTCATAAGGTGATTCGTAGCAGGAATAAGGGAAAAGACAAATATCAGTCTGATATAAATCTTCTTTAGGTCCCAAGAAAGTTTAAAGGGTGGGCGTTCAATCCGAGATTTTTCTTGTGGTCTGGCACACTTCATCTTTGAATCTAGCTTATTTTTGGGCTCATTTTCTAACATAGGCTATAGAAACTGATGGACGGATTGGATGTTACAAGAATATCTCTTTGGGCCCACAGAACTTTGGGTTGCACGGGCGCCTGGTAATCCACATGATGTGGCTGCTGGGAATGCTGTCCCGCCGACCCCAACGACTACCGTACTGCTGACTTTTGATGCCGACGATGCAACCTGACCACCGCTGCGCACTTTGGAAAAGAGTCTACAGCGTCTACTAACGTACGCCAATGCAAAGCGTTGATCGCGACGTGACAAGCAGCAAACGGAAGTGGAAGCAAAAGCTACCGGTTCAAAGATGACGTGTATTTTACGAAGAGATTGATACGTTCGCGGAGCAGGATGATTCATGCTCCTGCACACTGCCGTTGTGAGCTTGCCATAGATATGCTTCGATCCAAGCCGTTAAAATAGTGGGAGGCTTTTTGATAAGGGGAATTCAACAAGCTGATGGGTTACAGGTGAAATACCGAAAAATAAAATAAAATAAATTTAATTATTTTCTTTCACCAAGCTGAATCACGTAGAATATTCGTAGTCCTTAAAAGCATTATTCGCTCCTTATTAGATTGTTGATGGATTAAAGTCAAATTGCTTCTACGATAAGACAAGCTTATTTGAATCCGGTCATATGTTGACACTATGAGTTTCATGCTCACAGAATTCATATACATCCAATGGATCTTCCATATATATACACATTCCATTATTGATGGGATGGCACTAGAACCTTATATATGCTTTTAAATAGTGAATCATCACATTGAATGTGAATATGATTAACGGGCCAATTAATATAATAGTATGCCCAACACATCCATAATGACCGATGAGAGAGAAAGAATCCTATTATCGATGTAGTTATAATATACTCGATAAGACCGTCATTCATAATTCTTCTAAAATGAGAGATTTTTTCAAAGATATTTAGAGAATTTATGAAAACTTCAAAGATCTTGAATATTTGAAGATCAAATCTATATTTAAGCAAATTCTGTAGTGGTTTGTACCCAAAACAAGAGATATCAGACATTAGGTAAATCGGGTCCTAAGTTGTATAATAATTAAATTTAAGAAAATGAGAGAGCTCGATGAAAGATTTAATTCTACTCGTTCAATAACAAATCATGATTAGGTGACCTGAGTCCATCAACCCCTCTAAGATCCCTATCATAAGGGAGAAAAAGAATGGAAGATAAATGTAACAGGCGGTTTGATTAGCCATTAAGATGCATGATCAAGATCGATTTGAGTTTTGGAATCAACAAGAAAGATTTCCCAGATGAATATTCGAACTCATATGTAGTTCATGCATTTATTTCCTAAAAGGAATCAATTATGAAAAGAAGATCCAAGAAATCAAAAATTCTAATTTTTCCTGAAATTTTCTTATTCGAAATAGATGCCAAAAACATAAAAGATTTAAGAAAAACAGAAAACCCAACGAGGATTTAGCCACCTCAACAAGTTATAAAATGAGTACACGAAGAATAACTCAATGTCTCATGATTATCATATATATCAACTTGTAATATTTATCGTTAGTCTATATTTAGTTTTATCTTAGTGTAACCTAACCTAGCTCAAGCGTGGATTGCCACTATCCAACCTTCAATGTCAACAATACTAAGTTATTGGATTTCAATCAACTAAGTTTTTATTTAGGCGATCAGACATATTTGGTCATATCTTGTTGACCATTCACCTTGATCATATTTTCCTATAGATAGGTCAATCATTTATCTCTCATTTGTTTATTTTTCTAAGTTATCTTCGACACTGTCAATAGTAATAGGCCACATATTGAATAATAAAATTAGTAATGTTCAACCTTTCTCATTTGTTCATCTCTTATTCTATTGAAAAATCTATTACTTTTACCAGTGAAAAAATAAATCTTTAGACACAAAGTAAAAAAGAATCTATTAAAAATGACTAATCTCTACTCTTTCACAAATTGTTTGATCGTCGATTACAATTGACAGTTGAGAGGATAGCTAAATCTTGCATTCAGTCCCTAATCAGTCTGACTCAATACGATGGTACCAACCTTCAATCAAACATTGAATCAAGTGCGGCTCTAGTAGGCCCACAAATCTAAATCGCACATGAAATGTAGGCCCACAAATCTAAATCGCACATGAAATCTAATTACAGGACCTCAATAACACATGTAGCCTCGTGTGTAATTGAATTCAATCAAAAGATAAATCTTCACCTCTAACCAACAAATGTGATTATGAATAGCACTGTTTATCAATTTCCATTTTAAATGCCAATTTGATGGACACTAATCAGGCATCTATCCGGTCTGGATTTTATCTTATGTTCCGCCGATGCAATCCTTGATGTGGACTTTTTAGATTGGGATATAAATACATACACCAATGTGGGCCCTTGTGGACCATCATATTAAGTAACCACGATCATATCATCTCAGCTAGCACAACAGACGTTTAAAAAATTAACGGATGAGAAAAAACCATAGCAATGCTCCGCATTCTTCTTTCTTTTATTTTTTTTCTTTATTATTATTATTTTTTTTTGGTTAGCTTGTTAGTACACACCTATGTTAGTACATACTTCATTGTTAGCCACCCCCACCAGAATCGATGCCAAGACCTCAGTGTTAGAACGAGGTTTATATCTTCGCTCAGTCTATTACTTGCTCCACATCCTTTGTTTGTTTTTTTTTTACACGCGCACACACCCCACACACTCACACTAGTGGAATTTCACCACCAATGGGTACTCGAACCATTGACCGGGAGTTGAAACTCCTGAGAGTCTATCACCCGAGCAAGAGTAAGGACCCACCTATGGGTACTTGCTCCACATTCAAAGTGCAATAGTTGCATGAATTGGATGGTCCACAAGGGCCCACGTCAGTACCTTATTAGAAGTTTGTTTACGTTCAAAAGGTGGGCCACACTATGATGATTACCTGGTTTAGAAATAACGAGGGTCCATTCAACAGCATGTCTACCACTAAGCCATCTAACTGAACCCAAATTCCATAAATGTGAAATGTTGCCCGGAAGTTGCTCTTTATGTGACCATTTCTCATCTACCTTTTTCTTATTCACATGGTCTTGGATCGACCTGTTTGACCTTAAGTCAAGTCAGGGCTCCGGAGATGACCTGTGAATATTAATCCAAGAGTCCAGACTGATCATACCATACCTTATGCATCAAGTGATGATAATATCTAGCTCATTGGTGAACTTCGAATGGACCGTCAACAACATAAAAATATCAAGTCGTGGGAATTAAGTAAAAAAAAAAAAAAAAAAAGTAGCCATCATCCCTGTTCGTCCCAGCTTTCTACAAAAGAAAAATAAATAAATAAATAAACCAGTACTTAATATTATTAATTAAATTTTATTTTAGGGATATAGCAATAAGGTCCGATAATTAGACGGTTTAGATTTTGTTACATGTGTGCCACGTGTAGAAATGGTGAGTGCATCAGTACGGATAACCATACTCTTACAGAGTATCATTTATTGTGATTGCCTTGAACTTAGTTGGTGAGTGGTGACAGGGCTGCGTGTTCTTCGGTGGACGGCAGCACTTTTGGAATCTTCTATTCGCCTTTACTTCGTAGCTGCGCATTCAGACGTGTGAACGGCAAGCCCAACACCAAACACATGTGCCCTACGTCACACATGCTTTAAGTCCATAGCTCGCACCTTTTTGCCACGTGCCACGTTAGCGCACGTGAGACACTCTTGCTTTTGTCATGCATGCTTGCAAGCAGAATTTATTACTGGGAGGTGCGTGTGGTAGACTAGGAGTTTCAACACACCTGGTTGAAGGTTGAGTACCCATAGGTGGTGAAATCCCACCATGCCGTGAGTGTGTGGTGTTATATATATATATATATATATATATATATATATATAGAGAGAGAGAGAGAGAGTGTGAGTGTCATGCTCACCTGCGCGCTTACGTACGTAGCACATTTGCACACGTGTCATGAATGTCTAATCTGAAC
The DNA here is from genome assembly GCA_030180095.1 of Magnolia changhungtana. Taxonomy (NCBI): domain Eukaryota; kingdom Viridiplantae; phylum Streptophyta; class Magnoliopsida; order Magnoliales; family Magnoliaceae; genus Magnolia; species Magnolia changhungtana. Next base: position 2,993,695 of record JASAUF010000162.1, read on the forward strand.
GGTTCATGTGATGCAGAATCTCATGAAACTACACGTGGCAAATTTTTACCCTGATCTAAAATTCTGGTGGGCCATAGTAAAGAGAAATAAAAATCACGGGAGAAAACTGTTTTCATTTTCCATGGCCCATCAAAGTAAAACTTAGGCCTGGGGGTTTCACGAGTTGCTGCTTCACATGAATAATTCAGATTTTGGATCCACATGACGTATGATGGGTTCTAAAAAAAAGTTCGCACCAGTTCCGTGCATTACTGACAGGTGCATTCGAGCGCGTACATTTGCCCCACGGGTCGGGTTGAGGCTTCAGGACCCGATTCGTCTAACATCGGGTCTACAGCAAACACCAAACCGAATTCATTGGACACTCTACAGCAAACACCAAACCAAGTTCATTGGACGCGGATTGTGCACTGACAGCGTCATTAGCGAGGTGGCTACTCTGCAGGCCCCGCATGGTGTATTTGTATTTTATCGAAGCTGTCCATCTATTTTTCTATACCATTATAGAGCATTATATGAAAAAATTAGGTATATCAAAATCTCCAATATACCACACCATAAGAAAATAAAGGAGATTAAATGGCCACCATTAAAAACTTCAAAAGGCTCACTGTAATGTTTGTTTGTCTTTCAGCCTGTTGATTAGGTCATGGACACCTGATGAAGACAAAAAACAAATATAAGCTTAATCTAAAACTTTTGTGGCATTTAGGAAGTTTTTAAAGATAAGTGTTCAATCACCACTCTTTCATGTGGTGTGGTTCATAAAAGATTTTGATCTGCCTCATTTATGAGATTATTAAATAAAATAGCCTGAACAAATAGATGGATGGCGTGGATAGGACACATACATCTTGATGGGTCCCACATAGCGCTGTTAGAAGCCACCTCGCTACTTACGCTGTCAGTACGCAGTCGGCGTCTCGCTACTGACGCTGTCAGTACGCAATCGGCGTCCGATTTCATTATTATTTGACAAGGTGATCTGATCCAAGGGGTGTAATGTCTCGCCCAAAAGAACGCGGATTAGCAACTGACAAGCTGAGTAGCGATATTCTTACTGAAGTGATGTCACCGAGTTCTGTGGGCCCACTATGATGTATGTTTTGTATCTAATCCGTCCATCCATTAGGAGAGATGATTTTAGGGCAAGACAAAGCTCCAATGGACCCCACCACAGAAAACAGTGGGAAGAGTGACACCCACCATTAAAACCTTATAACGGCCACAAAAGTTTTTGATCAAGTTGATATTTGTGTTTTCCCTTCTTTCATGTCTTTTTTAACTTTTGGTGGGCCTTAGGAAAGTTTCAACCGTGGGCATCAATCTCCCCCATGTTTTATATGGTAGGGTCCACTAAAGCTTTAGACTTACCTCATTATTTGGCTCATGTCCTAAAATGATATCTCCAAATGGATGGATAGTGTGGTTACAATACATGCATCATAATGGGGCTCACAGAACTTGGTGAGGTCACTTTAGTAGCGACTCTCGCTGCTCAACCTCTCAATAGCTAATCTGCGGCCCACACAAAACTAATTGAGATGCTGGGCCCACTTTGGTGTATGTATTAAATCCTATTGGACGTGAATGGCATGCCAAAGCTTATTGCAGAACTTCAATCCATGGAAAGTTAGGTGGGCCCACCATGATGTTTGTGAGAAATCCACCCTGTCCAACCATTTTCCTAGATCATGTTAGAACATAGGCTAAAAATGAGGTAGATGCAAAACTCAAGTGGGCCACATAACAAAAGGCAGTTGCGATGGAACCTCCGCTGTTGAAACATTCACAGGGCCACATAATTTTTGGATCAAGCTAATGGTATTTTAGTTCTTCCTAATAAAAACAAACTTATGAATTGTATTAATGGCATATAAATATCACATTAGACTTAGGGAGGTCTCAATGGTGGCCATTTCCCCACTCACTTTTTCTTGTCATGTGGCTACATGAATTTTGGATATACTTCATTTTTGGCCCATGTGCTAACATGATCTGAAAAAAATAAATGGAGGGGGTGAATTTCATGCGAACATCACAGTGGGCGGCACACATCTTCCGTCATAGAAAGTCACTTTAAAAAGGCTTTCACAGGCAATCTGCATTCCATCCAACCCATCTGTATATCATGGTTGTCGTCATGGGATGCCCCAAAACTCATGCTGACACAACCATCAAGAAGATCTAAGGGCTTGTTTGAACACACCTTAAAAATGGGTGCTTGACACCGAAACACCAATATTTAAGCAAAGCCCTAGTTTTATGCATTTGGGTACAATTCTCACTCGCTGAAAGGACCAATTGAATTGGTAAAAATAAATAAATAAAAATCAACAACAACAAGAAGAAGAGGAATATACCTTTTCAAGCTGGCCTCAAAACCACAAGCCCTCTCTAACATTGAGCTATCTTTTGATTAGGTAAGGTCTAACATCTAAGTTACTTAAGATAGACCATATGTAGCCTCTAAGCATGTGTTTTCTTTAGTTAAGTTTCAAATTCTAATGGAATGCCTTAATTACTTAATTGATGGTCTTTAAAGGCTGGATTTAGATTGAGTTTGGGTTAGGTCACTGAGAATGCTTTATTAGGTGTTCCAAATCTGACCCATGAGCTGAATTAACCTCATGAGGTTATATAGCGGATCCATCCAACGATTATGATAGTATTTTGGACCCAAACATGAACCAACACATGCAACTTTTCACCCACATCCATTTATAATCTGAGTCAATTCTAATGACTGAAGAACCACCCATTTGGACCCTACCTACCTTATGCATCATGAAGCATGTGTGGTCCTTATAGGAGTGGGATTTTGTTACCAGAATATAGTTTCAACAAGCGTGAAGCACAATAAATTTAAGTGTAAGTGTAAGTGTAAAAATTAAATTACCACTGATTTATAAGTCAAAATCTTCTCTCTCACTCTCTTCACCAATGCATTCCAAATATATGTAATTGGACACATTCTCATAAATTTCACTTATATGTTATCAAATACAATCAATAATTCCAATTCACATAAATTCTATGATAATTACTAATGTTAATCAAATACAGACTCTCAAATGAGGCAATAGACTTATTGATTGCTAATGCAAAAAATGCCATGTGTTTGTATTTTGGACGCATGCCGTTGTCATTGTGATATGGCTGTCTAGTTTTTATAAGACATGCATGGCCATCGTTGGAGTGACTTAGATATCGCATATAGGCACCATGTTGGCACGCGTCAGGGTCCACTTGTACAGTTGGGTGCTTTATACTATATTCCGATGCAACAATCATAGATGTCACTGGAAACTTTCCGGATGGATGGTGTGGCTGCACCGACGGTACAACCATACGTGAGATGGTCAGTAATAATGTATAAACCCATACTCATGCAATAGGCAACTATATTTGGTTTGAAACGAATTTCCTCATGAGCCTCACGTTGGACTTTCCCCAAATAACTCTAACAAGAATACAGCTCTTTAGCTAGCAAATTAATTTGCACCGTCCATGTTGTGGGCCCCAAATTAAATATACTATGAGCAAAAATAAAAAATAAAAAATACAGTGATTTGATTTTCTAACATGGTTGATTGGTGAACACTTTTTAATGGACATTAAAATGGAAAATAGCCAGTGGCTGAATTTAATAAACAAATATTCATTACTGATGGTTGATTAGGGACCCATCATGTTAATGTGTAAATCCAGTCCGTCCATTAGGAGAGAACCCTTACTTGAACCGTACATACAAAATATCAGCCCAATAAGGAGCTTTGATGTGCCACACCAATGGAAACAATATAAAATTACCCTTAAAACGTCTACATTCATGCAGTGGGGCCCACCTGAGCTTCGGATCAGGCTGATTTTTGTATCTTCACTTCATCTTAAACCGTTTGATGAAAGATACATATCATGGTAGTGCCGCAGACAACTATATGGTTGGTATACTAACCCCATTTTCCCAGTGGTGTAGCTCACCTGAGATGTGGACCTGGCTGATATTTTCCTCCGTGATCTAGAATCAAGATTAGAACCCGATGGACGGAGGTAGATGATGCCGGGTCCTTTCATTACGATCGTTCAATAAATCTAACTTTTCGGGTGATGAATTATCTACAAGATGTACTGCCACTTAACAATTTCCGAGTGCTTGGGCATGAACCATCACACATTCCTATATTAAACAAAAAAAAAAAAAAGAAAAAAAAAAAGAAAAAAAGAAAAAGAAGAAGGCTGGAGTGTCCTTTAATTGATAAAAGCAGACGACAGACGGTTAGAGTATGTTGATGGTCCACCCCATTTTCTAGATGGTAGTGGACCCGTCAGCCATACCATACCTGGACCATTAAACACGGACTCATTGCAGGGTGTAGGTGGAACGTGGCTCAAAAAATTCCAACTGGTTAGACCACACTGAATTCAAACACCCCGTCCTTTTGTTAATTCAATTGTACATGTGAAGAGTGACAACCACTGGTTGAAGAGATTGCCCATAGAAGAGTCAACAAAGCCTTATTAAGCTATCCACCGTCCTTGTATTTAAAAAACACATGCATAATGGCCATTATGTAACAGTAATGGTAGGCTGCAATGGCCATTGTAGCTTATGGCCCGTTTGGCCTGTTGGATTGGAAGGGATTAGATGGTAGTGGAAGGGATTGGATGGTAAAGCCCAGGAATGGCCGGGCGTGCCAAACAGTGTAGGTGATCTGATCCAAATCAGATGGATCTACAGACAATCCACTAACAACACCAACATTACCTTTAAATCCCATCTAATCCATCCTAATCCGTTCAAATTAGCCTGCGACGTGTATGGTTTGTGGGATTGGAAGGGATCCGAAGCTTTGATCTCCGGATAGGCCCGGCGTGCCAAACGTTCTGGCTGTATCAATCCAGGGATATAGCAATCCCATGGATCTCAAGACAATCCGCTGACAACACCATCATTACCTAGAAATCCACGCCATCCACCCTAATACCATTCACTCCCTTCCAATCCACCCGGCCAAACGGGCCCTTATATCATAACAGCCATGGAACTGGTGATTACAACTACTGTTACCATTATTGAATATATTAATCATCACTCTCATTCATTGGAAAAATAAGAATAATAATAAATAAATAAAACATATGTTTTTCTTTACACTTTTGTACTGGGAAAAGTCACAACCAAACACACACCTTTTTCAGCTCTAATTAATGGTCTTCTCTGACTTTAGAAAGATTGTTTGTATTAGTAAATGTTATTTCCATAAAAAAGGTAGACGGGTCAATGTCTAAAATGCGATCACTTAGAAAAATGTTACAAGCGAGATTATTGAAGTTTTTGGTAGGAAGTGAAAGCCACCTTTTTTTAAAAAGCAAGCTTGGTAAAGATAAAACAACACTTTCTTTTCCACAGTTATTCTTTATTCCACAAATCCAAATAAATTCTAAGTAAAATTATAGACAAAAAAAATGCACTCACAGGAAAATTTAAACCAACCTGGATTCAATTATGTAATTGTTACATGTAATCAGACACACAAAAAACTACAAAACCAAATTCAAAAAATTTAAAAAAAATAAAATCAGAAAATCTTAACATTTTCTCTCCGTATTTGCTTCTCATAGCCTAAAAAAGTAAAGACTCAAAAAACTCAAAATTCCACCTTCATCCAGCACTAATTCACTGTCTTCCTGTACAATTAAAACCAGCACAAAAAATCAAACTCTCCCTGACTAAGAACAACAATTAGGGCATGGGATTATACCATTTTCATTACAATCAGGGCAGCGTTCGAACCCTCCCACCAAACCACCATCCTCATCCTCTTCTTCGACATACACCTTACAACTGCCATCACACGTGTCACAAGGCACAAACCTCACATCCCCACACGCCTCACACGCGCCTCCACTTTCTTCCAACATCTCACATCCTACCAGAAGCTTCTCCAGCTCCCCCTCCTCATGCATTTGCCTCACCTCCTCCGCCCCACCTAGGTACCTACCTTTTACAAAGACACGCGGTAGAGTCCCAAAACCCCCTTCAAACATCTCATGCAACTCCTCTCTGAAAGCCTGGTGCATGGAGACATCCCTATCATCGACACGAACACCCATCCCTTTGAAAATAAGCCGCACGTGGCAGCAATCCTCATACGTTTTCCGCACGCCTCTCAGGCTCGTGAAGTAAATAACAACCCTCTCCTCGCCACGTGGCGGGCATTTGGTGGGTAATGACATGCTTGCCCTTCTCGCCAGCCCTTCGTCGATCCTCTCCTGGAAGGCACGGATCCTTTCTTGCACACTCTCGGCCTTGGAGAAAAACCGGCTGTCGACGGCTAAGCCGGGCTTGTCTGGTTCGGGGGATCGGAGCCGGCAGGTATTAGGTGGGGATAGCTCCTCAAGGGCCTTTCTGAAATTAGAAATGATTTCCGGGTCGAAGTCGGCGACGATCGACCCGGGGGCCGTCGTCTGAAGCCAGACCGGTCCAGGGGAGTCGGGTCTCGGGTCCGGGTCCGGGTCGGGAATCATCATGCTAGGTAAGGCGTGAAAGGAGAAGGAGCGGAGGGGGCTGTTTCCTTCCAAGCCCTCCATCAACTCCCACATGTTGATGGTTTCTGGCTCGTTTGGCGGGGTTCTGGTGGGCGTTTTGGGGATTTTGGAAATTTTCTCATTGACCATGCTCGACCATGTCCTTGCCATAGAGAGCTCCGTTGAAAAATCTGTTTTTTCGTCGGTTTTCCTCGTTGCCTCCTGCTTCAGGCCTTCTTCCTCATTGTTGATGGAGTTATGGTTATGGTTTTGTTCCTGCGCCACGCCTTCTTCCTCATTGCTGATGGCCTTATGGTTATGGTTTTGTTCCAAGGTGTCGAGCTTGAGAGTGCCCAAGGTGGTGGAGGTGAGAGCTACGACGTGGCAGCTTTCACCTTTTCGCTGCGGGTGGTGGTGTATGGGCAGAGAGAAGCTGCGTGGGAGAGGCACGATTGGCGACCGATCGCGGCGCGCTTGCTTGGAGCTTGCGCAACCCATTGCAGAGAAGGGAAGATGAATAACAGGGACTTCTTGTTTTCTGTAGGAAGAGGAAGAATGAGGATTTTTTTATAAAGGGTTTTGAAAGGGAATTTGGTTTGAGATTTCACAGAGTTTGGGGATTTGCGAGAAAGAACATTCCCAAATAAAAATGAGCTGGAAGCTGTTTGGGTAGGAGCTTGGGGACGGAATTCCAAGAAAAATGCGCAAATGCCGGAATTTCAGGAATTTTTTAATAAAAATGAAGAGGAAAAGGTTGTTACAAATTCCCGCTATTGGCAGGAAAAAAAAATGAAATTTCTTTCTAAATGAAACGAATCCGATCTCTTGCGAACTTCGATAAAATCCTCAATGAAATAGATTTTATTTATTTATTTATTAAAATTCCAAATCCAAAGAAATTGCTCAGCGAAGAGAAAATCTCAAATCCTCCAGAAACCCAATTCAACGAAAACCAGATAGAACGAATTGAATTACCTCAGATTCCAACGAATACACCAAAAGAACTAGCGAAAATCCTCAAATCCAGTCGCGCCTGCTCGAAATTCACCCGATCAGATCAACCGACCTTGATGCTGGCCAAAAATCTTCCCAGATCGTATGAGAATCCGACCAAATAGCTGATCTGGGGAGTCAAAAAAATCATCAGAAACCGGGAAATCTCAACGATCTATTGGATGTGGATTTCCTTTGATAATCCTGACGAGAGACAGAGATCCAAAGGGTTCGAGAAGAATCGCAGTCCAGATCATCTCCTTCGTTGAATTACCAGGAAAAGAGATGAATCTTCGAGAAATCGAAGCCGACAGATGGAATTCCAGTCAAAGCTAGACCCTTTGCCGATCGAAATCAGGTTTGAAAGTTTCTAGAGATGAGAAATCACGGCACAAATGTCGCTGGAAATACGAAATCCTCTTTCCCTCTTCCTCAGAGAGAAGGACGAAGGCTTCCACGCGCTTTTCAAGTATTTATATACTCTGCACCCGAAAGGGCAAATGTCTCAGGTCCAACCGGCTGGACGATAACTTAAGGTCCATCTGAAATATAACTTACCACCCGTACAGTGAATATTAAATCCAACCCTTAAAATTGGGTTTGGCCTATATTTTTAATTCTCCAATGTAAAAATAAGATCTTTCTACGAACTAGTAATTCGATATAGTAGAAAAAAAATAATAGTCATTTATAAACATTATAATATAATTTTGGTTATAAAAATCTATTTTTATAGATAAATTTATAGAATTTTGATTCTTAGGGATGGGGCCAACATGTTGGACGGCTTGGAATTTTTACATAAACGAAAAGTTAGTATTTAGTGACTGGATGGACGTTATCTAATAATCCAACCGGTTGGAATTGATGTTTTCTCCTTGAGCGGTCGTGCGTTGTTCTTTTCCGTCTAATTTCACGGTTACTGCCGTAGGTTAACGGTGTCCGTTACACGAGTCGCGAAGGGCGTCACCTTCTGGTGATCTGAACCGTTCATGTGGTGGGACCTTTGTGGATGGGATATATCAGGAAATAGTGCCCGTAAAATATAGAATATTAGTCTGCAATTTACATTTTAATCAGATGGCTAAGATGATGGTCCCTCCTAATCAACAGCTTAATAACGAAAGTGGGCCCATCTTTATTCTGTGCCGCGGTTGGCTGGTAGAAAAACTGCCATTGGTCGAGAACATTCTGCCCATTAAATAGAGAAATACTTTGATACTCTGGGAGAGTGTTATATATGATACACAGGCACTTGTGAATTGCTGAAAATATCCACACGTGCATGCAAGTAAATCAAACTAAACAGTGCAAATTGTGGATAGAAAAAAGATGTATCATAAACCAAGAACTATTTTCATTTGATTGTTTAGCTATTAGATTACCGGACATCTATTGGACGGTTTAAAATGAAAGTATCTAATGGTCATATTTCAAATAACAAGTGTCCACGAATCAGAGGCTACAATTGTTCAACCAATCTGAATTTCAATCTTTAACTAAGAGACACTAGGATATACAGTTCAGTCGGTTTAATTTGAGTTAACACATGCCACATGTACATTTTCTAGATGCCTGTGTATCAAGCGTCATTCGCAGCTAGAGTATCAAATAACTCTCTCTTATGTGGAACATCTCCCAACCCCTTCGAAACGACTGGTGGACCCCTTAACCCCTGGTTTACTGTCGTCGCGTTGAATTTGGAAAAGTAGAGTCCGTGATATACTGATATTAATCCATGTCCTTGATCTGATGGGTCCACTATTTATGGACCCTGCTACGAAAATCTCCAGTAATAACCATCCAATCTGGCACTTTTCCCAATGACGTGGAGGGCTGTAGTTTTCTTTAACAATCTTCATTCAGAGTCCTTAAAAAGGGTTAGATTGCTCCATCTGATGATGATGGGCCATCGTAGATTGCTTTATATTATTTTTAAGCCCTATACTATTTTTGCACCGTTAAAAAAATTTGTAGCTACTCATCCTTACCACATGTAGCACTAATGTAAAACTATCCTGACCATTCAAATTAAATCCCGCTGTAGATGCAGCATGTGTCAAAATGACACTGGTTGAGCAATCCAATCAGCTCGATTAATGGTTATTAAATAAATGGTTGGATCGTCTGAAAAATAGATGTAAGTAGCCCCACTTCATTTTGACCGTTCTAAATGTTAACTTGAGGAAACGTATTAAGACAAAAGGTTTGATACTATGACTGAGCGTGATGGTTGATACGCATGCATTCAGAAATTGCACACGTGGCATACACCAAATGAAACTGTCCAAATCATGTTTTTCAGTTTAGATGTACCGTAAACAAAAATTGAAAATCATGTGATCATCTGACTAACAGATTGGTGGACATATATTGGATGGTTAAAAATGAAAGGTATCTTAATAGTCCTACTTCCACCAACAAGTATCCATAAATCAGAGGTCAGGATGGTTCAACCAGTCTGATTTCAGAACTATATCTTAAAAACAGTGTGTTCTATAATGTAATCAGTTTTACTTAGGGCATGTTTGGCCAAACCGATCCCATGAGATTTGGAGGGATGGCATGGAATTTAAGGTAATGATGTTGGTGTCAGTGGATGTCGTCTAAATTCAATGGATGGAACGAATTCTAGGATGATGGAGTGCGTATTTGGGATGACAAGCGTTGTCGGTGTAGACAGTATTTGCAGGCGTGCTTGTTTGAAGTAGACCTCTGCCGTATCCAACGCCCGTACATTTCATCCGCTATGTGGGCCCCACCATGATGTTTGTGTCTCATCCATACCGTCCATCTATTTGCTGAATGAGCCGCTGTGCTGATCTTCTTTTGTTTTTGAGGTGTCTAGTCGTTGTAGATTTTTACCATCTTTGAATCTGGTTAGACTTCCATGATAGTTTATCAAGTTAATTCTTGCATGGACATCCAGACCGTCAAGGTTGTGGGGTACATTGTTGACGGAGTGTACAACTATGATAGTGTACGGTGGAAGAGGCATTGCCATTTTTGACGGATTATACAACCGATGGAGGGAATGGAGAAAATGGTGGGACGGATTCACCGAATTCGATCAAAATCCCATGCAGCGATTACGAGGGCGGCGCCATCGCCCATATAGATACTCGCCAAATAGCTGGTGAGATGGACGAGTCTGGATAACCACAGAAAATCGACGGATATCCCATATCCAGCGCCTGGCCAAACACGCCCTTAAGTTAATGTATGCCACTTGCACAAATTCTGAGTGCCTGTGTATCAAGTGTCATACACAGTCTGAGCATCATATAACTCTCGTGATAAGAGGTTATGTGCGACATGCTTCGACCAGGAACCAACGATGTCGGTGGTACCGACCGTGAGGCTTACCTGGTATGCATTGTATATCTAATCCATCCATTCGGTTTTCCAACTCATTTCATGACATGAGCCCAAAAAACGAAGCAGATACAAAATATTATGTGGACCACACCACATGAAATAGTGGTGAATGATTATTAAAAACTTTTTGTGGGCCACAAGAGTTTTGGATCAAGCTCGTAATTGTGTTCTCACTGCATCCACGTCTGTGTGACCTTATCAATAGGTTGGATGGTAAATAAACATTACAGTGGGCCGTAGGAAGTTTTTAATGGTGGATGTTCAATAGCCACTGTTTCCTGTGGTGTGCCCCACTTGAGACTTGTACCTCCTTTATTTTTTGAATTATGCAATAAAATGAGTTGAAAAAATGGATAGACAGCATAGATATAAAACGCATACATCAAGGTGAGCCCCACACGGTATGGGTTCCACCCACATGGACGGGTTCTGGTCCCATCCAAGTCGCGCGCGAGATTAGGGTTGTCGGAGGGTTCTTGTGGCGTATAGACCTCAGGTATCACCCAGCAAGTTTACTGGCCGCAAACAAACCTTAATTTGGAAACGAGACCTACGGATGAACCTAAAATGACCTAAATACCCCTCCTTTTTCGGGTGCTTAACCTACAGTCAGAAGGTATTTTAGTCTTTTAAGCAGCTGTCAAACCCTAAAAAGTCCCTTCGCCTAAAAAAAAAGTTTCCCCCAGCGAAAATTCAAAAGGCATCGTACGGACTCGTCCGTTCCTCCCGTTATTTCGTCGTCGGGTTTATAACCATGGCCGTCCATTAATTAAAGTCTAACATGGAAGTTTCTAATTTTATTCTTTATCTATTAATTTAGGTGAGAAATGCTCACGTACAAGTTGTTGTACAGAGACTTTAAAACATTTTCTACGAATGTGTCACATAAGTGGAAAATCCAAACCGTGAAATGGTGGGCCATACCATAAAGATCACTTCAAGTAAAAACTTAGAACAATCCACTTATTAAGTTGTCCCAGCGCCACATTCATTTGGGCAATCATTTTCCACTGATTTCATTGGTGTATGCCACCTGATTAATGTACCATCTTTATTCATTTTCGCGAATCATGCCCTAAAATGATATCTTCAAATGGATAAACGGTGTGGATACAACATATACATCATGGTGGGCCCACAGAACTTGGTGACGTTAGCTAATCCGCGTTCTGTCCTTCCAGCCACGATTTTCACGGATTGGGTGTTATAAACGCGTTAAAGTTCCCATGCAAGGTTTGTATCTGATCATTGTGTTACTTGCAAGGAATTCGGTGCCCTTCCATTTATTAGTCATTACATATAAGCGTTTTGCTGCATGCAAATTCAGGTAAATCTGTTTCGTGAACACTGCTTTCTTTCTAAGGTCTGCAGACAATCTGTGAACATGCTTCCCCATCTAGACCGTCCAATAGATGGGGGCGCATTTTGAATTGTCCATAATCCAAATAATAATAATAATCATGAGTGGATGAACCGAACTACCCTCCCATTCGCGAAATATTTTTCACTGTAACGGTCTATATAACTTTTCTATAAGATTTGGCAATTGGGGTTCCATGTTTACATCATTTTTGGAAGGTGGCCCATCTAAGAGATGAGGAATCCATTGAATGGTCTGGATGGAATGGTTTTAAGGTTTGATTTGAGTTGCATATATATATCATGTGTACAATTTATGTGGTGTATCATCCATCAGATTCATACATGGTAGCATTCATCAAGACGGTGAATGAGGTCAGATTTAGACGGTCATCCATCAGATTCATACATGATGGTATTCATAGAGATGGTGAATGAAGTCAGAATTAGGCGGTCATCCATCAGATTCATATATGGTGGTATTCATCAAGATGGTGAATGAAGTCAGATTTAGACGGTTGATATGTTATTCTTCATTTATTACAAAGATCGAATTATCGTAACCGTTTGATAAATCACCTAACTTTTGGGCACTCAAGCCCTACAAAAGTCAATCGATCCAATGGATAAACCATGGGTCACGCCAGATGTGGTGGATACTAACCATCCGGCAAATGGAGTTTAACATTTGCCGTTGATCCCTATAGTGAATTTATTTGTCAATAGATCGAACGGCTGGAATTGTTTGTGACAATTTGCTATGCTCCATTCATAGCGGGGCCTACATCTTGAAGGTTCCTATCATTTTCTTAGTAACCCCATCTGCAGTGAGCCTCATCACATAAACGGTTTGGATTATACAATGAGGCCTATCACGTGAAGGATTGGGATCATTCAGACATGAATAACGTTTATTGCCATCGTATGCTGTGGGGATGTATGGCATCAAACCCGCCAAGAGTAACAGACGCGTATTGCCTGCCGCAGGAGCTTCCTGCTATCGGAAGCTAAGTGGGGACCGCTGTGATGTTTGTGAGAAATCCACCCCGTCCATCCGTTTTGCCAGATCATGCCATTACATGAGGCTAAAAAAAATGACGCAATTGCAAAACTCAAGTGGGCCGTACAATAGGAAAATTGGGTAGAGAGATGCCTACCGTTGAGACCTCCTTAGGTCCACCGTGATGTCTACATGCCATCCATACGGTTCACAAGGTCATCTCTACTGGGATGAACCGAAAACACAAATTATTAGCTAGATCCAAACAAATATTTCAACTGTGGATGTGGAATCCTCGCTGTTTCTGGTCATGCAGCCTACTTAGAAATTTTAGTCTACCTTGTATTTTGGCTCATTTCCTGACATGATACGGAAAAACGATGAATCTAACAGTTGGGACTCACAGAAACACAAAGTAGAATCAAGCAAAGTACACAATTATATTAAATAAACATACAAAAATGCAATCCAAATTTTACTTGAAATAATACTAGTGGAAAATAACAATGACATACAACAATGAGTAATGCACTATGAAAGTAAAATCTTATCTTACCGATTCGAATAACTCTCGGATATCATTTAAAACCCTAATTATGCCCTTTAACTCTTAAGAACATTTTAGAAAGCTCTAATACACTTTAATTTTTTTCCTAATTCCGATCACACCTGATATATATATTACTCAACTACAATAAAAAATAAATCCCGCACTTATGCAACTCTATGCGCGCTCGATAAGACCTTCGATGGAATCGACAAATACCGAAGACCAGTTGATGACACCAAAAATACATCGATGCCATCGAATGATAACTTCTGAAATTGTCTAGCAATCAAATATGATTTTTTAAAAAATATTTCGATGGAACCGAGTGGCGTGTTGATGGCATTGACATGCCTTGTTATAAACAAATTTAAGACATTAGACAATAGGAAGCAGTAAATTTGTTACAAACATCAAGGTGGGCCCCACCTAGCTTTCAGTCGTAGGATGCTACTAAAAAAGGATTTAGCAGGCAATCAACGTCCAAAGAATAACCTACTTTTTGGGATGTAATGTAAATTCCTATTCGTGAATCCTCAGGATCCAATGACCTGATATATTTTTCTCCATATGTGGGAGTTTATCATTACGGGCCTCTCCGGATTTGAATTTGGAGTTTTTTTGGATAGTGTACATTTTTAGTTGTATCACCCAAATAATAATTAGAACGGCTTGAAATTTTTGTTCGTTTGGTCATCAAGGTGGGGTGTGGCTGATGGATAAGTTGAATGTTTTGCACACACCTTGTTGGCCCCACAAGTCTCAACTCCACCGCCATTGTGGAAAAAGATACAAGAGGGAATTTCAGCTTTTCCCACCCTTTAGAAGGGTTCTTTAATTTGGGTCTTTAAAAAAGTTATACATTTGACAAAATTATGAAATGCTCAAGGAAATTAACCTTGCATGTTATAAAGTTCTTTTCTTTCAAGTATGTTTTTCCTTCCATCCCTTACCACTGCAAGTCACTTTTTCTCACCACATTGCACATTTCTAGCTTTCGAGTATATCTCTATTACAACATATACAAGCGGCTGTGTTTGGCGAGTTTTACCCCACCAATTACTTTCTCCAAGATGGAGATTGGTGAATATCCAAAGAACATTTGAGAATATTTTAAATGAAATTAGAGGGATTTTGAAAACTGAAATTTTAGTTGGCATCAAACTTACAGTTGAGATTTCAATCATATAAAGTTACGAAATGGCATAAATTTACTTGCAAGTAATATTTGGCCAATTTTATCCTTGCAATGGTAAATTAAAGAGATGCAAACTTTAATTTTATCAAGAGCTAGCTTTTGTCATTTTAATTCCTTACTGCAAGGAGCTCGTACCCATCTCTTATCTCTCTCCTCTCTCTGTCTTCTTTTGGTGCAGCTTGCATGAAGTGTATCATCAGCTAGAAACTCCTGTATGACATCCATTTAGTACAGCTATCATCTCTCTCATTTTTGTACATCTCCTACTCTCCTACCTGCGTGCCATAATATATGTAACAACAGTTGCTGAGGCAAAATTTGAAAGCGATATATATATATATATATATATATATATATATATATATATATATATATATATATATATATATATATATATATATATATATATATATATATATGACCATATGCTTTGTTCACTTTAAACATGGCATCTATGGTTATATGATTTAGTGACTTGAACGCCCAGCATGGTCAAGTTAAGTTGCTAGTTGATCAATTCCATGATGAGTGCTGTTTTATCCACTCCAGCTCCCTTGAATAGATTAATTTTTCCTCCATAGCGATAAGGAGCTAAAAGATCCACCACTTTAATCCCTGTTTTAAAGATTGATAATTTGGTATCTAATTGGATAAAAGCAGGCGCAGATCTATGAATAGGAGATGTTGTGTGAGTATCAACAGGCTCTCCAAGAACGTTGAAAATTCGTCCGAGAGTAGCTCCACCGACTGGAACACTTAGTGGAGCTCCCGTGTCAATCACTTCCATTCCTCTCATCAGACCATCTGTAGCACTCATAGCTACAGCTCTAACTCGATTATTTCCTAATAATTGCTGTACCTCACAAGTCACATTAATTTGCTGACCGACAGTATCTCGACCCTTAACTACCAAAGCGTTGTAAATATTAGGCATCTTGCCCGGGGGAAAGGCTACATCCAGTACCGGACCAATGATTTGAGCAAGAGTAGAGTGAGAACCAGCTCTACTCACCTAAGTTAGGGACTTGGGATATCAATCAGATGGGGCTTAACTAGGTCTAAGGCAAACGAGAGATACTTACCAATTAAGTGATCAATAGTCCAAATTAACAAATAAATGAAATGATTTAGATCATCTTATCAAAGTGCCTTACTTGGGATATGATTCATTAATCATAGGGCCTACAATTAACATGGTCTTATCTATCATAATCCAGATCCATGCAATGGTTGAGTCATCACCCATGGATATTATGGTGAATAACCACTCCAACTACTTCCCTCCTTAATTACGACCCCTCACTAGATCACCGCTCAAAAGCTATATACAATTATTAATGAGAGGGTTGAACGAGTAGAGCACTTGTTAGGAGGTCGTAGATTGCATGGTGACCTTGTGCCTCCACCAATAACATTTATAGTGACCTAACGTGGTGGGCTTTAATTATGCCACTATCAAAGATGGGCCAAATTAGTACTTGACTTAATAACTTTCAAATATGCTCCACGAGTAACAGTTGCCCAATCAAATCAAATCCCATCGAATTGGATCATCATGGATGTCGGTAGTGGCAGGGTCACCAAGTAATGCATCCGTCTTAGGAGAGCTACTATATAAAGTAGGTTACATCTTAGATGAGGATTTAAACTGTTCATTTTCTAGACTGAAATATGAGGCCATCCTAAGAAACATTCGTTGAACGGCTGATTCGATGGTTTCTATTTAAATTCATGTGTCAAAGGTTAAGATCATCAATAAAGCATGGTTATTAGGTCATAGCTAATATAAGACTCAACCAGAACATTAACCGTTCATATCATCTTCTCTTAAATGGGGTGAAAACGCATCAGTACCATACACTACAAGAAAAGCCACTTTTACCAACGAAAATTTTCGTAGGCAAAAGTCTAATTTTCGTAGGTAAAACGTTTTGCCCGCGAAAATTTTCGTTGGCAAATTCCTTGCTAAAAGCCCGTCGGGGAAAACTTTTACCCACGAAAAAAATATTTCGTTGGCAAAGGTAAGACTTTTGCCGACGAAATATTTCTTAGGCAAAACATTTTACCAACGCTAATTTTCGTTGGAAAAAATATTGACAAAACTTTTTACCTACAAATAGTTTTGTAGGTAAAAATATTTACAAGACGTTTTAGCTACCAAAAATTTCGTAGCTAAAAATATTTAAAGATTTTTTACCTACGAATATTTTACTAGCTAAAAATATTTAAAACACTTTACCTACCAACAATATTGTAGCTAAAAATATTTACAAGACTATTTACCTACCAACCATTTCGTAGCTAAAAATATTTAAACACTTTTTACCTACCAATAATTTCGTAGCTAAAAATATTTACAAGACTATTTGCCTACCAATAATTTTGTAGCAAAAAATATTTAAGCACTTTTTACCTACCAACAATTTCGTAGCTAAAATTATTTACAACACTTTTTACCTACCAATAGTTTCGTAGCTAAAAGGCGCGATGGGTTAATCATAGGTAACTTTTAACTACGAAAAGTTTTGTAGGTAAAAAGACTTCATTAGGTAACTTTTAACTACGAAAAGTTTCGTAGGTAAAAAGATTTTTACCTACGAAAATATTCGTAGGTAAAAACTTAACTTTCACCTACGAAAATATATTTCTTGATATATATACACCTGTTATGTAATATATTTCATCATATGCACCTGATATACACCTGTTACAATATATGCACCTGATATACACCTGTTACAATATGCACTTGATATACACCTGTTACAATATATGCACCTAATATACACCTGTTACAATATGCACTTGATATACACCTGTTACAATATATGCACCTAATATACACCTGTTACAATATGCACTTGATATACACCTGTTACAATATGCACCTGATATGCACCTGATATACAATATATACACCTAATTTCATCATATACACCTGTTACAATATATACACCTGATATACACCTGTTATGTAATATATTTCATCATATGCACCTGATATACACCTGTTATGTAATATATTTCATCATATGCACCTGATATACACCTGATATTACCAACAAAATTCTTGATATGCACTGCTATCTTAGCGCAAAAGTGCGGGAGGGATTTTCTCGCACCTGAGCTTCGCTCTCGAAGGCGTCACCACTATGCTGCAAAGGCTTGGAATTTACCACTCTAGCATGTGAACCTGAAAATTTTATGGCAATTTCTCAAAAAAATTATTCCTTCAAAGCACACCAAGCCCAAGCTACAATAATGATAGAAGAGCTTTTCTATAGTAAAGCTCTTCTATCTTCTTCTCTTTTCTTTTATCTTCCAAAAAAAAAAAATGATAGAAGAGTGTGCTATTTAATCACAAACGCACATCTAAGCATAGGCTGACATGCCACTATAGTACATGTGTGCAAGGTCCAAATTGCTGGCTATATTGTACACATGTCCAGGTCAAACATCAGCCCACTCTGCTCATCATGTGGACAAGTTATGTGCAGAAGCAATGGAAATTTGAAAATATGGCCAGCTCACCACATCCCATGTAAGACAAATTGCCCCCTTGATGAGTAGATCAGCCTCATATTGAGGCCGGGACATACATGGTGGGGCCCACCTGATGAACGGCTAGACATGCATCTGGTGTAGGTGGCCACGTAGAGATGTGCATGTTATCTTCTTTTTTTCTTTTTCTTTTTTGAAAGGTAACGAAAACTTTATTAGAAACCGCAAAGGAAGCGGAAAATAATACTACTAAAACAACAAAAAGCAGAAATTAAAGACCCAAAAGGGTAACAATGACAAAAGGATCCAAGTCCTTTAAAGCCAAAGCCCAATCCTTAACCCAAATCAAAGCTTTAGGAAAGGATTGATCTGCCGTATCTAACTTGGTTTGGGTTTTGGTTTGGGTTTTCAAGTTTAGGTTTAGGTTTAGGTTAGGGAGATGAGATTAGCATTAGGTGTAGGTTTAGGATTAGGGATTGGAGAACACATTTAGGTTTTAGGTTTACGTTTAGGTTTAGGTTATAGGTTATATTTGTAGGGAATTGAGAATAGGTTAAGGTTTAGGTTTAGGAAATCGGGTTCGGGTTCAGGATCGGGTTTTGCTTTGGGATTTCAAGTTTAGGTTTAGGTTTAGGTTTAGGTTAGGGACTTGAGATTAGTATTAGGTGTAGGTTTAGGTTTAGGGATTTGAGAACACATTTAGGTTTTAGGTTTAGGAAATGGTTTAGGTTTTAGGTTAAGGTTATAGGTAGGTTATAGGTTATAGCTATAGGGAATTGAGAATAGATTAAGGTTTAGGTTTAGGAAATTGGGTTCGGGTTCGGGATCGGGTTTTGCTTTGGGTTTTCAAGTTTAGGTTTAGGTTTAGGTTTAAGTTAGAGAGTTGAGATCAGGATTAGGTGTAGGTTATGTTTAGGGATTTGAGAATACATTTAGGTTTTAAGTTTAGGTTTAGGTTTATAGGTTGGTTATAGGTTATAGCTGTAGGGAATTGAGAATAGGTTAAGGTTTAGGTTTAAGAAATCGGGTTCGGGATTGAGTTTTGGTTTGGGTTTTCAAGTTTAGGTTTAGGTTTAGGTTAAGGAGTTGAGAATAGAATTAGGTGTAGGTTTAGGTTTAGGGATTTGAGAACACATTTAGGTTTTAGGTTTAGGTTTAGGTTTAGGTTTTAGGTTTAGGTTATAGGTAGGTTATAGGTCATAGCTATAGGGAATTGAGAATCGGTTATGGTTTAGGTTTAGGAAATCATGTTCGGGTTCGGGATCGGGTTTTGGTTTGGGTTTTCAAGTTTAGGTTTAGGTTTAGGTTAGGGAGTTGAGAATAGGATTAGGTGCGGAGTTTAGGTTTAGGGATTTGAGAACACATTTAGGTTTTAGGTTCTAGGTTTAGGTTTAGGTTTAGGTTTTAGGTTAGGTTATAGGTAGGTTATAGGTTATAGTTGTAGGGAATTGAGAATAGATTAAGGTTTAGGTTTAAGAAATCGGGTTCGGGTTCGGGATCAGGTTTTGCTTTGGGTTTTCAAGTTTAGGTTTAGGTTTAGGTTAGGGAGATGAGATTAGCATTAGGTGTAGGTTTAGGATTAGGGATTGGAGAACACATTTAGGTTTTAGGTTTACGTTTAGGTTTAGGTTATAGGTTATAGCTGTAGGGAATTGAGAATAGGTTAAGGTTTAGGTTTAGGAAATCGGGTTCGGGTTCGGGATCGGGTTTTGCTTTGGGATTTCAAGTTTAGGTTTAGGTTTAGGTTAGGGACTTGAGATTAGTATTAGGTGTAGGTTTAGGTTTAGGGATTTGAGAACACATTTAGGTTTTAGGTTTAGGAAATGGTTTAGGTTTTAGGTTAAGGTTATAGGTAGGTTATAGGTTATAGCTATAGGGAATTGAGAATAGGTTAAGGTTTAGGTTTAGGAAATTGGGTTCGGGTTCGGGATCGGGTTTTGCTTTGGGTTTTCAAGTTTAGGTTTAGGTTTAGGTTTAAGTTAGGAAGTTGAGATCAGGATTAGGTGTAGGTTTATGTTTAGGGATTTGAGAATACATTTAGGTTTTAAGTTTAGGTTTAGGTTATAGGTTGGTTATAGGTTATAGCTGTAGGGAATTGAGAATAGGTTAAGGTTTAGGTTTAAGAAATCGGGTTCGGGTTCGGGATTGAGTTTTGGTTTGGGTTTTCAAGTTTAGGTTTAGGTTTAGGTTAAGGAGTTGAGAATAGGATTAGGTGTAGGTTTAGGTTTAGGGATTTGAGAACACATTTAGGTTTTAGGTTTAGGTTTAGGTTTAGGTCATAGCTATAGGGAATTGAGAATTGGTTATGGTTTAGGTTTAGGAAATCAGGTTCGGGTTCGGGATCGGGTTTTGGTTTGGGTTTTCAAGTTTAGGTTTAGGTTTAGGTTAGGGAGTTGAGAATAGGATTAGGTGCGGTGTTTAGGTTTAGGATTTGAGAACACATTTAGGTTTTAGGTTCTATGTTTAGGTTTAGGTTTAGGTTTTAGGTTTAGGTTATAGGTAGGTTATAGGTTATAGTTGTAGGGAATTGAGAATAGATTAAGGTTTAGGTTTAAGAAATCGGGTTCGGGTTCGGGATCAGGTTTTGCTTTGGGTTTTCAAGTTTAGGTTTAAGTTTAGGTTAGGGAGATGAGATTAGCATTAGGTGTAGGTTTAGGATTAGGGATTGGAGAACACATTTAGGTTTTAGGTTTACGTTTAGGTTTAGGTTATAGGTTATAGCTGTAGGGAATTGAGAATAGGTTAAGGTTTAGGTTTAGGAAATCGGGTTCGGGTTCGGGATCGGGTTTTGCTTTGGGATTTCAAGTTTAGGTTTAGGTTTAGGTTAGGGACTTGAGATTAGTATTAGGTGTAGGTTTAGGTTTAGGGATTTGAGAACACATTTAGGTTTTAGGTTCTAGGTTTAGGAAATGGTTTAGGTTTTAGGTTATAGTTGTAGGGAATTGAGAATAGATTAAGGTTTAGGTTTAAGAAATCGGGTTCGGGTTCGGGATCAGGTTTTGCTTTGGGTTTTCAAGTTTAGGTTTAGGTTTAGGTTAGGGAGATGAGATTAGCATTAGGTGTAAGTTTAGGATTAGGGATTGGAGAACACATTTAGGTTTTAGGTTTACGTTTAGGTTTAGGTTATAGGTTATATTTGTAGGGAATTGAGAATGGGTTAAGGTTTAGGTTTAGGAAATCGGGTTCGGGTTCGGGATCGGGTTTTGCTTTGGGATTTCAAGTTTAGGTTTAGGTTTAGGTTAGGGACTTGAGATTAGTATTAGGTGTAGGTTTAGGTTTAGGGATTTGAGAACTCATTTAGGTTTTAGGTTTAGGAAATGGTTTAGGTTTTAGGTTACGGTTATAGGTAGGTTATAGGTTATAGCTATAGGGAATTGAGAATAGGTTAAGGTTTAGGTTTAGGAAATTGGGTTCGGGTTCGGGATCAGGTTTTGCTTTGGGTTTTCAAGTTTAGGTTTAGGTTTAGGTTTAAGTTAGGGAGTTGAGATCAGGATTAGGTGTAGGTTTATGTTTAGGGATTTGAGAATACATTTAGGTTTTAAGTTTAGGTTTAGGTTATAGGTTGGTTATAGGTTATAGCTGTAGGGAATTGAGAATAGGTTAAGGTTTAGGTTTAAGAAATCGGGTTCGGGTTCGGGATTGGGTTTTGGTTTGGGTTTTCAAGTTTAGGTTTAGGTTTAGGTTAAGGAGTTGAGAATAGGATTAGGTGTAGGTTTAGGTTTAGGGATTTGAGAACACATTTAGGTTTTAGGTTTAGGTTTAGGTTTAGGTTTTAGGTTTAGGTTATAGGTAGGTTATAGGTCATAGCTATAGGGAATTGAGAATCGGTTATGGTTTAGGTTTAGGAAATCAGGTTCGGGTTCGGGATCGGGTTTTGGTTTGGGTTTTCAAGTTTAGGTTTAGGTTTAGGTTAGGGAGTTGAGAATAGGATTAGGTGCAGGTTTAGGTTTAGGGATTTGAGAACACATTTAGGTTTTAGGTTCTAGGTTTAGGTTTAGGTTTAGGTTTTAGGTTTAGGTTATAGGTTATAGCGGTAGGGAATTGAGAATCGGTTAAGGTTTAGGTTTAGGAAATCGGGTTCGGGATTGGGTTTTGGTTTGGGTTTTCAAGTTTAGGTTTAGGTTTAGCTTAGGAAGTTGAAAATAGGATTAGGTGTAGGTTTAGGTTTAGGGATTTGAGAACACATTTAGGTTTTAGGTTTAGGTTTTAGGTTTAGGTTATAGGTTATAATGTAGGGAATTGAGAATAGGTTAAGGTTTAGGTTTAGGAAATCGGGTTCGGGTTCGGGATTGGGTTTTGGTTTGGGTTTTCAAGTTTAGGTTTAGGTTTAGGTTATAGGGTGTTAAGATTAGGATTAGGTGTAGGTTTAGGTTTAGGGATTTGAGAACACATTTAGGTTTTAGGTTTAGGTTTAGGTTTGGGTTATAGGTTATAGCGTAGGGAATCGAGAATAGGTTAAGGTTTAGGTTTAGGAAATCGGGTTCGGGTTCGGGTTCTGGATTGGGTTTTGGTTTGGGTTTTCAAGTTTAGGTTTAGGTTTAGGTTATAGGGTGTTAAGATTAGGATTAGGTGTAGGTTTAGGTTTAGGGATTTGAGAACACATTTAGGTTTTAGGTTTAGGTTTAGGTTTGGGTTATAGGTTATAGCTGTAGGGAATTGAGAATAGGTTAAGGTTTAGGTTTAGGAAATCGGGTTCGGGTTCGGGATCGGGTTTAGGTTTGGGTTTTCAAGTTTAGGTTTAGGTTTAAGTTAGGGAGTTGAGTTAGGTTATAGGTTTTGGGATTTGGGAATAGTTTTAGGTTATAAGTATAGGTTTAGGTTAGGTTATAGGTTAAGGTTTAGGGATTTGAGTTTAGGTTATAGGATTAGGTTAAGGTTACGGTTTAGGTTTAGGTTATAGGTTTTGGGATTTGAGAATGGGTTTGGGTTTAGGTTATAAGTTTTGGTTATAGGTTATAGGTTTAGGTTATAGGTTTACGTCATAAGTTTTGGTTTTGGTTTAGGTTATAGGTTTTGGGAAAGGTTATGTTTAGGTTATAGGTTTTGGGATTTGAGAATAGTTTTAGGTTATAAGTATAGGTTTAGGTTAGGTTATAGGTTAAGGTTTAGGGATTTGAGCTTAGGTTATAGGATTAGGTTTAAGTTTAGGTTTAGGATTTGAGTTTAGGTTATAGGTTTAGGTTTAGGTTTAGGTTTTAGGTTTAGGTTTAGGTTTAGGTTTTGGTTTTGGGATTTGAGAATGGGTTCTTTAGGTTATAGGTTTTGGTTTCGGTTTAGGTTATAGGTTTTGGGATTTGATAATGGGTTCGGGTTTAGGTTATAGGTTTTGGTTTTGGTTTAAGTTATAGGTTTTGATTTAGGTTATAGGTTATAGGTTTCTGTTAAGGTTTAGGTTTAGGCTATAAGTTTATGTTAAGGTTTAGGTTTAGGTTTTAGGTTTTAGGTTTTAGGTTTAGGTTATAGGGTTCGGGTTCGGGTTTAGTTTTGGGTTTTCAAGTTTAGGTTTAGGTTTAGGTTAGGGACTTGAGATTAGGATTAGGTGTAGGTTTAGGAGTAGGTTTAGGGTTAAGATTATAAGTTTAAGTTTAGGTTGTAGGTTTAGGTTAAGGTTTAGGGATTTGAGTTTAGGTTTAAGTTATAGGTTTAGCTTTAGCTTTAGGTTTAGGTATAGGCTAAGGTTTAGGAATTCGGGTTCGGGTTTGGATTCGGGTTTAGGTTATAGGTTTTGAGATTTGAGAATAGTTTTAAGTTATAAGTATAGGTTTAGGTTTGGATTCAGGTTAAGGAGTAGATTAGGATTAGGTGTAGGTTTAGGTTTAGGGATTTTCTAGTATTATCTACTATTGAACCTAGTATTATCTACTAGGTACTAGTAACATACAACCAATATGGGGCACCATACCATAAGCTACAAGAATTTCATGTCCCCCTAAACAAGGTATCCTCCATTGATAACATATATATATATATATATATTTTATAAGTTTTTTATTTTCATTTACATTCCCAAATACATTCATCATCCATCCAAGAAAATTGAAACAAGTACTGTCAATCTATGACTAACAATTGAAAAGGAAAATCATGCATCTTATCTTACCGACCGACTTATGTTTCTTTTCACCTTTGTAACTCTCATATTTGTTGCAGCAGCTAGTTCACCATCAGTGGTCTTCCCAACCAAATCTTTGTGCAATCCCTCCATTTAAAGCAGTGGCTGAAGTTACAAGAAGTAGGACTGATTAGTCTTTCCATGTTTTGAAAAAAATCAAATTCTTTATTTTTGGATGCAAGTCTACTTATAATTTTCATTGGCTCTTAATCTATTTATAATGAAAATCTTAAATATCACCCAATAGTGCTCCTTTGATAAATGTCCTGTTTGGAACAAATAATTTCTGTAAAACTCTTTTATGTTTTTTCAATCCATCTTCCATTTTCTTCTTAATAAGAAAATTCATATTTACTAATATTCCCATTTTTATATTTTTCAAAAGAACGAGTTCAGTTAAAATTTACTAATAAGAAAATCCAGATTTCCACTGTTGAAACCTTCCTAGGGTCTAAAGTAATTTTTATTTGTCATCCAACTTGTTAATATGATCACAAAGACATGGATGAAGAGAAAGCACAAACATCAGCTTGATCCAAAACTTCTTTGGCCTCCAGAACAGTCATTTTTAGGAATGTAGGTTTAGGATTAGGATATAGGTTTAGCTTTAGGTTTAAGTTATAGGCTTAGGTTATAGGTTATATGTTTAGGTTAAGGTTTAGGAAATCGGGTTCGGGTTCGGGTTTGGATTCGGGTTTAGGTTATAGGTTTTGGAATTTGAGAATAGTTTTAGGTTATAAGTATAGGTTTAGGTTAGGTTATAGGTTAAGGTTTAAGGATTTGAGAATAGTTTTAGGTGGCAAAGAAACTACATGTTGGAGTCTTTTGGAGTTCTTGGAGAAATTGGTAATTTGGGAAAATGAATGACATGGCTATCTCTCATTCTAGAAGGTCATTAGGTCAAAAAATAAAAAATAAAATGACTAGCATAGCAAACCCATTCACATTGTACAAAATAATATAGTTTCAAGCAGATTTTTTTTTTTTTTCACAGAACAGTCATTTTGATATTGCACATGACGGGATTCTACTTATCTCAGTTGAAATATGAGAGACTTTGACACTCTGGCAAGGTGTGATGGATGATATGCTGGCACTTAGAAATTACTTAAAAACTTGCATATGTGGCATACAACTAGTCAAGTTGAAAGCGCAAAGACTGGTACCAGATGAGCTGAAAATTAAGCTTATTCGATTATATGACCATTGGATTGGTGGACAATTATTGGATGGTTAAAAATGAAATGTACCACCAATTGTATTTCCACAACAAGTCTCCATGAAGCAGAAGTTATGATTCTTCAACAAATCTGATCTTGGGACTATGACTTGGCAACAGTGGTCTGCATTATCTAGTTGGTTTTATGTGAATTAATATATGCCACATGTACAATTTCTGAGTGCCTACATATCCAGAGTCACTGCCTGAGTATCATATAACTCTTGAAATATTTCTCTAGAACTGTACCCAAACATGGATTAGAGCTTTTCGAATCCTTACATGCATCTCAACTTGTGGTCACATATGCTAACCTGGCACACATTTATAGGACATCTTAGTTGTGCATCAGCCAGGTTCGCCAGTGTGGATGACCTGGCCCAGATATTAGGCTGGTCAAATAGATCACTTGTATGGAGACCATGGAAAGCTTAAAAGCAATTGTGAAGGATCCATATAATTCAGAATATGTTCCTGCTTGATTTTCAGGTGTCATCATTTCCATGATGGGTCTGTCAGCACCCCAAAATCAGGTTAAAGCGGGTAGGTTATATGGAGGAATTCTATAATCCTGGTGCATATTTTGCCTGTTGGGTTATGAAACTGGTATCATACTTGCTACTTGTATTGGAAATCCAATCTTGGAAAACCATAGTAGTAAATCATCCACCAGAGGATTGTAAATACGGTTAACAGGTGTACAATGAGTTTTAACATTTTGATTTCTAAAGATGAGAGTTATTGAATTGAATTGACATGTAACAATGTTCGGGTTGAAGCGCATCGGGTGGTTGAAGCCAGAAATTTGGATCCGAGTAGGTGTTGTTTACGTTTGGTCTTAACCATAGATCTAAAACTCTCTGAATGAGACTCAAAATGTGTCCAAGTAGACTCATCTCGGCAATTGAAGTCCTTTAGTTTTGAAAGTGACTTGGCCCTGATTTGGGAAGACTCTTTTAATAAAATTTTAAAAGAGCAGCAGAAGAAATCAGACTTGTAACCTCTATTTTCTCGCACAGGAACTCCACCAGCAATATAAATTTTCTATTGCTTATGCAATATATGATATTTGAAATGAGGTCTCAAGTCCAACTGGTTGTACTACATGTTACGGTCCACCCAGTGAATGATTCCCAACCTATTAAGTGCATGCAACATCCAACCCATTCAATAGCTTGGCCCAAACCACAAGGATCACATGGTGCAAAAATCATCCATATACATTCATTGAGTAAGCCACAGTTGTAAATTTATTTTTTTTTAAATAATAATTTATGAATGGTTAGATTTTTTTTCTATGGTGTGGCCCACTTCACGAGTTAATAGGGCTGATTTTTGCATAGATGATCCTCATGGTGGGGCTAAGCTATTGGATTTGTTGGATTAGGCATGCATTTAACAGGTCGGACTTGACACGAATCGAGTCGAGTGACGGCATTTACCGACGCATGAACATTTGAGTCTTATTTTCAGAATCTTGAACTATGGTCTAAACCAATCCAACTGCTGGGACAAATCTTTACTGGCAGAGATGGTATGAGCACAGAAAGCTGGACACTTGCACACTGCAATATTAAATCAGCAACATTTTTTTTGTTGTTGTAAAATTCCCTTTAGAATGTGTAGTGAATAGTAACAATTGGGCAACAAATTCAACTTCTAATATTGTTATGGAAGAAATATAACATGAGCAGCGACCAATCCTCACCATACGCGTACTCTGAAAATTTGGACTTGAAGATCTTCAAGACCTGATCCTCACCATACTCAATACCCTCATCTGTGATTGGGCAACAGAGTTCACATTCAACTGAGAAACAGGAAATATCCAGCTAGGATCTTCCAATATAGGTGTTTTTCGATGCATGGACCATCCACATCGAGGCCTATCATATTCAACAGTTTCAATCCCTAAACCATTGAATTTACTTGTATCAACTGAAAATCCAAACAATAATTTACATCCTTTCGCCCAAGAATGTATAGCTGTAAATTATTTAGAGGGATTTCATCTGTGACTAAAAGTTCAAAATTATAGCCATTAGGTCGCAAATGATTTGCGGGTAAATGAAATCACTGACTTTTCAGAGGGATTTCATTTTGTAAACTAAAAAGTCGGAAATGATTTACGTGTATTTTTCAACATCCAAACACCGTCATGTCAATCATTTACCTTTATTTCATTTACTGACTAGTTCAATTTACAAGCATCTAAACTTGCCCAAACCCAATCCTATATTCATCAAACTCCAACCAATATCATTAAAAAATCGAAGTCACAGAAATTACAGAAAGAAAAGAAAACACAACTCATGCACTTTCTCATCATGCTTTCGACTCAAGTCAACCAAAATAACAGGAAATTACATGTAAAAAATAGAAAAAACCCAACTCAAATAGAAATCCTTTTTCAATCCAATCAAATGTAAGAAAAAAAAAAATCCAAATCCCAATAAAACCAAACAGAAATGGGAAAAAATATATATATATAATTTTTTTTCATCCAAAGCAATAGAACAATCCAAGAACTGAAAAGGGTTTTGGAATGACCTTGAATTGAACCCCAATCTGTGAAGGAAATCCCTCGAAACGCTAGATTTTACGGAGGAGTGGCTTGAAGAGATGGGAAGCCGCGAGGAGGATTGTAGGGTTTCGAAGATGGGGAGTCTTTCTGATGTGGACTGCGTCCAGAGGACGCGGATTGCCTGAAGTTCCTTCTGTCGGGTGGGGCCCACCGTGATGTTAGTGAGAAATCCACGCCGTCCATCCGTTTTGCCAGCTCATGGTAGTACAATGGGGCGCGGATTAGCTACTAACAGGTTGAGTAGCGAGACTCGCTACTGAAGTGGCGTCACCAAGTTCTGTGGGCCCCACTATGATGTATGTGTTGTATCCACACCGTCCATCCATTTTGAGATATCATTTTAATTAAGGCATGAGCGGAAGAAACGAGGCAGATAAAAATTTGTAGTGGACCTCAACATTTTTGGCTCATTGCTCACCAATGTAGTGACAACCGGTGCACAGTCCCAATCACTATAAATAAATAGAAAACGAGATGCGAAAATCTTATTTAAGGCATGCATTTGTAAAACTAAAGCTTTTACATATATTCCAACCATCCACATTCAAAAGAAAAGAAAAAAAAAATCTGTTCAAGACACACACCAGTAAGCATCAATGAACAAGAACATCTCAAGTTAGCTAGAACACCAGAAGTGAATCACACATCTTAATAAATTACCTGAACTACTCGGCTATATCAGTAGTTCCCCTCCTTGTACTTTCTTTCATTTTGTTTCTATATTCCCCTTATCTTTTATATTTATATATATATATATATATATATATATATATATATATATATATATATATATATATATATAAACAATTCGTATTGTTGGTTACTCATCCCTTTGTCTACAAGCCACAATCAACCAACAATTTCTATCGCTACCTGTACTCTGAAACCAACACAAATATAACTGGGAAACAATATAAGGAATAAGAAAAAATGAACTTACCAAAGTTATCCAATGATTTATAACTGGGAAACAATATAACGATGTCTACACTATCGTATTGACATCTGGCCATTGGATCAAATATCAACCTGATTCCCAACTTGGGTGGATCATATAAAAGGCAACAATGGAAAATAGGCACACACTAAACATTATGTGTGAGGCTTATAATAGTGTCTAAATATTGAATATAATATGTTAATTAAGCTCCTCCCACCATGATAAAGAGACCTATCAAACATTTTGATGAGTGAAAACTCAGGTGGGCTATAACACTCAATTTTAAGGGGTTCGTTAATGCAGGAAATAGTTTGAAACGATAAGAAGAAGATAAGGAAAGAATTTGAAATGATAAAGAAGAAAATCACCATCTTTCTTAAGTAGTAAGGGCCATGAATCCACAAGGTATCTTAAGTATATAAGAAAAAAGAGAGAAAAGTCAAATTCTTTTATTGAATAATGTGTTTTTGAATTCTCGATTACACTCTAATGAAGAAAACACAAACTCTAATTAGAAATTACAGAAAATAGTAAAAAATCTCTCAAAAGAATAAATCTCTCAAAAGAATTCTCGATTACACTGTAAATACATAGCTGAAGTGTGTCATGGATAGCCTCTTCAATCCCTCAATCAAATCTCTATCGCAATATCAAATGGAAAGATAAGGCGTAAAAACACAAGGGATTTGCTTGCACACTATTATTGTAAGACATGCTCTATGGCACTGAAATCGCAGGAAATTAAAAACTGCAAAGATTTCATAAATATCACGATAATATCAGTAAATTACAGGTGTGTTTGGTTGCACCAAATATCATGAGATTTCACAATATTTCACGATTAATCAGTCTAATTAGGTGCAACATATAGTGAAATTTCACAAAATTTGGTGCAATCAAATACAGCCTAATTTTCCCTGAAAATATTGTAAGATTCTCAAAATCTCGTTGATATTTGTCACAATGCTCAAAACACACCAAACACCAAAATCACATCCAAAAACACCAAAATCACACCAAATCCCTTCACAAAACAAATACCCATTACAATGATCAGTCCATGAAATTTGCCCTAATAGATCCATAAACTCCACCACTCGATCTGTCCGAAAAAAACAAATCGGCCCATCCAGAACCAAAATCTAGTAAATTCTGACATCACTCAGCGACTTATAAATTAAAACTAGTTCAGAAAAAAATAAATAATAATAATAATAAAGCAACAATGAAAATTAAAGCACACAAGCATCAAATCTGAAGAAATGCATCTGAATATTGAAAGTCAACCATTTAAAACATCACCAAAATCATGATTTTCAAGTCACATATACTTGCTCCATGATCCATGGATTTACAGTCTTGGACAACCGGAATGGGTAAAAAGCATATTTCAATAAATCAAACAAAATCAAGAAAATTAGTTAAATTAGTTCTAAAACTCTAACCAAAATAACCCCCAAAATTATTTAAAAAAAAAAAAAAAAAAAAAAAAAAGATAGCCCATCTAAAAAGACAATAAAAATCCAAGTTAAAAAATTTCAAATCAAGGGATTTTGACCTTACATTTATACCAACAGATCCGGCCCCCTCCCATAAAAAATAAAAATCCTAATAATAATAATAATAATAGCGGCAATCCTTTGAAATGAAAGATGTACTGTTGCATATATGAAAATAGAGATGAAATTTATAAAGAGAAGGGTTAGAAAATACGAAAATGAGAACATTTAAGAGAGTTTTGGGAATGGAAATGGCATACCTTTTATTGTAGAAAAAAGCGTCGATTTGGGGATTTAGGGATTTGGGGATTTAGGGTTATGATGAAGTTATAGAGATTGAGAGAGAGAGAGAGAGAGCTGTCAACCGAGCTTTAGAGAGGGCGGTGGAGAGAGGGCGTTGTGGAGAGAGAGAGAGCACTGAGAGAGACAGAGAGAGAGAGAGAGAGAGGGCACGGTGGAGAGAGGGTGCGGTGGCGCAAAGGGAGAGAGGGCACGGTGGAGAGAGGGTGCGGTGGCGCAGATGGAGAGAGGACCGAGAGAGAGAGAGAGAGGAGAGAGAGAGAGAGAGAGAGAGAGAGAGAGAGAGAGAGAGAGAGAGAGAGTACAGAGAGTACAGAGAGAGAGAGAGAGAGATTACAGAGAGCGAGAGAGAGAGAGAGTACAGAGAGCGAGAGAGAGTGAGAATGAGAGAGTACAGAGAGCGAGAGAGACTTAAGTCTCTCTCGCGCGTGCGGGTGCGGGTCACGTGGTCGGTGCTCTGTGGGCCCCACCATGATGTATGTGTTTCATCCCTGCCGTCCATCTATTTTTCCATTTCATTTTTTGATGTGAGGCAAAAAATGAGGTACATCCCAATCTCAACTGGACCACATTATAGGAAACCGTGTTGAATGAGCGTCAACCATTAAAAACCTTTTGGGAGCCCTATAAAGTTTTAGGTCAATCTGATATATTTTTTCCCTTCATCTGGGCCTGTATGACCTAATCAACAGATTGGATGTCAAATAAAAAGTACAGTGGGCCTTAGGTGGGTTTTAATGGTCTGAACAATTAGTATTGACCGTTTAGATGGTCTAGATTATAATATCAATGGTCTAGTTAGTTTGGATCATAGTATCGATGATATAAATGGTATAAATTATCAAAAGCAATGGCCTGGATGTTCTTGATCATAATTTCAGCAGCTCAAATGGTTTAAATCATAATATTGACCGTCAAAATAGTATAGGTCTTGATATCAATAGAATAAATAGTTTGTATCATAATGTTGATGGTCTAGATTGTTTAGATCAAAATTTCAATGGTTCGGATGGTCCACATCATAATATCAACAGCTTGGATTATCTGGATCATAATAGCAATGGTTTGGATGGTATAGATCATAATATCAATGGTCTAGATGGTCCACATGATAAGAATGACGTCCTAGATGGCGTGGATCATACTTGATGGTCTTGATTGCTTGAGTGGTAGTATTGATGGTGTGAATGGTCTCACAATATGCACTATTTGGATCATCTAGATGATAGTATTGACATTTTGAATAGTGTGGATCATAATATCGCGGTCAGGATGGTCCTTGGATTATAACATTGACAGTCTAAATGGCCTAGATTATAAAATAAACTCTATGAATGGTACAGGCCATAATATAAATGTTTTGGATGGACTGTATCATAATATCAATAGTTTGGATGGTCTCGATCATAATATCCACAAATTACAGTTTAGATCATAAAATCGATGGTTTGGATTGTCTTGATCATAATATCAATTTTCCGGATGGTCTAAACCAAAATATTGATGGTTTGAATGGTCCGGATCATACAATCAATGGTCTAGATGGTTTGGATCACATTATTGATGGTCAAGATGGTTTGGATCATAATACCCACGGTTTCGATGGCCTGAATCATAATATCAGTTGTGCTCTGGATCATAATATTCATGGTCGAGATGATCTCGATCATAGCATCAATAATCTAGATGGTATGGATAATTGTATTGATGGTCGGAATGGTCTAGATCATAATATCCGTGGTGGTTTAGTTAATTTGGATCATATAATATCGATGATCTAGATAATGGTATTGACGATCATCCGTTACGAAACTCAGTGGGCCATACCATCTAAAACTATGTGAAGACATCTAAAATATATATCTTCACATAGTTTTAGATGGTATGGCCCACCTGAGTTTCGTAACAGATGCTTTTTTAGATATCTCATAAGCTAAAGTGGAGACATCAAATGCACGGTGTTGATGTTCGACACACACCATGATAGGCCCATTTTACATGTCTGGTCCATTCACTCTATTCTACTGATCATTACCCTCAATTTGATTAGTTACTCGCCTCGATCATACTGCATATGAGAAAGATATTGGTCAAACAAGATTGATCAACAATTTGAGTGAATTTTGATTTAAACATATGAAGTTATTTACTCTTCAATTTCGACTGATCAGATTGTCCAAAAATGGATAAAGGTTGTTCATAATATCAAAAATATATGAATGAATAGAAAACACAAACATCAACTTGATCCAAAACTTCTATAGCCTTTAAGAAATTTTAAATGGTATAGGCTCAATCACACTATTTATTGTGGTGTGGTCTACTTGAGCTTTGGATATGCTTCCTTTTTGTTCTTTATATCTCAAATTATCTGTTAACACGGATGAACGGAGTGGATAAAATAAATAAATAACGGTGGACCCCACAGAGTTTACTCTGGTAAAGGTAACGAGTAACTCAAATGTAGTGAAGAAAGGTTTTCTTACAACATTTATAATCATATAGTGGGCCTGCCTAAATGTGATTCACATATATATCCAACCCACTCATTATATGTGTCCCACTTGGATGAGGGGTCAAACTAAGTTTCAACCGCATCCAAAACTCATGTGGGCCCCACCAAGTGCTTTTATATTTTTTAGGATGTCTTTACATAGTTTTAAATGGTATGGCCCACTTGAGTTTCGTTTACCGATGATTTTTGAGATATCTCATAAACTAAAGGGAACACATCAAATCCACGGTGTTGATGTTTGACAGACATCGTGACGGGGCCCACAAAACTTACTAACATCAATTATTAGGTTCTCACGAGATCAGTAAGTTGGGTCACAATTTTAACCAGAATATTTGGCCCATTTTACATGTCTGGTGCATTTACTTTACTTTACTGATCAATACTCTTAATTTGACTAGTTACTCGCCTCAATCAGGCTACATATATATGAGAAAGATATTGGGCATACAAAATTGATTAACAATTTCAGTGAAATTTGATTTAAACATCTAAAGTTATTTACTCTTTAATTTAAACTGATTAAATTGTCCAAAAACGATTAAAGGTTCAATTAGTGGATGTGCCTAATAATTTAGTAATTTTATTTTTCACAAATAAATTTAACATTTTTTTTCAAAAGGTATATTTTTTTACTCTTTTAAATAAATATCATTTTTATTATAAAATATTTCAAAAATATTTAAAATATAAATTTTGAATTTTTATTTGCAAAATCTCAAAAAATTTCTCATATTTTTATTTTTTCTCAAAAATTTCAAAATGCTAATTTTTCTCTTCAAAAGCATTATTTTGTTCTCAAATTTTTTAATAAACATATTTAAAATTTCTAAACTTTTCAATATTCTTTTTCATGTGATATTACAAATTATTTAAATATTACCTTTTAATTATATATAAATATATATACACACACACACACACACACACACACACACATTTAGGTTACAAAAATTTTTAAAAATTAAAACATTTTTACATTATTGCTGACGGTTTTTAGTCGTCGAAAAAAATATTTAGGTACACTTTTACCGACGAACATTTTCGTCGGTAAAAGACCCTTTACCTACGAATCCTTTCGTAGGCAAAAGTCTTACCGCGAACATTTCCAAAAATTCCAAAGACCTTTTAGCTACAAACATTTTCGTAAGTAAAGATGAGTTTTACCTACAAAATTACATGTCGTAGGTAAACGTAATGTTTTCAATTTTTAGTTTTTTCAAAATAATCAAAAGACCCTTTAGCTACGAATATTTTCGTAGGTAAAGATGGGTTTTACCTACGAAATTATAAATCGTAGGTAAAAGTGCAAGCGGATTACATACTGAGTAAACTCTGTGGGGTTCACCATGACTTATGTATTTTATCCACTCCGTCCATCTATTTTATTAGAGAATTTTATAATATGGATAAAAAATTGAAGGATATCCAAAGCTCAAATGCACCACACCACATGAAACAGTGTGAATTGAACTTGTACGGTTGTTTCCTTTCTTATGATCCACTGGAGAGTTGGATATGCTTCAACTTTGGGCTCAACCCCTTAAATGAGCTGAAAAAACGTATGGACGGTGTGGATAAACCACTTATTTTCATGGTGGGCCCAACTGAGGTTACTCAGTACGCAATCCGATTCGGGTAAAAGTAAGGTGTGAAAATTTTAAGAGACCCTTCAGCTACGAATAATTTCGTAGGCAAACATGGGTTTTACCTACGAAATCGAATTTCGTAGGTAAACGTAAAGTTTTGAATTTTGGTTTTTTAAAAAAATTGAAAAGACCCATTAGCTACGAATATTTTCGTAGGTAAAAGTAAGGTTTTAGACCCAAAATTCTAACGTCCCGCTTTGTTTTTTAGTTGAAAATTTTAAGAGACCCTTCAACTACGAAATTATTTCGTGGGTAATCCTAAAGTTTTGATATTTGGTTGAAAAATTGAAAAGACCCTTTAGCTACGAATATTTTCGTAGGTAAAGAGTGGTTTTACCTTTCATAGGTCACAGTGAAGGTTTTTTATTTTTCTTTTATATTTAAAAATTTTAAGAGACCCTTCACCTACAAATAATTTCGTAGGCAAAGATAGGTTTTACCTACAAAATCGAATTTCGTAGGTAAACGTAAAGTTTTAATTATTGGTATTTTTGAAAAACTGAAAAGACCCTTTAGCTACGAATTGTTTCGTAGGTAAAGATGGGTTTTACCTACGAATTTACCTTCCGTAGGCAAAAGTAAGGTTTTTGATTTTTGAAAATTTTAAGAGACCCTTCAACTGCGAATAATTTCGTAGGCACTAAAGTTTTGATTTTGAAAAACTGAAAAGACCCTTTAGCTACGAATATTTTCGTAGGTAAAGAGCAGTTTTACCTACGAAATTACATTTCGTAGGTAAAAGTGAAGTTTTCAATTTTTGATTTGGTGAGGGAAAATACCCTTTACCTACGAAAGTTTTCGTAGGTAAAGATGGCTTTGGCCTACGAAAATAAATTTCGTCGGTAAAAGTTGCCTTTTACCTACGAAAATAGGTTTCGTCGGTAAAAGTCATCTTTACCTACGAAAAATATTTTCGTAGGTAAAAGTTTCGTTGGTAAAAATCATATTTCTTGTAGTGATACTAGTAGGGAAGATGGCACTTTACCTAAGAAAAACCTTTATGGGATGATAACATGACATGCGCATGCGAAAGACATCATGCGATCAGGCCCACTAGCGTGATGTTCACGTGATATGGGCCGTTCATCACACGGGTCCAAGGTAGAGACGTCGCATTAAGAAATTAGCAATTCCACTTTCCACAAGATGAATTGAATGTGGATTGCCGCTAAATAAAAATAAAAATCGAACCAGCATAAGTAGCCCACTGATGGGACTTGCGGGACCATCTGTCGAGCAGTATGGATGAGAATGGTGTGAGTCGCACGTGATCAAATTAAACTGTCCAAGTTATGTTTCTCAATATAAATGTATAATAAATCAAAAAGGTACTGCTTAATTTACTTTTAAACATTAGATTAGTGGACATTTATTGGACCGTTAAAATAGAAAATTATCCAATGATCCAAATTTCAACAAACAAGTCTCTATGAATCAGAGGTAAGAATGGCCCACCCAATCTTATCTTGTGGCCGTGACTAAGTGACAATGGGTCCCACAATTTAGTCAGTTTAACTTGAGTTTGTGTGCCACATATACAATTTCTGAGTGCATGCGTATGAATTGTCACACCTTGCCGGAGTATCATATTACTCCTCGCAAATTTTAAGCGTTAAGATTGCAAAACAGGGTGCGGTTATCGGTCACGAATCTTGATACAAGAGTAGTTGAGTGATCACTTGCATTGCATTGAAATGTTGAACATAAAACTGTGTGGGGCCCACACATGATGTGCATGTAGAAGTTCTTCTGGTGAGGCTCCTCATCGATACGCATTCGTTCACTTGGTGTGGTCCATCTAAAATTGTTAAATTAACTTTTGGTGTGGGCCATCTAAAATTGATATATAGGTTGGATGACACATATATAACACCGTTGACTCAGATTCCATCTGAAGTTTGTACGGTGGCATCCCCAGTTGTTCCCGTTGTTGGGGCCTACCTGAGTAATGGATTAGATTGGATATTGGATCTACAAAATTGAATTTGAATAATAATTTAAAAAGAAGAAGAAGAAGTAGAAGAAGAAGAAGAAAATCGTACCATTAGTCTGTACAATTAAAATAAATAAATAAAACTATCATTTTATGATATCATTCTCATAATCTCTGGGAATTTGGATCATTTTCTTGCTACAAGTAAGAAAATCCTGCTTACTGCAACATGAAGAAATCTGTGATTGGACCTATCATCATAGGTTGCATTTTATGCATTAATGTTGGTGATGATGTGGATCAATTACAATGCAGGATATATAGATTCAATATAATTGGGCCACAGCATTGGTTTAAAGCAACGTGCTGGCAATGATGATGTGGCCTAATCAGGACGTTGGAAAACACGATTTTTCTTTTAAGGTGGCAACGAGAGGAGGACCCGGATTCTTTGCCTACCCTTGGTCGATCTTCCTACGAATGGTACGGATTTCTGCTTGCACGCTCCCGGACCCTGGAAAAAACGACTGGCCGCTTTCTTCATGCTATGGCTATGGGAAAAACGGCTTGCTGGACTTCTTAGTCAGCCCTTTGTCGATCCTCTCCGGGAAGGCACGCTCCCGGTACGGATCGACTCATAAGCGGTTGTGTGAAGCCGGAGCGGAAGAGGGGAGTAAGGTCTTGCGTCCAGGTCTGATTCGGGAACCAGCGTGTAATGAAAAAGGGCCGAGGGTGCTACTGCCTTCCAAAGCCTCGATGATCAGCTACCACGTGTTAATGGTTTTGGGGGAGTCGGGTCTCTCAGGTCAGGGTTCAGTTGAGGAATCATTATTTTGAGGGGGCTGTTGCCTTCCAAGCCCTCCATCAGCTCCAAGGTGTTGATGGTTTCAGGAGAGTCAGGTCTCAAGTCCATGCCTGGTTCGGAAATTATCTTGTCTAGGCAGGTGTGGAATTAAAATGAGTTGAGGGGACTGTTATCTTCCAAACCCTTTATCAGCTCCGACATGTTGATTATTTTCTGCATCGTTTGGCAGGGTTTTGATGGGCATTTTGGAAATTTTGAAGATTTTCCACCGGACAACGTTTGATCGTGCCCTTACAATCGAGTCGTCCATAAAAAAAAAAACCTGGTTTTTCTTCGGTTTTCTTTGTCACTTCCTTCTGCTTCTGGTCTTCTTCCGCCATCAGATAGCCCAAGGTGGTGCTAGGGATAGGCATGACTAGCGAGTCTTCTTCCGCCATCAGAGAGCCCAAGGCGGTGCGAGGGAGAGGCATGACTAGAGTGTCTTCTTCCTCCATTAGAGAACCCATGGTGGTGAGATGGAGAGGCATGACTGGTGTGTCTTCTTCTGTCATCAGAGAGCCCAAGGTGGTGCGAGGAACGGGCATGACTTGCGTCCGATCGCGGCGCGTTTGAAGGGAAGATGGGAGGCTGCGCAACCCGAGCCACGCTTTCTTGAAGCCCGTGCAACCCATTGCAGAGAAGGAAGGATGGAAGCCCGCGCAACCCATTGCAGAGAACGGGTTTTGGGAACAGAAACGAATTTTTAAAAAAGATTTTCTTTTTCTTTTTTTAATTTACTACGTGTTAATAAATAGAGTAAATAGCCAATCGCCTATCAAATCTTAATCAAATCCCAATTTTAAAAAGAAAAATAGAACAGAAAATATATCTTTGATTGGAGATTTCCTACTAAAAATCTACCCAGCCTTTGATAATAGAGAGAGAGAGAGAGAGGGAGAGAGAGAGAGATCGGACTCGAGAAAAGAAGAATTGGAGTCCAGATCATCTTCTTCGTTGAATTACCAAGAAATGATAGGAATTTTCGAGAAATAGAAGTCGACAGATGTAATTCCATTTTAAGCGATGAGAAATCATGGCACAAATGTGGCTGGAAATACGAAATCCTCTCTCTCTCGCGCTTTTTACTAAAGCGGATTGCGTACTGAATAAAATGTGGGGCCCACCGTGATGTATATGTCTTATCCACGCCGTCCATCCGTTTTAACGGCTCATTTTAGTGTATGAATCCAATGTAGAAGCATATCCAAACCTTAAGTGGCCCACGCTACAGAAAACCGTTTGAATTGAACGCCCACCGTTGAAAACTTCTTGGGGCCCACCGAAGTTTTGGACCAAACAAATTTTTTTTTTTTTGTTTTTCCTTCATCCATGTCTGGGTGACTTTATGAACGAGTTAGATGACAAATAAACATTACTGTGGGCCCTAGGAATGTTTACTGTTTATTGTGTGGTCCACTTGAGCAGCTTTGGATATGCTTAGGAGGTCTTAAGTCCAAGTGGTTGGACTACAAGGTAAGGTCCATCTGGAAGATAACTTCCAACCTTTATCCTAAATATTAAATCCAACCCTTCGAATGGATTGGCTTATAATTGAAAGTACCTC
Organism: Magnolia changhungtana; assembly: GCA_030180095.1. Classification (NCBI taxonomy): domain Eukaryota; kingdom Viridiplantae; phylum Streptophyta; class Magnoliopsida; order Magnoliales; family Magnoliaceae; genus Magnolia; species Magnolia changhungtana. The sequence goes on from JASAUF010000162.1 coordinate 3,033,361, forward strand.
TGGAAAAAATTAGATCTGTCTACTAATAATTTATGGCACATAATATAAAATAATTAATAGACATTTATAAACATCATAATACAACTTTGTCTCACTAGATCAGTATATATAGATAATATTTATTAAAGTTTGATTTTATTGTGATTTTTCACATAAATGAAATGTTAGAATCTAGTGATTGGATGGACTGTATCTTATAATCCAACCGGTTGGAGTTGATTTCTTCTTCTCCTTGAAAGGTCGTGCGTTTGTTCTTTTCCGTCTAATGTCACGGTTTCTCTCGTAGGTCAAACGGGATCCGTTATAATTTGGGACACGAGTCGCGCAGGGCCTCACCTTCTGATGATCTGAATCGTTCATGTGGTGGGACCTTTGTGGATGGGAGATATCTGGAAATCCTCCCCGTCAAATGTAGACTATTGGTTTGCAATTGTCCATTTTAATCAGATGGCTAAGATGATGGCGCCCCAATCAACATCTTACTAATGAAAGAGGGCCCATCGTTATTCTTTGCCGTTGTTGGCTTGATGAAAAATTGCCATTGGACAAGCTATAACATTTGGAACTTTAAAATAGAGAAATACTTTGATACTCTCGGAGAGTGTCATATATGATGCACAGGCGTGTAATGAATTACCGAAAATTTCCATATGTTCCTACAAGTAAATCAATTAAACTGTCCAAATAATGGATAGAAAAAAAAAAGTATAACGAACCAAGAATTACATTCATCGTGTTATCTAACTACTAGATTGGTAGACATCTATTGAACGGTTTAGAATGAAACATATCCAATGGTCCTGTTTCAAATGACCAGTGTCCACGGATCAGATTTTCACTAAGAAGCACTGGGTTACACAGTCAAGTTGGTTTAATTTTAGTTAACATATGTTATGTATAAATTTTCTAAATGTCTGCGTGTCAAGGGTCCTACACAGCCGAGTATTAAATAACTTGCTTTTTAATTAAATATCTCCTCTAATCATCTGAAAAAATTAGGGCTTTATGGGTCTCATCCACGTTATCTGTCAATTTTTTTTATTTTTTTTTCATATAATTTTAGATTACAACCCAAAATAAAAAGTTCCAGCACTAAGTGGACTACATGGTGGGTATTAAAAAACTAACCCAAACATATTGGCCGGGGCAACAAAAGCTTTTGGATTAAGCTGATGTTTGTGTTTCCCTTAGCATAAGTCTTTGTAAACTTATAAACACGTCGATGGCATGACAATTAACCATCACAACAAGCCTTAGGAAGATTTCAACAGTGAGTGTCATTATCACCATTGCTTTCGTGTGGTCCACTTCAGCTCCTATACGTCCCTAGCTATGCCCAGGTGGGAATAAGACTTAACTGGTGTATGCTTTTTAGAGATGAAATTAAAGAATCTAATTTTTATTTTTAAAGAAAAATAGTGAAGTTTAAGACTTATGGGGGCCATGTGGTATGCACACCGTGTTCATAACACAAATAAAACATCAGGTCTAATTGACAATCAGATGGGCAACACTTGAATTTTGATATTTTAAATGGTGTATATTGTTTTTTTTATGAATAGACTTATGTTACCATTGGATCCACTATATTTTTGGTTCATGTAATAATAATGTTGATATATATTTGTAGTATGGATTGGATGTGCCCCTGTTTTTGGCAATATTATTAGGCACCACATGTAGCAATGGCACTATGGGGCTTGCTATGATTGTTGTATGGATAGTTAAGCTTCGATATTCTTTTACATAACCCTTCAATTAGCCTAGGTGAATGATCTGAACAAGTCAAATTAAACTGTCCAAATGATAAAAGGGTCCTTGTATAAGTGTATCCTGAAAAATAAAAATAAATAACTTGCCTAGCTATTGGATTGGTAGACTTTAATAGGAACAATAACACCCTCCTCAAGAACCCCAGCAAGATCACCTCAAAAGCTATATATTTGAGAGGATGTTTTTACCATTATGGTTGTAGGATCACTTAATGTGGTAGTGTTTGATTGAGTCATGTGTTGTTTTTAAATTTGGGCACCAACCTAACAACTTTCAAATATACTTTGCAGAGTCTAATCTCTAATAGCAACTATCACTTACTCATTAAAGTCATGCCACGTTAGGTCACCATGGACATCCATCTTGGTAAGGTCACCACCCAATCGCCATCCATCATAGGAAAGCTGCTGTACTGATTACATCTTAATTAATGATTTGAAATCTTCATCTTCTAGATTCTATGTTACGGGGCATCCTTAAAAACATCTGTTGAACGGCTAATTCTACATCAGCATGAATTTAGAATATTGGAAGGTAAAGATTCAACGGTTCCTATTCAAGTTCATATGACAAATGTTAAGATCATCAATAAAGCATGGTTATAAGGTCATAGTTAATATAAGGCTCTAGCCAGAAAATGAACCGTTAATATAAGCATCTATGAGATGGGATAAAATTCCATAGGTACTGTATCATGGCAGGTGGCACCTACCCTATTGAAAACCTTCGGGGGATGATAAAATGATATGCACATGCGAAAGACATCATGTGATAAGGCCCACCAGCTTGATCTTCACGTGTTATGGGCCGTTCATCATACGGGTCCCAGGTATCGCATCAAGAAGTTAGAAATTCCAATCGTTTGATGAACCTGTAACGATCCCTTCAGATGAATCGAATGTGGATTGTCGCTGATGGGACTTGAGGGACCATCTGTCGAGCATGGTGGTTGGGTATGGTGTGAATCGCAAGTGATCACCAGGGTCTGTACCTTGAAAAACTTTGATACTCCGGCAGAGCGTGATAGATAATACGCAGCCATCTCGAATTTATTTGAAAATTGCGTTAAGTACCATTAAATCAAGTCAAATTAAACTGTTCAATTAATGTTTCTCAATTTAAATGTATCGAAAACTGAAAATTTTACTTTATTTAATTTTTAACATCAGAGTAGTGGACATTTATTGGACAGTTAATAATGAAGTCCAAATTTCAACAAACAGGTGTATAAGAATCAAAGGTTAGAATTGCCCACCCAATCTAATTTTGAGACCATGCTCGGTTCCACATTTTAATAAGTTTAACTCGAGTTAATGTATGGCACTTGTGCAATTTCTGCTTGCATGCGTATGAACCATCATAAATTACCTGAGTATCATATGAACTCCTCGCAATTTTTAGAGAGTGGATTAGGTGTTGCCTAGGTAACACTGGATATTACACTTACTGTATGCGGCCCATGCACCTTGATGAATGTGGAGTTCATCCACTCCGCCCATCCGATTTTTCAGCTCATTTTAATACGTTTTCCCAGAACTTAAGCAGATCCAAGTCTCTCGGTAGACCATACCATTAGAAAAAGTGGTAATTGACCATTTAATTTTTTTTTAAGCCGCAAAAGTTTCGTATTAAGCTGATCTTTGTATGTTCCCTTCATCCAGATATGGTTGACCTTACCAACGGGTGGTGTGGCAAAAAATCATTACGGATCTTCTTATAGTGGCCTTGTGAATTTTTAATGGTGGGTGTTCAATCAACACTGTTTCTTGTGGTGTGGTCCACCTGAGATTTGGATCTGTTTAATTTTTGAGACCACATTTTAGGGGTTGAAAAAAACTGACAGACGGCATGGATATACAACAGATCATCATCGTGGGGCCCACAGTAAGGATAACGCCCACAAGTGAGTCCCCTTGGGTTTTCAATCCTGAGTTTTGAACGCTGGATGTGTTTGGCAAAGGAAATTTTGTTTCATAACTATTAGAATTGAATCCTTTTAAATTGTCATAACTGTCTTCTCCTATTGAATTCTTAAGTTAAAATTCAAATCATAGGTCAACTCTCACTTCTTGTATTTCAATCAAGGATGTTTCTTCTTAACCGTACATTTGGTGGCCAATGGTCTAAATGGAGAAACAAAATACAAATAAGCCACGTGTACGGTTAAGGAGTATGGATGCCAGAGGATCATGCATCATTCATGATTCTTCGTTCACGAGGACCAAAAATGAATCACTGGCAACGTGATACTTCGGATCGCACAATCAGCTCCGGAATGGCTGCAAATGATGCCCACTCACGTGACCCTTTTCCACGTCAGACTCCACAAGCTTTGCTAACTTCAATTCAACATGATGCCGGTTCTTCCCCTCAACTCCTCGTGGAAAAAAGCTAATGCCAGGTGCTGCGTATGGAGCCCACCTGTTTGTGTTTATGCCATCCAACCCGAGGACCAGGTTTGCCACCCAAAACGTGTATGCCCCAAAAATTAATCTGACTAGACCACGTGGTGGGCCACCACATGAATGTGAAAGTTTTGAATGGCCGTCCATTGTTTTACTGCCTTCATGGTATGGCCTTTGGGGTATCAATGGAGAGATTTTTTTTATTAGTTTTGGCCCGACGGCCAGGCACCAAACAGTTCAAAAACCGGGCCAAAACCTAAGCAGGCCCGGCCCGTTGACAGCCCAAATTAGTCCATTTAATGAGTTTAGAGGCCTAATTTTGGGGGTTATCATCAACATGGTGGGCTCACGTACTGCACGCGGCGTGAATGGCGTATTCACGAAAGGATGGGCTCCACGTAGAAATTTAATGGACAACCATAAATCAAATTAAATAAAATATAATAAAATAAACTCCAAATTCACCTTCACGTGACTCACGGGATTTATGGATTGGCCTGCAATTTGGAGTTTGGTGTGTATCAGTAACCCCTGAAGTTAGGATACTGATTGCATAGTGTAAACTCTATGGGGTCCATCATGATGTATGTGTCTTATCCACCCCATTCATCTGTTTTATTAATTCATTTTAAGGTATTATCTCAAAATTGAAGCATACTAAAAGTTTAAGTGGACCACACCATAGGAAACAGTGATAAATGAAGTCTTACCGTTGAAAACTTCATGGGGATAACAGAAGTTTTAGATTAAGATAATATATGGTTTTTCCTCCATCCATGTCTGCGTGACCTTATGAACAGGTTGGATGAAAAATAACCATCAATGTGGACCCTAAAAAGGTTTCAACGGTGGACATCATTTTCCCTACTATTTTATATGGTGTGGTCCACATGAGCTTTTGATACGCTTCAATTTTCAGCTCATGCCTCGAGATAAGCTGAAAAAAAATAAAAATAAAATGTATGAACGACCTGGATTGAGACACATATATTACAAGTGAGCCCCACATAATTCGACAGTATATCAGGCAGCCACCTATCCAATCTAGGTATTGAACCAGTGGCCCTAAAATCCAGAACGCACATCCCAACCATCAGGCACAACCCTCCAAGCCCTGAAAATAAAGGGAACTGTCAGCCTATAAGCAACATTAATACAAGCTGTGCTGCTGATCCTTCCTTCTCGCCACTATGCCACTTATGTAGGAACCAAGAAAATGATGAGTCCCACCACAAAGATGAAGTTGATCTACTTACCATGTGGACCACACATCAGTTGTTCATTGTTTCCAATGATGCACCCACCTTATGAGCGGCCATGACTGATTTTTAAATAAGGTGGTCCTCGTAATTTCATGGCAGTGATGTCCTATAGAGGTGGCATGTCGGCAGGAAAGATAGTTTTATACCATAGATTGTGGGACCATGCCAGTTGGTGATCAGTTCTTGAAAATAAAATGAAATACACTTAGGTTTTCTAGTCATACTTTTCAAGGAATATTTCATGTTATAGTGGCTCTCATTTCCATGTTTCTTGCCTTCATGAATGCTACTTGGGTTGGTATGCCTGTGGCAAAAAATAATCATACCATACCTAAAAAAGTAATCCACTTTGCAAATAAGAATATGATCATGAGGGTGCATAAAATATTTTTGTGATTATGTGGACCACTCAAGAAAAACTTCTACCCATGTGATGCATATGCAAGATCTTATTTATCAAAAGGATGAACTTCCTTGATTTTTGAGCCACACGAATAGTGAAATATAGTGGGGCCCACTTTCTGAACGACTTGGATCTCGCATAAGCTTTGTATGTTAGCAAGTAGTGAATGCTACTTATTTGCGCAGGTGTATCATTGTGTGGTGCTCCGCTAGCTTGATATGAATATTTCCTTGTTTTTGAATTTCTTTTATAGTAATATGTTAATTAACACTAACCTTTTTTTCTTAAAACAGTATTAGAATATAATAAAAGCATTGACCGTTGACTCTACCTTCTAAGCATTTGGACGTGCGTCTCACTTCATGTATTTTAACTCATTTTTCTGTTAAACTGTATTCACTTTATATATATATATATATATATATATATATATAAAACCGAATTTGAAAGAGCAATGTCTCTACCGTACAATTCAAGGTTTAGGATATTGAACCTGGTATTTCTTGTTTTGGATGGCAAATGACTCAAAATACACATTGATCTGCTAAGCGTCTGATGGATGGTACGATGATAGAAAACAAAGCATGTTAATGGTTGAAATTTGCTGGGGGATTGTGAATAGAAGTGAGGGATACGAGTACCTGAGAGGTTTACTCTTTGAATTATAAGCCATCCGTGATATGACAAACTAGATGTACGGTCCTGATTGATAGGTCACCCAGCTACGTGTAATGGGGAAAGATGGACCTACACTTTTGCGGTTTTTTTTTTTTTTTCCGGTTGTACGGATCATGTTCTTTTATGAAAGTGCGTGCAGTCTACTAAATAACATCCAATGAAAAAGTGACACATGTCAGTTTGTTGGGCCACATGGAAGGAATGTCGGAGTGATATTTCCGTATCACGCCTATTGGATCCGATAAATACGCCAATGGCATTTTTTAAAAATTCTGTTTTTAAAAATGGCATCTTCAAGTAAAGAAGGCAACTATTTGTGGTGATCAGGACCGTTTATCAGGTTGGGCACCTAGTTGATGAACCTGAGACCACAAATCACACTGAAATGACAACTCTGTCCGTGCAGAGTTGTTTTGTGGGCTGAACGTGGACAGTCGCTCTAGCATTCCTTTTACAGGCCATGATTGGAACTGGATGGCCACCACAGCATACCCGTTGCCATTCAGAATATGAGCTACCATGTGGTGGCCTACCAAATCAGTAGCCCAGATCAACTCATATGTTTGCCTAAATTTCACCAGCCATTGTGCTCCTACAATGCACTTGAAGAGGGAAGGTAGAGATGAGGTAACGGTCAACAAGACAAATTGGTGAGCTGGTTAATTACCATAATTAGGGATCTAACTACCCCATACTTATTTATGAGAATCAGAACCTGGTGGGGCCCACCATGGTTACAATTGGACGACTGATGAAAGGTTCTTGGATGATGAAAATCAGTAACTCATGCAGATCAAAGGCTTTAGATGCAGCGAACCCTACCTATCTTTGACAGGCTTGGGCATATTACCATGGCCGTTGGCTGGGTTGGGCCTGTGATGATGGCCCGTTTAGTTTCTGGGTCCTACTAGGGCGGATGTCATTTTAGCCTGACCAGCCCGCCCAGAGCGGATTAAGTTGAGTCCAGGGCTTCACCGAATACAGTAAGGCCCGATGTGGCGAGGTTTTATTGGGCTAAGTGCCACTATCAGATATGTGGCCTACAAATCATGTTTGAAAGTAATTTCAAGTAACCGACGTCAGATAGCTCTGGCCCAATCAAACCTCACAATGTCAGGGCCTTACCATGTTTGGTGAGGAGCCTAGTCCATACCAAAGGAGGGAGGCCCCACGTGCTGGACTGTCCACGTTGAAGGTGGGGCTCAAACGGTGGACGGTCCACATAAACGGTGGGCCCGAAATGATGGATGTCCCCGTATTAATGTGGGCCCATATGGATGATCTACATTACAGGAAGGTCGCCCATAATAATAATAACCCACATTCAAAGCGGGCTGGTAGGATGGATTACCCACTTCAAAAGTGAGACCTATACATGATGGATGGTTCACATCAAAGGTGGGCTCCATAGGATGGGCAGTGGACATTGAAGCTGGGCCCAGATGAATGGCTCATATTGAGGTGGTCCCACATGATGGATGGTCCACATCAAAGGTTGGCTCTAATGATGAGTGGCCCATATCCAAGACAGGCCCTGCATAATGGAAGGCCCACATGATGGATGGTCCATATTAAAGGTGGGCTCCACATGATAGGTGGTGGATATTGAAGCCGGGCCCCACATTATGTACAATAGCATTGATAGTGGGCTCCACTTGATGGATGACCAACATCAAAGGTCGGCTCTACATAATGAATGATGCATATTAAAGGTTAGGCCATAATAATGAATGGCCCACATCTAATATGGACCTTATATGATATATATGATATAATGCATGGCCAACATCAAAGATAGGGCCCATACAATGAATGGTTTACATCAAAGGTTGGCCCCATATATTAGATGATGGATTTGAGGGAGACTAAATAAATTTGATGAATAATTGCTGGTAATGTTGGAAATCAAATATGCTTTTCTACTTTTGATTGAGATGTAAATTATCAAATACGTAGAAACCAAAATAAGCTACTTATTGCATAAGTAGCTTATCCAAAATAATTTATGATCCAAATGCCCCCCAGGCCCGATAAATTTCTTTAGGCTTGGGCTATGGCCTGATGTGCAGGGCTCATGCCCGCATTCATGCAGCGTTTGGGCCTCAGGTCTTGATCTCATCTACCATCGTTGATTTAATAATAAAGTGAATGTTGAAAGATCTAAACTCGTCAATGGAAGGGGCTCAAAGATTTGTTAGAAATAGAGCTGTCAACGGTCAGGCCTTGGGCCAGATTTGGAACTGTTTGGACCAAAACTTTTCATGTTTTAACATTTGAAAGCCCTAGTTGAAAATCCACCTTGTCAGTCTAGTATTGGAAACCAGAGATCACCCCGTCGGAGACCAAGAATGGTCCATGTGGTCTCGATTCGTTCATCTATGTCTCCCCTTTTTTCTATCCATTTAGGAAAATGCATGGCCAAGACAACCGCCTCTAAATAAGTTATATATAGCGGGTGTTGATGCAAAAATCTGGTCTACCCTCTTTAGACCTTCAAGTACTTGTATAGGAAGAAGACAAAGGACACCTTGGCTACAGCAGGTGACCTTCCGATGCCAAAGTCAGGCTAGAAATCTAGGTCTAGTGATATCGAGGGGTTTTGGGTGAGAGATTCTGCGTATCTTTCATGGTAAATAGGCTATCTATTTATAGGGCAAGAGTTAATTACGTGGATGGAGACGTTTATTGAATTATAGGCATATGTTTAGCGAACGTCTCTCAACCGTTTCGTGTGATCTCTGGTGGAGATAAAATTAAGTGGTTGAACCCTAGGAAAGTTGAGGCAGATACCTATCGATTTGCCGACCTCTCTTCCTTGACCATTGAGGAGCTTATTGGTTATGACCGGCGCTGGCCAACTTTGTGTCCTGCAAAGATGTTTGATCTGACCTCTTCTCTTTATTTAGTCCATTTTTACCCATAACAGTGAGGGTTCAATCCCACTGTTTCTTGTTGGATAATCCAATAGAATTTAAATTTGGCTAGATTTCTAATATAACATCTTAACATGAGCCATCGCAACAAATGAATAAAATAGATAGAATAGAGACACCCGAATGGTGGTGCATAAATTAAAAGATGGGGGTTACTCAGCCAGTCTCCATATAAGTCTGGCCTGACTCATTTGATTAACAATGACCTAGCTCAAAGCATCCATACTTCAGAAAAACAACTGCAAGAGGACTTTCACTATAATTTGATCACCAAGGATCTTATCTCTCGAAAGCATCATACAGTCCATCCAACGATCCATGGTGAAGTACTCGCTCTAAATAGTAACCGATTATCAATCCTAAGCCTTCAACCAAAAACCCATGATTCATTGGCCAAGTCACTTTAGCCCACCAACTACAAGAAGGGGCCTCTTGTAACTCTTTCTCAACAAGGTACTTTCTTTGCACATAGCATAGATAATAACGAAGAAGAATTATCCAATCCAATTTAATAGTTTAAAAATAAAATTGAAGTAATGAAGGCTATAGTAGACTGTCTCATCCATTGATTGAGAGCCAGAGACTCTCAACATATGATCACCTGATTATTAGGATCAGATGGCTTTTAATTTCTCTGATTATTAGGCCTGCATTTTGAGCTATTTGGACTGGCCCTATTCAAAATTTTAATTTTGCTGGGCCAGGTGCGGCCTAGGGCTAGTCATACTGGTTATTCATTCATTATTGTCCCAATGTCTCCTGTTAGGAGACGTAAGGCCATAAATAGTGAGAAGTAAACTATTTTATTAATTCATCTTCTAAAGTATTTCTTAACGTGGGACGTACATCGGGCCAAACCGAGTCGAACTGAGCTCAACCCGGCCCGGCTCGGTCACCAGCCAAACCAGCCCGAACCCGGCCTGGCCCGGTCACCGGGCCAACATGTCCGGCCCGAACTCGGCCCAGTAAGCAATCGGGCGAGTTTGGGCCAGTTTTGGACCCACGATTTGGATGGCCTTGATTTTTTGACTCCGTTCCATCTACTCCATGGGAAGAGCGTTGGCAGGTAACTTGAACGGCCTTGATTTTTGGGAAGGGCTTTTGTCATAGATTTTTTGAGACTTTGCTCCATCTACAAAGGGACCTACAATTTGGACGGCTTGGATTGCTATAAATGATTAGAGTAACTGGGTAAGAATTTATATATATATATATATATATAGGCTGAGTCGAGTTTCGGGCCAAGTCGGGCCGAATTGGAACATATTCGAACTCAGCCCGAACTCGGTTTCAGGCCGACGAAAATGGCCTGTCCCGACTTGAACTCAGTTCTAGGTGGGGGTCGAGTCGAGCTTTTTCAGGCTGAGTCGAGCGAGTTAATCGGGCTAGCTCGGTTCGTGTACAGCCCTATGTGGGACTCCTTATTACGGTGGGAGAAAGGCAAGCTTTATATTTATGCTTATCTTATTTTTACTGAAGAAGAAAGTTTTATATTACTACTTGTGGAATAGTAAATTATCGAACTAATAAATCTCTATGCTTCTTGCCTTTCGTTTTTTAGTTGGTACTTTTCTTTTTATGTTTTGGCCCTCGCTTGATCATGTATGGATATTTTCCGCAACAATTATAACTCTCTTATCTCAATAATTTAATATGGGGATCTCATTAGATGGGTCATGGTCCAAAAATCTTCCGACAACCTCGATGATAGGAAAGTGGGCTTTCAAGGCCCAGCATTAATTGGGCTTGATCATGACCTTTAAAAAATAAAATAAAATAAAAAAATTTAAAGAAAAAAAAAAAAAAAAAAGCGGACAGGCTCAATAGGCTTTTCTATCCATATATCCAAAAATATTAACCATGGCAAAGAAAAATTGCAGGGCAACGTTTGGTGCCATAAGATAGGACTGCTTGTAAGACATTATCTATTTCGATTCATATGTGTGGGCCCAGATTTTGATGTTAGGCCCTTTTGGGAATTTTTTCTTTTCATTGAAATAGGTATTCTAATCCTTGAGGCCCTATGAAATGGAGTTCGGTTTACAAATCAACTCTCATAATCAGGTCTTCCTTAGATGGGATTAAATGAAAGGGAGGATGAGAGCGGGCCGGAGTCATCTACATCCATTCCACTTTCACGGGCCGTGTATGTAGTACTTGGCCGAGCATTTAAGAGCCCACTAACCGTTTTTTTTGGAGACACCAAGCTGGTGGCTACTGGAAGGTGTTATGTGGCCCCCACTCTGATCTAAGTGTTTTATCCATTACGTCCATCTATTTTTAGAGAACATTTTAGGGCATGTGACCAAAAATGAGAAAGATCAAAATCTCATGTGGACCACACCACTGAAAACAGTGGTGATTCAAAGCCCACCATTAAAAACTTCTTGGGAACCACAAAAGTTTTAGATGAACCGGATATATTTTTTTTCCCTTCGCCCAGGAGTGTGTGACCTAATCAACATTTTGGATGGTAAATAAAAATTACAGCGGGCCCTAGGATGTTTTTAATGGTGCGCATTCAATCACCATAGTTTTCTTGTGGTGTGGTCCCGTTGAGGTATAAATCTGTCTCGTTTTGAACTTTTATAGTAAAATGAACTAGAAAAATAGATGGACGGCGTGGATGAAACATATACATAATGCTGAGGGCCACAGAGCACAGTCCAGCAGCCACCTCACTACTGGCAGCGTCAGTAGGCATTCCGCGCCCCTGACTTGCCAATAGATTGGTGGGCCTTATTCAGAAAATATTCTGTATAGGGAGCTGAGTAGGCCGAGGTGTTTGCTCCGTCCGCTACAAAGCTTTGTAGGCTAAGCTTAACCAATAACACCAAGCATGTGGCCCACCGTGATGTCTGCAGAGCATCCAATCCGTCCACCACGTGTGCATCCTCATGTTCCACTTCAAATCTGAAAATCGTACGTCTAAAACTCAGGTGGGCCACACCACCCGCCTAAAATTCTTAAAATCAAGTGGTGTGGCCCACCTTTATTTTGGAATCATCTTCTTCTTAGCCAGTACATTCATCCAGCTGCGTAGCATTTTATGAATGGATTGGATGACATGTACAATGGATGGCATCCCAGACCCAACTGTTCCCTCAGATGTGGTCCAACTGATTTTGGACCGTCCTTATTTTTGACTACGCCCAAGCATTAGTCTACTTAGAAATCATGTGAGTATGTTACACATGCATGGAAAATTGAAAAAAGAAAAAGATAGAAAGAAAGAAAAAAAAAGAAGAAAAAAGCACTAGGCACCAGATTCATTGTCCTCGTGTGGCCCACTAGATGAGAGGTGGGCCCCACATTTGTGTCTCCCAACCTAAGTACGGTGTATGGTTGATTATCACAATGCATAATGCCACCTTAGCCTGACATGGCTTGTTAGGTCGGGTCATTTCAATGGACACGTACGCGAGAATATATCAGTGTACCACAAGCACCGGTAGGAACGGTTCCCCTCTGTCGGCATCCCTGGTCGACTATGCCCGCACATGATTTGACGGGGAAAAAGGTGCCCAAAGCTGGTTAAGAGATCTAAACCGTTGATGTTGTGGGCCGCGTTGTGGGCAAGGCATGTGTTGGGGATCTCTCAGGTGGAGAAATCCTTCCTTTTCAATAAAGTGGCGAACAAAATTGATGGCCGAGAAAGAGTCTGCAACGTTGGCTCTCGTTCAACTAAGTAAAAGTGGAGATTTTATAGCTATGACATTCCAATCTAAAGAAGGGCATGGATCATCTGCAGTTTAGCCCATTACATCAACGATTCAGATTGCCTATTTCTGTTAAATGAAATCCAGAAAGAAGTGTGAGAACTTTCAGCTCCAAAACACTAGTATTCAAATTAATTCTATTCTATCAACTACAACAATTTTCTTTTTTATTTTGATATGATTAAAAAGTAATAATGATTTACCATGCCATTTTCCACCCATGTACCTTCACAAGTACAACATTTAAAAAGATTGACTTGTACATTATATCATTACCACTTTTTCATTTCAAAAATATGTGGGCCCCACCATCATGTATCTGCTTTATCAATATTGTCCATTCATTTTTCCTCCATCATTCCAGGGCATGAGCCCAAAATTTAGGCAAATCTAAAGCTCATGTGGACCATACTACATATGACAGTAGGGTTTGATCACCTACAGTTAAAGACCTTGTACAGCGTGCCCAAATGCTTTATTTGATATCAAAACTATTCATAAGGTAACTTAAATATTATTTAAGGAAAATACAATTAAGTAGGAAAAAATTTCTCTAAGAACTTGTTTAATAATAAGTAAATCCTTATGAATTGTGTATAGAACTGTCAGCCCAGCGCAAAACATTTCAAAATGGACCTACCCTAAGCACAGCCCCTTTACAGCCATACATGTCTCTTTACATCTGCTCAATTGGACTACATTTAATTATGATATTTTTCTTTTGTAAAATTTATCCATGAAAAAAATTATAATGATAGCCTTTACATTACTTTAATGTCAAATCATATTCAAAATAAATGCAGGTATCTAATATTTTTTTACTTCAATAATTACAAATTACATTTTTTCTATATACCCTTAGTGCATCTATTTGTTTACATGTCTTTCCCTTGTTATGATTTAGCTGTAGTTTAAATATAATAATGACATAATCTCTTTTGATTACAAGGAATTACTCACTATCAAATAGGCCCAATGAAACAAATATGAGTTGGGTCTTACTTGACCAAAGAATTTTTCATATGAAGCACAGGATGGTGGTCCACTCTTCACATTATTGTGGTTAAAGTCTTTAATTTAAAGATTTTTTTTTTAAAATTAAATAAAATAAGAAGAACGATGACTCATGCATCATTCTTTGAAAATCTAAATTGTTAAGCATTTTCTCACAGGCCTCATAGGAAAAACAATTTCGGCATTTGATATGATGTAAACGGTACCTAAAGTCTTTCGCTCTGGTTTTTTATATTGGGTTGCTCACTTACTCCGTAGTATACTCACCCTCTTAATTTCGAGGACTATGGGGTGAGCTATGACTTTATTCACTCCTGATGAAGGGAAACCTACCTCAATTATTTCTATCGGGGGTTGTTATTACATGGGTGTTCTCAGTCGGCCAAGCCTTCATCTCAAATCATCAATAATTATTGCATGTGATTATTTCTCGCCAGGGCTTCAAAGCTTCGCTCCAAGACTGAGCTGGGGTTGAAATATAGGCAGACAGGGCTGGCTACATCAAAGCAAATGATAAAGGCCAGTGCAACTATAAGTGAGTCCCATCATACAAAATGATTTGGCAATTTAATGACACTTGTAACGTCTCCATTAATTAACGTACATGTGCAGTTTCAAAGCTCTTATGATCAAAACCATTGATGTGATAGACCACATCATAGATGAAAGAGATATCCAAACAATTACTAAGATTTTGACTAGGGCCAATGCTTCGGGACCTGGGTCGCGCCAGGTCCAACTCCTATTCGGCCTGGGCCAGGCATGGTCCATTGCCACCCTAGTGGGGAAACGGATTGGCTACTCCCCCTGCCACCAGCCAATGGCTGGTGGTCGGTGCTCTGTGGGCCCCACCATGATGTATGTGTTTCATCCATGCCGTCCATCTATTTTTCTAGATCATTTTATTGTATTACTCAAAAAATGAGGTACATCCCAATCTTAAGCGGAACACATTACAGGAAACAGTGTTGAATGAACATCGACCATTAAAAACTTCTTGGAGGCCATAAAAGTATTGGATCAAGTTGACATTTATTTTTTTCCCTTCATCTGGGTCTTTATGACCTAATCAACAGATTGGATGTCAAATAAACAGTACAGTAGGCCTTAGGAGAATTTAAATGATGGATATCCAATCATTATTATTTTCCTGTGGTGTGGTCCACATGAGATTTATATCCCTATCATTTTTGGGATAAATACCTAGAATGATATTTAAAAATGGATGAACGGAATGGATGAAATACATACATCATGGTGGGGCCCACAGAGCATGGACCACCAGCCACGGGGCTGGTGTCAGGGGGAGTAGCCAATCCGTTCCCCGCTAGTGGGAGGGACGGATGGAGAGAGGGAGAGAGCTATCACCTGGCCACATGGGATCCATACCTCACAACGCTGTTGGCATGCCAGAAGCCAGGGGCACGTGAGTAAGAGGGACAGATTCACAGCCTTTTCTTTATGAGGAAAAAAAAAAAAAAAAAACTTAATACTCTGGCAGGGTATGATGAATGATACACATGTACAGATAAATTACTTAGAGATTGCATGTTTGGTATGAAAGAGTTCAGATTAACTCTCCAAATTATAGATTGGAGTGTAGATGTATGATGAACCAAAAATAGAACATATTTTATTAGCTGCATACCTGATTATTGACATTTATTGGATGGTTAAAAATTCAACAAATAAGCATCCCCTAATCAAAGGTCAGCATTCGTAGTCTAACCTGATTTTTGTAAGGTGACTTAGTGGCAATGATTTCCACAAGTTTGTTGGATTAATTTAAGTTATTATATGCCTTTCTCAGACTTTTTAAGTGCTCGTCTATCAAGTGTCGTAAGCAGCCTGAGTATCAAATAACATCCCTTTCTTGATTTGAATAGTGCAACTAGCAGCAACGTGGATCCACCACATGCCAGCTGGGAACCCTTATTTCCACCTAAGAAATGCATGTGCAAGCCTTACTAAAGTAGGACAGAGGTGTGGCCCACCTCATAAAATTGTGGGCCCTGATTCCAATAGATACACCTTCCATCAAATGACATGACCCCTCAACAAATCCACACCCATCCCACCTCTTCTCACAAAAGCTCTTAAAACCAAAACCCAAATGGATTTAGGTTTTGTGGGCCCACAAATTCTACCAATGTTACATGGCTGCAGGTACCACAAGTGCAATCATGTTATAATAGTTTTATGCCAATATTATAATCTAAATACTAATCTAGCCGTAGGATAGTCAGATCGTTGGGATTTTTTTGAAGCATGGCCCATAGGAGGTACAACCTACCTGATGAACGGTTATGATCTCGTACACGTCTGACTGTGTACACAGACACCGCACCATGTGAGGAAGGAATCAGGGTCCTGATGCATCAATGATCGACCCATGAAGCGTCCTTTGTCCATTTCGGTACAAGTAAGTGAGCATGTTGTATTGATCGAGACCGTTGATCTTATTAAACACATTGCCGATGGGGATGACATAAGAACTTCCAGATTGGAAGATCCTTGCCATCGAATCTGTGTGTTTTTCTAGGAAACTGCTGTATTTATGCTTACCATCAATTTGTGCGGTATCTTTAATCAGGCGGCTTTTGAGGAATCCCACATGCACAGTACGGACCGTAAGATCAACGGTCTGGATGACAGAACCATTGGCCCCAAATATACATGATTATGAATTAGAGCACTATTCACATGTGGCTCCACTGGGTTTTTTTTTTTTTCCATGTGGCTCATCGACGGTGGGACTCTAGATGGACGGTCTGGATCATCATCCAGTGTAGCAGAAGGCGACGGCTTACTGAAGTCATATAAAAATAGGCAGAAACTTCGGGACCATTCTGAGAGAAGACAGACCTCCTGAATGCCAATTAGATAATTAAAGCGAGAACAAGAAAGGGAGATTATCCAATACAGCGGCTGTACACTAATTTAAGCTACAGCCATCCTCTTTCCACCAAGATGTCACATGTGTAGAAAATCCAGTCTGTCCAAAATGTGGGCCAAACTATACTGATCACCCTAAATGAAGTCAGTTCAATCCAATCATTGGGTGGACCACACAAGTACAATGGGTCATTTCAATGGCTATAATCGAGCATAAGTTTGAAAATTGAGAAGTGCTAGGGCTATTCCCACCAGGTCATGTTTGGAAACCATATACTCCATGCCAAACAATGGAAAAGGAAATGGGTTTTCCTTAGACACAACTATCCCTGTATTTATATGTCAAGGAAAAGTGTGGATTATACGTAATTATTAGGCTTTTCTATAATTTGAATTCTTAATAAGCTAAAGAATTCTAACCAGAATCGATGCTAAGCACAAGCTCAAGGGGTTGGTCCTTTAATTTACTGTTGATGCAAAAATTTAATTAGCCTCTCGCAAACTTTTTTGTACATGCATAAGAGATGAACAAAGGAGACTCTGGCTAATACAGGGACCCTTAGCTGCCTAAGTCAAGTAGGAAATTTGGGTCTATATAATTAAGAGTTTTCAGCTAAGGGCTCGTTTGGCCGGGTGGATTGGAAGGGAGTGAATGGTATTAGGGTGGATGGCGTGGATTTCTAGGTAATGATGGTGTTGTCAGCGGATTGTCTTGAGATTCATGGGATTGCTATATCCCTGGATTGATACATCCAGTCCATTTGGCACGCCCGGCCAATCCGGAGATTAAAGCTTCCGATCCCTTCCAATCCCACGAACCAAACACGTCGCAGGCTAATTTGAACGGATTAGGATGGATTGGATGGGATTTAAAGGTAATGATGGTGCTGTCAGGGGATTGTCTGAAGATCCATCGGATTCGGATCAGATTACTGCACTGTTTGGCACGCCCGCCATTCCCGGGATTTACCTTCCAATCCCTTCCACTACCATCTAATCCCTTCCAATCCAACCGGCCAAACGGGCCCTAAGGATCATAAGTACCTTTCACCATTGGAGGCACTCCTATTTAAAGATAAGGAGATCTCCATATTTAGTAAGGGTATCTCGTAATAGGATTTGGATCATACTACAAGTCGCGAGGGGTCTCCCTAGATTCTCGACTGAGATCTCGGGTGGATCCATGTTGCGGAAGACTTCCTAAATCTTCGGTCAGGATCTTGGAAAGATACAGTTGAGATCATGTCGAAATCAAAAGAACGTGGGTTGTGCTAACTTGGGGGTATGTTGACCTGAAATTATATCGATCTGACTCCTCTAGAGAGCATGGGTATTTCTGTCTCAATGACGATATGTCGAACTTGATCTCATTTTCTGCCCGGTTTTGAGTCAGAGGTTGGCTCTTTTGGTTGTATCAGTTTATTGACCGGCCTGGATTAGCGCATGGACTTCCGACGTAACCTTTTCTTGTTTGTTGATCCATTTTCCCATAACACTTACTATCCCAACAAGAAATGATATTGAAATTCATGACTTGATAGTTTTCATGAAATTCATCACTAAATAATATTATTTTTTTCATTTCCTTTTCCTTGAATTCTAAACATGATAGGCAGAAGAATCAATTACAGTAGACCAGCATACATGACGTGTTACTTACAGCTGGCCCAAACTCAAATTTCAAAGTCTAACTCATCAGGTGGGCTACATGTGCTTTGTTGCCCATGGACGGTTCGTCATCCTTCTCTAAATGTCTATTTTCATCATACACATGCCTCACAAGATGTGTGAGCCCCACTTGATGAATCACCCAAATTCTACGGAAGCATCCTATGTTGGCGTGTAAGATTACTGCCTTTAAAATATCTCATCTGCCATAAATGGCACTGGTTGAAGAAAAGCTAGAAATTTCTAGGTCAACATTGTTAGAAAAGTGATGGGTCGATTTACAGAAAGGGTCAAAGCTAAAACCAACTTAGTGAAAAAAGAAATAATTCCTAAAATTATATATGGCACAATTGGGACACAAGGTCATAGGTTCAAGAACCTTATAGTGGTGTGAGTGCGTGGGTGTGTGGGGCCATCATTACATCTACTCCATCCATTAGACCGAACGGTTCATGTCAGGACACTTGCCTAATAATGGTGTGGATTTAACACCCAAGTGCACCACAATATCAAAAACAGGGTAGTGGATTGGCTGGTGTACCACACACCACCGGCGTGGCTGGTGTGTTGATGTCAACCTACCATTGAAACCCTTTGTTTTGGATCAATATGATATTTGTTATTTCCTTTTAATCAAGGTCCGTGTGATGGAAAATAAATATTATGGTGGGCCTTACAAATGTTTTAATGACAATAATCATAGTCCCCACTATTATTTGTGTTGTGGTTTACTCGAGTTTTGGATATAACTCATTTCTTAGCTTATGCTCCAAAATGATCTGGCCAAATGAATGAATCATTGTGATATAATAAATACATTATTGTGGGGCTCATGTAATTCATTGAACCCTTCAAAAGCTTGGAGTATTGGCGCTCATCTTTGCACCTCTCGTACTTAGCTGTGTGGTACACCAGCCAATCTGCTTCCTAAAACAATGGGCTAGCTTGGGTATTTTCTCCATTGAATTGTCATGGATTTCCATCACTTACAATGAGTTTTCAACTTTCTATTGTCATCTTGTTTGGAATTGAAGTAATGATCATAGTTCTATAATTAGATTTCCAAAATATACACATTTACAATAATATCAACTAGAAAATCACGATTAGAATAGAGATGAGTCATATGCTTTAAGCTATATTAACCAATGATGCGTGATAGTCTTCTAAGCTGTCGAAGTTGATAATGAACTCAAATCATTTCTCTCTCAATATCCCTGTGCATGCCGACACCCTTGGCTCACTTTCTCCACAAGCACGTGTGTGCATGCAAGAATGTAGCTATACGGGTGACTTTTTTTTATTAAAACGGAATCTGTCTACCACTAAGCCATGGTTGGAATTTCACTACCATCAATGGGCTTTATATATATATATATATATATATATATATATATATATATATATATATATATATATATGTATATGGGAAAAGGTACTATGCGCTCGAGCTCACAGTAAGCTCCCATGAGGTTGAGCTGTGTGGGCCCCGCCGTGATGTGTGTTGACCATCAATACCGTGCATTTGATGGGTCCCCTTTAAATTATGGGATATCCCAAAAATCAGCCGTATACGAAACTCAGGTGGGCCATACCATCTAAAATCATGTGAAGACATGACAAAAACATATGAAAGCACTTGGTGGGGCCCATCTGAAATTTGCATGCATCTGAAACTTGGTTTGAACCCTCATCCAAGTGGGACAAACATAATGGATGGGCTGGATTTGCAAACCACATCTCGACGGGCCTAAAAATGATTATGAATGTTTTAATGGTGCACGGACCCTCTCAACTTCTGTATATGGTGTGGCTCACACAAGTAACGTATTGACTTGACTTTTGAGACCTAGGCCCACGATGGAATGGTGCATCTGACTGATGGGGTAGATGTTCCAAACACATCACGGTGGGGCCCACACAGCTCGACCTCATGGGACATTCCTATCGGCTCGAGTGCATAGTGCCTTTTACTTATATATATATATAACACTAAACAAGCTCTTGGTGTCAACCCTGTTTCTTCCCAATTAATCTTTCCCTCCTTTTTTTACCTTGTTAGTACACCCCACCGTCAGAGCCACCCCTACTAGGGATCGATACCAAGACCTCAAGTGTTTCCCTTCCTTCACACGGTATAAACTTTTCATACGAATCCTTATAAGAATAATATAAATTAAGTTTTCGTATTGCAGAAATCTGGGGGTACCATGATATTGCGTGTGTTGGATGGCATAGAAGGCGAGGCGGTTGTGAAAAAAAAGAAGTTATTTGATGCTCTGGAAAATTGTGATGGTTGATACTCACGCACTCTATCATATAAACAGTCTGGATCATTGGAAGATGACCCAAATTCAAAGGATAATGTCTGTAGGCATTGTATTTCAGTACGTCCTGATGTATTCTCTTGGAGTAAACCTAACACGAGGGTACAGATATTAGATCCTCTAAAACAGTGTGCTAATATTATTTTAGAAGATGTAACGGAAGAAAATATATATTATATTTATGAGCAGAAAAATATTATTTTCAGAGAAAAATCTTTGATATTCTGCACTAGTACGTATAACAAGACATGCACCTGAACCGAACCACAGAAATATGTGAATCAAAACCTTCCAAAACATGGGACCCACTACAGATGGGTTACATCACTCAATTTGAGACGAATGAATGATTGTAACAGGAGGATTGGTGAACTGCAGGCGCAGAGTGAAAATTAAATAACCAATAGTCAGAATCAATATTAAGATCCCACCTGGCAATATTTCGCAACTGCAAAAGATCCAAGCCGCACATGTGGCGTGTCCTGCTGTATAAAGTTCCAGGCGCAAAACTATGCAACCGGTGGGCCAACATAAAAAAAAAAAATGATGAAGTACCTTAAAAGAAACAGATCAGCTGTTCATTTTCAATGCACTGGCATTGGGTATGTCCCTTTCTCTGTATTGGACAGCAGGTTGCTGTCATATTTAAATGTCCACTAGAATACTCAACCTCACAATTTTCAAATTGATGTTGATTGATTCGAGATATCCCTGGTGATGTAGTTCAGTGGGGGACGTGGTGATGTTTGTGTTTTATCTATAATGTTTATCTATTTCATCAGCTAATTTTAGATATGAGTTTAAAAACATAAAATAATAATAAATAAATAAATAAATTTTGACGCAGGTCCACGGCTCAAACAAAGTACATACATTATCATCCAAACATGCATGTCCCATCCAAACATGCATTTGGGTGCCCTAATCCTGCAATCAAACTAAGGGCTTGTTGGGGGGTGTGGATTTGGAATCACTGAGATTCAAATACCCTCTCGACCCCTTGGATTTGAAATCCTTCTATTGTGTTTGGCACCCTAGATTAGGAATCAACTTTAATCCAAAAGTTGCTCTGCATGGCATATTGATGGGGTTGGTTACTAAATCAACTTTAACTGTTTATTTACATGGACAATGTTTTGATGACACTAATCATCATATTAAAGTAATTGTAGTTATGTAATCAATAATCTATTTTTTTTTGGGATATCATTAATGGATCACGTGCCCAATAGAATAATAGTTTAGTGACACACATGTTACACATGTAATTCTTGAAAGTAATTTGGATGTAATCCAAGTTTTCATCATGGATTTGAAACTCCGAGTTGTTTTATGGTGCCAAACAACCAAGGGATTTAAAATACCCTCAAATCTCTCCAAGTCCATGGTGCCAAATGACCCTTACATCTACACATCTGGCCTTGACACTATAGATCAAGTCCCAATCACAACTTGCTAAATGAGGCTCTTGAGAGTGGAGCGCACCTTGATACGTGTTGTATATCCATTATTCCAGATCATTTGAAGGCATGAGCCCAAAAATGAAGTAGATCCAAATATCAGGTTGACGCAGGTATGAACGTGATGAGGATAATTACTCCGAATCCACGGAGCTTCTCTAGACTCCTCACAGAGACTTCTCGAACTCACGAGGAAAGAAAGCAGAAAATAGAAATAAATTCTAAGAAATTCGAAATTGATTAATTGATAACTAAAAACGAGTTCACAACCCTTTAAATAGGGGTACCAAGCAATGGGAAAGAAATCAGAATCAAACTACAACTAGAACTCCTAGAATCCGCGACTTACTATAAATAGTAAACTTACTATTTATAGATGGTCGTGATGTCTACTAGTGCGGAAGGTTTTTGGCCAAAAATAGTAAGTGTCCTATTGGGCTTCACCAAACCGTTCTCCTAATTATTCTAAGCTCTTTTCACGTTGAGCGCAACTCCTAAAACCCGACGGATGAAGAGTTATAACCAAACTAAAACTTACTATTTATAGTACAAACGAAATTAAAGCAGGAAAACGACCATCGATTCAGGGGTTTTTCGCAATTCCGGGCGTCGCAACCCGGCATAGCAGGGTTGGTTGGCTAAAGTAGCTCGTTCTACCCCAAAATCATATATTTTATGTTGGCTAACTCATCCCGGATTGCGAGATATGCCCGATCTAAGGTCCGACGGTCCGGATCACTTCTGTCGTCGACTAGGCCTTTTCTGATCCATCTTGGCCATGAAACTGTCTGCGACCCGCTCTACATCACAGGTGGACCACATCGTATCCTATAGTGGGGATAATGACATCCACTATTAAAACTAATCTTAAGTCTTACAATGATATCTATTTGTCATCCAACTTGTTATAGAGCTTACAAAGACATGAATAAAAGGAAAACACAACTTGATCTGAAACTTTTATGCCCCTATAAAAAGCTTTTAACAGTCAATCACGGTTTCCTGTAGAGTATTCCACCTGACATTTAGACCTGCATTATTTTTGGGACCATGCCCTACAATAAGCTGAAATAACAAGTGACCATGTGGATATGCAACACATACATTAAGGTGGACCCCACTATCAGGGGCCTCATAATCAGGGGCAGTACCTAATCGGAGTCTACGTATAATATAGACAATGTGGCTAGCTGTAAGTGGACTGGCCCACATTAAGCCAGCGGGGCAGATACAGCTGATGAATGTTTCAGATTTGGCACACGTTTTCCATGTTGCCACGTGGGCTTAAAAGCATTCCTCAATATTTATTGAAAGAAATAAATTTACAGTTAAAATGAGACGTTGGAAAAATTGGAATTAACCTTGAGATCGGTAAACTTAGATAAGCTATTAGATTTGTGGGACCCACTTATATTTATCTCTTTATTTTAGGAAATAAGTTAGTGTTGTTGCATGTGCGTGTGAGACTTGCAACAAATAGAATGTCTGTGAGAGAGAGAGGCGGATTAGGTGAGTTTGGGGTTCAGGGCCTTAGTGGGTGAGGCCCTGATGGCAGGGCCTACCTTAATTATGTTGTGTATCCATGCTGTCTATCCATTTTTCCCCATCATTTAAGGACATGGTCCTAAAAACCAGGTAGATCCAAATCTCCGATGGACCACACCATAGGAAAATAGTAGTGATGGAACACCAACCATTAAAAACTTCTTAGGGCCCATTAAAATGTCAACCTAAAGCTAGAGCCTTCACCCTAAGTTATTGTAATAGCCTGGATTTTTTAGACTTATATGAAAACCAAACTAATCAAATTAATAAATTAATTTTGTAATCATTAATAAAAAACCAACCATTCAGACTAGTTGATATAGGCACCCTTGATGATCATTTTACTAAGGGCAACATAGTCATTTTCATCCCTTAAGCCCCTTTGCTTACTTTTCATGAACCAAAGTCAACATTGGATTTATTTATTTACCACATCTATATAATACATGGGTAGACGCGGATTGCGTCTCACCCCCGCACGTCTTTAGCCACGAACGGGCAGTTACGTGGGCCGGCCCACGGTGATGTATCTGCTAAGCCATGCCGTCCATACCTGCTCTCACATCATTTTAAGTCATGTGAACAAAAATGAGGTAGATCCAACGCTCAAGTGGACCCTACCAAACAATAAGCTTGGGTTGCATCATATGCTCAAAACATCGTATGAAGGTTGCATTAAATGAAAGAGTCATCTTTGGTGTGGTCTACTTTAGGGTTGGATCTACCTCATTTTTGTTTTCGTGCCTTAAAATGACGTGAGAGAAGGGATGGACGGCGTGGATTAGCAGATACCTCACAGTGGACCCTCCCACAGAACTGCCCGTTCGTGGCTAGACGGGCGGGGGTAGGACGCAATCCGCGTCCTACATGGGTTTATCTAGATTTGTTTTTTAAGTTAATAGAGATGATTTGAAATGAATAGAAAAAAGTTAAATAAAATATTTGACACTTTGTGATAGTATAGTAGATTATACTTAGGTAATTTAAATTAAACTATTCAAATGATGGTCATATATATCTTTTTAAAAGTTAGTTTAGATCTACCATAGACAAAAAAATTACGTTATTTTGACTATTTAAATAAATTGGTACACATTTATTGGACAATAAAAAAATTTGTATTATAGTCCTTTTCCCGACAAGAAACAGGTGTCACAAATCAAAGTTAGGATTGCTCAACCGTTCTAACTTTGGTATCATAAGTTGTTGACTTAGCAGTTTAACACGAATTAGCTCATGTCACATGTACAATTTGGAGTGCCTATGTATCACATCTTCTGCTAGAGTATCCATTAACTCATGGTTTTATGGTTAACAAAAATCTCATTGTTTAGTGGTACATTGAAGGTGCATGAGTCACATACTCCGGTATGGAAACTAGCGTTGGGCCTCGCAGAAGCACACATGGCAGAATTAAGAAAAGTAATCATAATTTTACAGACAAACTCAACAAGAAGGTAATTCAAATTTTATACGAAAAATCATTTCGGGAAAAAAACCACGACACAGAGTGACGGATAATGCACTATGGAAGCAATAATATTACAAGAGATGGATAATCTTACTGATTCGAACAACCCTCAAATCTCTTTTGAATCCCTAGCTATGCCTTTGAACCTTTTAGAACAACTTAAAAAGTCATAATCCTTTCCCTAATCATAATTACACCTTGTATATGTAATATCCAATCAAAATAGAAAATAAATATCACACACTTATACAATTTTGTGCGTACCTTTGATAAGTCCTTTGATGACATCAACAGCCATCGAGAACCACTGGATGACATCGAAAATCCTTCAATACCATCAATTAGTAATCTCCAAAATTGTCCAACAATTAATTAAGATTTTTTCAAATTTTTTAATGAGATATCACCAACAAACCCAATTGCAGACAAATGTAAGACATTAGACAACGAGTAGCACATGTGTAACATAAGAACCGAGGATCAAGTGGTCCTTACTCTTTAAATTCCATGCCATCTATAATCAGGGAAATATGATAATCAAGTGGGTTGAAATTGAACATAGAATCTGAACCGTTGATTTATTTGGTACAAGGTATCCGTCCTCATGATCATATAGGCCTATTTTATGGATATGACATCTGCCTCGGTTTGATAGCCTGCTCAGGCTCGTGCATCGTTTCCATGTGTGAGTTGAGTGCCCTCACGGGATCGAATCAGAAACCCTCAATATTTAAAGTGAAAGTGGAAAGACGGAATTCCCTGCTGTACTTGCTGTAACGATCCCTATCTATAAAATGTTCTGTGGGTCCATCTTGATGTTTTTGTAGTATCCAATCCGTACATCATATGTGCCAGTTCAGGTTGAGGCAGTATTCCAAAAATGAGGCCAATATAAAACTCAAGTGGGCCACACCAAAGAGAACGGTAAGGATAGTGATGACCAATTGAAACCTCCTTACTTAACTTTTGGATTAGGCTGATATTTGTGTTTTCCCTTTTTCCAGATGGGACTCAACTCATGAACGATTCAGATGACGTATTTGTGTTTTCCCTTTTCCAGGTGGGACTCACCTTATGAACGATTCAGATGGCGTATAAAGTTATAAACATTATGGCAGGCCCAGTAAGGTTTTAGTGGTGGGCATCCACATCCCACTGTATACCGTGGTGTTGCCTCCGAGGGTCCACTGTGACTTATGGATATTATCTACACCGTCCATCTATTTTTAGATATCATTTTAGATTATTAGTCAAAAAATAAGGAAGATCCAAGACTCAGTTGGACCACACCACAGGTAGCAGCGGTGCTAAGGACACCCATCATTGAAAACTTCTTAAGGCCCACCGTATTGTTTATTTTCCATCCAAGCTGTTGATATGGTCATATAAACCTGGATAAAGTGAAAAAACAAATATCATCTTAATCCAAAACTTCAGTGGTCCCTAACAAATTTTCAACAATAGGAATTTAATCCCAACTGTGTGGTCCGCTTGAACCTTAGATATCCCATATTTTTGGGCTCATAATCTAAAACATTCTGTTAAAATGGATGGACAGTGTGGATGAAATCTATAAATCACGGTGGCCCCTCGGAGCCCAGCCTATCCCAAGCTCGAAAGAGGTGGGGTAGTACCCAATCCGCATCCAGTGTTGCTGGTTGAGTTTTGGATTTGCCTGACCACAAATTTCTTACACCTAGCACATGATGCCTGTACAATAAAAAAACAACGGCTCACCTTGACTTATGTGTATATATTAATTCATTCCATCCATCAGTTCGACTAGCTTATATTAGGATAAGCACACAAAATTCATGCGGATTTAAAGCTCAAGGAAACGACACCATAGAAAACAATAAGATTGAAAACACTTACCATGGCCCACCTACATTTTGAATCAGAATAACAATTTGGGTTCCCAAATTTTGATAGGACTTGCCTTGTGAACGGATTGGATGTCATATAAAAATCATGGTGGACTCTAGTTTCAATGGTGCCCGTCTACATCCAAGTGTTTCTTGTGGTACAGTCTACTTGAGTTTTGGACATTTCTTTTTTCTTTTTAAGTACTATCATTAGTTGGCAAAATTACTATACATGTCATGGAGTTTTTAATGGTACCACGGAGTGTACGGGGTGAATATCACAAAGTTCTTACAATGACTTAATAAAGTGTATAGAGTGGATGTCACGGAGTTATTATAAGGTTCCCTATAGTATTTCTGTCGCATTAAGTTGATGGTATTGGAGAGAAAGAGACGAGGATGGGACATGAGAGAGCGACGGAGGAGAGAGGGAAGGGACATTGGCATTGGAGATGGAGAAGGACCAAGGAACAAAGACAAAAGAGAGCAGCTTGGTAGGGCTAGGATTTTTCACTGCAAATTGCTGAAGATGATGGATGGGAAAGGACCTCTTACACGATGGCTGTTGGTGGGTTAGGTAGCACTCCCTGCACCTCATGGGCCCCACCCTAGATTCCTCTCTCTCTCTCTCTCTAAACCACCTTCTCTAAAAAATAAATAAAATCATTATAATATGGCAGAATTCTAGGATCCTCGACCGATGGATGTGAACAGCATACTCAGGTTTCTATTTTCTACATGTGAGCCATGGTTTACTGATCCAGATCACTTGTTGTTTGATTACCCACATAAGCCCAACTGGCTCTAGGTGCATCAAGCACTAAGAGGTATGTGGGTGTAAGTTTCATGAGATCCACCCCATCCATCAGGCATACTGCCTAATATTCACATTAGAACTCAAAAATCATAACCATTCAGAACTCGTCTGCACTCTAAAATCAACCATTAGTTTTGCGTAGGGTCCACCCTGTTGTTTATATTCCATCTGATACATTCATTTAATTTTCTTCTTTAAAATGAAAGAATAACAAAAAATTACGGTATTCCAAATTTTAATTTGGTCATGCCACATGAATCTACAAGGTATTTAAGTATATTTTTTGTTATACTTAAACATATCATTTGAGTACTATTTAAGTATCATGGCCTCTTATTTTCTTCACTTCTCACTAAGGGCATGTTTGGATTCGTTGAGGTATAAATTGAGGAAACATCATTTCCGTGAAAATTTCATCCTTTAATATCATAAATTTCTTAAAAATGTTATTTTTATTTATTATCTTGTTGATGTAGAAATCTGGTTTATCCTTCTTGAACTCCAAAGTTGGTTCCCGAGGCTGAATTTGGTATCCAAAGCTATCCTCGAAAGTTAGTAATAGTGGTCGAGCCTGATATCCGAGGTGGGGGTGATTTTTTGGCCCCAAGCAATCCATTTTCATCGGGTCTGCTCATCTAATCAAACCATTTTTACCTATAATATATTTCCTGTTTCATTAAAACCTTTTTTTTTTTTTTTTTTTTTTAATTTCCTTACTCAAACTTAATAAATATTATTATTAAAAAATTGAAGAAAATGAGAGAAAATGATTGGTTACTTTATAATCTACGGCCGGCCATCCTCTTTCTAATCTAAGAGGGGGATGTTTGCAATTGCCTAACAAAAGTGATTCTTATAGAATAATAAGCAATCCACGTGGGCCCTAGCAAATAGATCTATCAAACTGTTGATTAGATCTATTTTCTCATAAACGGCCTTGACCATCCATGCTAAAGACCATTGATCAAATGGTCAATATTTATCGGATCATTGTGTAGTTTCCACGGTTACCCATGAAATCTGTGTTAGACCTAATGAACAGTCTGGATTAATCGACTGAACTGTCTAAATGTCGCACTGGAACTAAGAACACTATTCTTATACTGCTCTGAGAGCACTGGACAATGTCTCTTAATGAGAAATTTACCACTGTAGACCCCCACCTTTTATCCAGTGGTTTTTATGAAGCAAGAGAAACTTAACATACCAACTTAGACTTCAATGCACCGCCAGGCATTTTTCGAATGAAAATACCCCTCCTCTTCCAACCCGTTGCTTTCACTGTTTCACTTTCACCTCCTTTCCTTTCCTCACTCCTCTTCCACTAAGAAAGACAAAAAAACCCATTTTCTGTGGGCCCCTCCCTTATCAGCATTGCATTGCATCCTCTTCATACATCAGTATTTTGTCATCTTCTCAAATGGCTAGTCCAGTGAAGAAAGCATGCACCACAAGTATATTTTAATATATTGCTTGTTGGATGAACATGATTGTGGGGCGTAGCAAGCAAATCGGATTGCGTACTGAGTTACTCAGTACGCTCCTATCATACTGAGTAAACTTAGTTGGGCCCACCTAGAATGTATGTAGTATGTCCACGGGAAACAGTGGGGATAATGATTTCCACCTAATTGAAGGGGTTGAGCCCCAAATGTATGTAGTGCATCCGTTTTTCCATCTAAACTCAGTTCAGCCGACCTTGAATGTATGTTGTGCATCTGTTTTTCCATCTAATTTAAGGGGTTGAGCCCCAAATTGAAGCATATGAAAAGATCAAGTGGATCATACCACGGGAAATAGTGGGGATAATGATTTCCACCGTCCAAATTATACTAGGCCAAACAGTGATGTTTGTTTGTTATCAAATTTGTTCATAAGATCATACAGACATGGATTAATAGAAAACACAATTATAAGCTTAATCTAAAACTTCTGTGGCCCTTAAGAAATTTTCAACAGTAGAAGTTCAATGCAAAATTTTCATGTGGTGTGGATAATTTGAACATTGGATATGTTTAAATTTTTTGTCTCAAGCCATGAAATTATCTGTTAAGTTTACCCCGATTAATTATCAGTTTGCCCCGCTCAATTATCAGATTGCCCCGCTCAATATCATGTTTGCTCCGCTCAATATCATGTTTGCCCTGCTGAAATTCAAGTTTACCCCGCTCAATTTCATGTTTGCCCCGCTCAATTTCTAGTTTGCCCTGCTCAATTTCCAGTTTGCCTCACTGATTTTCTAGTTTCCCCCACTCAATTTTCAGTTTGCCCTGCTCAATTTTATGTTTGCCCCACTGATTTTCTAGTTTGCCCCGCTGAAATTTATGTTTGACCCGCTTAATTTCTAGTTTGCCTCGCTCAAGCATGCAAACAAGTTTCGATTTAATTCGGGGCTGGGCTGATTTACCTTTCCATGACTGGAATTCGATTAGTAGAGAAGGATAAGATCTTTATACCAGATGACCTACAACTGAGGCAAATGGCTAATCAAAACTATATTGGGTTATCTTGCTGGTCCTCAAATCATTATGCTAGTAAAAGAGAGGCACAAGGCTGCACAAGCTCTTATTGATCTTGTAGTTTTCAAGACACGAGAATGGCTGAATTTCTGATATTATCGACTATGGTTCGATAAGATGAATGGGAAAATTGTCCAATAACAAAACTCGAAAAATCGATGAATTTTCGATATTATCAACTCATGAATTTCCATTTAGCTTCCAACAGTGCACCCTGTTTGTCTTGGATATGCAATTTATCTTTTCCTTCTAATGTGAGATTTTGTTATGTAGATGTAGGAAGGAAAATGGATATAAAAAAATGTGGTTATGTTTTAGAGTTCTTCATACAGTCTCTTCCTTTATATGATGATACAAGATGTTCTACTCTTGCAGATAAATCTTTCATAAATATATCAGTTCTTAGTTTTATGACTATACTTTATAATTTCCCAAATCAAAATTTAGCAGGAATTCATAAATTGGCCAGTTTATGAATTTATCGAAATTATGTTCTCATTTCCTTTGTCTGAAACAGGCCCTAACATCCAAACAGTCGTAATGTCGAAGGTGGCTGAGTAAGTCGGGTGATCATGGTCCTTGGGTTAGGTTAGGGTTGGAAAAATCCAACCCAAATTGAGGACGAAAATACCCATTTGTTTTCATTGCGTTGCTTTCACTACCCTTTCCACTGCTGCTTCTGTTTCCCTCACCCCTTTCTACTGCTACTTTCACTGCCCTTTCCACTGCTGCTTTCGTTTCTCTCACCCCTTTCCACTGCTACTTTCACTGTCGTTTCTTTCACTCCCTTTCCTCACTCCGTTTCCAGTAAGAAAGACAAAAAAAACCCATTCTCTAGGGCCCCCTTCCTTAACAGCATTAGATTGCATCCTCCCTGTACATCAGCATTTTGTCTTCTTCTGAAAATGGTCGGTCCAGTGAAAAAAGCACGCACCACAGGTATATTTTAAACTCAGTTGGGCCTACATTGAATGTATATAGTATATCCACGCTGTCCATCCATTTTTTCATTAAGGGGTTGAGCCCCAAATTGAAGCATATCAAAAGATCAAGTGGATCATACCACGGGAAACAGTGGGGATAATGATTTCCACCGTTGAAACCATAGTAGGCCCAATAGTGATGTTTGTTTGTTATCAAACCTGTTCATAAGATCATACAGATATGGATTAATAGAAAACACAATTATAAGCTTAATCCAAAACTTCTGTGGCCCCCAAGAAATAATCAATAGTAGAAGTTCAATGATCCACATAGATTAATAGAAAACACAATTATAAGTTTGCCCCGCTCAATTTCATGTTTGCCTTGCTGATTTTCTAGGTTGTCCCGCTCAATTTCATGTTTGCCCCACTGAATTTCTAGTTTGCCCCGCTGAAATTCATGTTTGCCCTACTCAAATTCTAGTTTGCCCTACTCAATTTCATGATTTGCACTGCTTAATTTCATGTTCCCCCGTTGAATTTCTAGTTTGCCCCGCTCAATTTCATGTTTCCCCCGCTCAATTTCTAGTTTACCCTGCTCAATTTCATGATTTGCCCTGCTCAATTTCATGTTTCCCCCGCTGAATTTCTAGTTTGCCCCGCTTAATTTCATATTTCCCCCGCTGATTTTCTAATTTACCCCGCTGAATTTCTAGTTTACAGTTATTGTATGAGGTCTATCCAATTTTAGATGCAGAGGGACATAATAGATCGATATGAACATCATGAGCTGTCCCGTAATAAAACCAGTTGTTGCTGATACCTCCTTCTCGGTTCCTTCTTCCATAACCCGAGCTCGGAGAAGGAAGAGATAAGAGGGCCCTATGGAGAATGTGGTCAGAAATCCATAATAGAGTCAGACCACAACGATCGAATTTGTAACAATCCGACCAGTGCATTATGATATTGTCCGCTCTGGGCACGCACAGGTGCCCGCACGGTTTTGTTATCAGAGTTCTCCCCTAAAAGGCCTCATACGAATTAAGGTACAATATTGTCCGCTTTGGGTCCCGATCAACTGGTAGCTTGCCCATACCTAGGGCTGTACACGAGTCAAGCTAGCTCGAAAAGCTCGCTCGACTCGGCTTGACTCAGCTCGGATTGACTCGGCTTGAAAGGCTAACTCAAGGCGAGTCAAGCTTGTTTACTAAAGCTCGAGTTGAGTTCAAGCCAAGTTCGACCATGGTGTATTTCAACTCGACTCGAGTCGATGCTCGAGCTCAAGCTCGACTCAGCTCGAGTAATATATTTTAATAATATATAATATATATTATATTAATATTAAATATTATATATATATATATATTTAGTTTAAAAAAGAAGAAGTTAAAACTTAAAAGTTTTTACAAAAAAAACCCTGCCCGACCTTACCCATCCCCATTCCCTCTTTTTCTTTCCCTTACCCTACCGAGGTAAACTCGACTCGAACCACTAGCTCAACTCGAACTCGACTCGAAAGCTTTGGCAAACAAGCCAAGCTTCAATGTTGAGCTCGAGGGCGAACTCGAGTATAGCATGGACGAGTCAAGCCAAGCTTGGCCCACCTCGACTCAACTCGACTCGATGTACAGCCCTACCCAAACCCGGTGCTCCGGTGGTCCCGCCCACATCAGCCCAGCCAACCCTCACAGATTTGTTCCTGCTCGGTGGAAGCTCAGGGCCAATCACCCACAGGAAGCCTCATACTATGAAGGTGCTAACTCCATATATAACCACCACAACTTCGGATAGTGCTTCCGATGTGAGACAACGTTCCGTCCTCACTGTATACACAGTAGTCTGCCAGGACAGTAGCCTGTCAACCATTGGTACCTCGCCCAGGCCCTTAGGCCCTTAGGCCCCGCCCACATCCATGTCCGCCCACATGTGCAACAGTGACTGGGCGTCACAGAATTTTTATCTTCATGCATAAGGATAATAGATTACCTAGTAGAAAAGATTTCAAAATCATCACAAACCTCCCTTTTTCTATTGCAATATCTCGATTATTATATCATCACAAACCTCCCTTTCAATTATGTCTGATTTTGTACACTATGTTTATCTTGTGAATTTTATGTTTGACATATTTTTCAATTCATCTTTGCAGGTGACAAATAATGTCGTAATGTCGAAGGTGTCTGAGTAAGTCGGGTGATCATAGTCCTTAGGTTGGGTTAGGGTTAGAAAAATCCAACCCAATTTGAAATCGAGTTTCATTTAGGTTGAGAAAATTCTGGTCAAGCAAGGTTGGATTTCATGTTTGCCTCACTCAATTTGTAGTTTGCCCCGCTGAATTTCATGTTTGCCTTGCTCAATTTCATGTTTGCCCCGCTGAATTTTTAGTTTACCCCGCTTAATTTCATGTTTGCCCCGCTTAATTTTTAGTTTGCCGCTCAATTTCATCGTTAGCAATACTTTGTTTTTTAAAATTTTAATCGAAGGTGGGAGCATTAATAATTCAATAACAAAACATGAAAATGAATTCCATCAGTTGAAGCATATACAAATATCCGCAACCCCTTCTTAAGAGCTTCAATTACCATCAATGAAGATCGACCAGATTCAGCACAAGTATGTAGATATAAGAGAACTCAAGCTTCATGTGGCAGAGATCGAATCAGGTCCCAACTTAATTCCAAACTCCTATTTATCTCTCCAATTTTTGCTTTTCTAGTTAGTGTTTGGATTTGGAATTGCCTCCAAATCGAATTTTGTTTGAATATCATAGTTTGTGTGGACTTTAATTTTTGAAGTTCTTGAAGCCTCCGGGCAGCGAGGAAAATCACACCCAAATGGGTTGGTTATCAGTTTTTCACTTCTCTACTCCTGAGATGACAGTTTTTGTCCATTTCAAGTATTGCTTGAAATGATAACTAGCGTGGATTTCATGTTTGCCCAGCTGAATTTCATGTTTGCCCTGTTGAATTTCATGTTTGCCCTGCTTAATTTCTAGTTTGCCCTGCTAAATTTCATGTTTGCTCCACTAAATTTCCAATTTCCCCCACTCAATTTCATGTTTGCCCCGCTCAATTTCTAGTTTGCCCCACTGAATTTTATGTTTGCCCTGCTCAATTTCCAGTTTGCCCCGCTCAATTTCATGTTTGCCCCGCTCAATTTTCAATTTCCCCCGCTCAATTTCATATTTGTCCTGCTCAATTTCTAATTTGCCCCGCTGAATTTCATATTTGCCCTGCTCAATTTTCAGTTTGCCCACTCAATTTCTAGTTTGCCCCACTCAATTTCAGTTTCCCACGTTGAGGCTCATTATTTCAAATTTTGGATTGTTAGACCATGGACCCCACATGAACACAAGTCTTAACTCTTCAACAAATGTTTGATAGCCAGGAACCATAATTCCTGTACAAACTAAGAGCTAACATGCTTGAATCCCTTGCATTTTAGGTATAAGACTCAAGCAACAAGATCAAGCGACAGCATGTGTCTGAATTTCAATAGGGTCACTTCACTCTTTAAATCAGCACAAGGCCCAATCCAACAATCGTGAGGTTCAGGCCACTACTAGTGAATCACGAAACTAATTGTGGTTGAAATGTCACCAAGATGAGTACACTACAAACATGTAAGAGATAGGACCTAACTTGTCCATTGAAAATAAGTAGCTTTGACAAAGATATGCACCCTACTTGACATAATAATTAATGGTAAGGAACCATTTTCTTTTAACATGAATTTAGACCATGATACATGCTCATCATCAAAATTAATCAAAGAAAATCAACTTGAAAATTACAATGTTGGCCAAGTCATTACAAAACCTGGCCTACTTATGTATGTCATTTACATCTTATTCCAAATTGTCGTTGAAATAATAAATCTTCCAGGAAGCTTCAAATGCAGTCTCGGGCTAAGTTTTCCTAAAATCATGCATACTGTCTTGTTTTGACTGCAGCATCAAATGACATGAACCCTAAAATAAAGCAAATCAAAAAAATTTGTGGGTTACAAAGGTTTTGAATCAAGCTATTATTTGTGTTGTCTTTTCATCCAGGTCTCTCTTACCTTACCAACGGGATGGATTGCAAATAAAAATTCCAGTGGCCCACAAGATGTTTTTAATAGTGGGTATTCAATCACCACCGTTTCCTGTGGTGTGGTCCACCTAAGGTTTGGATCTACTTCATTTTTTGAAGCATGCCTTAAAATGAGCCATCTAGCCATAGGTTTACTTTGACAAGCAAGGGTATTTTCGTCCTCCATTTGGGTGTACGTACAAGCCAGGTCTAAGTTCATATATTAAGTTTGGTTTGCTTCCTAAAACCACTCGATAAAAGGTGGGGTCCACAGTCGTTAATTTCTCTCTTTATAACGGCGAGGAGTTATTTGATACTCGGTTATGGTGTGATGGTTGGTACGCAGGCGCTGACAAATTGTCCACTTGGTATACTTCCACTTAAGTTGAACCATCCAATTATATGACATAATATAGGCATTGCATTCAGATAAACTGAATATATGGACTTCTATTCGTTGATTGCAGACCGTGCAATTCAACTGTCCATTAAATGTTTGCTAATCATCAGTATAGTAAAATAAAACAATCAACTAAATGCTGCTTTATGATCCATCTAAACTGAGACAGAGAATTTGGACAGCTTAATTTGAGTTCCATGCATGCCACGTGTACGATTTCTCAGTACGGTGCATGAACCATCACACTTTATAAGAGCATTAAAGTTTCTCGGTAACTAATTACTCTTTGTTGGGCGCGGATTGGGTGAGTCCGGGTAACAGCCTAGTGGGTGAGTCCCTGACGGTGGAACCCACCTTGATGTATTTCCTGCATATCCAAGCTGTCCATCCTCTTTTCCAGCACATTTAGGCCATGTACTAAAAAATAAAATATATATCCA
Organism: Magnolia changhungtana; assembly: GCA_030180095.1. Taxonomy (NCBI): domain Eukaryota; kingdom Viridiplantae; phylum Streptophyta; class Magnoliopsida; order Magnoliales; family Magnoliaceae; genus Magnolia; species Magnolia changhungtana. The sequence continues at coordinate 3,069,951 of JASAUF010000162.1, forward strand.
AATCTCAGGTGGACCACACCACATGAAAAAGTGGTGATTGACCATTAAAAACTTCTTGTAGGCCACAAGAGATTTGGATCAAGATGATATTTCTGTTTTCCCTTCATCCAGGTCCCTGTGACCTTATAAACAAGTTGGATGCCAAATAAACATTAATAAGAGCCCTATGAATTTTTTAACGGTGAGTGTTTAATTATTACTATTTACAGCGTTATGGTTCACCTGATATTTGTCTCTACTTAAATTTTGGGCTACTCTCCTAAAATGAGCTGTAAAAACGTATGAACTGCGTGGATATCCAACATATAAATCAAAGTGGGCCCCATGTGAGGATCTTATTCACTGTTACTCCGGACTCACCTAAATAATCCGCGCCGCCCTTATGTTTTTTCTTCAACAACGTACCGGCCTATTTCGTACCCACCGCAGCAAAGTTGACGGTCAGAAGTTTTTGCTCTGCCGCGGCTTAGCATCAAACCTTTCTGGCCGCCCACTGAGTCCCGCATATTGAGTGGTCCAATGATCTGAACCGACCATGTTTTGGGCTCTATGCTATATAGGCTACCTGAAGAAAAATAAGCTTAACGGATGATTGGTACCATCACTATCTAGGGATGAAATTAGACCATTGAACCAAAAAATTATCAATGGCTGGCATTTAACTTTAAAAATCAAAGGTTAGGATCATGACTTGAGCATGTTGATGGGCAAATAGCATATTTTTGCAAGTAACTAAAATATGAATGGTTCAAATAATAGGACAACCTAGACATGTGCACCCAAGTGGCTGGCGACATACGCCGGATCCTGAGCCTTGAAAGAGGCAAAAAAGAACCCGAAATAAGGAGAGAGACAGTGTACATTTTGCCCCCATCCCGACTACGGTCCAACCAGGAAACGGATTGGTTAGTGACCCTGCCATACCCAATGGCTAGTGGTCGGTGCGTTGTGGGCCCACCATGATGTATGTATTTCATCCCTGCCGTCCACCTATTCTTCCATATAATTTTATGGTATGAGCACAAAAATGAGGTTGATCCAAATCTCAAGTGGACCGCACAGTGTTGATTAAACGGCCACCATTAATAAGTACTCCTTGTGGGCTACAAAAGTTTTGGATCAAGCTCATATGTTTTTTTACCTTCCTTCATCCAAGCCCGTAATGACCTAATCAACATGTTGAATGTCAAATAATAGTTATTTTTAGGCCCTAGGAAGTTTTTAATGGTGGACATTCAATCACCACTGTTTTCCATGGTGTGGTCCACCTGAGATTTAGATATACCTCATTTTTATTAAATCCTAAGATTATCTTTCAGTGGATAAAACACATACATCATGGTGGGTTCGCCTAGCACCAACCGCTAGCCACCTGGCTGGTGGCGGAGTCACTATCCGAACCGCGTCCATTAGTGAGCAGGGACGTGGACTGTTTGCTGAGGCCCTCACCACCATTTACGCGGTGTGACGAATTTGTGGGGCCCACTGTAATATATGTATTTTATCTAGGCTGTCCATCTATTTTTTCAGCTCATTTTAAAGCTTGAGCTCATAATTGAAGCATACCCAAAGCTCAAGTGGATCAGACCAAAGGAAACAGTGGAAATAATGACGTCCACCTGAAACCTCCTTAGCGCATACAGTGATGTATATTTGTCATCCAACCTGCTCATAGGGTCAAACAGACATGGATGAAGGAAAAACATAAATATCAGCTTCATCAAAAACTTCTATATATGGCCCCCCTAAAAAGAAATTCAATGATAGGTGATCAATAATCATGTTTCCCGTGTGGTCCACTTGATCTTTGGATATAATTCAATTTTGGGATCAAGCACTAAAATGAGCTTGAAAGATGGATGAACGGCATGGATAAAACATGCACATCACGGTAGAGAGTGGTGAGTGCCTTACCACACAATCCACGTCCCATGAATTACACCCATTCGGGCCCACAATACATATAAACCGTAGTTACAAAAGAGTTAATGCTAAACGCAAGATACTTACGCTTATTGAATGATTCTTACCATCAATACCTGTTGATGAATTTTAAAACTACATTCTACCTCAAAAATCAAAGGTCGAGGTCATATATGAAGACACCCAAGATTCATAGCTCCAGTGGTAGACTGAGTGAAAGATAACTTGTTTTAATATTGAGGTCTTGGTATCGATTCCCTGAGAGGGGTCGCTAACAGTGAAGTGTAAACTGACAGTGGGTGTACTAACAAGCTGACAAAAAATAGAAAAAATCATCTATAAAGCCCTATCATGGGAGTGTAGCATGATTATTGAAGTATCAAATCATTGGGCCTAATGGGATTCCGACTATTCTCGAAGAATGTGCTGTTTTTTTGCTATTTATGCTGTAAAAATGTATATGTGGGAACGGACGGTCCACAACTATTTTATCCAATAAAAAATATATTTTTTAACTTTCTCCCAAAAAGTTAATCCACGGACATTTTTCCATATGTACAATACTAGGGTTTTTTGTCACATCCATGTTTAGATGTCATCATGTTCAAACAAGCCCTCACTTCTCACTTAATACCGACAAACAAAGCCTGGAATTTTAAGGGAGTTTTAATGCACGGCCAGCTTATGATACTTGATAGTAGGCACAAAAAAATTATATAGCTGACATGTATTTGCTCAAACCAGGCCTTGATATGTGGATACTTATTTCTTTAAATAAGACCCATTGGATTTTTTTTGTTTTTTTGTTTTTTCTTTTTTATTGTCCAATCAATATTAACCAATCCAATGGCAAATCATCAAGCAATTTTAATTTTGGTTCATAGTGCATATTATCTGGGCCCATAATTTGGACAGTTTAATTTGAAATACTTAGATGTGACACATTTATTTTTAAAATTACTTTTAAGTGCCTGAGTATTGTCCATCACACTCTACCTTGAGTATTAAAGCTTTCCTGAGAATTTTAATTCATGACACATCCACTGTTGGCATGAAGTCATAATAATCTATACAATAACTGCTTTACTTGGAGGGGTAAAACCACTTAAGCTATGCAGTGCCATCATGTTATATATGAAAAATTCAACCCATCTATCAAGAGACAACCTTATTGGAACTGCACATATAAAATATTAATCCAATAAAAATCACAAAAACTCTGCTGGGCGACACCAATGATAAAAAAGTTAAATTACTCCTAGAATCTATAAAGTTTGCATGGTGTTGCGTACTTGAATTTTGGATTATCTTGATTTTGTACCTTTGTTGCCAGTTTAGTTAACCATTTACTATACTAAATGTTGTAATATGATAATAATTACTATAGTAAATGCTGGAATATGATCCACACTGACTATTTATTTTATTAAGTAGCTCATTTTAGTGCATGAATCTAAACATGAGCTAGATTAACGCTTCAGTTGTACCCATCTTAGAAAACAGGAGAGATAATAACATCCGGAGTTAAAAGTTGAAATTTGTGTAGAACCGACGGTGAAGTATACTAGTTATCCAATCTATAAATAAGATTAGAAAGTTATTTATGAACTAAAAATACAAATATTAACTTGATCAAGAACTTTCGTTGCCTCAAAAAGTTTGCTACAAGTGTTCAATTCCCATTGTAATCTGTTGTGTGGTTCACTTGTGCTTCAGATTTGCCTCTTATGGAATCATTATGTAGAATGATCTGATAAAACGAATGGACGGTGTGGATGAGAAGCATACGTTAGAGTGGTCCCCACAGAGATTGGTTTTTGTAAGCGCTGCTTAAAACACGGGGATGACTCAAGCACAATACATGTACCGGTGAGACCAATCCATAGAGTTCAAAATGTGAGTTCCATTGCGAAAGTAGCAGATTCACGCGGTGATGATACAACCATAACCTTTTAACCGTCCATTTCATGTCCAGAAGATGTTGAGGTAGTATCGTCCAACAACCCAATTCTCAAGACAGCGTGATCTGCAATGCAGCCCATGACGAGGGATCTGCACTGACTCACATGCACCATGTCAGATATTTAAATAATATTAATAAAAAAATGTACAATCCTCCGAGCTCTCTCTCTCAATGTATGGAGGGAAAACAACAGTGAGGTGAGTGAATTTTCCTCTCCTCATGAGTACAAAAGCGTGGTATAAGCTGTCGTTTACCTCCCTTTCTTTATTCCCTTTCAATTGGATCCTTGTATTTATTTTCTTCTTCATTTTTTTTTTTCACAGGATATATTCTCTCTCTCTCTCTCTCTCTCTCTCTCTCTCTCTCTCTCTCTCTCTCTCCATATGTATCTTCATCCCTCCTATCTTTTGCATCTCTTCCTCCTTCTTGCATGTCGTTTGATCCCCACATCTTGTTAGATAGGCCCACATAGACCTATGCTATGACTTGCAACGGGATGACATTTTTCTCTTCTAATTTCATGTTGCAAAGTCCTCATGAAGAAGAAGATCACCCTCCTTCATCTATCAATCCAGTCCTTCCATCATGCACACCTCAAAACTTTCATGGTCATCTCTCTCTCTCTCTCTCTCTCTCTCTCTCTCTCTCTCTCTCCAAGCCATTAAATATGATGTTTCCATCATTAGGTTTTTTTTGTTTGTTTGTTTACTCTTGTGCTTTGTGGTGCAGGTGTGGCATCATTGCTAGGGAGGAGATCCATGTCGTTTTCAGGTATTGAAAGGTGTGAAGAGATGAACGGAGAGGATGACTTATCTGATGATGGATCCCAGGTAGGTGAGAAGAAGAGGAGGCTGAACATGGAGCAGGTGAAGACATTGGAGAAGAACTTCGAGATTGGGAATAAGCTAGAGCCTGAGAGGAAAATGCAGCTGGCTAGAGCTCTTGGCTTGCAGCCTAGGCAAATTGCTATATGGTTCCAGAACAGGAGGGCTAGGTGGAAAACCAAGCAGTTGGAGAAGGACTATGATCTTTTGAAAAGGCAATTTGAAGCTGTTAAAGCAGATAATGATATCCTACAGGCCCAAAACAAGAAACTCCATGAAGAGGTATGTTTTGAGGTTTTTGCATTAGATTAGTGTTGAACTCTTGAAATGGTTGCGGGGTTTCTCTTAGAATTGTACTTTTTCCATTGAAATGATTAGATTGTGATTGGATTATTTACTAGATCATGGATTTTAACTACGGAAGGATTTGTTTTTCTTATTTTCTAGTACTTTTTAAAAAAAATTTCCTTTCTTTTTAGTGAAGTGGTAGATCATGGCTCAGAAGAATATTAGATTCTTTTCTGCTGGGTTTTCTTTGTTTAATTTCCGTTTTATGAATGTTTGCCTTTATTTAATGTTTGAATGGGAAGATTTTGCAAAATGATATTTTTGAGGGTGTGTTTGGTTGCACCATATTTCATGAAATATCATCTACACCAAATTAGACTGATTAATCAAGAAATATCATGATATTTGGTGCAACCAAATGCTCCCTTTTTGTTCTAGAGAAAAGAAATTTGTAATTTCATTGTACATCTGTTGATTCAGTGACAGTTTTCTTGATTCATCTTGCAAATTGATTGAAATCATGCATGGGTTTTATTGGGTTTTCTCTTATTAGTTAATTTTCTACTGACTGCTTGATCCAATCATTCAGATCTTAGGATGGAACTATAATTTGACTGTGATTATTTTTTATGTAATTACAGTGTTCTTTATTTGATTGGAATCATTGATGGGTTTTATTCTAGAGATTCAATTCTTTTTCAATTGGTGGTTCCAATGGTTCAGATCTTAGCACTGTAATCTGATTGTGATTTGGTTTATTGGATTCAAACCATTAGTGGGTTTTATTTCTAGTAATTCAATTCTCTTTTGATTGGTTGATCAAATGGTGCAGATCTTGGCATTGAAAGGTAGAGAGACACCAGAGTCCATCAATCTCAATAAAGAAACTGAAGGATCCTGCAGCAACAGAAGCGAGAACAGCTCTGATATAAATTTGGATATCTCAAGAACATCAGCCATTGATAGCCCTCTATCATCCCATCCAAGCAGGCCCTTTTTCCCATCAATCAGGCCACCAAATGCTGCCCACTTTCTCCACAATTCATCAAGACCCGACCTCCAATGCCCGAAAATCGAGCACATCCCAGCCCAGGATGACAGTTTCTGTAACATGTTCATTGGAGCCGACGATCACTCCGGCTTCTGGCCGTGGTCAGAACACAACCATTTCCATTGAATATGTCAATCCTCTCCTCTGATCGTTACAACCGTCTCTACCCAGTTCATGATTCGCTTTGTCCCAATGAAAATCGAGAGAGAAACGGCCTACATTTGTCTATCCATTTTCATCAGCTCGATTTCACATCATGGGTTGGTGTATAGAAGCATATACAGTTACGGCTGCGTTTGGATGCCAAATTCAATTGAATTGCAATCATTTTTTGAATAAAATGAAGATGGGTCATGCTCCAAATTGCAAATTGGACTACTTTCGAGTTGTAGTACTCAAAAGGAAATGAATTGCAATTCCAGGGAGGCTTGCTCGTCATAGAATACTAGAGAATGTCATTGCAATTTGGTCATTTCAAAATTCTCCCAAATTGAATTTAGTGTGCAGCCAAACGCAGCCTAAATTTCAGCTGGGCTGAAGAGATGTTAAGGAATAAAAAGAGGCGTGGAATTATACCATCTTTCCCATGTTTGAGAGATGCTCTTCTGTTCGATTATTATATGGATTTAGTTATATATATTACCTTTGCTAAGCTTGCTTTTGCTCTAGCATATGGCCCATTAAATAAAAAGATCCTCACCTTACATTTTTTGTGTGAATGGATGTCTGTTTCTATTTGAAACAACGGCTACTTGCACCTGCCTTCTCTCAGTAATTTGACAATTAATTATACCTGCTTCCCCTATGTTTTGGATTATTACAGACTCCTCCCATCAAATCACCTGTTTTATCCCCATCTGATACCCATACTAATTGTAGACATGTGGGCCCACCGTAGTGCATGCATGTCATCCGTCCATTCAGCATGGTCACTTCATGATGGGACACCCAAAAATCACATTGATTCAACCATCAGGTGGCCCACCACATGAATCTAGAGGTTTTGGGTGGGGATACATTGTTTTTTTTTTTTTTCATGGTGGAGCTACTTTTGTGGACGGTTGGGATGCCATTTATAGATAAAAGGTGGGCCCCACCACAGGCAAAATGAACTCCTCAGGTGAGGGCGTTTTTGTCATTTGATACGGATTTGCACATGCAATTAACACTAAAGGAGCCATAAGAATCCCGGAGAGCTTTTAAATACGTGCCATTTGGAAACATATATAGCTTTCTAGAGCCCAACAGCCTGTACGAGGTGGGAGGTGGGTTGCTGGTGACCCGTGACCAGACTCTGTAGGGCCCACTGTGATTATGTGATTTATCTAAGCCATCGATTTGTTCCACCAACTCATTTTAGGGCATGATCCTAAAAATGAGACAGATCCAAAGCTCAAGTGGACCACACCACAAAGAGCAATGGGATAATGATGCCTACCGTTGAAACCTTCCCAGGACCTACCATAATGTTTATCTGTTCATAAGGTAACACAGACCTGGATCAAAGAAAAATACAAATATCAGCTTGATCCAAAACTTCCGTAGCCTCCAAGAAATTTTCAACGGCAGCCATTCAATCCCAACAGTTTCCAGTGATGTGGTCCACTTAATCTTTGTATCTACCTCAGTTTTGGGCTTATGCCCTAAAATGAGCTAATAAAATAGATGGACAGCACATATATCACATGGGCCCCACACAATCAGACACTCACCAGCAATCCCCCTTCTATATAAGGTATGCCATCTACATGCCACACATGTGCCAGCGTGGCAGACAGGTGCAATATCTAAGTCATCCATTAGGTGGGTCTACGTGTATAAATATTCTTAACTCAAAAGTAAAGCTGGTCCACTCAAAGGTGGGCTATGACATCAAAAACAGGTGGACGTGCTAGAAAACCTCTGCCCAAGCTTTTACCAGTGCTACATTTTTTTCATTAACCGTGCCCATATGACTAGCAGACCAACCTTATTTTTGGGCCAGAAGCATCTATATGGTGGTAACCGTACGTCTGATGGACACATTAGATCATGTGGGCACATGTGTGGTGTATGCATCATCTGCCATACACGTGGATTTGGGCTTAGTAAGCTTTGGAAACTAACTACAAATAAAAGAAGAATTTTCAAATTCATGAAATAATATATATACCCTACCTTGATGAATCCCCAACGTTCAAAAGGTGTGGATGATCCTAGCCTCCAATCGAGTGCTCTCAAATGGACGGCTGCGAACATGCCCATGGACAGATGATTTGAGTTCTCAGGTCCATGGTGTCAATCAAGATTCGGCTTTCCTATCTAAAGCAATATCCGTCCATTTCTATTGTGTCTCGATCTGGCTCTTGAGATCATCCTACTAAAGTAGACTGTGGGCTAACCGTCGTCCATTTTGTGGCCCACATACCAAATGCATCTCATCCCAAGGTGATTTTTTGCAGCCCAAGGGTGGTGATTTTGGATTCCCTTGTGGGATCCATTCAGGATGTTTGAAGTGAGATTTTTCTTTAGAGAGAAAGGATGCTTGGATATGGATGTCGGCAAAGACAAGGACCGGCATAGATGGCTCAAGCAATTTTAATCAATCAAACTAAAGGACCAGAACATATTTTCGTCCTTTCAAATCATCCTTTGAGAATGTGACGGTTCTTCTTCATGTGTCCAATCTTTCTACTTCAGAAACACTTTCCCTTGAATTCATATGTAGTTTATATGGGCTGGTATGACATGTGCATAGATGAGTGTGACACTCATTGGTATTTAACTTTTCTTATATGTATTAAATCAGGAGAGACTATACATTGTGAAAACTATAACTTTTTTATTTTATTGAAATTAACTAGAATATGTAGGAGAGATAATTGATTTTTAGAGATTTGGATAGATTTCAACCGATGCACCTCTTGAAAAATACAACAACAAAAAATCCTAATTTAAGGTGGCATTTGATAAATTTAAAAATAAGATCCGAAAATTAAGTATCGAAAACTTGAAATGTCGAAGTATAATTTTAAAATAATTTAGTAAAAAGCAAAATAAGATTTAATGAACCATCACTTTTGGCATTCAACCCTCAGCATTAAGTGAAAGGAGGAGTAAAAAAGAACAAATATTTTCAATAAAAATTAATTTAAGCACTCAATAATTAGTTGGATCATCAAACCATTTGAATTAGTGAAACTTATTGAAAATATAAAACTTCAATAGTAAGTGCTAAAAATAAGTTTTATCAAATAACCCTCAAGTATGACTATCCTAATATACTCTTAAGGTCTGAACAATTCTAGTGTGTAAAGTCATTAATTACATTCCATTTTAGTACATGAAAAGAAACAACTTGAAATATCAGTTAAGAGGTTCATAATGTAAAGATTACATGGATTTTGATGTAGAGCGGGTTGTGGACAGTTTCATGGCCAAGATGGATCAGAAAAGGGCTGGTCGACGACAGAAGTGATCCGGACCGTCAGACCTTAGATCGGGCGTATTTCACAATCTGGAATGAGTTATCAAGAGTAAAATATATGATTTCGGGGTAGAACGAGCTACTTTAGCCAACCAACCCCGTTATGCCGGGTTGCGCAAGCCGGATTTGCGAAATACCCCTGGATCGACGATCGTTTCCCCGTTTTAATTTAGTTTGTACTATAAATAGTAAGTTTTAGTTTGATTATAACTCTTCATCCGTCGGGCTTTAGGAGTTGCGTCCAACGTGAAAAGATCTTAGAATAATTAGGAGAATGGTTTGGTGAAGCCAAATAGGACACTTACTTTTTTGGCCGAAAACCTTACACACTAGTAGACATCACGACCAACTATAAATAGTAAGCTTACTATTTATAGTAAGTCACGAATTCTAGGAGTTTTAGTTGTAGTTTGCTTATGATTTCTCTCCCATTGCTTGGTATCCTTATTTAAAGGGTTGTGAACTCATTTATTGGGATTTAATTTAATCAATTTTGAATTTATTAGAATTTATTTTTATTTTCTATTTTCTTTCCTCATGAATTTAAGAAGCCTCTATGAGGAGTCCAGAGAAGCTCCGTGGATTCGAAGTAGTTATCCTCTTGAGGAAGAGGGTGATCGACCTCATCACGTTCATCCCTGCGTCAATTGATATCAAAGCGAGGATTCCCCTTGGGCCGATGGCAAACAATGAAGGTAAGAATCAAAATCATGTGGACGGTGATATAGGAATTCGTTATCTTTCGGAAAGAATGGAAACTTTTCACAAGGAAAGTTAGTTGACCATGCAAGGGTTGTAGGTAACCCTCCCTCGACTGACTTGCGGATGCACTACTTTCGCCCCCAGCCCTAGGCAGTGCTCCACCACCTATACTTGCTCTACCACCCATGGTGGCTCCACCACCCGTCGTTGTTGTACGACACAACCCCAATTTTCGTAGAGCACTACTAGTGGCAAATCGTAGGACTATACCAGATGATTCAAGTTCTAGCGACGAAGAACTTAATGAGGGTTATGCCTGATGACTAATCCATAGAGGCGATCATCTAGATTGTGCTGAAAGAGACTATCGAGGTAAGGCTGAACTTCCTAGTTTTAATGGTTTATTACGTATAGAAGATTTCCTCGATTGGCTAGCCGAAGTAAAGAGATATTTTGATTATATGAACGTGTCAAATAATAAAAGGGTAAAATTGGTAGCATTTAAATTAAAATCTGGTGCTTCTATATTGTTGGAACAATTGTAACTCTCACGAGCCCGCCAGAACAAGACGTTCATCTCATCATGGCCACGGATGAGACGTCTTCTTCGATCACGATTTCTCCCCAATGATTATGAGCAGATATTATTCTAACAATACCAAAATTATCGACAAGAAAATCGAACCGTCACAGATTACACTAAAGAATTCCAACGGTTGGCTACATGAAACGATCTGTCAGAATCTGAGTTATAGGAGGTGACACGATTTATAAGTGGGTTGCGACCCACAATTCAGGACCGAGTTCAAATGTACCCAGTCGGGACTATGGATGAAGCAGTTCAATTGGCGGGTAGGGCATAAACACAACTTGCAAGAGTTCCTGCTCATCTCTATCCTTCAACTCGACCCCCCATGATGAGTCCCAAGCAATATTAAGTGCTGGCACGAGAAAAAGATCCAGTAGGAGAACATCCTCAACCTCTTATAACCGCAAATCGTGATACGGGGAGCGGCTCATCCAGACCTCAACGTGTAGCACCCACAACAATGAGCCCAAGTAAGATTCCAAATCCTTATGCTCAGCCAAGGTCAAACAATTGTTACCGTTGTGGCCAACCAGGCCACTTATCAAATACTTGTCGTCAACGTCCCGTAGCACACTTGACTATAAACGAAGGAGGCATGAATATGAGGCCGCAAAAGAAGACCATGGTTTTAATGAACATGAATAAACCACTGAAGAAATAGCAGGTGGCGATGAAGTGACAGGCGTGGATCGTGGCGAATTTCTAGTTGTGAGGCAATTACTGTATACCCCACGAACGGAATTACATCCACAGCGACATAATATATTTCGTACTCGATGCAATGTCAACGGAAATGTCTGTGATGTGATCATTGACAGTGGTAGTAGCGAGAACATCATCTCAAGAGTGATGGTGGACAAGTTGTACCTACCAATGACGAAACATCCTTCCTCGTACTCAATTGGCTGGATAAAAAATGCGAATGAGACCAAGGTAACTGAACAATACACTATCTCGTTTTTCAATTGGCAAAAATTATAAGGATCAAATACTTTGTGACGTGGTCGACATGGAAGCTTACCACATGCTACTCGGTCGACCCTGGCAGTCAGACCGTGATGCGACCCATGGAGGATGAGACAATGTTTACATATTCGTCAAGGATAGTCAAAAAATAATCATTGCCCCTATGGCACCACAGAACCACTCTAAAACCTCTAAAGCGGAGGGTAGTTCTCTCTTTACCATTTAGGATTTCATGGAGGAATCTAAGGAAACCGACGAGGTATACGCCATAGTGGTGAAGAGCGAGGAAGAGGAACCCTCAAACATCCCTCCAAGTTTAAGACTTTGGCTAAACGAATTTAACGAAGTCTGGCCTGAAGATTTACCTGATGGATTGCCCCTCATGAGGGACATCCAACATCACATAGACATCGTCCCTAGGGCTAGCCTGCCCAACCGCCCTCATTATTGGATGAGTCCAAAGAAGTGTAGTATGTTTCAGAGGCAAGTGGAGGAATTGATCCGTAAGGGTCTCTTGAGAGAGACCATAAGCCCATGTGCCGTATCAGCATTATTAATGCCAAAAAAGATGGAAGCTAGCGCATGTGTGTCGACAGCCGGGCAATCAACAAAATTACCATTAAATATCGATTCCCAATACCACGGTTGGACGACATGCTCGATATGTTAGAATGGGCCAAGGTGTTATCTAAACTAGATCTAAGGAGCGGGTACCATCAGATTCGTATCCGACTCGGTGATAAGTAGAAAACAGTATTCAAGACCAAGGAAAGGGTTGTATGAGTGGTTGGTCATGCCTTTCAACCTATCGAACGCAACAAGTGCTTTTATGCGTTTGATAAATCAAATTCTAAAACTGTTCAATGGCCTATTTGTGGTAGTATACTTTGATGACATATTAATATATAGCCAGGATGAGCTGGAGCACAGGAAATATCTCAAGCAGGTGCTGCAGGTCCTACAAATTAATAAGTTGTACCTCAACTTAAAGAAGTGCAGTTTTTTAACTGACAGCCCGTTGTTTTTAAAATTTGTTGTCATGTCCACAGGCATCTGTGTAGACGATGAAAAGGTGCGAGCCATTAGGGAATGGCCGATTCCGACAAACATTCATAAAATGAGGAGTTTTCATAGGTTGACGACTTTCTATCATCGATTTGTGCGAGATTTTAGTACCATAGTCTCGCTATAACAGATTGCATGAAAAAAGGACCATTCCAGTGGACCGATAAAGCTAACAAGAGCTTTCATGAGATCAAGCATCGTTTGTTTAAAACACCGGTCTTAGTGCTTCCTAACTTCGACAAATTTTTTAAGGTTAGTGTGATGCTTCATACGTCGGAATTGGAGGAGTATTATCACAGGAAGGCAGGCTAGCAACCTTCTAGAGTGAGAAGCTCAGAGAAGCCCGAAAGAAGTGGTCGACTTATGAGCTTGAGTTGTACACAATTATTCAGGTGTTGCGACATTGGTGGCATTATCTAATTCAAAGAGAATTTATTTTGTACACTAGCATTAAAATTTATTAATAGTCAAACTAACGTGAATCGTGTGCACGCTAGATGGGTTGCATTTTTATAGGAATTCAAGCTCATTCTGAAGTACAAGTCAGGGCAGCAGAACAAGGTGGCTGATGCACTTAGTCGTTGTGCATCACTACTTGTTACGATGAGCAACGAGGTGGTCAGCTTCGACTGTCTCAATGAGCTGTATGCCGAGGATGAGGACTTTAAAGATTCTTGGATGAAATGCCAAGAAGGTCACCCCAGTGACCTTCATATACAAGACGATATTCTCTTCAAAGGGAATCAATTGTGCATCCCCCAAAAATTCTTTGAGGGAACAGATTATTTAGGAGTTACATGGAGGTGGCCTCAGTACATGAACACCTTGGGCGAGACAAGACGTGAGCTCTTGTGGAAGAGCGATATTACTGGCCGCAATTAGTACGTGATGTGAGAAAAACCGTACAACGTTGTCATGTTTGTCAGACCTCCAATGGGCAATTTTAAAGTATGGGCCTTTACACCCCGTTACCTGTGCCTGACGGTCCTTAGGAGGATTTTATTAATGAACTTCATGCTTGGTCTCCCACGAACACAACGCTGCATGGATTCAGTGTTCGTGGTGGTAGATCGTTTCTCTAAGATGGCGCACTTTATCCTATACAAGAAAACTCTCGATATAACACACGTGGCGAATCTATTCTTCATGAAGGTCGTATGGCTACACGGAGTCTCCAAGACCATTACTTCTGATCGTGACACGAAGTTCATTAGCCACTTTTGGCGGACTTTGTGGACTCGATTCGATACATGACTTCAATTCAACAGTGCTTACCACCTAGAAACTGAAGTTGTAAATCGCACGCTAGGAAACTTCCTTCGCTGTATTTCAGGAAAAAAAACTGAAGCAGTGGGATTTGGCCTTATCTCAAGAAGAGTTCGTATTCAACAACATGGTAAACTGCTCGACGGGAAAATTATCGTTCCAGATTATCTACGGACGAGTGTCTCGCTACACACTTGACTTGGTCTCTTTGCCTAAGTACCCAGGCACAAGCATTGCAGTAGGACATATGGCAGACAAGAACATGGGTATCCATGCGGAAGTGTAGACCAAGCTACATGCCTCGAATGAGAAGTACAAGGAATAAGCGTACAAGCACCAACGACAAAAAATGTTCAAGGTGGGTGACCGCGTTATGGTTCATCTGCGCAAAGAGAGATTTTTGACTAGAACGTACAACAAGTTGAAAAATAAGAAGATTGGACCCGTCCCAATCATTCGAAAGATCAATGAAATGTTTTTGTTGTTGATCTTCCAGATGACATAGTGATCTCACGGACTTTCAATATCGCAGACCTGTCCAAGTATCATGAAGCAGAGCAGTATGAGAACTCGAGAACAAGTTCTTTTGAAGTGGAGGGGACTGATGTAGAGCAGGTCGCGGACAGTTTCATGGCCAAGATGGATCAGAAAAGGGCTGGTCGACGACAGAAGTGATCCGGACCATCGGACCTTAGATCGGGCGTATCTCACAATCCGAAATGAGTTATCGGGCATAAAATATATGATTTCGAGGTAGAACGAGCTACTTTAGCCAACCAACCCCGCTATGCCAGGTTGTGCTAGCCGGATTTGCAAAATATCCCTGGATCGACAATCGTTTCCCTATTTTAATTTCGCTTTTACTATAAATAATAAGTTTTAGTTTGATTATAACTCTTCATCCGTCGGGATTTAAGAGATGCGTCCAACGTGAAAAAGGGCTTAGAATAATTACGAGAACAGTTTGGTGAAGCCAAATAGGACACTTACTATTTTTGGCCGAAAACCTTGCGCACTAGTAGACATCACGACCGTCTATAAATAGTAAGTTTACTATTTATAGTAAGTCGCGAATTCTAGGAGTTTTAGTTATAGTTTGCTTCTGATTTCTCTCTCATTGCTTGGTATCCCTATTTAAAGGGTTATGAACCCATTTATTAAGATTTAATTTAATTAATTTTGAATTTATTAGAATTTATTTCTATTTTCTGCTTTCTTTCCTCGTTGATTGGAGAAGTCTTTGTGAGAAGTCCAGAGAAGCTCCATGGATTTGGAGTAGTTATCCTCTTGAGGAAGACAGTGATCGGCCTCATAACGTTAATCCCCGCGTCAGATTTGATGCAAAGTATCTTGACAATCAGATTGAACATTTGAGCACCTGGACATGATCATAGTTGGCCAGGTTTGATATGCAATTGCTAGATCTTGAACATGGACGATCATATCTAGTATACAGGCATATGATCATTCACATCAAAGACGGCGACAGAATGTCCACCAATCACACGCTCAAACATTATGATTTTTTGTCAAAGGATGACCAATAAGACGCCAGATCACAGTATAATGAAAAGTCTTTAGCATGTACACACGCCAATCTAACCATCTTGAAGCCAATTGTAGAACCATGTCCTTGTCTTTTATATCATTATTGTCCTCTAAGCCTTATCACAAATAATTGAGGTGGGCTACACAAATCATGTTTCGTCATTTCCAATCTATCAAGAATCATAATCATGGTTCATCACATCTTTTATTACACCTTGACCATGCTTTTTTGAGCTTTCAACTTGAACTAATTCTCTCTTTTTTAATAAAGTCCTGTCATTCTTAGTTTCCATTGTAATTTTATTAGAATTCAGAATTAAAAATTGTGGTGAAAACTGGGATTTTTTTGAACGGTGAGTAGATAAAAGATGAGAAAAAAATAAAGAACTTTGATATAAGGTAGCAAAGTGCAATGAGTGATAACCAAACACTTAGAAATTACTCAAAAATTGCATACATGACATATAAGTAGTTACATTAAATAATTCAAATTATGGTACCCAATGTAGATGTAGTATAAACCAAAAACTCAGCTTATTCGATTGTATGCTTATTAGATTGGTAGACATTTATTGGAAGGTCAAAGATGAAAAAATGAAAAATAAAATAAAATAAAATCCAATGATACTATTATCACAAACAAGTGTCCATGAATGAGAGGTTGGGATTGTTTGACCAATCCGATCTTGTTATTGTGACTTTCCAAGAGCGGGATCCTCAAACTAGTCGGTTCATTTGAGTTAATATGTGCTATATGTACAATTTCAAAGTTCCTGCGTATCAACCGTAATACACAGCCTGAGTCTCATACAACTCCTCGTGAAATAATATTGTTAGAGTAAAATCTTGTATCTGAACCGTCATTTCATATCATTTATGCGTACATAGGCAGCGATCCTATAGCCGATTATAGATTTCTGGTAGTACAATATTTGAAGGGTCTGTTGGAATGGGTTAGGAATTTCCACTTTTCCATGGAGATAGATGACATACAAACAATACTATGCTCCCTCACTCCCCACCCACCCAAATTAATGGTGGGTGTTCCCTTCCAAATTGTTTCCTGTTCTATTGCCCACATGATTCACAAATCCGCGTGATTTTAGGTCACTATGGTAAGATGCAGAGACACATCTGATGGACAGGTTAGATTTTTTGCGTGTATCATGTGGACCCCACATATGTCCGGTTGGTACGGCTAACACGGGAGCGCCGTACATCTTGTACATGGTAACTAAAGCTTCTAATCATATAATTAAAGAGCTCAATCACACCCGGATCCATAGCTCTACTGGCAGACTGAGTGGATATACCTCGTTTCAACACTTGAGGTCTTGGTATCGAGGGGCGATGTGTGGGGTCCACCGTAATGTTTTCATGATCAAATCCTATCCATGCATCATGATCTACCGTTGAAGTTCTCCTTGCTTGGAAAAATTCAGGATGACCCAAAACCCAAGAAGGCCACACAACAGGGAACAAATGGGATTGGGACTCAGGCCATTAAAAAACTTTCAGAGTATGAGTGGGGCCACCATATTCTGTATATGCCCATCCAATCAATTCAAAAGATGCGGCCCCCAACAGAACAAATAGATAACACAAACATCCGGCCATGAACCCCCAACAGAACAAATAGACAACACAAACATCCGGCCATGAAAAATCTCAGGTGGGCCACACCACATAATTTTAGAAGTCTTACACATGATTTTAAACGGGGGACACATGATGGACGGATTGAATCATGCACACATCATAGTGGGCCCCACCCCCACACATCACGTTGTAGGTTAAGCCCTGCCCAGAAAAAAAAAAAAAGTAAAGCATGTTGAAACCGTTAATCAAGAATCACCCCTAACAATGGGCGCACGTGATAGACTGCTACACACATGTTTTGCAACATGGCCTAGAAACCCGAGTTCTTGGAGAATTAGACAAGTAATCGATCGGTGTTTAATCTATTAAAGGAATCTTCTTAAAAAACTATAACTTTATTATCAAATCTACATTAAGTGGGCCATCATCTTTTAATAATCTAATACTTTATGTAAGCATCATTAGATTATTAGATTACGATAGATTGGAATAAGGGAATTTGGCTACATGTCCGAGGTTAGGTTGTAACTAAAATCAATACAAGTTATGATGGAGGGTGAGATGATTCTTCATCCGTTATATTGTCTGATGAAGGGAAGCATTATCACATGAACAGGTGATTGAGTCAACCGCTGCTATTCAATGCTCCACATGATGTACGTTCGTCGTGCTACTTCGTTTGCTTTTCCAAGCATTTTCTTATCACCTGCACGTCCCTTGAGTAGCGCGGGAACACAATTGCCTTACACGTGTAAATGTGGCACATGTATTGAGATCACAATCGTTCATTAAGTGGGCCATGTTTAATTCATCTGTTCTTCAAATTAGCCTAAGTGTAATAAATAAATAAACAAATTGGATGCTTGAAGAAGGATAACCCAATGTGTTCAATATGCATAAGTGACCCTACATACACCAATGGCCTAAATTAAAATCTTCGACCGGACTCAAAGACGGGCTAGGCTTGGGCTGAAGCCTCGAGCTACCTCAGCCAAATAAAACCTGACTTGTATTTAATACATGAGTTACTAGTAATGTTATATTTTAAATTATTTTAAATTAATTTGGTGTTTCAAAATAACCGTTGGGTCAGGTTGTGGCCATAGGTGCTTTCTAAATCAAACTACATGGAAAATAGGTTTAATGATCGTAAGCCAAAGCAGGACATGCCACATGCATTTTTAACATGGTTTGATAAATAAAAGTCCAGATGAAAGGAGAAGTAATCAATCCATATAACTGGATCCATGAATGTCCAATTTAAATAAATTCATTTTATATATAATAAAATTTACGTATGACGTTTTAACCGTAAAAGAGCCTTAACTTTTAATCGAAGCATTGTCATAAAATGCATAACTAATTAAACTTTATGTAACGATGGTTTCAAGATCACTTGACCTGTGTATTAGGTTGTGCACATGCTTTCAATTCAAAATTGCAATTTTAGAAAAATTTACTATTTTTATTTTTATCGTATGGCTTTATTTTTAGAGTTTTAAAATTTCTATAGTTCTAAAAATTATTTGTAATTATAATAATGTTACAAATGCTCTGGTACAATTTATCTAGACATTTTTATTTTTAACAAATTAAGGCTTTAAAAGAAATTTTCTATTCTGGATAACTTCTAAATGAATTAGAAATTAAGCTTTAAAAAAGTTCTGCTATTTTAGGTAATTTGAATTATTTGGGTTTTGAATTATTTGGGTTTACTTTAGTAGTAGTGCATGTTACTTAATTAAAGATCTGAATTTTCTCTCTAATTTTCCAGGGGATTCAAGGTTTTTATTGCTTGAGGAAGAGATCTGCTTGTTTCACATCCTTCCAGCTTAACTTTTGGACTCCATGCTATTTGGGTTCAGATGGGAACATCCATGCTTGAAAAATAGCATTCTTGGCGGAATTTACTTGGGGCTACGTGTTGGGCAGGCCAAGTAGGATGATTTCAGAATTTATTTTGTTAGTATTATTTTAGAAGTTATATATTAGTTTAATAATTATATTTGATAATTAAATGTTTGATTTTATTTGTTAATTAACTAAAGACAATTTACTCTAATCAACCCAACATGAGTGGAGATACCTTGTTTCAACACTTGAGGTCTTGGTATCGATCCCTAGTGGGGGTGGCTAACATGGAGTGAGTGTACTGACATGGGTGTGTACCAACAAGTTAACCCAAAAAAAAAAAAAAAACCAATCTAAATTGTATTAGGATTGAGAATTCAGTACTTTAAAAAAAAAAAAAAAAACACAGGCACCTGCCACACACCACGCTGGCGGTAGTGGGATTTCACCACCTATGGATTTCGAATCGAAGACCTCGTGTTGAAACTCCACAGAGTCTATCATCAGGCAAGGATTGGAACCTAATCTAAATTGTGTTAGGGTTGAGAGTTCAGTACCTTAGATTGGGCTTTTCTGGGCCCACACGAGTGGCACACTTAGTGACGAGCCTAATTTTCAGCTTAAGCCACATGACATCTGGGTCTGTACAGTGAACAGCCTGGATTTTAAACAAGTGGCATGTTGATAATATATAGGTCTTCAGCATGCTGGGCTGGGTTTGGGTTTTGAACGGGTACCTGTCAGAATGGGCTATTCAATATTTTTATTTTATTTTGCTTAGCATGGGCCTAAATTCTAATAAATTTAAAATTGATTTAATTCATGAAATAAATGAGTTCACAACCTTTTAAATAGGGATACCAAGCAATGGGAAAGAAATCAGAAGCAAACTACATCTAAAACTCCTAGAATTTGCAACTTGCTATAATTAGTAAACTTACTATTTATAGACGGTCGTGATGTATACTAGTGCGCAAGGTTTTCGGCCAAAAATAGTAAGTGTCCTAGTTGGCTTCAGCAAACCGTTCTCCTAATTATTCTAAGCTCTTTTCACGTTGGGCGCAACTCCTAAAGCCCGACAGATGCAGAGTTATAATCAAACTAAAACTTACTATTTATAGTAAAAATGAAATTAAAATAGGGAAATGATCGTCAATTCAGGGGTATTTCGCAATTTCGGGTTGCGCAACCCAGCGTAGCAGGGTTAGTTGGGTAAAGTAGCTCGTTCTAACCCCAAAATCATATATTTTACACCCAATAACTCATTCCGGATTGTGAGATATGCCCGATCTAAGGTCCGACGGTCTGGATCATTTCTGTCGTCGAACGGGCCTTTTCTGGTCCATCTTGGCCATGAAATTGTCCACGACCCGCTCTACATCAGTCCCCTCCACTTCAAAAGAACTCTTCCTCAAGTTCTCAACCTGCTCTGGTTTATGATACTCGGTCAGGTCCGCAACATTGAAAGTCTGTGAGATCGCCATGTCATCTGGAAGATCAACAACATAAGCGTTATCATTAATCTTTCGAATGATTGGAACAGGTCCAATCTTCTTATTTTTCAACTTGTTGTACGTCCCGGTCGGAAATCTCTCTTTGCGCAGATGGACCATAACGCGGTCGCTCACCTCAAACACTTTTTGTCGCCGATGCTTGTCCGCTTGTTTCTTATACTTCTCGTTCGAGGCACGTAACTTGGTCTGCACTTCCGCATGGATGCCCATGATCTTGTCTGTCATATGTTCTGCTGCAATGCTCGTGCCTGGGTGCTTGGGCAGAGGGACTACGTCAAGTGTGTGGCAAGACACTCATCCGTAGATAATTTGAAATGGTGATTTCTCTGTTGAGCGGTTTACCATGTTGTTGAATGCAAACTCTGCTTAAGATGATGTCAAATCCCACTGCTTCAGTTTTTCTCCTGAAATATAACGAAGGAGGTTTTGCAACGTGTGATTCACAACTTCGGTCTGCCCATCAGTCTGTGGGTGGTAAGCACTGCTGAATTGAAGTCATGTATTGAATCGAGTCTACAAAGTCCGCCAAATGTGGCTAATGAACTTCGTGTCATGATCAGAAGTAATGGTATTGGAGACCCCGTGTATCCATACGACCTACCAGAATAGATTTGCTACGTGTGTTGCATCGAGGGTCTTCTTACATAGGATAAAGTGTGACATCTTGGAGAAACAATCTACCATCATGAACACGGAATCCATGCTGCGTTATGTTCGTGGGAGCCCAAGCATGAAGTTCACTGATAAATCCTCCCAAGAACCATCAAGCATAGATAACGGGGTGTAGAGGCCCGTATTTTGAGATTACCCCTTGGAGGTCTAACAAACATGACAACGTTGTACGACTTTTTCCACATCACGTACTAACTGCGGCCAGTAATACCTCTCTTTTACAAGAGCTCACGTCTTGTCTCGCCCAAGGCGTTCGCCGAGGCCACCTACATATAGCTCCTGAATAATTTGTTCCCTCAAAGAACTTTAGGGGATGCACAATCGATTCTCTTTGAAGAGAATAATATGCTCCTTCAAAGGTCGACTTTTCCCACATCATTACTAATGAACTTTAGGGGATGACCTTCTTGGCACTTCATCTAAGAATCTTTGAAGTCCTCATCCTCGGCATATACCTCCTTAAGACAGTCGAAGCCGACCACCTCGTTACTCATCGTAACAAGTAATAATGCACGACAGCTAAGTGCATCAAACACCTTGTTCTGTTGCCCTGACTTGTGCTTCAGAACAAACATGAATTCCTGTAAAAACGTAACCCATCATGTAACCCATCTAGCATGCACACGATTCATGTTAGTATGACTATTAATAAACTTTAATGCTCGATGGTCAGTGTACAGAACAAACTCTCTTTGAATTAAATAATACCACCAATGTCGCAGCGCTTGAACAATTACGTACAACTCAAGCTCATAAGTCGACCACTTCTTTCGGGCTTTGCTGAGCTTCTCGCTGTATAAGGCTACCGGTCTGCCTTCCTGTGATAATACTCCTTCAATTCTGACGTATGAAGCGTCACACTTAAGAGTTTCAACTCTCGATCTAGGGTTTGAGTACCCATAGGTGGTGAAATTCCACTAGCGTGAGTGTGTGGGGTGTGTGTGCGTGTGTAAAAAAAAAATGAAGCGTCACACTCAACCTCAAACAATTTGTCGAAATTAGGAAGCACCAAGACCGGTGTTATAAATAAACAATGCTTGATCTCATGAAAGCTCCTGTCAGCTTTATCGGTCTACTGGAACGGTCCTTTTTTCATTCAATCTATTATAGGCGCGACTATGGTGCTAAAATCTCACACAAATCGACGGTAGAAAGTCGTCAACCCGTGAAAACTCCTCACCTCATGAATGTTTGTCAGGATCGGTCATTCCCTAATGACTCGCACCTTTTCATCATCCACACGGATGCCTGTGGACGTTACAACGAATCCTATAAACAACAGACTGTCAGTTAAAAAACTACATTTCTTCAAGTTGAGGTACAACTTGTTAATTTGTAGGACTTGCAGCACCTGCCTGAAATGTTTCGTGTGCTCCGTCTCATCCTGACTATATATTAATATATCATCAAAATACACTACCACAAATCGGTTAGTGAACGGTTTTAGAACTTGATGCATCAAATGCATAAAAGTACTTAGTGCGTTCGATAGGCCAAAGAGCATGACCAGCCACTCATACAACTCTTCCTTGGTCTTGAATGTCATTTTCCACTTATCACCGAGTCGGATACGAATCTGATGGTACCCGCTCCTTAGATCTAGTCTAGAGAACACCTTAGCCCCTTCTATCATATTAAGCACGTCGTCCAACCGTAGTATCGAGAAACGATATTTGATGGTAATTTTGTTGATTGTCCGGCTGTCGACACACATGCGCCAGCTTCCATCTTTTTTTGGCGTTAATAATGCTGGTATGGCATATGGGCTCATGCTCTCTCTCTCTCTCTCTCTCTCTCTCTCTCTCTCTCTCTCTCTCTCTTAAGAGACCCTTACGGATTAATTCCTCCACTTGCCCTTGAAGTATCTCACACTCCTTCGGACTCATTCGATAATGAGGGCGGTTGGGCAGGCTAGCCCCAGGAACGAGGTCTATGTGATGTTGGATGTCCCTCATGGGGGGCGATCCATCAGGTAAATCTTTAGGCCAGACTTCTTTGAAGTCGTTTAGTAACAGTCTTAAACTTAGAGGAATGTTTGAGGGTTCTTCTTCCTCGCCCTCACCATTACGGCGTTTACCTCGCCGGCTTCCTTGGATTCCTCCATGAAATTCTGAATAGTCAAGAGGGAACTCCCCTCCACTTTAGAGGCTCCAGGGTGGTTCTCTGGTGCCATACGGGCAAGGATTATTTTTCGACTATCCTTATCGAAGATGTAGACATTGTTTTATCCCTGATGGGTCGCATCACAGTCTGACTGTCAGGGTCAACTGAGTAACATATGGCAAGCTTCCATGTCGACCACGTCACAAAGTATCTGATCCTTATAATTTTTGCCAATTGAAAACGAGATAGTGCATTGCTCAGTTACCTTGGTCTCATTCTCCTTTTTAATCCAACCAATTGAGTACGGGGAAGGATGTTTCATCGTTGGTAGCAGCAACTTGTCCACCATCACTCTTGAGACAATGTTCTCGCTACTGCCACTATCTATGATCACATCACAGACCTTTCCGTTGACAGTGCACTGAGTACGAAATATATTGTGTTGCAGTGGATGTAATTTCTTTCGTGGGGTATACAGTAATCGCCTCTCAACTAGAAATTCGCCACAATCCTCGCCCGTCACTTCATCGTCACCTGCTATTTCTTCAGTGGTTTGTTCATGTTCATCAAAACCATGGTCTTCTTCTGTGGCCTCATCTTCAGTGCCCCCTTCATTTATAGTCAAGTGTGCTGCGGGACGTTGATGACAAGTGTTTGATAAGTGCCCTGGTTGGCCACAGCGGAAACAATTGTTCGACCTTAGCCTAGCATAAGGATTTGAAATCCTACTCGGGCCCGTTGTTGTAGGTGCTGCATGTTGAGGTATGGATGAGCCGCTCCCCGTATCACGGTTTGCGGTTGTACAAGATTGAGGACGTTCTCCTACTGGATCTTTTTCTCGTGCCAGCAATGGATCCTGCGTGGCACCCGTCATGGGGGGTCGAGTTGAAGAATAAGGACGAGAAGGAGATCTTGCAAGTTGTGTTTCTGCCCTACCTGCTAATTGAACTGTTTCATCCACGGACCCCACCGGGTACATCTGAACTTGATCCTGAATTGTCGGTGGCAACTCACTTATAAATCGTGCCACCTTCTGTGACTCAGATTCTGACAGATCGTTTCGTGTATCCAACCGCTGAAATTATTCAGTGTAATCTGTAACGATTCGATTTCCTTGTCGGTAATTTTGGTATTGCTGGAATAATATCTGCTCATAATCACTGGGGAGAAATCGTGATCGAAGAAGACGTCTCATCCGTGGCCATGATGAGATGGGCACCTTGTTCCGGCGGACTCATGAGAGTTGTAATTGTTCTCACTATGTAGAAGCACCAGATTTTAATTTAAACGCTACCAATTTTACCCTTTTATGATCTGGGGCGTCCATATAATCAAAATATCTCTCTACTTCGGCTAGCCAATCGAGGAAATCTTATATACGTAATAAACCATTAAAACTAGGAAGTTCAGTTTTACCTCGATAGTATCTTTCAACACGATCTAGATGATCGCCTTCATGGATTAGTCGTCGAGCAAAACCTTCATTAACGTCCTCGTCGCTAGAACTTGAATCATGTGGTGTAGCCCTACGATTTTTCACTAGTAGTGCTCTATGAAAATTGGGGTTGTGTCGTACAGCAACCATGGGTGGTGGAGCAACCATAGGTGGTGGAGCACCGCCTAGGGCTCAGGGTGGAAGTATCGCATCCGCAAAACAGTCGAAGGTTACCTGCAGCTCTTGCATGGTCAACTGACTCTCCCGGTGGAAAGCTTTCATTCTTTCCGAAAGATAACGAATCCCTGAATCACCGTCCACAGGATTTTAATTCATACCTTCATTGTTTGCCATCAGCCTGAGAGGAATCCTCGCTCTGATACCAATTGATGCAGGGATGAACGTGATGAGGTCAATCACCGTCTTCCTCAAGAGGATAACTACTCCAAATCCACGGAGCTTCTCTAGACTCCTCATAGAGACTTCTCGAATCCACGAGGAAAGAAAGCAGAAAATAGAAATAAATTCTAATAAATTTGAAATTGACTTAATTCATGAAATAAACGAGTTCACAACCCTTTAAATAAGGATACCAAGCAATGAAAGAGAAATCAGAAGCAAACTACAACTAAAACTGCTAGAATTCGCAACTTACTATCAATAGTAAACTTATTATTTATAGACGGTCGTGATGTCTACTAGTGCGCAAGGTTTTCGACTAAAAATATTAAGTATCCTATTTAGCTTCACCAAACCGTTCTCCTAATTATTCTAAGTTCTTTTCACGTTGGGCGCAACTCCTAAAGCCGAACAAATGAAGAGTTATAATCAAACTAAAACTTACTATTTATAGTAAAAACTAAATTAAAACAGGGAAACGACTGTCGATCCAAGGGTATTTCGCAATTCCGGGTTGCACAACCCGGCATAGTGGGGTTGGTTGGCTAAAGTAGCTCGTTCTACCCCAAAATCATATATTTTACACCCGATAACTCATTCCAGATTGTGAGACACGCCGGATCTAAGGTCCGATGGTCCGGATCACTTCTGTCGTTGACCGGGCCTTTTCTGGTCCATCTTGGCCATGAAACTGTCTGCGACCTGCTCTACATCACCTATTAACAGCCTTAGTTATAGGCAATTGAAGGAAGAGGTCTGCTAAGCCCATACGTGTGGATCCTTGCACATCCACAGGCAGGCACACGAGCCATCCCTAATATCCACATCTTAGGCGAAGACACCCTCAACTCACCCAAGCTTCAACTCAACTCAAGATTGGACTAGTCAGTCCGACTTGAGCTGGGGAAAAAACAAGATCTTCTTTTTATGATTGTGTATTAAAGCCTCTTGATATATGCATTGATACACCAGTATATATAAAATGACTAAGCCTTTAGAGAAAATAATACTTTCACATGGTATTAAAGCATATGATCAAATGTTTTTTATTATTATATGTTGAAGTACCTTGTCATACATTAATACATAATCATATAATGGCCTGGAGCTTTTAGAACAAGTGGTTGTTTAATATTGTAAATGGCCTTCACCCTTTTGCAAAGTATGTATGCCTGTGTTAAGTCGGTTTACAAGTTAACGTGCCCCCACCAAGTCGGTTCAACCCATCAGTGGTAATTTCGTGGTCGGCACTTTGTGGGCCCCACTATGATGTATGTGTTTCATCCATGCCGTCCACCCATTCTTGCAGATCATTTTATGATATGAGCCCAAAAATGAGGTTGATCCAAATCTCAAGTGGATTGGACAGTGTTGATTGAAAGCTTACCATAAAAAACCTCCTGGGCCACAAAAGTTTTGGATCAAGCTGATATATTTTTTTTACCTTCATCCAAGTCTGTATGACCTAATCAAAAGTTATATGTCAAATAACCATTACATTAGGCCTTAGGAGCTTTTTAATGGTGGACATTCAATCACTACTGTTTTCCCATGGTGTGGTCCACCTGAGATTTAGATGTACCTCATTTTTTTTGAGAAGCCCTAAAATTATCTTTCAAAATGGATCGACGGCGTGGATAAAACAAATAAATCATGGTGGGTCCACACAGCACCGACCACTAGCCACCTGAATGGTGTCAGCGTCACTAGCCAAACCGCGTCCCACCATGGCATGTCCTCTGCTTGAACAGGTTTTTAAAAAAAAAAAAAAAATTTTAAATAGTCGCCCAAGGTGAGTAGCATCTACAGCAGACACGGGGAACAAATGGATATTGGAATGGTTGGGCTTTTCAGGAATCACCAGGACAAGGGTCGAACCTATAATCAAAACCCGTTTATTAATCAGCCCAGGCTCCGGCCGGTTCTTGAGCTGGACTCAAGGTCAGGCCATGATCGTCACGGTCCGGGCATAGGACCCGGATTACCATGCGGGCTCGAGCAGAACTCGTCACTGATCACATACCTAGGGCTCTCAATAAGTTGGGCCAGCTGTTGGGCCTTCAGCCCAAGCCTCCAAGGACTGGGCTCAGTTAGAGGTGGGCATCGAGCCGAGTCGAGTCGAGGTGGGCCAAGCTTGGCTCGGCTTGTCCATGCTCTACTCGAGCACGGCCTCGAGCTCAACATTGAAGCTTGGCTTGTTTGCCAAAGCTGTCGAGTCGAGTCGTGCTAGTGATTCGAGTGGAGTTGAATTTACCTCGAGTCGAGCTCCAACTTGTTCATATCATCAGTATTTTGACTGAGGCAACTTCACCTTTGAAAAATTCCATTCTAAGAGGTACTCATTTCTATAGGAAAATAATTCTAGACTGCAAGATGCAGTATTACTGCTCGTCTTATTCTTGTATCAAAGTCAAATCACATGAGGTATGGATTACCCGCTAATTGAGGTCAGCTTTGCTATTGCTGTTTAACTAACCATTTCATCTTCTTACAACTGGTTGATGTTATTTCAGAAAATTCTTAGGTGCAGGTGTAGAATTCTCGAAGGCAAGTCATTCTTGGATATGTACTGAGAAGTTGATTGGTTATTAGTTTACTTGAAGATTCTGAAGAACATAAAGCAGTGCATTTTACTGGCATATGCCGAGAAACTTCAACCAAAAGGATGAAGGAGGGCAGCAAGGTATTTTGGAATTCGGGGAGCTGAATTGGACTGCACACTGGAAATTGTAGGTGGTATAGGAACGAGTTGGACATAAATTGTGTGAGAGAAAGTGAAGCATCCTGCAGAAGATGCCTTCCAATATTGAAGTTTTAAATAAAGATGGGAATATTAGTACGAGCTGAAATTTTGAGCAATGCCTACTGACAAGCTGAGCTACATGCAATATTCTATCACATATCAGAGTAGTAAAGTTAGGATTCCTTTGGAATCTCTCATCGCCATAAAATGATTTTGACAAACTAAAGCAACATAATGGACCATGATTACCAAAAGGACCTAAACTTTGGCAGATCAAATGATAACCAGTAAAAACTAATACACACCACTCATAGGCTGTTCCGTAAAATGCAAATATCTTATAAAGGCAGTGTGGATATAACCCATACATTAGGTTGGCCCACTATCCAAATAGATGGACAGCAAGGATACAACGCATACATCAGTTGGGCCCATTGTCCAAACAGATGGAAAACATGCATCAGGCCATCACGGAACCCGATTCGAGATCCAAGCCACTCATCAAGTGGGCCCACATGAGAAAAATTTTTATACACTAGCGGATGATACACAAGCAATAAGAAATTACTCAAAAATTGCATTTGTGGCATACAAGTGTTCTCAGTTTAGTAGACATTTATTGGACAGTCAAGATTGAAAAGAACCCAATTGTCCTATTTCAACGAATAAGTATCCACGAATTAGAGGTTAGGATTATTGAACCAATCTGATTTTTAGGAATGTGGCTGTCCTGATTCGGGATGGCCAAGATCCGATTTTGGGAATGTGGTTGTCCTGATTCGGGATGAATGGCCAAGATCTAATTTCGGGAATGTGGTTGTCCTGATTTGGGATGAATGGCCAAGATCTGATTTTGGGAATGTAGCTGTCCTGATTCGGGATGAATGTTCTGATTCAGGATGATGAATGGCCATGAACTATGGAACAGTTTGGAAGAGAAAATCCAGACCAGTTGATTTTAGTTAATCCAGACCAGTTGCATCCCACCGTTGATCTAGCAAGCCCAGAAAATCCCACTAATGGGACAATCAGAACCTTTCGATTTGTGGCCCTAAAATAAACATTTTGAAGAGAAACAGAATAAGAAGAAGATGAAGAAGAGGAAACAGATCTCGGCACTCACTGTCACACCCCAAACCCGGTAATCAGACTCACAAAATTTTCGATTGCCGAATTCGATGCCGACAGCCTCCGTAGTACCCCATTCTCGGCTCCCAGCATCCATACGCCAGATTCCGATCCTGGGATCCTACAAGGAGGATTTTCCAACGTACATTTGTCTCATAAGAAGCATAACCACAAGTATACCTAAATCACAAAGGCAACATCATCATCATATATTCACTAATATAATCATTTGAATACAATGTTAAAAGGGAAATACATATATTGAAATCAAAGCTCCAGAAGACGACTGTACGCTTCAAGCTCAATGCTGCTGCAACCTAACGTTGCCTGCACGCATCTATCGTGCATAAGCTTATAGAAAGCTTAGAGGGCGGTGAAAGTATGTGCACAAGTGTTAAATATATAGATATCAGAGTAAGCGGAAATACTGCAAGTCTATAAATCATTCAATATCAGAATAAGCAATGCGGATCGACTATGCAAATGCGGAATTATAGAGAGCTAAATATCAGATACCGATGATGCAATGCAATATGCAAATCCTGAAGAGCCACGAATACCATCAACCTCATCTAGGTTATACATCAAACCCGCGCGTATCGCGCGATCGTGTGGGGATAACTCCGTCTCACAAGGAGTCCCATAATCATCTCAACCCAATGACATCTGCATTAATCAATCATCCATCACAACATGCATACGAATGATGGGGGTCCACGGATGGACGACGGATCTAGTCCAAATATCAAGATAAGCTCACTGATTTAACATGCGTCACGATAGTTAAGGAAAAAATTCAACTTATAGCCACCGCAACATCAGATGATGCAATCGATGTGGGACAAAATTTCGCCTTCACTGTGTGCACAGTAGCTTGCCAGCACAGTAGCCTACCAATCACTGGTAGCTCGCCCAGGCTCCTCAGGCCCCGTCCATGTGCGCCCGCCCACACGTGATCACAGTGATAGAGCGTCACAATATCCCCCACCGATGGCAGATTCGAGTCTAAGTACAATAAGTGGGCTTCCTTACCCTCTTTATCGCGCAATAAATTGGACTTCCTTATGGGGCCCAATATATACACAAGTGGGCTCCAAGGTGTAGGTATCATGATGTTACGCTGTCACATACTCATAATCGGTATTGATAACCGGCATTGATAATCGGCCTCGACAACCGAAATCGGCCGAACAAGGCCTAAGGGAAGGTCACAATGTGGACATTAAACCATCGTTGCCCAACAATGCCGCCATTTAACCAACATTGCTCCCAAGGAGTGGCCCATACAAGGGATTCATACACAACTTAACAGGCCATACATACATCGCACTGAGCCTCAACCATAGGCCTTGAATACATCACAAAGGGCCTCAACCCAGGGCCCTAAATACATCACAATGGGCCTCAACCCACAGGCCCTAAATACATTACATCGGACCTCAACCCATGGGCCTCAGATACATCAAATGGGTCACATCCTATGGGCCTCATATATGTCAAGGTGGGCCTCAACGGAAGGCCATAAATACATCAAGATGGGCCTAATCACATGGGCCTCATGCACATATCAAGTGGGCCTCATACATCCCCGAAAAAAGAATCATATGGAAGGATCGTTTGGACCATACCACAAATAGCAGTGGAGATAATAAATTCGCGCGCACTATTAAATAAATCATAGGGCCCACCATAAAGTTTATTTTTTATCCAATCTGATCATAAGGTCACACAGACCTGAATGAAAAGGAGGACAATTTCCCTATTGGTCCAAGACTTCTGGAATCCAAGGGTTTCAATGGTAGATGTTCAATCCCATTGTTTCTATAGTGTTGTCCACGTGGTACTAGATCTGTTATTTTTTATTATTATTATCTCAATACAGTACATAAATCAAAGGGAGCCCCATCCAACAAAACGTCCAAATGGACGGCTGGATGGAACAGATGAATGGCGTGGATATCAAATAAATGCACAGAAGGTGGGTCCCATCGTCTATGAATAAGGCCCATACATCATGTGGACTCCACGTGCACCATCAGAATGGACGGTGTAGATACATACATCCGTGTGGGGTCCACAAAACTTGCGTGTCATTACACCGCTGATGGGAGGTGGGGTCCACATAAATGGACAGTCTGGGTGATCAAACCCAAATGCTGACATCAATACACCAGCTAACATAGCTAGCGTGCTGTAGACCAGCCAATCCACTTAATGCAAGTGGGTCCCACGTGGGGCTCACATAACATTCATCTGCCATCCAAGCCGTTGATAAGGTCACAAGGACCTGGATGAACAGGAAAAACAAATTTTATAATGATCCAAAACTTTTGTAACACCTAAAAGGGTTTCAATGGCAGACGTTCAATCCAACTGTTTCCTGCCGTGTGGGCCACCTGAGTCTCATATACAGCTGATTTTTGGGGTGGCCCACTGCCCCAAAGGTGCCAACCAGATGCACGGTGAGGATATTCAACACACATCATGGTGGGGCCTAAAGTGGGGCCCACGGCCCTGGCCTCCACCGCCCACGCAGCAGCAGGACACTGCTGCATCCTCTGGTGATGTATTTTTTTATTTTTCTTTAATTGGTTTTCCTCAGGTTTTTCGTAGGTGGGGCCCACAGAAGGGGAATCCGACTCAGCCGTTGGATTCCAGGGCTAAAGACAGACCCATCAAGCCCAATATTCGGTATATTTTGGGGTACAAAAACATCAAGGTAGATTTCAACGGTAGAAAATACTGTTTTCTATACTATGGCCCGCCAGAAAACCGGATTGACTTCATTTTTCGGCTCAACGCCTAAAATGATCTGGAGAATGGAATGGACGGCTTAGATTAAATACAAATGTCAAGGTGGGGCCTATATAAGTGGTCCACCCAAGTTTTTAAAAGGTATCAGTGTATGTAGTACATTACACTGTCGGTTCACACTTCAAGGCAGCCACGTCCAACGTCCAGGGACGCCAGACGGTTTGGGTAGCATATTTTTAAGGTGGGTCCCACCCACAGATGTGCTACCAGGGTGGGCCACCAAATGGTTGAATGGTGTGCATTAGACACACATCAAGGTGGGGTCCTTTTGATGAACGGTTGGACATCTCGTAACTCATTAAGTGGGCCACAAAATAAGGAAGGAGAGAAAGAGAGAGATCGAGTGATGGAGGAACCCCATCACTATGGGCCCTCCCTAGCATAATTTACAACATACATCGAGTGGGTCCCATTCCATATGGGCCCACCGATCAAAATCAACGGTGGAGATCCTTTCTCCACCGAAATGGAAGGTCTAGATGACCCCTTTTTCAAACTTAGAAAGTAAACATCATGATGGGGTCCATGGAGAATGGCCCCATCATGGAATGACCATGATAATCAAGATGGGTCATCGGCCACATCTAGGGTCCAAAGTGAGATCTATACCATCGATCGGTAGGCCTCACTTGGCCCATCATAAAAACATGAAAACTAGCCTATGGAAGCATCCACCATTCGATCTCTTTGGTCTGATGGAATGCCAATCCCCTTGTATCTCACTTTGATGGAGAGGATGAGAAATGAAGGACTAGGATGATAGATTTTTTTGGGATGGAAAGTAGGCCACACAACACTCTTTTCTCTCTCGGAATAGCTTGGACATCCACCACATTTGCTAGCTTGGAATTGTGAGGAGAGAGAGAGAGAGAGAGAGAGAGAGAGAGAGAGAGAGAGAGGGTGGTTATAAGAGAGTTGATGTGTGTGAGTGATGGATGTGAGGTGATGTTGTACTTGACATGTATGGGTGTGTAAGAGAGAGGGTGAGAGAGAGTTGACTTTGGGGTTGCTCTTGTACTTGACATGAGGTGATTGATTAATTGATTTAGTGAATGATTGATAGGACATGTTTGTAGAGATTCTCTTGGGATTGCAAACGCGTGGCATTTTTCTCGAAATAAACGCGGGTCCACATCTTCTGACCTGGGTATCGGATCGGTGTGCAAGACCCGGCATTGAAATCGCGGCAACGGTGCGGTCACAATGGTATAAGTCTCGGATTAAGCCGACTCAAATCTACAGAATACGACTTAGGGTCGCCCGCAAATATCGATTATAGGTAGCAAGTTGCCGGAATTCGACGGGAATGATAGCGGGAGTTGACGGAACAGTACGGACTAAGATATGAGCTTTACACTTACCTTGTCGGGATTGGGCGCAGCCACTTTGATTCGCTCGGGGAGATCGGATGGTGGTGGTAATCCAGTGGAGACGTGCGGGCAGTACTCGTAGGTGGTGGTGGTCTCGGACTCCCGGTGGATTGTTGTTGCTCGTCGGGTGGGCGTGCAGTGGACAGCTGCTGGGTGGGGACCGTGGGGTAGAGAAAGAGAAGAAAGGGAAAGGGGGCGTGCAGGTAGAGTTTTATTAGTATATATATAATATATTTAAATTAAATATAAAATATTATATATATATATATATAATATTTAAATTAATATACTTATTTCTAATCGAGCCGAGTCAAGCTCGAGTTTGAGTTTCGAGTCGAGTCGAGTTGAAATGCCCCCTAGTCGAACTCGGCTCGAACTCAACTCGAGCTATATGAAATGAGCTTGACTCAGCCTGACTCAGTCATTCAAGCTGAGTCAATCCAAGCTGACTCGAGCTGAGCCGAGCGAGTTAATCGAGTTACCTCAACTCGTGAACAGCCTTAGGCTCAATTCTAATTTTTAGGCAGGGAAAATAAACGGCCGGGCTGGGCTGGGCTGAACTTGTACCAGATTTTCTATTCGAGGCTCGACACAAGCCCAACCATTGGGTTCTTTCACTTCTTTCATGGGCTTGGATTGGGCCTAACTTTTTGGCCGGGGGTCCATGTCTGGGCCTAAATTTCTAGCCTGAATTTCAAATGTATCAATCCGGACCTTTCATTTAGTTGAACAAAAATAATTTGAAAGACACATGCATCGGTCGGCCCTAACTATCTGATCAATGGCAATTAAATCAACCATGTAAAAGAAAATTGACGGTTGACATTCATTTGAGAATGTGAATAAAAGGAGCATCCATGATAGATCTTACTAGATGAACGGCCGTGATTGAAAGGCCCCACTCAAGCCCGCCCCTAATATCCTGATCATTCATTAGTCGGGTATGAGATGGAGGTGGTTGGTTAGGCAGGCTACTCGATCAGCGTACAGTAGACGCTAACCTGAAAATCATCCTCCCCACTCATCATGTGGGGTTCTGATGGACGGTGGTACCCACATGAGCTTTGAACCATTCAACAGGTAGTGCATGTACAGTTAAAATGCTCTGGGCAAGAACCAATGTTGGTGCGTGCATAAACCAGATCGTAAGAAAAAAAGAGCAGTTTTGGATTAAGATCTAACGGTCCAGATTAAACGTAGATGAGTGGCCCACCTGATAAATGTTCAAAGTGCACGTCACATGATGAATGGCCCAGATCTCTGACATTTGTGCCACCCAACGGTGACAATTGTGCCAGATTAAACCACTAGTAAAATTCTCTTTTACAAGTGCTATGAGCACATTGGGGCCAATTGTTTTGTTTGATATACCTTTGATCTAATGGACCCCACCAAATACAGGAAAAGATCAAAGGATAATGACATCCCAATCTGGAAGCTTTTCCAGGTATCCCTGATCCGAACGTCCATCCAAGAGGCCCCCGCCATGCAGAATTCGCACAGTTAGGCTGTAACTTGTAACAGGTCACTGTATTGATGGCTGCAAATGGACGGTTAAACAAAGCGATCCTATCCGTCAACTGGATGATCCTATCCATCTCTGGAATTAATTCAAAGACAAGGGAGAAAGTAAAAGTGGCAAAGGGTCAGCGTCCAAAAGTATAACATATATCCATGATAGGGCCCACTAGATGGAAAGGTCGAGATTGAGTAATAACCTCTCCACATTCCTTGTGGTGAGATGAAAGAACCATGCTGAGTTCGGTTGCGGGAGTTCTTCTGTTTTGGAGTACTCGCAGTGCTGTTCCCATAGTCTCACGTGATTATTTCACCTGTGTACGCACTTTGCAAGATCCAGACCTTCATCAAGCAACCACATCATTTATGTGCCTTGCCACGAAAATCAGTCCAGCCCCTTCTCATCACGTGGACCAGATGTGTACGGAAGATCCGAACCGCTTAAAGAGATTGACCAGCGGTCCATATTCAACCCTGATATATGGCCCAGCGAATACATTCCTGATGAATGAATGAGAGAGACTTACGTGCGCCACGTTGGCAGGTGAGAGCGGGAAGTACTAGAGAAGTGCACTTGATCAACCGCGCACACCTCATCTCTTTAGAACTTTGATACTCCAGCAGAGCGTGAGGTTGATACACCCGCATTAAGAAATTGCACAGTTGGCCTGCAACTAAATTAAACGGCCTGATTTGTGGTCATAAATTTAGATGGCTTATAAACCAAAATGTACTACCGAACAGGTTGGTAGATATTTAAGGACGATGGAAATATATATATATATATATATATATATATATATATATATATATATATATATATATATATATATATATATATATATATCCAACGGTCCAAATACAGCGACCTCACGTCCATAACCAATCTGACTTTTTTGGGGTGACTTCCTCTCTAAAGTGGGCCCGTCAATTTGGTAGGTTAAACTCGAGGTGATGAATGCCACGTGTACAATTTTTTTAAGGGGAACGGATTAGCTGTTACCCGGGTAACAGCTTAGTAGTCGGTGTTACCCTTACCGTGTGGGGCCCACCTTGATGAATGTGTTTCATATCCACGCCGTACATACGGTCTTTCATCTCATTTAAGTACGTTATGCCAAAACTTAAGAAAGAAAGTAAAAATCTCGGGTAGACCACACCACTGGAAAAGGTGACCTTATCAACCGGTTAGATGATAAATAAATATTATGAATCAGCTTACAATGGGCCTTGGGAAGTTTTGAACGGTGAGTGTTCAATTATCACTGTTTCTAGTGGTGTGGTCCACCTGAGATTTTTGATGTAATTAATTTTTATGGTTGCGTCCCAAAATAGGATGGAAAAACGAATGGACGGAGTGGATATACAACATATCATCAAGGTGGGCCCTACGGCAAGGGAACACTTACTAAACCGTTACCCGGGTAACACATAATCCGCGCCCAATTTTAAGTGCCTGCGCATCGAGCTCACAATCCCATAACGAAATCATGTGGTTACGGTTAAGCCTCCGAACCTTATCCGGCTCACGTTAGCCTCATCTCCTCACCTACCTATACCGTAGCGAGTGAGAAGCATACAACCACACCACCATGGCTTCCTCCTCATACACCCCAATCCTCTCTCAAACGTCCAAACCTCTCCAAATCCCCTCCAATCTCTCCTCCTCCAAACCAATCCCAACCGTCCTTCCATCAAAGAGATCAAGGCCCACTACCCTTTCAAAGCTCCACGTGTCCTCCCCAACCAACGACAACTCCACCACCACCGTCACCACTACCCAGCCATCCCGCACCAAACCCAACGAGGAGCGCATCTTCTTCGACGGTGGGGCCCACTACGGGGATCTCGTGGCCAACCTCCTCTTCGGTTTCACCCTCCTCTGGCTCCCGCTCACGTTAGCAGCGGTCTTCCGCGCCTTCTTCCTGAGGTACCGGTTCACCAACCTAAGGGTGACCGTAATCTCCGGTCTGACCGGCCAGGACCGGAGCGATTTCTCGTACAAGGCGATCAAGGACGTGCAAGTCGTGCCGCGATTTATCGGGGAATGGGGAGATATCGTCATAACTTTGAAGGACGGGACGAAGGTGGACCTCAGGAGCGTTCCCAAGTTCCGGGAGATCGCCGATTATTGTCTCTTCATGGCCGATAAAGGCAAGGAATCGCTAGAAAAAGGCGAGGAACGCAAAGGGTTTTGATGGTATTTTTGGGATTTCTGCACGGTAGTTTCGGGAATTGGCATCTAAGCTGTGTTTATTATCCTCGGTGAAGCAGGTATACAGTCAGTTCTTTTTGTTTTTTTTTTCTAGTTCGTTTTGCGTTCGTCGCGACTGAGAAGCCTGCGTGCATCGCCAACCACTGGTGGACATGCTGAGATGGCCCGATTATTTTAACTGTCCATATTCTCCTCCTACCATAAATAGTCTATCATTCCATAATCACTCTTCAGATGATGATCCTAACCTTTAAATTTTAGAGTTAAATGGGAGCCATTGTTTCATTGTTCTAAATTCATCTACGGTTAGTGATTATCATAAGAATACATTCAGAACATACTTTTATCGGTGGACCGCATAGCATAACGTTCACAGCATGAACGGTTCTGATCATTGGACCATCTGGCATGTGGGACCAATGGTGAGCGACACGTGCTGGTTCCTGAGCCGTGACGGAGGCAAAATGATTTCTCTTTTTCATTATTAATATTTTGAGGGGAAAACAAAAAACTTTGATACTCTGGCGGAATGTGATGGGTGATACGCATTCTCGCATAAGCGTAACTCAAATTTAACGGTTCAGATAGTGGGCTGCATTTCGTTGATTAGATGATATTTAATGGATGTTCAACACGAAAAATATCAACCGTTCAAATTCAATATACAAGTTTTTATGAATCAGAGGCTAGAATTATCCGATTAAAATATCGTTGGTTTTCATGATTTGGGCAGTTAAATAGGTTCCACAGCATACAAATGCAAGGGGCTGTGGATCATCCATCATACTCCACCTGATTATCAAATAACTCCTTTACTATTTCTAGAGTTTTGGATGAGAAATGGGGGTATAGTGTAGTGTCAAATTGTAATTTGCAACAATCCGTTGATATTATCAAGCACTTGATTTCCGTACATGGAGGACACGTGGACAAGATCCTAACTCTTCATCCATTGGACACTACTGCAGATAGAGCATACACTAAAGATAAGATCAATCAAATGCTCCTTGGCATAGATTGGAGGAATTTTGCAGGTTGAACAGTAACCGTTAATTGGAATTTTCATTAGATGATGTGTTAGACACGTGGGTAGTGCAATATTCAATCTGGACCATCCATCCAGTCGAGCTCACGCTTCATTGGCTGTAGTTCCATTATTACATCCTAACCATCCGATCAATCCCTACCAAATGAGTAATCACGATCGGTTAATTACATAAAAAGTCCATTAATTAATCAGTACCGTGTATCTAGCTGGCCTTTCCTGGTATTGTTTTGATCGTACAATTGAGGGCCGTCAAAATAGATTGATAGGAGAAATTGTGCATTTTGAGATTTTACAGATAGATGAACGGCTGATATCCATTGCTTGAGTAATCCACGATGGAGCCCATCTGACTGCATGAACTGATAATCCGGGTTATCTATTTGATGGGCCCTATACTAGATGTGCAAGCGATCAATGGGCCGGGTCAAAATTTGGATAATCTGGATCAGCTGTAATGGGCCGGGTCAAAATCAAATATTCGAATAGGCCCACCTCATATAGTTCAAAATCTGGGCTGGAGCCAACCCAGTCCTGACCCGTTGACAGCTTAAAACCATATGATCCTCATCCCTGCACGGCCCAAGGAAATCTCAATCATGATTGAGGCGAAACCCTAACGACTAATGTGGCGACTGATCTAGCCCTAATCTAGTTCATCACCGTTCAACCCCACTGGAATTCTCACAGGAAGGGTCTCAACGGTTCTGATCTGCTCCAGATCCAGAGAATCATGCGATCTGTGGCCCACTTCCAGTTGAATGTTAACAGGGCTGACCCTAGACCCTTTTGGGCGAGGACTCCACGGTAGATTTAGATGTAGGTACGTCTGGTAAATCTAGCCATCAGCCCCGTTGAGTCATCTTGGACGGTCAATGTTCCAAAGCCGCAGAAGATTGATGAGAAAATTAGAGAAGCGCCACTGGTCGAGATTCAAAGGCAGGCCCCTGACAGCATAAGTTCGGCCATTTTGTTTGTCAAGCCAGAAATGCATGCTGGCTTGAAATTAGGGCTTGATACTCTGGCAGAATGTGATGAATGATACTCAGGCACTTACAAACTGCAAATAAAAACTGTCCAGATTATTGTTCCCAGGATGTATCATGAACCAATAGTTACGGCGACTAATCAGATTAGCGGCCATGTAGTGGACGGTTAAGGATGAAAGTATCCAACGGTCCTATTTCAACCAACTATAGCCTTCCTTTTTTACAAGCAAATAGAAATAGGTAGATCTAAATTGTTGATCAGATCTATTTTTATATAAACAATCTTGACCACCCATATTAAAGGCCATTGATCAACGGTTATCATTTGTCATGATAGTGTAACGTTTGCATGGTAGTTCATGAGATTTACGTTGGACCTAATGAAGAGTCTGGATCAAGGGATTGGTCTAAGTGTTTTCCAATGCAACTAGTTAGATGCATTACACAGAGCCCATGTTTGCTGAGCCCACGTACGTTTACAAGAGACGATATCTCCGCCGTCCAATGCCCTAACACAGTACACATGTGCGGGGCTAGTCCGTCCATCGGGCGGCCTTCCTTAGATTCACTTGCTGCAAAAAACAAGCCACTCCATTTATCAGAACTATACATTTGATGAAAGGTACAAAGGCCCCGCTTGTGGTCCGCACTCCGTAGCATCTGTATTGTGGGACCCGTCTAATGGATGGCCTGGATCTGATAGACGTTTGCCCCATGAGAACATGCGGTGGTGTGTAGGTAAGTTCTTTGAAATTAATTAACTGAATCAAGGTTCCAGTCGTTGCCTCAGTGGTAGACTCGAGGAGTTTCTCTTGGTTCGAAACCTATAGGTGGTGAAATCCCACCACGGCCTGCGTTGGTGTGCGTTAAAAAAAATAAAATAAAATAAAAATAAAAAATCATAGTCATTAACCATTGTACTAATAGCCTTGATAACAGCACGGAAGCACACAGAGCGGTTAAGCCCTATCTCAAAATAAGTCCTAGGTAGGAGTGAGGCTGTGATAATTAGAGGTGTGCACGAGTTGAGCTGAGCTGACTGAAATGAAATAAAGGAAAGGTTTTTTTTTTTTTTAAAAAAAAAAACTTATATATATATATATATATATATATATATATATATATATATATATATATAAGGAAAACTTGATCCGAGTTGAGCCGAGTCAACTCAATAACGAGTCAAGTCGAGCTTTTTCGAGTCGATCCAAGCGAGCTAACGAGCTAACTCGACTTGTGTATGGCTCTAGTGATAATTATGCAAATGGAACGATGGATTTATGTGAAATCTCTGATATTTTTGACCGCTATAAGATCAACAATGCTATAACCTTGGGTTTTTTCTGCTGACATAAAAATATTTCTTATTTATGTTTCTGATAAAATCTATAAATGATTGGCCGTTCCTTGTACATAAACCCTTGTAAGGGTTTGGTGGAGTTTTAGTAGCTCTTCTGCTTCCCGGATGAATTCAGCCCAAGCCTGAGCCTAGCCAGCCAAGTTTGTGCAAGATCTGGAAAAATTAGCTTTTGGATCATAAGTTATTTAAGAAAAGTTGTTTATGCCTTAAGTAACTTATCTTGATTTCTACTTATTAAACTCAACTGTTTAAGTAATTTTAAATAATAATAATAATTACTTATAAATGATCATAAACCAAACTTACTTATCTGAAATAAGTTACTTATCTACAATGGTAAGAAGAAAAAGTAATTCAGTGGTATCAAAAAGTTACTTATCTTAGTTTCTATCTATTAAGAAGATAAGAACGCTAGGCAATTAACATACTTATCAACTTCTCCTCTCTTTCATCTCTCCTATGCCTCTTATTGGAACTTATTAAAAGCCAAAATGCTAAATAAATTAACTAAACTGATTAAGTACTTTTAAGTAAAAAAATGTTACTTATAACTAATCATAAATCAAACTTATTTGAAATAAGTCAAGTATCTACTACTGTGACTAGAAGATATAACTTATTCGGTGGTATCCAAAAGGGCCCTAACTATGCCCCACCATGCATGATATATGACAAAATGCCCTAGATCCTAAATTAGCGGAGCGAGGCTGATGACCTTGTGTGTCCCACCTCTAATTTGAGAAAAGCGGTATATTGATGGATTTGAATTTTAAATCTTGTGTGTCCCACCTCTGATTCAACATTCTCCTCAAAAGTCACTTTTATCTGGTAATCTTTGTCATCTAGCCACTGGCCAACAAAACTGAGTATCACAAACAGGACATCTGACCGTAGATTGGACCATCAACCTATGGGTCTCACCTCTAATTCCTTGACCCTTGTTCCTCCCAAGAATCATTTCCATCTAATGACCCTACAATCCAATCTATGGTCAATGAAAGGGATGATCTCAATAATTTTCAACAAAACGACCTAATAGAGGATATGGACTTCCTATCTTGTGGGGCCCACCTGTAGTTCCCTATTCCTCTCAAGAGTGACTTTAATATATAATCGTAGTCATCACAAAATGAACCGTCCATCAGGTGAATTGCGCTTCTAATTCACAGTTCCTCTCAAGAGTCACTCTGATGCAGTGATCCTAGCCATCCGAACATACATCTAACATAATGTACAGTCTTGATTATTTATGTGGAAAAGGGTCCAATCATGAGTGTTGATTGATTGTCTATCATGTGAGCCCCACCGCCAATTCCCCATGCTTATCAAGTTTCACTTGATCCAACAAAAAGGACTGATCATGGATATGGACCATCCATCTTGCTGGTCCTGCCTTTGATTCCTGCTAACTCTCAAGAATCAGTTTTATCCAATGATCCTAGCCATCGGATCCATAGCCAACGATGGACACTCCAATTCACTTGTGCCAAGAATTCATAAATTTAGTCCTCCGTACAGTGGACCCCACTATGATTACGGATGGAGGATAGCATCCTAATTCTCCAATTAGTGCAAGTGGGGTCATGGTCAAGTTATAAAAACTATTGATTCTATGGGTTCATTTATAGATGGAGGATACTACAAATATATCCCAAATAGAGAAGACTAGAGCTGGGCAAAACAGACCCGATTCGGTGGATCTGACCCGATCTGACCCAATCAGAACCGAACTGACGGTCTGGATTGGTGCGGATCAGGTAGCCCCATCCAGATCCAAAATCCTTTCGGGTCGAGTTCGGATTGGCCCTAATCCGACCTGACTCGACCCGAAAACCCGATCCGAATGGCTCCGGACTAATCCGATCATACCCGATCCGGAGTAGTTCTTATTGATCCTTCTACTTTTCCCTGTGATATGGTCCGCTTGAGCTTTGGATATGCATCAATTTTGGATTCAACTACTAAAATGATCTGCAAAAACGAATGGACGACATAGATAAATCACATGCATTCAAGGTGGGCCCCAACAGAGTTTACTGTGTACATAACAAATGGATTTGCTGGTGTATCGCACACAGCTATGTAGCTGGCTATATGCGTGAGCTGTAGGTACGTGTCGTGCCGAGACGAGCACAGACGCTCCTCGAGCTCCAAGCTGTACAAACGGTTCAAAGGATATCAAAGTTACATGGGCCCCATAGTGATGTATTTATTATATTTACACCGTTCATATATTTTTAGAGACCATTATAGAGCATTGTCCAGAAAATGAATAATATCCAAAGATCATGTGGACCACACCACAAATAGTAGCAGAGAATGATTTTCACCGTTAAAAAATTTGTTTGGTCCACATAAAGTTAGATCTATCTTATTTTTAGTCTCAAGCCTTAAGATGAGCTTGTCAAATGAATGGACGGTTTGGATATAACACATACCCCACCATCAAACCCATAGATCTTGCTAACCTCAATACAACAAGTCACGGACTTTTTTCAAAAAAAAGTCGCTGCACTTTCGTGCATTTCACGTCAACATAAGTACGTCCAGATAATGCGTCCAAAGAAAGTGCCCATTCTTTCATAGTCATGTATGGGGCCCACCTTGATGTATATGTTTTATCTGAGCCGTTCATCCATTTTGATGTATCATTTTAAGCGTTAAACACAAAAGTACGATATAATGAAGACTGAAGTGAACCGCTCCATATCAAACGATCTGAATCATACCCAACCTGATCTGACTCGGTTTTCCTGACCGAGTTGGACTCGGTTCAGGTCAAGTCAATCAACCATTGGATCAGTCCGAGTCAGATGACCCAGACCCGGTCTCAGATCGGATCGAGTTCGGGTCAGATTATTGGAATTTCGAATCGGATTGAGTTAGGCCCAATCCGATCCGATCCAGACTGATGCCCAGCTCTTGAGAAGACCTGATGGACCCGACTTGGTTTTAAGGGATCGGGTACTATATTTTCGGTCAGGTCCATATCTGTTTCAAGTCATAGTCTGAGTCTAGCAGGTCATATATATTGATGATTTTATCATGTGTGCAACATAATCCATCCACTGGGTGGCCAGACATGAACTTACTTGTAACGTTCTGAATTTTTCCTATTTTGAATTGCCAAAAAAAATAAAATTATATATATATATATATATATAAACAAGCCTACGCAGCTTACCGAGCTTTGTTGTATAATGTTGTTGTATATCTATAGCATGGAGCTAAGAACATTTTTTGTCCATGCAATTAGTTTTAGCTTAGTCGTGGCCTTTAGATAATACAGGACTTCAAGTGAGATATTCAGTATGCATTAATAATAGATTTGGAATCTTAAAATTTTGTGTGCTTATTATAAACAAATGGCTTGGATTTTAGCTGCATCAATGGATAGCTTGGATTCTACTCACTCCCCTCCTTTTTAGTGTTTGATTTGGAACCTCCCACCTTTCTTTCCACTAGCTAGTAGCACACATTATAAGTCCATTTATAAAGGTTTTGTAAAACCCAACATTTATTTATATATTTGTTGCATTGCGTCGTGTTAAATCGTCAACTC
Organism: Magnolia changhungtana; assembly: GCA_030180095.1. Classification (NCBI taxonomy): domain Eukaryota; kingdom Viridiplantae; phylum Streptophyta; class Magnoliopsida; order Magnoliales; family Magnoliaceae; genus Magnolia; species Magnolia changhungtana. Next base: position 3,113,919 of record JASAUF010000162.1, read on the forward strand.
AAATAATAATTGTTGTGGGGAAAATCAACCCAGCAAGTTAAGTCCGCTACCTACCTCGAAGCTCGGAGGCGAGACTTCGAAAGTGTACGATGGACAAGCAGAGTCGAGTCCTCTCTCGGCCCGTCTCAGTTCCTAGCCGTTATCCTCGTTTAATAACTCAACAAACAGGTTAATCTGCGCGATAGTTATGGTCTGAGGCTCAGAGCCGTGGCCACCTTAGTTCAGGATCCAAAGCTGAGGCTAAGGCTAAGTGTAAATATCCTGAGCGCCAGACCAGGAAACTGCCCTACGTGTATGTGACCGAATATCTTGCTTGCAGATACGCTCCTCTAATACACGATGCATTACATAATCCCTGAATTATGGACGAAATCTCCACGATCACAGTATCCTACTGATTGAGTGAATCGTGCCGAGATTAACAGACACAGATCATCCAACTCGCAGGTATAAATACCAGGGGACCCCATTGCTACAGGTATGCAATATCTCGCACTCTCCCTCTACAAACAAACTTAGACCTAGATTCCCTTGACCTGACTTAAGCATCGGAGGGTCTCCTGTTTAAACCAGGGTTTCCTTTGCTCATCGTGATTGTGCAGGTTCAAGACTCTGGAGCAACTCGGAGTTCAGTGATCTAAGTGGAGAGTCATCCAGATTTTGTCAGTAACAATTTTGGCACCGTCTGTGGGAATCTAATATGAAAAGTCAATTTCTTATTTGTAAGTACAATGGCAAGAGGAAAGAAGAAACCAGCGGTTGTGGAACCGAAGCAGAGCGATCAGACTCGATCTTCCTCACTACTTCACGCCGATTCAGCCCCAGGACCTTCCTAGCGTTCTCATAATCAGGCAAGTAAATATTGAGCTATGCAAAGCAAGATACAAGCTCCGCGCGACGAGATTAATCAGATGAAGCAGCGACAGGAGTAGCAACTGCAACCGCATCCCGTCCAGGAAGCGGTTAGACCAATGGCGGAAGTCCAGTCCACACCATAGAGCATAAGACCCGAGGGGTCTCAACATCAATCCGCTCGGGTCCCAGCTTCGGTTCAAAACCCTCTTCCGACTCAAAATCAAGTTCCAACTCGGAACACAATGACCCGAGTTTCGACGAATGTCTCGATCACCTCGGCATTGGCACCAACGGATCTCAGCCACAAGCTAGAAAGGAGAAGGGAAAGAAGAACTCCTGAAATGGGAGCTACACAAGAGATAGTAGCTGAAAACAAAGATCCGTGGGAGACACGGTTTACAGAACTCAATAACAAGATTTAATACTAGAGCAGAATCAGCAGCCCTCATTGGTTCCTGCCGCTGTTCAAGCAATGATGGAAGAGATCGAACCTCCCTTTCCTCTACAATAATGAGCGAGGTGATGCTACAGAGGTTACGGATACCTCCCGTCATCCAATACTCCAGGTCTAGCGACCCGTCCGAGCACGTAAAGACTTATCGCTCATGGATGCAAATCCAGACAGCAACGGACGTGATGATGTACAGAGGATTTTCTATCACGCTCACTGGATCCGCTCAGAGTTAGTACCGTCAACTTAAACCCAATCCATTAGTTCCTTCACAGAGCTCAGCAGACTATTCCTCACTCAATTCATAAGCGGTAAGAAGAGCCGAAAGCTGAATACTCATCTCTTCACCATCAAGCGAGGGCCTAAAGAATCGTTAAAGGACTACATCGCCCGTTTCAATGAGGAAGCATTGCAAGTGGACGACTATGACGACAAAATGGGACTCTCTACTGTGTTTAGTGGTTTGAAAGATGAGAAGTTCACCTTCTCCATTGGAATGAATCCGCCGAAAACGTTAGCTTAGCTCGTCACCATAGCTCGGAAATATACTAACGCCGAGGAATTCTCCAACGCTCATAATAATGTTCAAGTAGCAGACTCAATTGGCAAGGGAAAGAGGCCGAGGAACGAGAAACCCTAGCCGTCCAGTAAAAGACCAGACGACCGCGCTCTTCGCGATCATTGTACGAGTAGAAAACCTGAGAGTAAATTTCATTCATACACTCCCCTCAACACATCTACCAAACAAATTCTACTGGACATCAAAGGCCAGAAGCTCCTGAATTGGCCTATTTGTATGAAGGCCGACCAGGATCATCGAGACAAGCGCAAGTATTGTCGTTTCCATCGAGATCACGACCACAACACGGCCGACTGCGTGGATCTCAAACATGAGATCGAGACTCTTATCTGTAAGGGTCATCTGCGCCGATACACCAAGGAAGAGAGAACGACTCGAAGAGAAGAACGAGAGTAGCCGAAAATATTGCGGAAGAGCCGGTTGAAATTCGTACCATCTTTGGTGGTTCATTCGGTGGAGGAGACTCAAACAGGGCCCGTAAAGCCCATTCTCGGCAGTTTGATCCGGAACATTACGTCCACATGACTGAGAGGCCAAGCAAAGAGCTCCGAATCAGGTCATGCAGTCTAACCTTCATGGAATATGATGCGCGTGAAATCCAGCATCCGCATAACGACGCCTTGGTAGTGACTATAACCATAACCAACCATAAGGTGTATCGCATTCAGGTCGACACCGGAAGCTCAGCTGATGTTATCTATTCCGAAGCTTTTGAAAGAATGGGGGTTCCGAGGTCACGCCTCAGACCTGTGAAGACCCCCCTACACGGTTTTGCCGGAGAGAAGGTGATCTCCGAGTGAGCCATCTCCCTCCCTATGACCGCGAGAGAAGGACGATATCAAGTCACCCTCATGGTGGACTTCCTCATCATCAATGTGTCATCAGTGCATAACGGCATTCTAGGCAGACCTTCTCTCAATGCAATGAGGGCAGTCGTCTCTACTTACCATCTGATAATGAAGTTTCCCGCCAAAGGCGGAATAGGCTACCTCTGAGGTGATCAGCGTGAGGCTCGGAGATGTTATGCGATAGCAGTAAAGAAAGGGCCAGTGAAGCAAGCCGTTACCATCAACGTCATCTATCCTAGGGGACCTACAGAGGACTCATCTGTGGAAGACTTGTAGGCAATACCTCTCGACGAGGTAAATCCGAGCAAGACCGTTCAACTTGGAACATCATTAAATTCTGAGCAACGGTTCGAAATGTTGTCCTTCCTACAGCACCACAAAGACATCTTCGCACGGTCACATGAGGACATACCAAGGATCTCTCCTGATGTCATGGTTTACAGGTTGAATGTGGACTCATATCATAGACCCACGAAACAAAAGAGGAGGTCGTTCGATGATAAGCGGTATGAGGCCATAGCCGACGAAGTCTCTAAACTGCTCAGCGTTGGCTTCATCGAGGAGGTACACTATCCGAATTGGATTGCAAATGTGGTCCTCGTCAAGAAAGTCAAGGGAAAATGACGGGTCTGTGTGGATTACTCGGATCTGAACAAGGTCTGCCCTAAGGACAGGTTTCCCTTGCCCCAGATCAATCAGCTAGCAGACAGTACAGCAGGGCACGAACTACTCTCCTTCCTGGATGCCTATTCCGGGTATAACTAGATCGCGATGCATCACCCAGACAGGTAGAAGACTACCTTTGTCACCGACAAAGGACTCTACTGTTACCATATCATGTCGTTCGGCCTGAAGAACGCCGGGGCCACGTATCAGAGATTGGTGAATCAAATGTTCGCCAAGCAGATCGGACATACTATGAAGGTTTATGTTGACGACATGCTCGTTAAGAGCACCAAGGCGTCCAACTACCTAGCAGATCTCAGAGAAACCTTCTCCATCCTCCTAGAGTACCGGATGAAGTTGAATCCCTCAAAGTGTGCCTTAGGGGTCAGCTCCGGCAAATTTCTTGGGTTTCAAGTCAGTCAGAGGAGCATTGAAGTAAATCCTGACAACATCAAGGCACTCTTCGATATGAGCTTGCTTCGGATAATTAAAGAGATACAATACCTCACTAAACGAGTAGTAGCACTCGGGTGGTTCATATCCAGAGCCACTGACAAATGCCTCCCCTTCTTTCAATAGTTGAAAGGTCATAAGAAGGCCGAGTAGATATCGAAATGTGAGCAAGCCTTCCAATAGTTGAAGCAGTACTTGGGCTCACTGCCCTTATTGTCCAAGCTCAAAGAAGGGGAGCCCTTATTCTTATATCTTGCGGTCTCGACCTCGGCTGTCAGCTCGGCCCTGATTAGAGGGGTCGGGGGCAAACAATACCCCGTATACAATGTGAGTAAAGCGATGGTAGCTGTCGAGACGAGGTACCCGGCTTTGAAAAAGTTGGCACACTGTCTTGTTGTCTCGGCTCGGAGGTTACGCCCATACTTTTAGGCTCATTCCATTATCGTCTTGACCGACTCTCCCCTCAGTAAGTCCTCCAGAAGCCCGAGGTGTCGGGTCGGCTAACCAAGTGGGCAATTGAACTCGAGAAGTTCGACATCCAGTTCCGACCAAGGACCACGATTAAGGGCCAAGCTGTGGCCTACTTCATTGTGGAATTCACTGCCCCGAAAGAAGAGGGAACTAGCGCCGAAGTGAATACGGCTCCTTCGCTCGTTCCTCCAAACAATTAAGAAAAAGCATTAGAGCCGTGATAGATTCTTTATGTGGATGGATCTTCCCATGCCAAGTGTGTCGGGGCAGGAGTTGTCCTGGTCGCACGTGATTCTACATCCATCCAGTATGCAATCAGACTCGGTTTCAAGGCCTCTAACAACGAGGCGGAATATAAGGCTCTGTTGGCAGGACTCAAGCTAGCGGCCAGCCTGGGGGTCCAGTCCCTCAAGGTACGATATGATTCTTAATTGGTAGTGAACCGTATCTCCATCAAATATGAAGCCAAAGAGACTAGGATGGTGGCTTACCTGGCTGAAGCAAGGAAATTGATAGAAAAGTTCTGGAGCTGCACGATGTTCACTCCCCAAGTATAGGGTTGTGATGTAGTAATAAATTCGATGAGACCGAGGTCGAATCCCAAGGGATGAAACCTGTACGTAATCTAAAACTAAGTAGAATTAGAACTAGACTAAGATGACATCTAAATCGAATGTAATTGAGGGAATAATGATGAAGTATTTATCTAAAACTTAGAGAATTTAAAGGAAAGAAGCTAGAGATTCAGAGGATCCACTTGTAGAGATCAGGGAGATCTTATGCCTGCTTCAAAAACTCAACTAGACTTAGAGTCCATCTTCATCCAATTGAAGGGTGTAACCATGAAAATCAAACTGAACTTCTTTTGATATAGTTTTCAAGAAATGAAAAGTATATAAATTAAAATGGATTCCATCACCAAACCATGCCCAGGAGATAAAGTAAACAACAGAATTAAACTAATTAATAACCAATCAACATTATATGAAGGTTAAGAAGGGTACCATCACCCGACCATACCCAGGAGACGATGGTGAACAACAGAGCTTCCTAACGTCATAAATATAAAAAGGAAAGGAACATGCTCAAAGCTATCGCAGACCCATTGTAATTTTAGTCACAACAGACCATTAAAAACTAAAAACATTCCCTTAATTAAACCAAAATCAATATCAGTTCAGTCTAAACAAAAGGCACAAGCAAAAAGTCTCCCATCACGCTACAGGCTTCACCTCTTAGCCCTATCTAAGAGGTTTAGCCTAACATAGACATGATTAGGCTAAACATCTTAAAAGAAGTAATAAAATTAGACAAAAAAATATGAAATACTATTCTCTCTCCTTGCTCCATGTCCCGGCTGCAAATTGAATGAATCACTGTCTCTCACATCCTTTCTTTTTATAGCATATAGAGGTTGGTGGCTGCCTGTAGAAGCATACAATCGGTGCTATTACGCACAATGTCTGAAGTCGGTGCGGAAGATTTACGCAATCCCTGTGTAAGCTCTGTTACGCAGTCAAGAAAACGGCCCAAGAAAATCCATTTTCTTTACTTTCTTCTCAAAGTAATAACATCCCCTAGGACGTTTTGGGGTGGCCTTCATGATGGACGGATTGGATCTTTTCATCGGCCAGCTGTGATGGCCCACTTGTATTGACAGATCCGGCCGCAGAACAGAGCTTACGCAACTCTGTTCGCACTTGTGAGATGGTGGGGCCCAGGATCGGTGCCAGACAGGAAATTTAGTCCGACCATTGTGTTCACCTTGAAAAACCGTTCGGACATGGTGGTTTTGGAGTGAAATCGGTGTGGCCCACAAGATCTTCTACTCCGCTGTCCATCCTGCATTTAATGGTTGGGAACGTACAGACGCTTGCATGGTGGCAAAAGGACCCCTAAGCGTTGGTCTTGGCCATCTCCTGAGACAAGTTAACGATTCAGATCATTGAAACGGATGATGAGTGGGGCCCACAACGATCAACCGGCGAAAACATGCAAAGACGCTATTGCGTTTTGAATTTTGGTTAAAATAGTCGGTCAGCGCCCGCTGATCGACTTTGGGTGCTGACCGACTTTGGGAAAACTAGTGCGTGGCGGGAGCGTATATGCTATGCACACGCATTGCGTGTGTGGGTCCCAAGGTGATGTATTCAAGAAATCCGCTCCGTTCAACCGTTTTATCACCCCATTTAAGCAGTTGAAACCGAATTTGAAGCATAACCAGATATCAGGCAGGCCCTACATCGAGATTTTATGGGCTGATCTATTCGTTGGGACACTTCCACAATGATCCAATGGCTGAAATTTGACGTGTACAGTTAATTTATGGTCCTCAAGCCATGCATGAAGTTTCGATCCGAATGGATGGTGGAAACCCTGTGATCTTGCATTCTGGACAGTTTTCAGGCCTGTTTAAAGCGAGTGGCATGATTTTCTCAAATCTCTGGCATGTAAATTCATCGATCTCGGTCCCCTGGGGTCCGTCCCTTTCCTTGGTGACATCAGAGCACAAAATCCAGGCTTTTCGCACCCTGTTTCAGTCCAAGCTCGTAAATACATCTTACATCACAAACAGGATTAAATTACACCGTTAAACAATACCATGTTCGTAAATCCAGGCAATAAATGGGGTCTAATATGCAATATTTAACACTCAACACACGATCAGTCATATTCCTAAGGTGAAGAATTCCTGGGCTGACGCTCTAGCGAAGCTAGCCTCACCACAGAAGGAAAGATCCCGCGAATCATTCCCGTGGAATTCATAAAATATCCAAGTATTGACCAAACAGAGAAGAAAATGGTCAACCCAGTAGGAGATGCTCCAAGCCGGATGGACCCCATTTACAACTACCTCACATCTAGTGAGGTCCCATTGGACAAGCTGGAGGCTAGGCGCCTGAGAGTCAGAGCGGTGCGATACGTAGTTTTGGACGGGGTTTTGTACAAAAAAGGGCATTCGCAGACCTACCTCAGGTGTCTCCGACCCGTGAGGCAGACTACGTGATTTGGGAGATTCATGAAGGCATATGCGGAAATCACTCTAATGGTCAGGCCCTATGTAACGTCCCGTCCAACCAGCACAGTATCCTGGGCGTCCACGTCGGATTTGCCGCAGGACCATCCGTTTAAACTGCTCAGGGTGAGGTACCACCAGTAAAATTAAACCAGGATCAGCCCATTAGAACAGACCAGGCTGGCCATGATGGGACCTGGCGTGGCCCGCCAAGCCTGATCGCCGTTTGCACTTGTAAACAGCCCGTGTGGGCCACCCAGTGACCGAGGATGGTCAGAAAAATCTAAAACTTCCGGGAATCATAGATTTCACTGGGCTTGTGGTCCATCGCAAACAGCGGACCCAGTGGACACCCAGAACTGGGATCTGGCACTAGCCGAATACACCCCACCAATGCCAAAAATTGGAATCTGGCATTTACAATTGAAATCGGGATTCTGGGCGTTCCAGCCGTCGAATTTCCTCCAAATTCGTGGTGGTGGTTTAATATATTTTTCTACGCCCGTCCACCAAATCTGGAGCCTGATCGTGGACCGGTGACCGTTGATCGCAAATCGGACCCGTACGACCAAACCGCGCATCCGTTTATTTCCAAATTTTGCAGGGTCCTTCATCGGGCCATGGAGCACCTACCCTACAAGTTTCATGGCCAGAGGGCCGCCAGAACTGCCCCAATCACCAGATCAGCCCCCACGGGGCCATTTTTGGGACGAAAGTGCCTGCTCAGATCATACATCCGTTCATCCGTTCGCCCTCAATTTTTACATGGACCCTAGTTGGGTCATAAGACACCTCCACACTGAATTTGGTGGCCTATGGGGTGTTAGGGCCACCTCAACACCAATAGGTGTCCCATAAGTCTATTTTGGAAAGACTTGGGGACATGGGGCCAAAGGACCCTACTTTAGGGAAATAAGCCCTAACCCTTTTCTCATAAACCCCTCACTCTCTCAACAACAACCCTCTCTCCCTCTTAACTCTCCCTTCAACTCCCAAAAACCCATTCCTTTTCTTCTTGATATCCCCTCAACCTCCAACGATCGATCTCTCTCTCAAAACCCTCACCACCTTACTACAACAAGGCTCTCCCTTGTAACATCCACCTTTCACCAACGACCAAGGAGAGTGAAGAAGGTAGGAAAAGAAGGCAAAGAGGTTGTGGTGGACCCTAAACCGAGTTGGGGCCCAAGAGAATCGATCCTTCAACACCCTATCCCTTCCAAAAAGGGAAAACTTTCCACCGCCACTCCGAAATTCGTTTGTGGGCCATCTTGGTAAGATCCCTCACTATTTTCCCTTGAAATCCTTGTATTGAAGAAGAAATTATGTAGATTTCTCTCATGCTTGAATCGTTTTAGGGATTCCGGCCGGCCAACCTTCAAAACCCTCGCCTCTAGGTCGTTTCCGAACCTCCATCAAATTTAAGGTGCGGACTATTGCTCTTAGGTGGCCTAACACCAATTTTAGCGTGGATCTAATGATTTTGAGTGCTGGGATGTCATGTTTGGAATTCTAAAGAGAACCCTAGGGATTTCCATGATTGGTTGGTTTTGTTAGAATATGCATGTTAAATTCTCGATGAGATATATATTGTGCCTTCACATGATATTATGTTGGATGATAACATGCTTGTGATGGTTGATTTATTTCCCTCTTATGTGGTGTTGCATTTCGCGTGTGATTAATTGCCATTATGCTACTGATTTCTCAAAATGGAGGAAGTGGTAACTTCCTCACACAACCCACACACGCACATGCACTCCAAGGTTATGATGATACTTGTTACTTGTTAAAGGTATGTGATTTGTATGGTTAGGATGCATGAGAATATAATATGGATGTACTAGATGATAATATGAGTCGTAGGCATGCGGTAGATCCCCTTTTTACTCCCTTGGGATAGTCAGGAACCTGACGAGAGAGGGTAGTCCCATCGGTAGGGCTATGCTAAGACTAGACTCGCGGATTGGGCGGAAGTGTTCGAGTGGCTGTAGTTCGACTACATGGGACCCTTGTGCCCGAGGCCATTCGTCTCATGCCCGCCTGATTTGTGCGGTCTAGCCTACTACCTGATCATCCCTGTCTGTTAACCATGTTCGCACACATATGTATGGAACCTGATGCACCCTACAACCTTTGTGGCTCATTAATAATTAGATTACAACTGGTCTACAGTCTCGTGAGTCGGGCATGGTGGAATGGGACACTGTGTCCGAGCTGTCGGCCTACGCTGGGGTACCGCGCCTCCCCGTAGTGACCGCGAGCGATCCCTTCCTCATCGGCACTCCTCATGTGCTTGGAGTCGGGAATGAGGACCCGACGGGATCACGGACCGCGGGGACTCGGCCTCACGCGTTGATGGGGCCTTGGCCTCGCAACCAGATTAGGGCAGTGACATGTAGGGTGAATCAGAATCCCCAACCTGCTGGATGAATGGACTTAACTAAACAAACTTGGCTAACATGATCGCATTGCATCGCATTAGTTAGGGTGGCGACTCGGCAGTCGAGGTCGCTCTGAGGGAGTGTTGCCATATGCGATCGTTAGACGGAGTCGCTCGAGGGAGCGTTGCGGCGAGGGCATGCATCATATCATCGCATTGCATACGCATTTAATAAGAGTTGTAGGTTTGCTGATTGACTGATTTCCATTAAATTCATGTTATAATTGATGCCTGTTATAACTTAAGATTAATAGTTCACACTGAGTTGATCACTCACTCCCACTCTGGGACGGTGTTTTAAAACACCAACCAGACGCTTCCATAGATGCAGGTGGCGACGATCAGGAGGAGCCCGGCAGCGTGACTTTGGACGAGGAGGATGAGTGCTCCTATTTTCAGTTGATGGGCGGAGCTGCTTCGGATCCGTAGCTGAGTCGAGGGGTTGCTGAACTGGGAGTTCAGCCCTATTCTTTTGGACCTGATATATATATATTTTTTGTGATTTTGGTTGTGTGGCGCTATGGGCGCCCCTTCATTCTTTTGGGCATGTATATATATAAACATTTATGTTATCTCCTTCCATTTCAGTAGACTTGTGGTTGTGCGTTATGTTCCAAGTTGTTCCAAATTGCGCAATTTAAATCGACTAATCAATAAGCCATAAAATGCATGATACGTGACACCGGAAACTCGGGAGTTGAGCATTTACTCGACCCCCAATTTTCAGGGCGTTACACCCTAGCCCTGAAAATACTACGCCAAGGGTATTTCTAGCCAACCATCAGGGAGGACTCTAAAAACTATGTTCAAAGGTGCGACAAATGTCAGCGGTACGCGGCCGTGCTGAGGCAACTTACAGAAGAAATGACTCCCATGAGTGGACTGTGGTCGTTCGCTCAATAGGGGATCGATACCATCAGACCTCTGCCCACAGGGAAAGGGCAGGTCAAGTTCGCTATTATCGCGGTCGACTACACCAAGTGGGCCGAAGCTAAGCCTGTCGCAAAAATCAAAGATCAGAATGTGGTTGATTTTGTCTGGAGGAACATCATAGCCGATTCGGAATTCTGCGCACTATCGTATCTGATAATGGCAGACAGTTCGATAATGAAAAGTTCAGAGGCATGTGTCGGGGGGTCGGCATTTCGAACGCGTACTTTTCGCCTCAGCACCCGCAATCTAATGGACAGGTGGAGACAGTTAATAAAGTTATTAAGCACCATCTCAAGACAAAATTAGATAAAGCGAAAGGCAACTGGGCCGAGGAGCTCCCATTTATCCTCTGGGCTTACAGGAATACGGCTCAGTCATTTACTAAGGAAACCTCATTCTCGCTTTCCTACGGTTTGGAGGCGATGGCGTCAATCAAAATTGGCCTCCCTACAACTCGAGTCAGGAACTATCAAGAAGATCAAAACACCAAGCAGATTGCAGCTAACCTGGACCTACTCGAGAAAGCCAGAGATATCTTCAGACTCTAGGTTGCCGCTCGGAATCAGCAGGTAGCATGATTCTACAGTTTCAAGGTTAAGACTAGATGATTCCATCCAGGAGATTTAGTCCTTCGCCAAGTCTTTTAAAACACTGCAGAGCCGGGGGCTAGGGCACTTGGACCCAATTGGGAGGGGCCATACCAAGTGGTTCGATCGACCAAACCTGGCTCCAACCATTTAGAAGATCTGCAAGACGGTCAGCTCCCCCACCCCTGGAACGTCGAGCACCTGAAAATCTACTACCCCTGATGTAACGACCGCTGAAGGCCCTCAATAAATGTACTGCTTGAAGCTACTAGCCTTTTAAGGCCTTTAATAAAAGTTTCCTTTTTGCGTCGCCTACTTGCACAATTTACCCCAGACTATCTACAAGCGGAAGGAGTTACCTCTGATGAGCAGAAGCTAACTTAACAGACCGATCCCTTCAAAAAGGGGTCAGAACGTTAAACTCATGAAAATCTACTTAGGGATCCCCTCATACTCAGGGAAAAAATCCCAGAGAGGCCCAGACTCCCTAAGAAAGGGGGGTCAATTCGTCAACAAATCTACGAAATTGATTGAGCACGCCGTTCGTGGGGGGGTTGGCCCCCTCAAGGGGTCGATCCTTAAAATATTAGACATCTAAGAATCATCACAACAATCAACGCACGTGAACAAGCCGTATGCTGATAATCGTCATTGATATAAAAGAAAAATCATTTTACATTGCAAAAAAAAAAAGTGGAAACTTGTTATTCCCTCTGAGCAAAGGGACCAACTACCGAGCTGGAGGGCTGAGCGTCGACGGTGGCCTCAGCGACGAGAGCACCTTGAGCAATCTCCACAGCAGAAGGGGCATTTTTAAGCTTGTCTACCATGGCAGGCTCGACGACGTCTATCAGGAGGGTGTCGAAGTTGAGAGTAGGATTAACTTTTTTGGCCTCAACTAGGCAAGCGTCAAAGCCAAAGTCATAGTCGAAGTAATACAATTTATCCAGCTCCTTGGCCCTTTTAGCGGAATCCTTGTATTCGGCCACTCCCGCCTGCAAGACCGCTTGGGCATTGAGCTCTGCCCGTAAGGAAGCCTTCTACACAGACGCAGTAGACTCAAGGATCCTCCGTTGTTGAACTAATTGGGTTACCGTCATCTGCTGCTCCGCCTCGAGCTTCTCTTTCGCCACTTCGAGCCTCAACTCGGCTTTTGAGGCCCTGAACTCCAAGTCTTCGTTAGCCCAGCGCAAATGCCTAACTTCGGGTTCAACCATATTCAAGCGAGCTTGGAGTTGGTTGACCTCCCCTTGGAGCGCCAGTTTTCTTGTCCGGCCCTCCACGACAGCATTCCTCAGCTCCTCCTGCTCCGCGACTAAAGCCTCTAGCCTCTTCTCAAGCTCGACTCACTGAGCATTTTGCTCTGCTCTCTCCTTCTCAAGCTTGGTCCGTTCTGCTTCTTGTTTTGCCTTCTCGACCACAAATTCGGCCCGCTCCGCTTCGAGCCGTTCCATCTCCTTTAGCCTCTCCTTCACCTCTACCATTATCGGCAACGACTGGTACATTACAACCGCATAGTCGTTCACGAAGTTGACATGGCGAAGGAAGAGCGTGTCGGCTATCTGCACATCTGGTACGTGCTTAGCTGCCCAAGGGTTCAGTTGAGCCATATGAAAACCAAGAGGGAGGACTCTTGGAGAGGGTGCGAAAGCTTCTCCCCTTAGAGAGGATGTGGAAGCTTCTCTCCTTGGATAGGTGTGGAAGTTCTTCCTCTTGAAGAGGGTGCGGAAGCTCCTCCGACCCCGCTGGCTGCGGAAGCCTGGACAGTCGCCTCGTGCGTGCTCACATACCCGACAAGGACATCAGCATGACCGACTACAGGCTCAGCCTCAACAAGAGGGATCGCGGATCATGCAGAGGCAATTATGTCGAGAGTCTCCCCTACTACCTCCCTCCTTGCCCCAGAAGGAGCCCTAGGGACTTACTCCTCCACGGAAGGTGACAAGATGGTGATAGGCTCAACCCTGGCAGGAGCCTCAGCAGCTAGAACCTCAGGAGCGAGGGTCAGAGCAATGACAGGAACAATCTCGGGGAGAACTGTGGCGGGCACGGTCCCAGCTGGTTCTGCAGCTGGGCCGGCCTCGGCCTCAGCCTCAGAACCCTTTCTCTTCCTCAGCACCGCCTTCGTCCTTGGTTCGGAGGAGAGGACGACATCCATCGGAGGGCACGGGGGCCTTCTCTTCTTCGAGCCACCTGCCTCCATCCCTATAAAAAGGAAAAAGGGAAATTAGCTAAGTATGGGTCACGGAATCAATGAAATCTCCAGAGGCCCTAACTCTACTTACCTAAGGCAAAGAGAGTGGGCCGAACTCTACAGAAGTCGGACGACACCAGACTCTCCGGATTAACAAGCCCGAACTAGGCGCATCGGTCCACAGGGATCACTCGGCCTCTGTTAACCTGACGCTTGTGGAAGGCGGAGAGGTCAGGGGCCCCCTTCGGCTGGACTACAAGCAGAAGCAAACAATAAGATTGAGCACAAGAAAGAATTGAATAAGCAATACGGTTAAAAGAAGTGTCCAATGACCTGGATTAGCGAATTTGGTAGGCACTCGGGTTTACAACCGCTCCAATTCAGAGGCTGGGGCTTCCCATTCCCCCGACGGCCAGAACCACTTCCCCTTCCAGTCTTTGTTGGAAGAAGGATGTCGAGTTACCAGACCCGGGAGACATGGGGGCCTGGCCGAGAAGTACCACCAGGCCTTGTCCGTGTTATCGTACTTGGCCATGTACAAAAACAGAAATTCCTCTGGCGTCAGTCTCTGGTTCTTCGCCTGATGCCAGAGGACGAAAGTGAAAGCTAAAATCTTCCAAGAGTTCAAGACCAGCTGTCCCGACGTAATTTTCAGCTATGTTGTTAGTTCGCACAAGAAATGATGGATGGGGAACTGAAGCTTACATTGGAGGGCGCAGACGAAGATGACAATCTCACCCTTAGACGGAGAACCCGCTTGATCTGTGGGGGCAGGGGCTCGGATGTGGATTGAACTGGGGATTTGATTATCATCACGGAGTTGAGCCATTTAAGACTCAGCCAGAATCGATCCCCTAGGGACCATTGGTCTCATTCTGCTTCCCCTAGGGCCTACTTTTGACCCCCCGCAGGATCTCGGAGAGCCCTCTTTGGCCTTTTGCCACGACTCTTGGCCCTCTAACTTGCAGATCCTTGAGCCGGAGCTGGGTTGTAGAGGGGTATGGCCTTGAGAGGGCCTTCAAACTCTACAGGTCCCGAAGATGTGGTTTCTGGTTCAGCTTCCGAACTGGCTCCTCGAATCGAGCTCATCTCATCAGAGTCACTCAACATAAAGGAAAGATGCTTTAAGTGTTGGAAAACTCACAACATTGCAGACAATCTCCCCCGGTTAAAGTTTTTTCAGCTCCGATGTCTTCCGCTAGACAGAATCTTCCCTTTAGCGGTCGGGGATCCTTTATCCGGCGACAATCTCCGACAGAAGGTGATTTCAGGCGAAGGGCGATTTCCGACGAGGGGCGATTTCCGGTGAAGGCGATTTTCAGCAGAAGGCGATTCGGAAAGGAGGAACAGGGAAAATTAGAATGCGAGAAGTGCGAGAGCGAGGGGAGGAGGGGTTTATATAACCGCCTCATCGCTTAGCGCCATCATTACCATGGGCCGATACGACGCAGCGTCAGCACCAACGGGCACATGAAAGAGTACAATACGTCTGAGTATGTGCTTCAAGGTCAGAATCTTCTCAGCATTTAATGTCATTTAAGATGCAGGTGCTTCCTCATTCTTCTGGCACACGTGGCACCATTTCCTTTGTCCCGCCATCTGCAAAACGTAACCGTCGCTACGTGTCCTTTACTGAGAGGACATAAACCGAAAGGATGCAGCCGTTGCACCGTACGCGAGATCAGAGATGTACGAATCGCATTAATTGCGCCCCGATCATCTCAATTAACAACGGAGATACGGAGGTGTCGTCTCATTTCCCTAGGCATTTACTCTTTAAGTCCAAGCTCGGACCAATAGAGTAGGAGACTTTTGTTGTGGGGAAAATCAACCCAGTAAGTTAAGTCCGCTACCTACCTCGGAGCTCGGAGGGGAGACTTTAAAAGTGTACGACGGACAAGCAGAGCCGAGTCCTCTCTCGACCCGTCTCAGTTCCTAGCCGTTATCCTCGTTTAATAACTTGACAAACAGGTCAATCTGCGCGATAGTTATGGTCCGAGGCTAGGAGTCGAGGCCACCTTAGTTCAGGATCCAAAGTCGAGGCTGAGGCTAAGTGTAAATATCCTGAGCGCCAAACTAGGAAACTGCCCTACTTGTATGTGACCGAATATCTCGCCCGCAGATACACTCCTCTAAGACACGATGTATTACATAATCCCTGGAATACGGACGAAATCTCCATGATCACAGTATCTCACTGATTGAGTGAATCGTGTCGAGATTAACGGACGCAGATCATCCAACTAGCAGGTATAAATACCAGGGGACCCCATTGCTACAGGTACATAATATCTCGCACTCTCCCTCTATAAACAAACTTAGATCTAAATTCCCTTGACCTGACTTAAGCATCGGAGGGTCCCCTGTTTAAACCAAGGTCTCCTTTACTCACTGTGATTTTGCAGGTTCAGGACACTGGAGCAACTCGGAGTTTGGTGATCCGAGTAGAGAGTCATTCAGATTTTGTCAGCAACAATAATAACATCTAAAATTTAAGTGAACGATATAAAAAAATACTCACACACGCATGTATATATTTAGGTGGATTGCTCATTGTTGGTGACCTAATCTTTTCTTTATATTTCATGCACCAATTCCACCATTAAGCTTAGGGTTGTTTGGCATCTTTATAAATAAGAGTTTATTTCCTTTTTTAAAATAATAATAAAATAAATAAATAAATGTGCTTAAGTTTTTTTAATTAAAATTAGATTATTCGGTAATAGTTTATTTTAACATCTATTACTTCATAAATAAAAATTTTATCATCCAATTATTCTTAGAGGAATAGTTATTCATTGAGAACTTATTTTGCTGAAGCCAATAAACATCTTACTTTCTCCTCCCTCTCCTCCTCCTCCTCCACATTCTTCCACGTGATGGATGGTCTATATCAATGGTGCCCTATATGATAGACTGCCCACATTCAAAGTGGGGGCCACACATTGGATGGTTCACATCAAAGGTGGGCTCTATATGTTAGATAGTGGACATTGAAGGTGGGTCCCACATGATGGACTATTAACATTGATGGTGAGCCTTGCATGATGGATGACCCGAATCAAGGTGGGCCGACCTTGAAAGCGATGCCCACACAATGGATGGTTAACATCAAAGGTGAGCTCCCCCTGTTAGGCGGACACTGAAGGTGAGCCTCACATGATGGACAAGATGGTGGGCACCGCTTGATGGATGACCCACATCAAGGTGGGCTCCACATCATGGGCGGGCCTTTGTAATGAATGATCCACATCCAATGCAGGCCTCGCATAATGGATAACCCATTTCGAAGTTGGGCCCTGCATGATGGACCGTCCACATTAAAGGTGGGCCTCACATGATGGATGATCTACATCAAAGGTTGACCCCCAATGATGAATGACTTACATCCAAGACCACATGCATAATGGATGATCCACATATAATGTCCGACATGATAGACGGCCACATCCAAGGTATGGCCCGACACAACGGAGGGTCCACATTAAAGGTTGGCCCCTAAGAATGAATGAACCACATCCAAGGGTATCCCGCATATTGGATGGCCCACTTCAAAGTTGGGCCTCACATGCTGAATGGTCCATATTAAAGGTGTGCTTGCATGATGAACAATTCATATCTAATATCCAACATGACGGACAACCCACAACCAAATTAAGTAGGCCTCGCATGATAGATGACCCATACGAAGGTCACTCCTAACAATGAATGATCCATGTCCAAGGTGGGTTCTGCATGATAGATGAAAAGTTGGGCCTCACATGCTGAATGGTCCATATTAAAGGTGTGCTTGCATGATGAACAATTCACATCTAATATCCAACATGACCAAATTAAGTAGGCCTCGCATGATAGATGACCCATACGAAGGTCACTCCTAACAATGAATGATCCATGTCCAAGGTGGGCCTCGCATGATAGATGACCCATACGAAGGTCACTCCTAACAATGAATGATCCATGTCTAGATTAAAGGTGTGCCTCTGTAATGAACTTTTCTAAAAGAAGCTCTTATCTGAATGTTTTACCGAACAAGTTTATTTCAAATAAGAACTTCCCATAACTGTTTTGCTGTATTAAAAAAATAGTTTGACCATACAAGCTTATCATAAAACAAGAGACAGCAAAAGATAGGGAAAAACACATGTAACTCTATAGCTTATATCATAATCAGACCAGCTCTTATTAGATAAGACAGAGCTGCTAAAGAAATCTAATACAAGGCCAGGAAAGGGCCAGATATTGGCCTAGAAAGTTTCTGGGGGTGTCAACCATCAACGGTGTGGCCCATCAATTGGACGATCCTGATCTCCAAACCAAGAGCCCTAGATATTCCAGTAACGAATTCCGGATCCTATAGTTGGTCTACTTGATGAATGTTAAACAGGATCATTCATGACATTAAACAGTAATCCGGTCTATTTGCTCATTAAAAAGGCTTACCGACAGTCCTGATTCAACACAGTCATGTGGGCCCCCTGATGAATGGATTTGCCTGATTTTTGTGCCAGGTCATCAATACAATAGTTACACGTTATGCACGGATCAGATGTCACATGTGTACAGCAAGGGCTTTGAAATAATTGTTGCCTGGAATCTGGTCGTTTTGGAGGGGTGTAGAAGAGCCAAGAGAGATAGGATACGAGGCATAGGATTCCAGAACTTTTTCTTTACAAGATAGTGTATGGACTAAAAGGCCGGTGCAGCAAAAGGTGGCTCAGATATCAAAATGACTTTCCCACTACAAATGTAGGAATCCCAAGCATGGACCCAAACAAACACATAAAATCAAAAGTGCAATGGATTAAAAAGTCGGACGGCTCTTGTTTTTCCCACGTGTGGGACCTGGCTCCCTTGCTTTGGTGGGGTTGCATATGCCGGCATATTTCAAGTGAGGAGTGCGAAGTCTACTCGCATCTGTGAGATGGATAGGTGACACGTGCCGACGTGGATCATATGTGCAAGATCTGGACGCTTCATCCAGTACGGCGTGTTACCGGCATGTCCTGCCGGAAAATTAATCTGAGACGCTCATCAATATGAGAAAAATGATCGATGGTCCTTATCCATCCACATTGTGTGACTTACCCGATGAGCGGACCGGCCTGATTTTTTAGTACCAAATGGATGGCCCGAAATGGGCCGCACGACACGTGTTACATAGCCCTTGCATCCATCTCACACGAGTGAAAACACGTAGAAATTACCTTCTTCACGAAGTATTCTACAACATAATCCTTTGGAACTTCATGAAGCCCACACGCGTGTAAAAGTCAGCTAATGCACACGCCACCATATATGCCACCGAGGCGCACGAGTGAAATATCCAAGCCTTCATCACACGGACCGCACCGTGTAGATTCTACATCCAAAAGATAAAGGTGGTCCACTCAGTAGGTGAGCGATGATAATAGAAATAAGTGGACGGGTTAGAAAGCTTTGGCAGATTTTGTTAGATCGCGTACATTTATTAAATTAGCTGTGGTCCACTTGACCAACGGACAGAACTGATTCTTGGGATAAGGAATCCACCTAGTGGCACTCTTCTGATGGTTGGTTTGGATGTTGCACCTACCCCAAAAGCTGTCATATGAGGTGGCGTGTACATTAGCTGACTTGTACACGCGTGTGGGTTGACAAACCTGTGAGCTTTCTCCATCGTCCATTTGAAAAACGAAAAAGGAGATAAAAGGAAAAAAAAGGCAAAGTGAACGCGGATGGCTTCCTGACTCCTTCCTGGCAGGGCCTCTATGGGGCCCACCATGATGTATTTGTTTTATCCACACCGTTCAATCCCCACAATGTGGTCCAATTGAATCTTAGATCTGCCTACTTTTTGGGCTCATACATCAAGGTGGGCCCACAGATCCACTGCCAGGATGGAGAGACAGGACGCAATCCGCGTCTAAAAGTAATTTTAACTTTTGTTTTGATTTGATTTATGTTAAGCTTTATTTGAAGGGAAAATACACATTTTCATTTATTTAAATTTCTATGTTTTTTTCGTATTTTTAATTTTCTATTTTTTTTCATCATGTCCTCCTTTTATACAACTAGCTAGATTTGGGAACTAATCCCGTACAGGCAACTTGCTATAACCTGTGGTATCGTACTATCTTTCCCACCGACATTCCACTCGTGCCGCACATCAGTACCACAGAAACAGTAGCCCCCACCAAGAAGCACTTGCCTGTCACGTGTAAAGTTTCACGGCATTGATGTGATTTTGTGGTGGGGCCTAATGTTTTTGGACGGGACTTACCTGAAACCCGTGGTAGCAAGTAGGAATCTCCTGTTACCTTAAAAGACATGCTTGGTACGTGGGCTTAAGAGGAATTAAGTGGAATGGAATTGTATTTGGTGAGGTCCAAATTTCATTTTATTTTTGGAGACCATGCATGGAAAGGAATGGAATTAGGTGGAATGAAATTGTATTTGGTCCATGCAGCATTTATTGTGGATTTTGATACTCACCACGTCTATGGGCTCCACATTCATACATGTGTTTTATCCATATTGTCATCCCACGCTGGCTTGGCATTTCTCCAAATGGCGGACCAAAACTATAAAACACATGGACACCACCACCTGAAAACTGCAAAGTGGGCCCCGCAGTGAAGGGTCCCAAGATGAAACCAATCCGGTCACGTAATCCATTCATGGAAGAATATAGGCCGTTAGAACACGACTCCACATTCAATCGCACATCGTGAAGTTTTCCACATCATAAGGAGAAAATGGAGTAACTAGAACACGCCACTATCTTAGTTCCAAATCAAATAAAGTGGTCAGTTCTTTTTATGAATGGTATACTGGGTTTTAATAGAGTAAGCGCGTTGCATGGAAGGCCAGATTCAGGGCCTGGTTTCCACGTTGGATGGCTGACGTCTCAGAGATCCAGGCCGTTCATTAGGTAGTGTGCATCTTGAACATGCCATCTGCCAAATTTCAGGTAACTAAACTGATCTGGTGACTCAGACCCGTACATTGAACATGAACTGTTGGAGTTCTCTGTAGCAGCGCATTTTTCTCGTGAAGGTTTGACCTGTCTAATCTGCGGATTTTTGGGGTGGTGATATCAAAATCACCATTCTAAGAGTATTTTTGTCCTTCTTAAAATGTTGTAATTATGTTGTCTCTTGAAAATGAAGCGCCCCTTTCTAGTAGAATGCAAAGGTTTAAAGGATACAAAGAAAAAGAAAAGGAAGTGCAGGTAAAGAAAATTAGTTTTTCTAAATTAGTTTTTCTTTAGGGTGAGATTTCTCAAGTTGTATTTTGTTACCATAGTTTTGAAAGTAATACTATACAATATGCCAATTTAAATATTTAAATTACAAAATAACAATTGTTTTCTTTTTTTAAAAAAAAAGTGTGTAGATGAATAAATGCCTACTAGAACTTTTAATTGTCAATCACAAAAAAGGAAAACGATATACTTACCATCTAATCTCTAGATTCATGGACAAGTTTTTTTTATTTCTTTTACACACCATACCTGATGCACGCTCACTGACGCTAGTGAGATTTCACCGCTATGGGTTTCGAACCCAAGACCTCTTGTTGAAAGACCTCAGTGTCTACCACTGAGGTAGTTATTAGGTGTAAACACACCTAGATCCATAGCTCAACTGGCAGACTGAGGGATATACCTCGTTTCAACACTTGAGATCCTGGTATCGATCCCTAGTGGGGGTGGCTAACATGGAGTGTGTGTAATGACATGGGTGTGTACTAACAAGCTAACCCAAAAAGAGGAAAAAAAAAAAAATATTAAGTGTAAAGAGATTTCCCTACAACTAAACTTTGAAATGAATGTGACAGAGAGATGTACCAAACCAAAAACTTACATCTTTATTTATAAGCTTCAATTAAGAAACAATCAAAATAAACTCTAATATCTCCTATATTATAGTGATAATGAGATACACAAAATTACTACACTCTCCTGATTTTATTTTTTTAAAAAAAATAATAATAAAAAATCGATCAATCTACACCCTTAAAAAAGGTATACCCAGTATAAGACCTTTGATATTAAAATCCACCTTAAGCGATAACATTGCATTAAATCCACGAGTGGATCACAAACGAATCATTATTTTCAACCCATTGTCGTAAACCATTGATATGAATACATTCAACTGAGCATGTTTGATTCCACATGTGCACACTACAAATTTCAATGCTCCAACCATGGTGCAAACTATTTATTTTTGAGATCAAAAGAATTTTATCTTCACAAACTTGATTAATCAAAATCCATTAAAATTATTAATTTCATAATACATGTATTTTTCAACAAATATTCATAACAAAATTCAACCATCCATTCAATCTAGTACCTAAGATAATTCTCTTGTATGTTATTATCATTGTGCAATTATATACAATCTTTTTTCAACACATCTACAAGACCCATTCTTGATTTGGCCACTTTGTCAATATGTTTCTGACTCAATTAAATATGTACATATAAAGTTAAAAATGCACACCAAAGTAGCATTACATCATGCTACATTGCCACATATCATGGAGTAATAACGACAACATTAGAGCCACCTACAAGACCGGTATACTCTCAGCACAATTTGATTGAAATAGATCTGTTACTTGTAGGTAATTAGTCTTACAATATGTATGGCTTAATTCACACATTTTAAATAATCAAGTTTTTATTGTCTACATAATCATTATCCATGATCAATTCGATCAACCAATGATCCGTCTCTAATACAATCTATAGGCTAACACAATTTCATTGTTTATGCCTATCTTGATCATCCCATAAAAATCTACCTTGATCATCCCATAAGAATCGATGAATATTGGCCATTTTCCATTATAACAATCAATTTGAATATCTACGCACATGCATTATCATAAAATTATCACATCCGTACGCATAATCTCAATATAATTTAATAAATAAATATGCACACATGTCAATAATAATCTAATGGGCCACACAGAGTCTAATATATATACGTATCAATAATGATAATTTAATTCTAGTGACTAATTTACTGGGTAGCGCAGTGATGGCTTCTACATGAATCAACATTATTTTTTGTCCAATGCATGTTCATGGTGTAACTTGCTCAATGAATGGCATGGATCCTTGACACGTGTGCCATGTGAGCCTACAGGGAGCTAGTCACAACACCCATGCTACATTAAGATAGCTGAATAAATGCCATATGTCCAATGTATTAGGGCCTGCTTTAGACCAACCAACAAGGTTATGATATGCTTATTGAATATTTAGTTTTTTCATCATTGCCATTTGCTTTTGAACCTTGATTAAATTGATATGGACCGGCTTTTGGCCCATGTATATTCTCTTCAGATGGTCCCAGTGGGCCACTTAGCGCGTAGACACTTGGCATTTCCCCATTCGCTGGGAGGCCGGCGCGTCTGAGAATGATGAGGCTGAGGGAAAAGCAGTCGCTGAAGCCCGGCCCACACACCACCAATCTCTTTGGGAACTTGGACCTCTCTTCATCTCTTTTTCTTTTCTTTAACCAGCCAGGCTTGAAGCGCCACGGCTTCACAGCTCAGCTCCAATTCATAGCAAATGCTACAATGCGCACTCACGAGTGTAACATGCGCCCCTAAATGGTTTCCACGCTCCGAACACAAGTATACCAAACTGTACACCGGTTTCGCAATAGTATATACCACACGTGTGAGATTGAGGCCGTTCATCAGATGGTCTACGTTGCTGCCAAGACCAAAAGTTAGGTCAGTCCCTAATCAGGTGGACTACACCTGCACGTTTAATGTAAAGAAATCTTGTGTATTCATTGATACGAGGAGACATTTATACACATCATTAGAACTTAGAGATATGTACAGCTGTACACAATAGCTGTACATAAATTTACAAGATATACAATAAATACAAATGAAAGATTATAATAATCCAGCCTAATGGACCACTAATCTTCATTTTCTTTTCTTTCAAATGACATTTCTCAAATAAATGCAGGCCATGTATGAGGGAAAGATGCCTAAATACCAGTAAAAATATATGTCCAAGTACAATATTATTTTCCAGCCTTATTAACTCATATTAGGTGTTTTCCATTGTGAATTATCTAATTATAGTAAGTAATGGGGTGGGTTCGGTGGATTTTTTTGTTAGTGGGGTCTGCTTCATGAATTTTATTAGGCCAGCCATTTTTATCTGTTAGTAAGTGAACCCTAATATTTATAACTATTCCCTCTTTTGTGGCCCTTCAAACCTAATCAAAGTTTCAAAGCAGCTAAACCATCTCAACCGGTCCATGATCTTCTTGATTATACTGTAAAGTCATTGCACATGCCATTCAAGGCCAGCCAGACCATCCTGCAAGTGCAATTATACTTTGTGAGCTGTGTTGGGGGCCCATGAGACTAAGTTCAACGAGTGGCCACGTATGATTTGATTGGTTTAAAAAGCACAAATGAAATGGCGACATAATAGGATATAAAGGCATTTAAATGTGTAGATTTGTGGGTTCCACCCCTCTTGAAACAATCCTACTCATATAACAAGAATTGCCACCGACAAAAGAGAAAAAAGAAAACATTACAAGTACTATGATAGAGCATGAGAAAGATTTTCTCAGCAATTAAATGGTGTTTAGGCAATTTAGTATGAAGCAATCTCACATCTCTATCCAGCCTATAACTTGAAGTTGTAAGAATCTATTATAATCCGAACTTGGATCATCTACGTGTAATATAATAAAATAAATAAATAAATAAATTATTTGTTGCAATGTAACCGGGTCACATCATTATATACTACATTTGATGCAGTAGTGTTGACAATGTCAATGATGATGTGAACCAATCACAATTCAGGAAAGTAGAAAATTTCTGTTTGTGATAAGCATAAGATCTAGATTCTTATAATCCTAACATGGCTCAATAAAAATGTGTAGTATATACATGTGAGATACTGAGTTGGTGGATCACCTTAGAGGCTCTTTATGTGAAATGATGAGTGTACCCTTTTCATGGTAAGCCTCACATCTAATGCAAGAATATGGCACATTTTTATGGGATGCTGATTGTCCGTGTCCCTGGCACAGGAAATTCTTGTAGTTGGTAGCTATGTGGGGCCCACAAAGATGCCCATCACAAATCTACTCTGTCCACTAATTTTACAAGACAGCAAGAGGATAGTAGTTTAAAAATCAAGCCTAAAATTCACATGGGCCCTCAAACAAAACAGCAGGATTGAACGAACGCCATTGGAAACCTTGTGGGGCCACAAAAGTTTTTAATCAGGATAATATTTGTGCCTTTATCTGAATGGTAACAACCCTCTGAACAGCTCAGATAGCATATAAACGTCAAGGTCAACTCAAGGAAGGTTTCATCAGTTTTATGTTACTAAAATTGTGGGCACAGGAAGTTCCTACGGTCGGAAATTGTGGGGGGCCACAAAGATGCCCATCACAATTACACTTTGTCCATCAATTTTACAAGACGACAATAGGAAAAGAATTTAAAAATCAAGCGGATATAAAACTCATGTAGGCCACACCACAAAACATTAGGGATAAAACAAATACCATCAGGGATCGATAAAACATCATGGGGCCATAAAAGTTTTTGATGGGGATGATATTTGTGCCTTTATCTGAGTGATAATAACCATATGAACAGCTTAGATGGTTTATAAACACCATGTCACCATAAAGTAACGAAGGATTTCAGTGGTTTGAAATCCAAAGTGAAAGATAGGATTTCATCTAAAATTCTCCTATGAGTCATGTGTGTAACACGTGTGTCACTAGGCTACTAATTTATTGGGCCTGTGGCCCACCAATAATATCCCAAAACAATCAAATTATCAACTGCATCATTAAAATTACTTCAATAGAATGATTTGTGCAGTCCAAACATTGTCCGCGTAAATCAACGGTTAAAATTCATTGGTTAGTTTGATTGGTTGTGATTCTATGCTTGTACATGGCCCATTTGAGATTTAGAATTTCATCATTTAAGGTCAAAGTATATATTTCAATGAGCTTATTATAATCATTGTGTCAAACATTACATACGTACATTAATTGGAGATATTAAATTTGATTTAGTGATTAAATTCAAATCCCTATAAATAAAATATGCATAGCTATTTTTGAATTGTAGGGGATTCCAAATTCGGGGTGCCAAACACGACAAGAGGATTCCAAATTTAGGGTATTTCAAATTTAGGGAATTTCTAATCTGAGTAATCCAAATCCACGTTGCCAAACGAAGCTAATAAACATAGTGAATTTGTGATGGGCATCTTTATAAGGCCCACATAACTTCTGTTATGGGTAAAATGGGACAACCAATAAGATAAGGTTGGGTCGGGACTTCGTGCACTTTGCCAGGTCTGTCAACAACCAATATGACTAAGCATCCGACTTCTACCTCCAGTCTGAGCTGGAAATAAGATCGGCCCTGACCTTTCATTGAATCTCAATGATAAGTCAGAAAACTCATTGGTCCACCTGATACCAAAAGGAGCTCGACCACTATCCATTAAGGGGCCCAGGTCGATACAAATTCAGGTTGGCAAAACCCTCATCGAAA
This sequence comes from Magnolia changhungtana, assembly GCA_030180095.1. NCBI lineage: Eukaryota > Viridiplantae > Streptophyta > Magnoliopsida > Magnoliales > Magnoliaceae > Magnolia > Magnolia changhungtana. The sequence goes on from JASAUF010000162.1 coordinate 3,139,992, forward strand.
CGACAGCCCGCTCTTATCCCGTGCCTCTGTTAGATTCGACCTAGTTCCGATTGTATCTATCCGAGATCCTGGTCAAGAGTCTCAGAAGACGATTGCAACACGGATCTGCCCGATATCTTCGCCAAAGATCTTGAGAAATACCCACGACACGTTCGCAATACGATTCCCTCTATAATATATCTCTACCAAATAGGGAGATCTCCTCTACATCACCACCTCTCATCTACTATAAATAAGAGTATCTCTAATGGTAAAAGGTACGCACAATCTCAAACCCAAAACTCTGCGTACTACCAGACTCAAATTTCCTACCTGACTTAAGTTTTAGGGGGTCACCTGCTATAGTCAGGGTCTCCTTTATCCACTCCCTATACAGGTACTCAAAGGTCCAGGAAAGGCAACTTAGATTTATGTTTCAACAACTTCCAACTATAAGAACTTGCTTTGCCTCGGGCTATAGGCAATTTACATTCAATTTTTATTACACCATGTCAAGTTACAGGTAATGTGGCTTTCATTGCAAACAATACAGCCCCCTTGAAAACCCCTTCCTCTCCGCCAAATGTGCCAATTCCCTAGTATCATAACCCCACTTTCGGACCAAAATATAGAAAAACTAAGCCGAGTTACAATAATGGTCCATTCCAAGCCCCAAGCTTACGCCAATTAAAAGAAATAAAAACACAGGCAAGACGAAAAAAATGATTAGAGATTTAATCCATCAATTCAGCAAAATGACAAAAGAAAATTAGGACATAATTAGGAAATTTTCTTTTTGAAAATTATGCAGTCTTTTTCATTGGGTTCTATCAAGGTGGGCCCCTTTACCTTCTCAAGGCTGCTTATAGAATAGAGTCACAAGCCTCAATGCCCCTCTCAGATTCTCCATCCAATGCCCGTAACCGCATATGCATTTAAAAGATAGTACTTTTAAAGGGCAGGGATCCGATGCCTCCCGGCTGTGGAATTTCCTTGCCTCTATATCTTCTACCGTACACGTGGTGTACATGCATGATGATCCGAACCATGCATCTTGCACGTTTTTCCATTGATTGGTCCCTACCAAAAAGTTGCATTGATTGGTCCATCATAAAGCTTCTACTAGGTGAACTTTTTATGAATGAATGTCAACCGTTAAGAATTTTCACTTTTTATGGCAGATTTGCAAACCACATATTTAGGGTGAGGATCGTCCACAAAGTGTGATTTCTGGTCTGTGGTTCAGAGACCGTGAAACTACTACGAACAGTTCCAAACCAATCCACGTATGCCACGTATGCAGAAATGAACAGTGATAAGAAATGTGAAAACGCCATGAGATATACTAATATATTACGATATTGCCACTTGTATTCCAGGTGACTGGAGGTCTATGTAATCAGGTAACAACTAACAAGTCCTGAAAGTAGGTCGTTGCTCTTGCTCCGGTGGTAGACTCTCGGGAGTTTCAACACCGGGTCTAGGGTTCGAGAACCCATAGGTGGTGAAATTCCACTAGCGTGAGTTTGTGGGAGTGTGTGCGCGTGTGTGAACAAAAAAAAAAATAAGTCCTGAAAGTGTGTGTCCAACCGTTGTCACGCCCATCTACATTGGATGGGCCATAGTCCATAAACCGTCTGATCTGTGGGAATTCTTTTGTGGACCATTGTCCATATCTTCGTTAACCATCTAGGGAAAAAAAAAAGCAACTGATCGGATGATTATGAAGAGCTATTGCTGTAATGTCTACGTTCTACCTAAAAGATGGCGCATCAATTGCAAGTTGTGGACTGACGCATGCATTGGTTGTCAGGAGTGATAGTGCACACACCGAGTTCGTGTATATTGATGTTGAAAGGCATTGCTTGCCTCTTGACAAGAATCCTATGACTCGACTGCAATACATATTTTACGCATTAAACACCCTAACTATGCGGCCCACCTTGTTGTATACGTAAATCCACTCCGTCCATCCGGTTAGAATCCTTATTTTGACTGTATAATGAAAATATCAGTCCCATCACAAATCACATGTCCCTGCCGATGGCAACAATGTAAAACTGCCCCTAAGACCTTTTAATTCAGAGTTTTGGATCAGTCCTATTTTTCTACCTTCAATTTATTCCTGTGACTTACAACTGATTAACAGTTTTGATGATAGATACAGGCCATGGTGTCCCCAAATAGAAATCTATGGTTAGGATCCTGTCAGCATTGTGTCCCTCTATTCTGGACCATCTTAGTTGTGAATCAGGATGATTTTTTCTTCAACGGTCTGGAATCGAGGACAGAACCTGATGAACGGAGTAGATTTTACATATAAAAATGGTGGGTCCCACAGACTTTGTGCTTGCAGCTTGCGTAAAACGAAAGCGGATGGCGTCCTGCCCCGCCTCAACCATAATCTGTCAAGGCAGGGGCTCTTTGGGGCCCACCGTGATGTATGGGTCTTATCCACACCGTCCATTTATATTTTAATACCATTAGAGAGTATGACCCCAAAAATGAGGCAAATCGAAGCTCAAGTGGACCACAGAATAGGATGATAATGACACCCACCGTTGAAACCTTCCTACGGGCCACCGTGATCTTTATTGTCCATCCAACCTGTTCATAAGGTCACATATACCTGGATGAAGGAAAAAAAAAACAAACGAACAAACAAATATCAGCTTTATCCAAAACTTCTGTGCCCCAAACAAGTTTTCAACTGTCAATGTTAAATCCTATCTGTGTGGTCCAGTTAACTATTGGTACTGCCTAATTTTTGGGCTTGTATTATAAAATGATATGTTTAAATAGGTGTACGGAGTGGATAATACCCATACATCAAGGTACGCCCCCACAGATCCCTGCCTCTGGACAGATTATCTACCAGCCGGGGGCAGAACCCAATTCCGCCTCCGCGTGAAACAGGTGTGATTGTGTGAAAGCAGAGGATTCCAGATTAGTGTCCCAACCCTAGCTGGCCGGGAAGCGAATTGCGTATTGAGTAAACGTTGTGGGGCCACCATGGATGTATGTATCTTATCCACACCGTCCATCCTTTTTTACATATCATTTTTTGACATGAGCCCAAAATTGAAGCATATCCAAAATTGAAGTGGACAACACCACAGGAAATAGTGGGAATAATTATGTTCACCGTTGAAACCTTCCTGAAGCCAAGTTGATTTTTATTTGTCATCCAACCTGTTCATAAGGTTTACTAAAAACATGGATGAAGAGAAAATATCAATATCAGCTTGATCCAGAACTTCTGCGTCCCTCAGGAGGCTTTAAATGTTAAGCATTGAATTCACACTGTTTCCTGTGGTGTTGTTAACTTAAGCTTTGGATATATTTAAATTTTCGCATGTTTCCCTAAAATGATCTGTTAAAACGTATGGACGGCATGGATAAAATAAATAAATCACTTTGGGGCCCACAAAGTTTACTCGTGCTGAGTTAACTCAGTACGCAATCCGCTTCCAGCTAGCCGACGAAAAGAAACGAGCAATGTGGCTATTCGGACGAAGCGAGAATAGGACTCCCTTTGCAAGTGCCCTCATGGCTTGTACGTGCCATCTTGGCATATGTATGGTAGATCCGAGCCGCTCATCAACTGGGACAAATCATAAAGATGCTATGACCCAAAAAATAGGCCATTCTGATTATCCAAACGGCCGTACATTTATGTTGAGCATGGACCATTTGTCAAAAAAATTCAAACATCTAATCTTTTAGGCATTTATGACCTGCCAGTTTAGGAGATCAAAACGAATGTTGGGCAATGTCATCTAAATGGTGTAGCCCGCCAGATGAACGGATTCGATCTCCTACAGAGTTGCCAGGTTGTCACGCGTAAGCCACGAATGCTGACAGGAGACCCCCGTAAAAAGTGGTAGGGCTGATAGGTTGCGTTCCATCGATTCATTCAATAAGATGCGAGACGCGTAGGACGCTTGCAGCAATTATTGAAAACTGAAGATACTTTTCTGTAATTTTCAACTATAATCCGGGGCATTTGCACATGGAAAGTTATTTGATACACTGGCCGCCTAGGAAGCCTGATACGCAGGCACTCAAAAATTTTACACGAGCCACATATGAATTCAAATTAAACCACCGAAATTATGGGACTCATCTGCCGCAAATCCAAAGTCCCAAAATTAGATTCGTCTAACAAGCATAACCTCTGAGCCGTGGATAACTATTGTTGAAATACGTCCGTTGGATCTTTTAATTTTAAGATTTCAATAGATGTGTACCAATCGGATAGTCGACCAATCGAATTTTTGTTCATGGTCAATATATACCGGGACCCTTAATTTGGACCGTTTAATTTGAATTATCTGCATTCATAATATGCAATTTCTAATTAATTTGTAGGTGCATGGGTATCATCCATCACACTCTGACAGAATATCAAAGCTGTGCACTTTTCATGACCTCCCGGTCCATTGCAGAAAGTACGCACCTACAGTCAGGAGCAGAGTCAGGTAAGTTTGGCCGGCGTCATTCGTTCTCGTTTTCAAATCCAGTGGCAATTTAACGTAATTCTGCCCTAACCAATGTCATTCTCCCAGTATCTCAGACCCAACTAAAAAGGCACAAGATTAGTGGGGAGGATCATGCGATCTCCGAGATCTTTCGTCCATGGCCCACTAATCGCTGAAGATCAACGGTCCTCATCATTGTACCATGGGTCCTACTTGTACAAACTGAAAAGGGAACGCGTGGATCGACGAGAAATTGTAGGATCTGCGATGCAGGCCTTTAATAGAAGAGAAAATAACAATAATACTCTGGAAGAGTGTGATGGATGTATGCAGGCACTGAGAAATTGCATACATCGTATGTATGAAATTCAAATAAGCTGACCAGAACGTGGGTACCATTTTAGATGTATCACGAAATGAAAATCACGCTTACTAGATCATCCGTCTATCGGATTCGTGAACATTTATTGGACGGTTAGAATGAAAATTATCGTCTGGCCTTATTTTAATAAATAAGTGTCCACTCATCAGAGTTTAGGATTTTTCAACCAATCTAATTTTGGAAAAGCAGTACACTGGTTCCACAATTTAGTCGGTTTAATTAGTGGAAATGTATGCCACGTATACAATATCTCAGTGCCTGCGTATCAATCATCATACTCCGCCAGAGTCTCAATTAACTCCCCCGTCCCAGTGTAGTATTTGCCGGGTTTCCAATTCTACAATATTCTAGAGAATCTATCAGTAGTCGTACCATGCCCTCAAAATCTCCTGGCAATCCTAACCTTTCAATTATACACGATTGAAAATTTAAAAAACATCAACGGTCCACATTCATCTGTGGCAATCAGGATATTCCAATATAGTAAATTTTACGGGCAGATTCCATCAAAGGTGACAATCTGGATTCTCCAACCATGAACCCTAATTGTCATAATTAAAATCCCGTGTGAGCTGAAAAACACGAGTTACATGATACAAGGACCGTATCTTTTCAGTGTACACGGCTTTAATTCTGATACGTGGGTCCATGATTCTGTAATCCAGGCCATTGGTCTTTTTGAGCCCTGCCGTCGATGTAGCATTCTCTAAAAAATCTCCCATTTTGGTTGAAAGGGACAAAAACTGCGACCTTTCGAGTTGCATACGGAGCAGTGTTGTATTTCTCTTATTAGCCGTCCATTTATAAGCCTACGAATCAAAGGGTTAAGATTATCTTAGAAAAGAGATTCTGACACAGGGACCAGATGACCTGCCTCCACAGGCACGACATTTTCGTACCATCAGATGTTATACCACGCATGCCACACGAGAATCATGATCCAAACCGTGCATCTCGTGGGCTCAACCGTTGATTAGCCCTAGATTTTATACGACAAACAGGACTAGGAATTTTCAATTACAAATGTACCCATGATTCGGTAATCCAGACCGTTAATCTGTTGCCTCCTACTGTGGATCATTACGCCACAGGGTTCTCCACAGGACAATCTTTGACATATCCACTTGTGGCCCAAAGACAGACGGTTAAGATGAGAAATGCAACAACGATCGACAGATGAAAGAAAGATCGAGCATTGGGCACTGCGATTCCCGGGTCATGCTCAATCTACAGTAAGACCCAGCAAACCAATGGTTCAGATTACTGAACCATCAGCCCCACTTGTCAAACACTGGAAACTCGTGTACAGTGTGGAAAGATACAGGACATGTTCAGAGAGTGAAAGGAAGGCCAGGAATTTCCTACAACACTAGTTAGCATCCAGTCCGTGCAACAAAAACCGTGGGCCCACCGTGAAACTTGTGAGACATCCGCTCCGTCCATCAGTTTCTTCAGCTCATTTTAGGACGCGAGTCCAAAACCGAGGCATATTCAAAACTCAGGTGGGTCACACCACAAGAAACAATGGGGATGGAAAGGCCCACCACTTAAAACTTCCTGGGGCCTACCGTGATGTTCACATGCGATCCAATCCGTTCGTGAGTTGATTCCCACAAGAATGAAGGGAAAATACAACAATCAGCATGATCCAATACTTCGGCGGTCCCCATAAGGTTTCAATGGTAGCCGTCCAATCCCCACTGTTTCGTGTGATTTCTCAAATTGATTTTTAAATCTTCCTCATTTTTCAGATGGCAAAACTGACGGACGGAAGAGATGTCACATGGACATCGCGGTGGGCCCAACAGAGTTTCTGTTTCACGGCCCCTTTGTAACAGGTGTTGTAGGAAGGACGGGTCGAGAGCGAGAGGAGCGTATGATCATGGATTTTGATATGGACGTCGTAAAAGGGATGGAGGGAAAGGCCGCTCCCAGAGGGAGGGAGCATTCGGTAGCAGTAAAAGTAGCTCACGAAGAAGACCATGTACAGTTAGTTATCTTTATTTAAAAATAAAAAATAAATAAAAGGAGTTTGAAGAGGAGAACGGTTCACGTGTAAGTTGGACCATAATTCACAGTCCACCCAGTAAATAACTTCCAACCTACGACGTTCGTGCCACATCCAGCCCTTCCAATCGGTTGGACCCACCACGAGGATCAACTTATACAAAAATCCGACCCGTCTACCAATGAGATGAGCCACGCCATAGAAAAAAAGCGCTTAGCCATTGATAAATAACGAAATATGTGCTGGGTCCACTTGGCAAGTGGATGTGGCTGATCTTTGCATAAAGTAATTTTAATTACTGGGCCAACCTATTAGACGGATTGGATGTCGCACATACATCAAAGGTTGGAAGTTATTTTCTGGGTGGACCATAAATGACGGTACAAACGGTTGGACTCTTAAGGCCTTCTCTGTGAGAGAGTGAGAGAGAGAGGGAGAGAGAGAGTGAGTGGGCGTGGTGTTCGTAGTCTTCTGCCTATTAATACACCCTCGTGGATTTCAGCGTTTTTCAAACTCCCTACAGCCGCGCGCAAAACGAAGCAAAAAAGAAAAGAGAAGAAAAACCCTACTATTTCTATCCGTCGATACGGAGAAAGCTCCGGATCTCTCATCTCAGCTTCAAAACGCCTCCGACAACCTCCGTCCCTACGATCTTCTCTCCATCTCGGTGAAATTACCGGATTCTGATCGTATTCCGCTTGTTTGGAGATGCAGATCTTGAAATAGTTCGCCGATTGTTCTCCTTTTCAGCTCTAATTTCACCGATCGCTGACAGATCGATGTTTCCAGGAGTAGATACCTACGTTTTCTAACAGATCTCGACGATACGGACCGATCAAGACCAGATATACAGCGTTTTGAGAAATTTAGAGAAAATTGCCCTGTTTCGATCGAAGATCTCTACGAATTATCTCCCTACTCCAGTCCGTTGCCGAATTCCGGTGCTTATACGCGTATTTTTATCCGGAATACAATTCAAGTACACAGATACGCATCTGCCTACTGTATTTCATATGGATCTCGGAAGAAAGGTGATTGAAAAGCTGGAATCCTAGGCAATTCAGTTCGGCGGATAGCTTGAGAGCTTGGAGCGGATGACACGCTCCTTTTGAACGGAACAGTATGGGTGTGGAAGAAAAAGCATGTAAAGAAGTCCTTTCAAGGTTTTTTTTCTTATAATCAAAAAAGCGGCGAAAGCTTCATCATCAATCCGAAAAGCATTCTGCTTTAACATGCCGGTTGATGTTGATAAAGGCAGGAGGAACGTAAGGAAAGCAAGCCAGAAATGCATGCCATGAAGCCGAATGACGCTCCTAAGTCAGAGACCTCAAAACCGAGGGATCGGCACATTGTGACATGGACTCCTCAGGCAAATTCCTCCGACTAGAACGCTTCTTCTTCTTCTTCTTTCAATGTTTTGATGTTAATTGCTTCAAGCCTTTCTAATGAGGTTTTGAAAATGCAGGAGGATGATATGCTTAGAGAGCAGATCACCATCCATGGAACTGAAAGGTAGAATAATACCTGTTTGGTAGACAGAATAAGAATTTCCTTTTCCTTTTCAAGAAAATCAGAAATTAAGAACTGATATGCTCTGTTATATTGTCACATGCAGCTGGACAGCTATTGCAGCGCAATTCAAGGATAAAACAGGCAGGCAGTGCAGGAGAAGGTAGCTATACTACATGCATGTTTTGAATATCATTGGCATTTTTTTTCTGTTTGTGCTAATGTCAATAACATGATATTATTACAGATGGTACACGTATTTGAATTCAGACTGCAAGAAAGGTGGGTGGACGCCGGAGGAAGACATGATCTTATGCGAGGTAAGTGCTACTAGAAGATTATTTTAAGGTGGAGTTGATAGAGACAACTATCTGTATATGCAGAAGGAGTGCTCTGTGTATTTTAGCCACTAATTGTAGTTCATCTATAATAGTAGTATTTGAAATTAAAACCTTTCTCTAGGAGTTTCACTCCTTAGTGTGTTTAATTATATAAGGGTGACTTATAGTGGAGTATTTCAGTGTTAACTGGAACTAGACTTTGTATTAGTGAAGTTTCTTTATTGGTTTTTCTTTCCCCTAGCATGCTCTCTGTCTTGCTTTATACCCAGAGGTATAGGTATAGTTTCCCTTCAGTTGGTATCAATGTATTGTTTAGGAAGTTACTTAAGGGTGTGGATCCATCAGTTAATTCTTCACCAAAACAAAAAAAAAAAAAAACAAAAAACAAAACAAAAAAAAAGAGCTTTAACCAATGTTGCACGTAGTATGTCTCTGTTCTGTCTCCCTGCTCAGTGGTCCATTGCTAGAAAGGGGTTCTCTTGTATAAGGGAGTGGAGTATGTAGTGGTGTGCTGGGTTGTGTTCTTTCTTCTGTTGTTTTTCTGCCTTTGGTTTTGAATAAAATTTCAACTTTCCAAAAAAAAAAGAAAGAAAGAAAGAAAAAAGAACAAAGAAAAGAAGACATCTCTTATTGCATTTCCACATATGAGCGCGAACATCTCCCTGACATGGGTTTTGGATATGATCCTAAACGTGTGAAACTCATGTGCAGGCTCAAAAGATATTTGGTAACCGATGGACTGAAATTGCAAAGGTGGTTTCAGGCAGGTAACTAACTACCACTGTAGCCTTGGTATTTCCCCTTTCTTCTTATATATTTCTGTCACCAAGCAAAGAAAAACAAGGAAAAGGAAAACCTGTCCCTTCGTCCAGATAGAAGTAGCTGATTATCCTCCATATATGTATTTATAGGGAATTAGTTTGCACATGCTTTACATCGAACTTGTCATCATGGATTAAACTCTGTATTGCCCCTTTTACAGAACAGACAATGCGGTGAAGAATCGCTTCTCTACCCTTTGCAAGAAACGAGCAAAACATGAGGCATTGTCAAAGGAGAACAACAATGCATACATCACTCCAAATAACAACATGGTTGTATTTCAAGATGGTTGCATAACAGCCAGAATGTCTGAATCAATAGAGCCACTAAAGAAAATCAGGTATAGAATACATTGGAGTTTGCCCACTCTCAATAACAATAGAATCCAATCTTTTACATATTTGTAGAGATTGCTCACAAAACAGTTTCTAAGCATATGTATTTATTGTAATTTAGGACCCATATCTCAGACTTCACAGAAAATTACAACACGAAAGAAGGATTGTTTGGGGGCTGTGGAACAGAAAAACAACAGCTAAGACCTCCTCTGGCAGTGCTGGTTCAAAACTTCAATAACGCGGGCAACTTACCAATGCAGCATCATGCCACCAACAATGATCCAGCCTGCAGTGATGGTAAACAATCTCGAACTTCATTTTTCTTCTTTTTATCTTTTTTATTTCCAAAAATCCAATTAGATTCCTGTTTCACGTACTTGAAGCATTACTGACATTACTTATTAACTGAAGCATCAGTAACAGATAAATGAATGAGAATGCCTTATTAACATTACTCTTTCATCACAATCTAAAAACAGTATCAAATAAAAAGGTTCAGGGAACCTTCCTTAGAAGGGATGATCCAAAGATTTCCGCTTTGATTCAACAATCAGAACTACTCAGCTCGCTTGCAGTAAAAGTTAACACAGAGAATAGCAATCAGAGCATTGAGAATGCTTGGAAGGTGAGGAAAAATTCCTATTTGAATTTGAATTTCCAGTAGCAACAGCAAGATAAAGAAAGAAATCTGTACATTAGTATATTGCATTATCATTTTTTTTTCTAATTTTTTCGGCATATATTGCGTAATCATATTAAACCTAAACCATTCAGGAACTCCAAGATTTCTTACTGCGAACTGAAGAAAATGAGATGCTGAGAAGCAAGATTGCTGGAATGGATTTTCTACTAGAAGACTTCAAGGACCTAGTGGAGGAACTAAAGAGTGGTAACATGGGGAATACACTATCATGGAGGTACAGAGATATGATAAACTAACACCCTTAATTAAGCAGGTTTTTCTGCCTGACCCGGCATCTAATGAATGGACCATGCAGACAACCTGATTTATGTGAGGATTCCCAAGGCAGTTCTGAGTATAGCACTGAATCGACACACCAGTTGGTTGCCTCAGATGATAAGAAGGATGGGCATCAAGCCGAGGAATGTTCTCTAAACCACAATACCGATACTGAGATGCACATGAATCATAGAGAAGTAGAGATTGGTAGTGGTTGTGATGATGGACTTTGTGCTAGCAAGAGCGCGGATCAAGGTAATCGATATGCCGAATTAATGTTCCTTTTTCTTCAGCTTCAAATAGATTTCCATCAGATTATGCTAAATGATCTTGGGTTTAAAAAATCCTGCTGTTATTGCAGCGGCAGTCCTTCCATCTTTTGATGAACCAAAAGATGATGGAATCATGTCTGCCTTAATGAATACTGAGTTCAGCTCCCCACTTCAAATGATCCCACCATTCCAGACCTTCGCAGAGGGAATTCCAAGCCCAAAATTTTCAGAGAGTGTAAGTAATTTCAATTTCTTGAATCTCAAAATTTTTATACCATTTAACCCCAAAAATCATGGCTTGTAAATGTTAATCTGAAATTAACTAAAATATCCATATTCATAACTTTATTTTTGAAGAAAGAAAAGAAAAGAATAAAAAAGGGATACCTTAGGCTACGCTTGGATGCTTAGTTACGTTGGATTTCCATAACACAGTAACCCAAACCAATAAAGTGGAAAATGAAACAAGTGAGGCTAGCTCCCCTCCATACTTATGATGAATCACACTGGCTATCCCATTGAAATTGCAATCATTTCACATCCAACTTGAAATGCATGGAATTGGTAGTTGGGATTTTGGTCACTACCATGAATTAAATGGCGCATACATGACCTTGGTCAATTCTTCTATATTGAACTAGACTATTGCAATTCAGTTCAATGGAGCATCCAAAAACACCCTAAAGTCTGTGTATATGACATGTCCAGTGCCTATTGGTTCGGTCTCTCTTCTTATCAAAGCTTGGCATGGGGTCAGTCTGGGCAAGCATAGGACGAAGATCTAGCACATGGCGATCATAGCTATTTGGTGGTCAGTTTGGGAAGAAAGAAACAATAGGTGTTTTAGGGACATCTCAAATACCAAATCAGCGACCGCCAATAAAGCCAAGCGCCTTCTGATTGAATGGATGGTCTATGTAGTTGGTTTTAAGGAAGTAGATTTTCTTTTTCTTGGGGTTTAATGGCTTGTTTGCCTGCTCGACAACCCCCATTTGCTCCCGTTTATGTCCCCCTGTCTTCTTCTTTCCTACCGTCTTTTAATATATATATTCAGTGAATTTTCAAAAAAAGCATCGCTTAAGAAAACATATATATACCTGTGAGACTACATGGCTCAAATTTAAATGGGAATGGGAGTAATGTTTGTTAGAGAAAGAGAGAGAAATTGCCTGAGGAATCATGTTCTTTAGGAGTTTGACTCAACTAAGCCTATGAAAAACATGCAGATTTTCTATGACCATATGCTTTGATGCTCGAATGAATTTTTTTTTCTTTTTTTTTTTTTGGGTTAGCTTGTTAGTACACACCCATGTCAGTACACACACTCCATGTTAGCCACCCCCGCTAGGGATCGATACCAAGACCTCAAGTGTTGAAATGAGGTATCTCCCCTCAGTCTGCCAGTTGAGCTATGGATCTGGGTGTAATGCTTGAATGAACTGAACTGCAATTCATCCAATTCATTATGGTGGAAATGTGCACATTGTGCTATCACCATTTAATTCATATCGACAATGGAAATCCTGTGCAATCTTGTTTGCCTCAAGTTGGAACCTAAATTGTAGCAATTGCGATTCAGTGGCAGCTCCTAGTTAGGTATGGAATGGGGCTAACCCCACTATGCTCATGTACTCTATCGAATTGAATATATTATGATCTGATCCGATCGTTATCCAAACACATCCTACAAGAATTGGACAGCTTGTGGATTAAACCACGGTCGCAACCTGGCAAAGCAATTTGAATGGCAGAGTTTGGTCTCAATCAGCAACTTTCTGAACATAGCTAAACTACCACCGGCACTTCTCTCAGCCAGATGGTGAGATTGGTCTAGTAGTATGGCTATCGTCATTGTCATATGCTCTCACGCAGCTTTAACCATAGCTGACTAAAAGCAACTAGTGACTAAACTATCAGCCAGAGAAACCAAGCATTTGTGTTTTTTAATGTTTAGAAGCTGTTATCTTTGGGGTTAAATCATAGAAAATTCTGATTCCAAAGTATGAGAAATGCAATCGCTACTTGCAACAGTATTTCTCTCCCAATACGTGCCAATGTGGCGCATGCATGAAATCTTGTTTGTTCATCTGGTAGCAACCACCTTACATGTACCATGGCCCAACCCCGCTTGGGCCACAGCACATACATGGTGAAGCCCACCTACCAAACGTCTATATCTTACACACATATACATGTTTGGCTACTCTTGTGACTAGCTGAAGCAAGGGCTTTCAAAAGATTCTTCTTTTCTTAGGATATTTGTTTGATGCAATACTAACAATTGGTTTGTGATGCATTGTTCAGGAGAGGCATTTCCTACTGAGGACGCTTGGTGTAGCATCCCCAAACACAAACACCAACCCTTCTTGCAGAAGAGCACTCCTCCACAGTCTCTGACCCATACCCCTATAAAGCCCTATCATCTATTGCTCAAAAACTCAGTTCTCTAGGATATTCTAGAAAGTCCCGGAACATCCTCTTGGCATTCCAGCATTCAGTCTGAATTTACTAAAAATCGCTCTTAAGTCATTTTCCGGGGTCTGCTTCTCGAATTCAGTATTGATAGTTTGCAGCCCTTTCCAACCTGATGCTTTTACCAAAGAGACATTGTTCATTGTTCTAGATTCTAGAATGTTCTGCAACATGCTCTGAGGATTCTCGTATTTTGCCCGATTTCTGGCCCCATCTTATGCTGAATTTCAGTCTGTTTGCTTGTTGAATCACACCAATCTTTCTTCTTCTTGGATGTGGTTTTTGATATTCAAGGTCTGGTTTTAATATTGATTTATCATTTGTACATAAACTACATGATAAAACCCTAGTTCTTCTAGAGTGTAATTATAGTCGTTGGTGCCACCTCATATCACAAGGCCAGGATAAAAACAGAAAAGCAAAAAAAAAAAAAAAAAAAAAAAAAAAAAGGGGAGAGAGAGTAAGGACAGCTGAAGTGGATTCCTATTTGTTTGAATTGTGTGTGCAGAGTATTAACAAAGATAAGAGGTTTTGGTTTTCTAATGGATGTAAGTAGGCCTTGTATTCTTATATGATTGGAAATGAGGATTTTGATATAGGTTTTGTGTTTTACAGTGGATGTTGTTGTCTATTTTCCAAAGTTTTGTTAGTCCCATCGTCACCATCTCCCTACATGCACGTGTGGAGACATCTGAGCCATTCATGCATCACTGTTCAGATGAGTTGATGCAGATATCATGCGAGTCCACTGATCAAATGGAATGTATGTTGAATGTGGACTGTTGGCAAGTTCTTTCAAGCGGTCCTTGTGGAGCCTAACTGATTACATGGTGGAGCCCACCTGACGCATGGTCAGATATCCCCACACGTGTAGGTTTGTGGGCTAGCAAAGCTACTGAGATTTCATTTAATGAACTGATCACCTACAGTCAGCTGCATGCTAACCTAGCATGAAGCTGCAGCTCCATCTTTACTGCCAACATGTCACTTGTGTAGGGCATCTGAGTGGTGGGCCCCAGCATGAAGATTACCTGGCACAGTAGTCGGCCAGTCCACTGATCAGGTGACCCAAACCATCAAAATCAATGGAAAGCCGATGACCATATACAAGAGGCAGCTGTGACCCACCGAATGAGTGGATCAGCCTGATTTTTCAAATCATCATATCTTCAAGGCACGGCCCACGGTTTGAATGACTCAGATGTCAAGTGACACATTGGCTGGCATGCCAGACCGCTATAGGTGATGAAAAATGCTTTGCAATCTATATTTATTTGAGAGCTGAACAAAAAGAGAAGAGAAATGCTCCAATGCTCCCAGTTGCATCGATTCCTTGTCCGATCTGAACCGTCCATTAAGTTCAGAACATATTTCTTGAGCTACCCTGGGAAAATCACTGGTCAGATGATCCAATCCATACTTGATATCGCCTCATTTTCTATAGCCATCCATTTCTCAAAGCCATGGTTGGGATGGTTACGATTGGCTAACAAAGCTATTCTTTAGTATCATAATCAATTCAGGATGGCCCCTAAACGAATAGATGGGTCAAATTGTTGCTTAGACCTATTTTTGTGGAAATGATCTTTACCGTCCATATTTAGGGCCATCGATCAGATGGTTAATATTATTGGATTAGTGTGATGTTTTTTTTTTGATAGCCCATGAAATGTGATTCGGACCTAATGACGAGTCGAGATCAATGGATTGGACAAGTGTCCCAATGCAACTAGGAGCACTAAAACTTATGCTTTGAGAGATATTGCATTTATCAAAAGGGGAAAATGCAATAAGAGAAGATCTTTAACAAAAAAAAAAAAAAAAAAGATATCTACAAACATATATGAGAGTTATGGGAAGGAAGACGAAATGAGAATTGTCGGAATGCTGGATTTACTTACTAAGGATTGTATTCTCCTCTTCCTGTCTGCCTTTCGGAACTCTCTCTCTCTCTCTCTCTCTCTCTCTCCCTCTCTGGAGGAGGGTTTCTCTCTCACTCTCTCTGAGTTTAGTTTGTATGGTTTCTTGAGGACGAAACACAGCTTTTAGGTCGTAAAAAGGAAAGAAAGGGAGAGAAAAGCAGACAGTGAGAGGGAAGGCAACACAAAATTAAAAAGTGGGTGTTTTGGTATTCACCCATGGGAAATAATGTGGTGGGCCTCAGATCAAAAGCCTAGGATTGTCCTATGAAGGAGATCCTTCGATTTGATCTTGATTCATCCATCATCGGGCCCATCAGACTACTGCTCTGGTTCACTGAACCATAGGCCCCACTTACGAACTAAAAACCCAAAGATACCGTGCCTATCCTCTCGTCGATCTTGATATAATGGGTTACCTTGTTAGGGATTGGGTCAACATGCAAAGCAATAACTTTTAAAAGACAACTGATCACCTACAGCAACGGCACCACAACTTGTGGTGCCGCAACATCTTTCTTTGCGCTAATATGCCACGTGTAAGACATCCGTACAATGAAAACGAGAGGCCCCACCATGATGACTATCCTTGTAGAAAATCAGGCTGATCCACTCAATAGGTAGGTCACACCTATACGTTGACTCAGACAGCCGGTTGTCCATTGATTCCGAAGATATGGACCATCTGATGAGCGTACCAACCTGATTTTTTAATCAGGAGATCTTCAGTGGGTTTCACGTTGTTCTGTGGTCCGGATTTTCTAAAAGACTAGCAAGTTGGCAGGAAAGATGATGCAGCACACAGCTTGAGGTGTGGCTGCTTGTAGCTGCCCACAACTCCTTTTAAAAAGTTAACCTAGAGCACATGGGGTCATCAGTCCAGTTTCTTTGTAATTTCTCAACGGGTCGTTTCAGTCCAGCGCTCATAGCACGTGCTATGAGGGCACAAGGATCTGAACCATCGAACCAGTGGGCTACACCCCTAAAATTGCAGGAACCAGATGATCATGACGGTCCAAGTGTCAGCCCACATTCGGATGGTTATTAGGAAAGATGTTGAATAGTAAAAGAGACCAACTACCTGAAATTATCTAATCCGTGTGATGTCGAATTCATCGACCACCGGCCCATACGTTGGAAGGCTTGCAATCGTTACGCCCAAACGTGCAGTAGTGATGCCTGTGGGACCCAAGAACATGGTAGACCATCAGCACACCGCATAAACGTCGGTCCACATCCACCCGTCCTCACCGTCCAAGTTGTGGGCCCCGAGAAGCTATTATATCCCAAATTTCATCAATTTATTCTATTTATCCTACCAATGGCCATCAACGGGATCCTTGAAAGGACAGAATCATCTCCGTTCCAGTTACAACAGCACTTATCTGCGGATCCATAGCAGCAATACATAATGTTCAGTAACAAGCTATTTCTCTGCCTACGCACCCACATGTTATCGGCTTCGTCAGTTAGGCCCACACCAGTTAAGCCCAAATGGCCCAGCATTATTAAGTCTCAGAACCCATTGGCTCATTCGCCCACTAAGAACCCCAGCCATGACCGTCCGTAAGGCGGCAATAGGCCAGGCAAACTGAATATTTTAAGCAGGGCAGACCCAACTCGTTTAGAATCCAGGCCGGAACCAGGTTGCACCCATTGCCCACCCTATACGTGAATGCCGCTGGGGCAACAGAAAGAGCATATTGAGGGAGGGGTCCCAAGCCCAAGACCATTGCAAGCAAAAGCAAGTCTTACATAAGGCCATGCCCATTACCAAAATGATAGGCCAAAACAGCCAGCCGACAGCACATAAGGCAAAGCTAGGTCCCATTTATCAGACCAGGCCCAGGTTGTTTAGCCAAGTAGCATATATGCGAGATCCTGACCATAAAGTGGCACCCAACATGAATATTCCCAGTTCGTGTCTGTACAGAGAATGAACAGTCCAAAAGAATGTAAATTGATATACAAAATACACGTGAAGCACACCTCATGAAGGGAGCAGCCTGATTTTTGGGCCAGCACTTGTAGCAGTGGGCCCAACACAAGGAATGGCCCAGATAATCGCGTTGCTCAAAGCCACATCATTGCTAGCTAACACCATGCAATATATTTACGGTAGAGTGCCAGCATGTTTCCCCACTAAGGAAGATGAAATATCAAGAACGAAAATATTTTTTGGACCTACAATATCAAATGCATGCTATAAAGTCAAACAACTTTATGCAGCAAAACCCTGACTTTGCAGCTTAAATTTCAAAAATATACATTCCAAAACCACATAAACTAATATCTTGGACTTCAATTAAAACAAAATTGAATGATTTATTATTATTTTTAAATAAAAAAATATAAAAAATAAAAAAAATTGTTGTATATACCTTACATGGGCTTTCTCTTCTTCTGCTGCCTTTGCAGCTTCCTCCACTTGAGATAGATCTGATATGACAGCCCGCTGAAGACCATGACAACGCTCCCCCATTGCTTTCCAGACAAGGGATTTCCGCTCAGAAGCGAAGACACAACGATGCTCACAAACTTGCGGGTCGTGGTTATGGTGGTGTTGGCGAGAGAGCCAAAGCGGCTGATGGTCAGGAAGATGAAGTTCTGACCTACTGCCCCACAGAGGCAGTAGAGGAGGATGTCCCATGCCGCTTCCGGGTGCTGCTTGCAGAAATGGACTGCCTCGTAGCCACCCCCACGCGGGTAACCGAACATGTAGGTGGCATTGTATATGGTACCCCAGAGATTCATCCCCAGCATTATATCCCAAGCACTTGTCTTCGGGTACCTGAGTGAGAAAGAATTGAGGTTTAAGGATGGTGCCATGTAATGATTTAGAGGAGGTATTCATATGTATTTATGTACACGTCTGATTCGTCTGGTGGAGAATTTTTTTTATTGTGGAAGTCCATGAATCAAAACTTCATCATGAAAGCACAATTGATGTGCATTCCACTCCATGGAATGATAACAAATAACAATATTCTTTGGCATTTCAGATAAAAGCAAGACAGCTATTGCAATGGTTGAGACAAGTTAGAACACAAACATGATGAATGATGCTTGAGAAAACAATGTTTTGTCAAGGCATGTGAAAACAACGGACATCAAGGCATGGGCCATCTTTCTTCAATTTAAGAATGTCAGTATCATCTAAAGTGACATCTATGAAAGAATTGAGTACATGGTGGGTGGGACTGCTTTCTTAATGGGTGGATCAACTATCGATTATCGGTGCAGTCCTATCATCCTATCTTAGTCTGGTTCTGAAAGCTAGCACTGAACCACATAAATCAGCTTGATGAGTACTGCAATCATGTGTCATCAAGATCTTGGCGTTGGGGTCTAGTATTAATTTGAAAAGACCAAACTAGGCCTCCTGCTTGCAAGAAGCATCAAGATCAAGTTAAACTGAAGAAATCATTCAATCATATTTATATTTTCTGTTAGCATAGCTTCCGTTCAGTGAAGTGAAAGTGGCAATTATTTCCAAGTGAGCAATCACCATATACAGCACAGCAGATCCTATGCTAGTGCCCAACCCTAGGACACGTGCCAAGGTGTCATGTGTTGGAATCAGATCCATGCATAAGGTGAACCCCACCATGATGATCATCTGGCGCAAAAAACAGGCTGGCCCACTCATCAGGCAGGCTGCCCTGCACAAAAACAGTAGACAGTCTAAATCAGACTTGCCACTAATCTGATTCAATGTACATGTGTGGCCAGCATAATGTCTGGACCAGACTGATTTTTGTGGATATGATCTTCATGGTGGGGCCCATCTTATGAATGGCTCAGATGCCATGAACGTGTGTCATGTTGCCACATGTTATTAGGGTAGATGTTAAAATAGTGACCACCAAGGTGTACGTGATCCCTCTTATCAAATAATGCCACTCAGATTATTGTCACTTTCAAATGGAATGATCACGGAGAGACTCAAGGTGACACCAAGTAATGTCTATTCCAAGTCAAGATTGCATGCATTTCCAACATGATGTATGTATAAAAAGTGGTATTATGAAATGGTGGCTCTTGAGTGCCGATTATAGGAGGTTTGGGGATCTGGCATGTGTCATGTGCCATTTAGGAATGGTATGCAACATTAAAGAGCTTCATCATCTCTGAAAAAATATTTGTTATTTTCCTTTGATAAGTATGAAATGAAAATTCTGATGGTAACAAGAAAAGGAGAAAGAAATTTTGAAGTTAGATGCAAGATCTAAATGAATAATGTTCTGGTTCAGAAAGATAATATTTTCAGAAAGCACAAGTTCACCAACAAGAGGAGAAACAGTCAACTCATGAACTGACAAACCTTGCAGTTATGGAATCCTGAGTTGCATTTGTGAATCCATCCATTGCTAAGTTCAAAAAACACAAGCCATAACCAAAAGGAGCATTTGGATGAGCCAGCTTGCTTATGGTCTTCGAGCTTGTCTGTGTAACCAATCCAAACAGATGAAGGTATGGGTAAGAGCTAAAATTTAATGGTGGAAGTCATTCAGCCTGCTTCCTAGCAGTGCAAGGTTTAATGTGAAAAATATTGGAAACTACCCATTTATTTTTCTAAACTAAAGTGAGAATTGAAATTTGTGCTTTGCAAAAGTTAAATATGGTGTATGTAAAAAGCTAGCACTTCATGCTTTCCAGCCTAATATAATACCTTAAATGGATATAATTCTTACCTTCAAAAGTGCAAAGGCTGATACTCCACCAGCGACAAGGAGAGTGCATACATACTCAGGAAAAGTGTATTTAATTCCATAAACCAACGTGCCCACCAGCATCACTGCATGAAGGCCACAAATGCATTGATCAGTCCCAAGTTGACAGCTATTAATCTATGAAACTTCTTGATCCAAATGAAGCAGTAAACCTCTGACTGAATGCAAATGTATTAATCTTTAGATGTTCACACTTCATACATTTTGGTATAGATAAATAACTGTGCTTAGGTACTATGAATTCTAATTGTTACAAAAATTTTGACATGGCCAGTCTCAACATACTTTTTCTTTTGCATTACATGCATCAAACATCCAACAACTATAAAAGTATGTTTGCCGTTTTACTCACCATTCCATTGCTGGCCATCTTTTTAACAGTCAATTGGTTGTGTGTTTAGCAGTCATACACCATCCAATATAGTGGTTGGTTAGGCATATCCCACCCAAAGGACTTGATTGATGAACACTTAAGTCTCTCTGAGTATCATGCTGCTAACACAGAATTGGAGCTGCTAACTTCTTCTTCATCATCATCTTCTTCTTCTTCTTCTTCTTTTTGTAACGTTGTTTACACAGGACCAGAGCCATAGGTTTCTGCAGGGTTTTTTCTTCTTTTTTTTTTAAAGCAACGGGATTATATTAAAAAACGAAGGAGAGAGAACAGGGGGGGAGCTGCTGAGATAGCAGAACCAAAAAGGCTACAAGCCTAGAAACAGAAAATTAAAATCCCTTAGGTAAGAAACATTTGCTGCCCATTCAATTAGTAATTTTTTCGCCCTTGAGCCCACAACTTGAGCCGAAGATTGAGAGTTGTTGAAGCATCTGTCATTTCTCTCCTTCCAGACCGCCCACCAGATAGCAAGGATTGCCATTTTCCACACCTTTGATCTGATTTTACCCAGCTTGAAGCCGTGCCAGTATGCCAGCATAGAGGAGGCAGAAGCTGGAACGCAGCCGCTAACGTTTGTGCAGGGTTTATTGAGGACTGTTGCTCCACTTTTCCTGGAGTTAGTCAAAAAGTCACTTCTGCAAGACTCGCATTTTCTAACTTTTAACTGCTAACACTTTGCTCAGCCCTCAGTGACCATCGGATAAGCAGTAACTGATCAGTTTCTTATTTCAACTTATGTGATGTTTTCACACTCACTGATTGTTGGAAAAATGGCTTTCAGAACTAACTTTTGAACAAGGAACTCTTTCAAAAGAAAATTTCTCCTCCCAATTTTGTTCCTTGTTTTGTAGACACAATCCACCGGAGCGTAAGCATAAAATACCATGTGATTGGCATGCATATGTACTAATACCAGTTCAGATAAAAGTGACAACCAATCTGCCATTAATATTTAGTATAAGGGCAGCCATTCAATATTTAACCCTAATTCAAATATCTCACAATAACAGCAAACTTTTCTTGCATAATCATCTCCTCTATTTATTGTCTAAATTGAACTGTATAAAGGGCATTCTAAACTTTGAAGGGCACTAATGCAGTGTCCCATATAATACCCACATTCACAAGTATCAACATGGAAAGGCCAAAAGAAAAGCAAAAAACTACAGCTTGTGCATGCATCTTTGAAAACATATTCTTTCATACTTCTTTACATGAAGAAATTAGGGGAAAAAATCACCTGGAATCATTTTAGAGGATTTTGCCAGAACCTGAACACCAGTAAGAAAAACTGCATTAGCATGAGCTCCCAGAGAAAGTTGCAGGTTATTTCACAATTACTAGTATTGACAGCATATTCTGCAAAATAAACCGTGAACCAACTTCCCAGGAACCACGCAAAAACATTGTCGAGCTACAATATTTCGTAATATTATCCAATTTGCAGATGCCAGTAATCTGTAAGAAATCTGACATTTCTTGTATCTGATACTCAGCTAATCCAGTGGTCAGGATATAAACTATAGAAAGATTAAATGATCTGTGAAACACAAACTGTAATAGCAACAGAGCTCATAGCTCAAGCTAATGTTTGCTAAAGAAACAAGGCCATGAATTGGATCTTAGACTCATCCAAATCACACTGCAGTGGTGGCATTTCTCCATAGTTTCACAACCTAAGTTCGGATATGGACCACCCAGACTTTGCAAACCTACTCTTGCACAGATGGTGTAAGGAAAATCATAGGCAACAAAAGTAACTCTTTTAAGGCAAGTGAAGATGAAGATTGAACTCTGACCTCAATGTGCTATAAGAAATAAACTCAAATCATTAGCTTGTGGGCTGCCAAAAGAGGACATGCAAATGGTTCAAACCATCACAGTGGCAAAAACTCATAAACAATTATTCCACTCGCTAATTGTTCAGATGGAAAAGCTGCCAAAAAAGCAATAAGCTAAATTGTTCAGACAATGATAGTGGAAGAGAAGCAAAAGCGTGCTTTGCTCCACTAATTGGGTAGGTGATAGGCTTGGTACTTGAATCATATAAAATAGGGATCTCATCCAACACAAACAAGGTTAGCACAAGAAGCTGACGCATGACAACTAACCACTTGCTCTAAAAGCTCGAACTGATACAGCATGGCAAATCAATCCATTTATCTCATAGCCCAGGTCAGGCCTTCGGCCAAACCCCCCTCGTGGGCCCACTTCACATGAGTCCCGCCTCACACAAGCCGGCCACCCTGCTTCACACAGGCCACCCCACTCGAGCCCGGTGTGAAAATGCCCCTGCATTAGAAACCGATCCTCCAGTGCTTGAGCAATTGTAGCTACTCATCTTTGGAGCATTAGAGTAACCTAAAGAGAAATTTACAGCATTAAGCTCCTAGGCCTCTCGAGTCTGTAGAGCATTTTATCTTGCTTATCATAGGTAAGCATTTCATTGACAACCAAAAAGGAGCCAACTGAAACACAGTGTTTAGAATTTCAAATTCTTCCGTACCGTACTTGCAACCCCATATTGTTATGAACTCAACCCAGTTCTTCAACTTCCGGCACCAAGTTTGATGTCCACGAGAAACATATGTAACATTCTCTGTACTAGGTCAAGCTTCTGACATATACAGAAATGGCCATTCTACTCACATCTATTTGGAGCCTACAATTATATCCATCTAGAAACTAGAATGTGACTAACTTGAAAGCAGTAGGTGAAGGAGCATGTATGGAATCAAGTAGGATTCCTGACAGTCATAGAACAATTTATAGTACTATAAAGAGAAGCAGGCATATGGGTATATGACCAAGAAAAAAAAATGAAAGGAAATGAAAAACCCACGCCTTCAAACTTCAAACTTCAAGCATTATTCAGTTGAAGTTTGACTAACTCAAGTAAGCATATTAAAATCAAGAAAAAGATTGCATGCTGTAATTGCCTCAAGGTAATGGAAGTGGTGCAAAAACATAGAGAAAAATTGTAAACTTCAGAAACAATTAAACATGCCTGTGCTGGGTAACTGATGTACTTTAGTGCTTCAATTCCCATTGCAGGACCAATTGTGTTTGAGATGCTGGCGCTCCAATAACTCCACCATGGAGCACCACCACTGCTGCTTCCAGACCAAAGCTTTATCACTGTTCAATAAGGCCATGGATAATTGCGGTGTGAATTCTCAATAAATAATAATCAATGAGGTGTGAACACAAGCTTCAAACTGACAAAATATTCTGCCCAAAACAAACATCTTACTACAGGAAAAAAAAAAAAAAAAAAAGGTCAAATGATGCACACATGCTAAGTAATGAAATTTACTTATCAGCGACCAAATGAAACAAACTACATTCTGGGCGAGATTCAAAAATGGAAGCTGTTCAAACCGTTTCCCATCTGGCCCAAATCGCTTGGTGGACCTGTAAACAAGACAAGTTCACATTAAATCCCCTGGCATGTCCTGTGTCAAAGAGTACCTGCTTTGAACATTACAGAAAAAAGTAATATGCAATGCTCACCTGAACCAGCTGCATTTTTGTTCAGGCTAGCATTCCACTCATGCAGTGTGCACCTTTCAGTGACCAAGACCAATCATCTGATAGGCCTCCCAGAGGATGGACAACAAATAAAGTAACTTCGTCGAAAAATAACAGCCATTTCGGTGGGTCAAAGGTCAATATTGTTTCATTGCTTATGGACAATTGGCTATAACTTTTAGCTACCAATTAGCAGGTCACCATAAAATGGTGAGAGTGTCCAACCAGGATGGCTCTTTTTCTTTTTCTTTTGCAGAGACACTTATCCAAGGTATGCCCCACCAAACAAATTGTCAGGATCACTGAAAGATCGACCCCACCAATGCAGAATGCTGCCTCAGGCAAAAATGCCATCAGTTCAAGCCAAGTATGGTTGTTGCCTCCTTACAGATAAGCAAGAGCTAAGAAAATCATATAAATTTCCAGCCATTTCCCTACCAAACACAACTAGAATTTTCTCTCTTTCTTCTTCTTCTTCTTTTGTAAACACAACTAGAAATTTCAAGGGTAAAAAAAAAAAAAAAAAAAAAAAAAGATTGACATGCCTATTTAACTGCCCATAGAGCATGGGAATTCATCAAATATAGCAGGCCGTTTGGATGCTTGTAACATTCTAGAATGTAACAAAGTTCCAGGTGAGATTGTTGCAGTTGTTGTTTGGGGGAGGAAAGTCACAAGTAACTTTCTCTAAGCCTGTGACTTTGTTACGGGAGAAGGGGCGAAAATGATACAGGGACTTGAGTCGTTTTTCAAGTTACCTGTATTAAAGATACAGGTAATGGTTGGAATTTTTAAAATCGAAATTTCTAGGAAGAATCGCGGCTTGCATTGAAGAGGCCTACCTACATGCAGACAGAGTGAAGGTTGAGCAGCCATTGAAGGCTATGAGGCCGCATTCAGACGCAATGAAGACTACGAGGCTGCCATTGAGGAGAATGGCAGCTGCATTGAAGCCAGTTGGTGGCCCTTTTTGCTATATAAACAGCTTCTCCCCCTCCAGCGTCTTCATCTCCCTCTCTCTCAGCCTCCTTCGCCATCTCCCATTGAGCTCCAACAAGGTTGCCCTAAGAAAAACCCTTTCTTTCTTTTTTCCTTTCTTCTTCTTCTTCTTCTTCTTCTTCTTCTTCTTTTTTGCGCCGGGTTGATGGATGTGGTTTGGCAAGGATGAGTGGGTACTGGTTGGTGGTCTGTGGGGCCTACCATCTTGTATGTGTTTTATCCATGCTATCCTTCCATTTTTTCAGATCATTTTACGGGTTGATTCCAGAAATGAGGCATATCTAAATCTCAGGTGGACCACACCACAAGAAAACAATAATGATTGAAAGTCCATCATTAAAGTCGCTAGATAGGCATGAAATTTTTTCAACGGTCAAGATCGTCCTAGCAGGACACTTCACATGTTGAACGGTTAAGATGGTCCTAGCAATGCTTGGTGAAGCTACCACATAGTATTGCATTTGTTGTTTCTAGTTGTACAAGCAGGGCCATTGTTCAGTGATCCAAACCATTGATATCATGGACCTGACCGTGGCTGGCTCATGCACCAAAAATGTCCCCAATGGAAAAATTATAAACCTTTCAACAGGCAGATGACAAGTCAAGGGAAAATACAGCAAGATTTCCACCCAACCAATAAAAGGCCAAATTTTCCATGGCTAGGATCTTCTCATCTGGTGATTTTCGATGCATGGGCTGTCGACAGCAAGTCACCTATTACAGACATGGGCCATTCCAATGTTCATTTCGTACAAGTGGGGCTTGTTGTTCAGTACAGCCTGTCCCTAAATAGGCCCCAAATCTGTTTAATTCCAGTGCCTTGTGAGACCTATAACCAGTGCTAATCAGCTAAGAAACAGCCCCTATCCTCAACCTCAACCTATTCCCAACCCAAGCCATTGGTTTTGAAGGAGATCCTCTGTTGGCTAGGTTATCTCAAGCCATTGCTTTTGTGCTGCTCCTGTAATGTCAGATTCAGCCATTGGTGTGCTTGATATACAATTCTTGGACAGAGATTATATACTGTAAATTCGACCGCCTTTGATCTATGCATGCATCCAACTAGTGTTTGTTTCTCATATGTGCATGGGAAGTAGAGAAAAACAGGAAAAAAAAAACACCTGTTTTAGAAAGAAAATAGAAATTTTTACTTGGATATGCTACCTTAAGCTTTTTTCCACATTACAAGCATTTCGAAAACGTGGGCCCACTTTTATGGCCCACCTGCTGATTAGTTTAGCCTAAGAATCAGCCAAGCTACTCATTTACATGGGCTCAACAAAATGGAATAATGTGTCAATCTGATTTTTCAACGATCCCATACATCAAGCTTTAGTTTGTATAAATATACAACTTATTACATTTAAGAGTTATCCAAACACAATAACTAAGTTAACTGTAAGTAAGTTACAACTTACATCCAAACATGATTTCACGTAACTTTCTTTCACCATAACTTAATTACAACTTAAAAACTTATAAGCGTCCGAACAGGCCCTGGGAATCTAAATAGGGAAAAAGGTACTTTTTCCCAATCATTTTAATTTATTAAGCTTAAAACCCTCAAACTAACACCAGGCACTTCGCAATTCCAGTGCACCATCACTTAAATTTTATTTTTATTTTTTTATTAAAAAAAAAAACCAAATTCCAATCAACTAATGAAAAGAAAATGAGCACCAACTTCAATGCTCACACCGCGCACTGTGATAGGCGGGAATCCAGCAAACATTCCAAAACTCGAATTTTTGAAAACTGCCATTTTGGAATTCGCATCAATATCTCCACTGCAATTACTAAATAGTAGGAGATATGTGCGCACCAACAAATGGTGTACAACATGCACCCCGAAACTTTCACCAAACAAAAATCATCAAATGAAAATCTACAAATTTTCAAAAATCACAAAATTTCGTGCCCTAGCAAAATAAATAAATAAATAAATAAATTCTATTTCAGAAAATTCTCAAACGAATGCAATCTCTCCGAACGCCACCGAATGGGAAGACTCGTTTCTCTCCTTAAAATCAAATCGCTTAAAAAATGGAAGAAAAGACAGAGATCAAAGGAAAGGAAAGAAAAGAAAAAACTGAAAACTCACAGAGTTTCCTGAAGAACGCCTTGCGTTATATACGCCGACCAGATTCCGGCCACACACAAGGCCAGAACCAGAACTCGGCCGATTCCAGCACCCTGACCTTCCATCCAGGCCGGAAAATCCAACGGAGTAGCAAAAAAATAAATAAATAAATAAATAATAATAAATAAACGAAGAAATTAGGAAAAAAAATGATAATCAGATTTGGATTTCGGAGGAAACAGAATCCGTCTCGTCTTCGGAAGTCATTTTAAAAGGACTTTCCTGCGTCTGTCGCGACTGAGAATTGAGCGTATTGTCGCTGCCCACTGGGGCCCACCTGTTCAGTGGTATCCAACCACGTTGTGGTACATTTGACTAAAATTAAGAAAATTAGATCGATTTTTTGCAGGCAATGAAAAGAAAAATTCCAATGGATAACATTCATCTGCGAAAAATCAAAGGACAGGATCTTCAATTAAGTATAATTACAAGGATAATAGTTTATTTACGGTAGTAAAGAAAATATGGACGGTTCAAATCATCTGACCATCCGAGAATGCTTCCCCGGTGGGCGACAAACGCTGGTTCCTAACTCATGTCAGAGGCAAGACAAACCTTAGCAATCGGACGCAGCTAGATATGGAAATGGAACCACTCAGGTTGGTAGATCTGTGACTGTGGGAGCCATTCATATGTTTTCAATCCATACCATCCATCTGTTTTGACACCTTATTTTAGGGAATGAATTTA
Source organism: Magnolia changhungtana (assembly GCA_030180095.1). Lineage (NCBI taxonomy): Eukaryota > Viridiplantae > Streptophyta > Magnoliopsida > Magnoliales > Magnoliaceae > Magnolia > Magnolia changhungtana. The sequence goes on from JASAUF010000162.1 coordinate 3,167,963, forward strand.
TAAATGAAGCAGATCCAACTCTCAGGTGGACCACACCACACGAAACAGTGGTGATTCAATGGTCATGCTAACATTTATTTGTCATCCATTGACAATGTCAGACAGATTTGGATGAAGAAAAGCACATATATACACTTCATCCATAACTTAAGTGGCCCTCGAGAAGTTTCTAATGATGGGCGTTCAATCACCACCGTTAGCAGTGGTGTGGTCCACCTGAGATTTGAATCTCCATCGTGTTTGCGATCAAATCCTAAGAGCTTATTAAACATCACCGCGGGCTGCTTAGAGCTTGGGTTAGCAAAAGGCTAGTGCCGTGGATGCGGATTGCATGCAAGCTCCGTAGTAATGTACGTGTTTTATCCACACCGTCCATCCATTTTGCCAGCTTATTTTAGATCATCAGCCTAAAATGATGCATTTCAAAATTTAGGTGGACCACATTACGAAAATAGTTGTGCTTGAATGCCACTACTAAAAACTTCTCAGGGGCTACAAGGATGCGGATTAGCTACTGATCCCATCCCACTATAGCAGCCAGTCTCGCCACTGAAGTGAGGTAACCATGTTCTTTGGCCCCCCCCCCACCATGATGTATATGTTGTATCCAAACCATCCATACATTAGGGGATAAGCCAAAAAATGAGGCAGATCCAAAGTTCGAATGGGCCCAACCACAGAGAAAAGAGTGGGGACAGTGACACCCACCGTTGAAACCTTCCTGTGGCCCAGCATGATGTTTATTTGAGATCCAACCTGTTTGTAAGTTAATACAGACATACAATAAGTGAAAACATAAATATTAGCTTAATCAAAAACTTCTATGGCCCAAAGAAGTTTTTAATGGTAGGCATTCAATCCTCACGGTTTTATGTGACGGTGTCCACTTGAGCTTTGGATCTGCCTCATTCTTTGGCTAATATCTTAAAATGATCTCTCCAAATGGATGGACGGTGTGGATACAACACACACATCATGGTGGGGCCCACATAATATGGTGACGTCAATCAAGCCATACATTTTTTTTTTTTGTTTCCTTTGATCCAAGTCGATTAATAGTTTAGATGGTAAATAAGCATTATGAAGTTTTTAATAGCGGCTATTCAATCACTATTTTCCTGTGATATGGTCAACTTGAGATTTGGAATAGGCTACTATTTTTAGGGCATCAACAGGCTGGGCCTGAGGTTCGTCTCAGCCCAGATTTTGAACTGTCCTGGATTAGGCTGTCTGGTCGGGTAATTCAAAATTTTAAGTTTTAGGAACTCGGTTTTGCCAACCCTATCTATTTTCGAACTTATGCCTTAAAATAATGATGCAAAATGGATGGACGGTGTGGATAAAACAGAAACGTCATTTTAGGCCCACAGGACTCAGTCCCGCTTTGCTACGGGCAGTATCCGTACGTAATATGCATTCCCGCACAAGGCATGCAATTTCGTACCTTTTTTTCCGCATGTGGACATGGTTTTTAGGATCCAATGCGCGTTAGGCACGATTTTTTAATGGCATGGAACCTTCGGAGACACCTGCCTCCGCTACTGGGGTTGAAGTAAATTCATACAAGACCGTCCAGATCATGGACCCCACTTCCAAAAAAAATAACTTTTAGTGGGTAGCTAATTAAAAACTAATAAAACAGTTCTAATTCAAAAAAACAATTAATCAAGGTCTGGTACCGCTTAATCAATATGATATTGGGCTTACGAGCTACCCAAAGCAGCTCCAATGATTTGGACGGTTTGATTTAAGTTTCAACATGAGTGCTTAGAGCCATCATCCATCAGATTGCCAGATATTTTTCAGTGAAATCATTCGAATCCCACGTGCATTCGTGCGTGTGCCACTCTAGTGGAGCAACAGAAAAATGATCACACAAACTATGGCGTCGATTCCTACAATCCCTGGCATGTGTGAAATCCAGGCCATTAGTCAGGTGGGCCTCATGTTATCTGCATAGCGACTTGAAAACGGGGCATATCCAGTCTTTTGATGGGCCACGTGTGTGAAAATTGATGATGGTCAATCTTTTCCCAACCATCCATTTTTGTCACGTGCAATGTGCGGGTAAGCAGACTGTCTTGTCTGTTTGGTCGAGCCCATATGTACATAGGCCACCTGATAAACAGCCAGCCTCATGCACGCATTTGCCACTTCGGCCCATAAAGATAGTCACCAAATGCAAGCAGCAATCACATTGTCCTCGAGATTGGATCTGATCATTCCACAACGATCCAAATCAACCTTTTAATCATGGCCCAGACCCAACTCAACGACAGAACTCGTCAATGTTTAGTAGCTTACAAGAAAAGGTTGTTGAGCGGTTGTGTTAGTGGTGCTTCTCTGGCCATTGTCCGAGTAATTTCATTACGAGGCCACGTAAGGGTGGTTTGCAACATCAGTTTAAGTGTATTTGAGAATACTTGGAATTCAAAAGTCGTTTATCAGCATGGAGTCGAGAGTAAATGAAATATACAACTCCAGCGGCTTTTAGATCTCACCCTTTCCTAACATTCAGTGCAACGAGAGTATAATGCCTTTTTTTTCTCCTTTTTAAAGGATAGAAATTCATACGTGTAATAAAGATACTGTTGGGTTACAAATCCATTGTATGAGTGGGTCCTTACTCATCGTTGTTGGTAGACTCACAAGAGTTTCAACACGAGGTCATGAGTTCGAGTATCCATTAGAGTGAAATCCCACTATGGTGTGTGTAGGGTGTGAGTGGTAATAAAAATAAATAAATAAATAATCATTCTAAATATGAGTGGCACGCTGATGATATCCCAAAATAATCTAAATATTAGCTTGATTATTAAAATCACATCAATAAAACAATCCAAATTGTCCTTATATGGTTCACATGAATCTATGGTTAAAAGATGTATGGGAAGTCACTCATTTATGGTCCTTGTGCTTGTAAAAGAGGTGTTGGGATGCCTTGCACAAACCTTAGGATCTAGCCTCCCGAAGCAAACCAGAATTATGGATAATAAAGCAATGAAATAAATCAAAGCATCAATCACACACCACACAAGAGATTTTTACGTGGAAAACCCTCAAAGAAGTAAAAACTACGGGACCTCGTCCAGATCAACAATCCACTATGAAGTAGAACGTTACAATCTTCTTCACTCATGCAGGAGTGGATAAACAATAAGAGAAATAGAGAAAACGGAGAGATCTAACCGACAGGTACGAGGACATAGAAGCGCTGAGATGTAGATTACAAAGTAGAAAACCTCCACGAGCAAAACCTCCCTTCTATAAGCTTCCTCTCTCTCTTTCTCCCTCTCTCTCACCTTTGATAGCCCTAAACCCTTTAGCAAATACCTTGTAAAGCTTTAGGAAACCCTCTTGCTATTTTGTGATACCTAGAAAAACCCTAGGCAACCCCTTTTATAGTTTTGGGAAACTCCTTTCCGCATCCCAGTTGCGAAAGGACTCAAATCCGCAGTTTCGCGCAAAATCGCGGAACAATCTGCGTAACCTAGGACTAGTCCTGGAAATTCCAGGACTGGTCCTAGCCTCCTACGACTGGTCGTAGCTCACCTACGACTGGTCGTAGACCACCTACGACCGGTCGTGGGTCACCTACGACCGGTCGAGAACCCCGGAGAAAAATAGTCCGAACTCGCTGGACTTTGAGTCGAGCTACGACTCGACTCCCACGACTGGTCGTACCAGCCCTCGACCGGTCGAGCAGGGCTCACGACTGGTCGAGCACGGGGCAAAACACCCCATCAAGAGGTTGAAGACAAGACCCTTTAAATAACCTGAGGGCCCAGAGGTCAAGTGAATCTTTCTAAAGATGAATCTTCATTCAAATTGAAGACATAGTCAAGTGAATTATAATGACGGATGCAGAAAGGAGATAGGGTGGGTTGCTAATTTATAAAAATCTTTCTTCAGTCCAATCTTCTCCAGCGAATGGAGTGCACAAGCACCTAAGGTTTGGAATTTCATCATTTTTTTACTAAAGTATGTATTTCAATAGTTTTATTACAATCATTTTGTGAAATATAACATATGTATATTACTTTGAAATATTAAAATTGATTCAATAATCAAATTCCAGTTTATAAAAATATACTACAATTTTTCAATCCATTTTTATTTTTAGATTCCCATGCATTTCAATTATAAGCTGTCAAATACCATTGCCGATTCCAAATCACCTTGATTTGTGATTTGAATTGCAATGCATTCTAAATATAAGCTCCCAAATGAGCCTCAAAGGCAAATGATGAAAGCTGGCTCATAATATGTTACTGGATACGGTAGCTTTTCAAATTGAGTTTGGTATACCCTGTGGGTATGTAGTATGCTTGAGTTTGGTGGGAGCTTTTATGAAAATTCCAAACTCTCTATAACCAAACCCGTTGCATGTTGCCTTGGTGAATTCATCCTATGTCAATGCCTCTTGTCATCTTAGGGTAAGAGAGAAAGAGACACCATCAGACCATAACACTTCTCTTTCATGATGGTGTCAATGTAACAAGCTAGCTTTTTACCCGTGATATCAAAGGCTGCTCTTCCCCGGCTGGTTAGAGACCTGCATTTTCTGGATAAAGTGGGCATAGGTGTGCTTAGGAAATCTTAATTCTGGGGTTTTGCTTACTTTCCATTATATAGTCACATGATAGGCGGTCCGGGTCACTTTTTGTCAGCCCGGATGCACCCGAATTCCTGCTCTATTTGTATCTTGGTGGTTTTAAGTCAATGATATTTCAGTTTTTAAAAAAATAAAATAAAAAATAATAATAATAAAATGTAACAAGCTAGCCTCCTGGTTGTGATTCTAGCCAAAGAACTGTTCTACACGATAAATACAATTAGTTAGAATCTCCTTAAGGTTTGATGTATCTAATACCGCTATGTAATTGCCCAACATGTACTGGTATCATACATGAACAATATGCTTGTAGCAGCCTGAAACCAACCAATACATGGGTGATACGGTGCTATACAACTCATTAGTGGTGAACAAAACCAATTTGCATACTATGAAATATTCATCCCCATCGAATTATGAAAATGTACTTAAACTATATGCGGAATTGTAAAAGATTGTATTATGAATCAAATATGAAGATCAGATGAACTAGATAGCGTGCCTTGTTAAGACGTCATTATTGTAGAATTGATGTCATAGTCTTCCGCATACAACTTAGTGAGGTCCACTAGTACTCCCAATTATACTATCCAACCCTTGGGACAATTTAGACCGTTGATCAATAAGGCCCACCTTATAAAATTCTTATGGAAAACTCCACGCACGTCGATTGGTATCCCCCATAGCTTGTGTCTTTTTTTCAAATATCTCTCAATCATTTCTTTAAATTGCTTCACCACAACTTTTAACTCTCGCCAACATATTTCTCCCTAGGCTCTTACACCAAATGATGAAAATCCATTAATCCTTATGCAAAAACAACATCCTCCGAAAGCTCCAAAGGAGTCAAAATCATAGACTAATGAAAGATGTATTACATCCTTTTTAAGCTATTATATTTCTTTGATAAGACAACCCAAACAAAGACATCCTGATATTACATTACAATCTTATAAAATCTTATTTTTAACTTAGTAAATCTCAAACGAGCCATTTTTTTAATTAAAAAAATCCTACAAGATCTCATTTTAATGTGGACCATTGGTCTTTTTTAATAGAAGAATGTTCACAGTCGTCTAAATGGCCCGCAATAGGTCAATGGCCAGCATTGACTAAAACGTCTCTAATCTATACACTATATCAGCCACCAAAAAAGGTTGGGCCCACCTTAAAGACCATTACAAAAAAAGAGGCCACATTCATCTAGTAGACCACACGTGGACATTGACTAGATCATTAGCTATCCATCATTTTCTACTTTTCCTGCAGTGTCTTCCATTTGATGGATACTTGGCTTAAGTTCGTATAAATGAACGGCCTTCTAAAGTGGGGCAGCCATTTTCAACGGCTTAGATTTCACATGTACGTAGGTAGTATGTTGGTTGTATGTAATTCAATAGAAGGTAATGCTGACCTCCATTGAGATGGATGGATGTGATCTTCTCCTCATAATTTATACACTTTTTTAAAATCCACAAGATGAGTGGGTCAGTGTTTAAAAACTCTGGAAACCGGCTCGTTCAAAATCTTGGCGAGTTAGTGGATCGGTGACTCGGGCGAGTCAACTCACAAGTCAAAACAGTGCCCGTGCCAATCTTTCTCTCTTCCTGATATATCTCGCTTTATCCCAGTTTCCAAAGAGCTTTGCTAAAGCCCACACGATTGTGCAATAAAGATCATGCACATGCCAGACATGTGCCAGCATAGTGCGATGGGTCCGAGATCTAATCCATCTACCATAAGGACACTAAGATATTGATGACCTAGGCCAAGAATTAGGTTGATCCATTGGTTAGGTGGGCCATAGCTTGCAAAACAAGTGTACATCTCTTAAAAAACTTGCCTAAAGTTTTCCAATATTGTTGAGGGCCTTGCACAAAACCTTAGGATCTAGCCCTCCAGAACAAACTAGAATTATGAATAATAAAATAATGAAAAACAATCAATGCATCAATCACACACCACACAAGAGATTTTTACGTGGAAAACCCTCAAAGAGGTAAAAACCACGGGACCTCGTCCAGATCAACAATCCACTATGAAGTAGAACATTTCAACCTTCTTCACTCACGCAGGAGTAGATAAACAATAAGAGAAATAGAGAAAACGAAGAGATCTAACCGATTACGAGGACATAAAAGCGCTGAGCTATAGATTGCACAATAGATAGCCTCCACGAGCAGAACCTCCCTTCTATAAGCTTCCTCTCTCTCTCTCTCTCACCTTTTGATAGCCCTAAACCCTTTAGCAAATCCCTTGTAAAGCTTTAGAAAACCCTCTTGCATGCTTGGAAAACCCTAGGTAACCCCTTTTATAGTTTAGGAAACTTCCCCTTCGCATCCCGGTTGCGAAAGGACTCAAATTCACAGTTTCGCGCAAAATCGCGGAACAAATTGTGTAACTTTCGACTAGTCCTGCCGAGTCTTCGACTGGTCATAGGACCCCTTCGACTAGTCAAGCCATCCCTTCGACTAGTCGTAGCTACAGTAAAAACAACAAGAAAACTCGCTGGACTTTGAGTCGTGTCACGACTCAAACCTTTGACTGGTCGACCACCAGCCTTTGACCGGTCGAGTAGGGCTCACGACCGGTCGAAGATGGGTAAAAAAAACCCATCAAATCTTCCCCTTTTTGACCCAGGAGGAATCTACCTTCTTCAAGCCAGCCAGGTTTCTACAAACCTCAAACTTGCCCTTGAGCAAAGCCTTGGTCATCATGTCTGACCCATTATCGTCCGCGTGGACCTTCTCAAGTTGTAACACCTTTTGTTCCAAAGTATCTATGATCCAGTGATACCGAATCTCTATGTGCTTCGACTTGGAATACTGACTTGGATTCTTGCTCAAGTGTATAGCACTCTGACTATCGCAATAGATCACGTGCTCCTCCTGCTTTAGGCTAAGTTCCTATAGGAACCTCTTCATCCAAAGCATCTCTTTACATGCCTCTGTAACTGCAATGTACTCGGCCTCTATCGTCGACAATGCTACGACCTTCTGTAGCTTGCTCTGTCAAGAAACCGCTCTCCCTGCAAACGTGAACATGAACCCCAATGTAGACTTCCTAGAGTCTATGTCACCTGTCATATCTGCATCTGTGTAGCCCTCTAATACAAGTTTACCGTCACCATAGCATAGGCTCAACCTGTATGAGCCTCTTAGATACCGCAGTATCCACTTCACCGCTGCCCAATGCTCTTTACCAGGATTGACAAGATACCGGCTGATAACACCAACCGCATATGCTATGTCTGGGCGTGTACACATCATAGCATACATTAAACTTCCTACCACTGACGCGTAGGGTATCTTCTGCATCTCTTCCACCTCTGCCTTCGTCTTAGAACACTATCTGTCGCTCAATCTGAAGTGACCATCTAGTGGAGTACTAACCGGCTTCACTGCATTCATATTGAACCGTTCTAGGACTTTCTCAATATATCGCTCTTGTGACAGCCAGAGTTTCCTGCTGCTTCTGTCATGAGTTATCTCCATTCCTAGGATCTGTCTAGCCGGGCTCAAGTCTTTCATCACAAAAGACTTGCCCAACTCCTGTTTCAGCCTGTCGATCTTCTTGATGTCTTTTCCCATGATGAGCATGTCATCAACGTATAATAGTAGAACTAAGAAATCACTATCTGAGAACTTGCGTGTGAACACATAGTGGTCCGACTTCGTTCTGTCATACCCATGTTTCAACATAAATAAGTCGAACTTCTTGTACCGTTGTCATGGAGCTTGTTTCAGCCCATACAAGCTCTTCCTCAGCCTACACACCATATGCTCCTTGCCCTTGACTTCGAACCCCTCTGGTTGGTGCATGTAGATCTCTTCTTCCAAGTCACCATGGAGAAAGGCAGTTTTAACATCTAACTACTCTATCTCCAGATCCATGCTAACCGTCAACCCAAGCAACACCCGTATGGATGTCATCTTCACCACCGGTGAGAATATCTCCTCGAAGTGTATGTCTTTCCTCTGACCAAACCCTTTCACCATAAGTTTAGCTTTGAACCTCGTCTGTGAATTCTTCTGCTCAATTTTCTTTCTGAACACCTACTTGTTGCTCAAAGTTTTCTTGCCCTTAGGCAATTTCACCATATCATAGGTGTGGTTCTTATACAAGGATTTCATCTCCTCTTGCATAACTTTCAACCACTCCCCCTTATGCTCATCGGCTAGGGCCTCAGAATAATCTTCTGGCTCTCCCCCATCTGTTAGCATAATGTACTCATGCGCGAGTATCTCTTGGACAGTTGTTTGTCCCTAGATGACCTCCTCACCTGTGGCTCAACAAGTGGATCAAGTGGGGGCTGCTTCCCTGGTCCATCTTCTGAAGGAACTCCCTCGTCCTCTGCACCTTGCTGTACTCCCCCGTCATCAGGCACCACGGGAGAAGTAACCAGATCCATGTCCTCTAGCTCACCTGAACTAGGCTGGTTCTTCTCTGGTTTACCAATGTCTTCTATACACTGATCTTTAAAGAAAATCACATCTCTACTCCTAACGAGCTTCCTCTCGATCGGATCCCACAATCTCTAACCGAACTTTTCATCACCGCAACCCAAGAACACACACTGTCTGATCTTCATATCGAGCTTGGACCTCTCGTCCTTTGGTACGTGAACGGATGTCCTGCATCCGAACACCCTGAGATGACTGTACGATGGATCCTGTCCAGTCCACACCTTCTCAGGTACTTCTCCATTCAATGGGGCTGATGGAGACCTGTTTATCAAATACACCGCCGTGTGCATTGCTTCTCCCTAGAACGTCTTGGGCAATTTCACATGGGATAACATGCATTTGATTCTCTCAACAATGTTGCGATTCATTCGCTCAGCTACACTATTATGCTGAGGGGTCTTGGAAACCGTCTGTTCATGCCGTATACCCAGGGACTTACAGTACTCGTGAAAGTCGTCAATGTATTCACCACCATTGTCAGTGCGGATGCACTTCAATGATCTACCTGTCTCTCTCTCTCTCTCGACCATAGCATGAAACAATTTAAACATACCAAAGACCTCGTCTTTAGATTTCAAAGCATAAACCCAAACCCTCCTAGATGCATCATCTATAAAAGTAACAAAATACAATGCCCCACCCAAGGTTTTTGTCCTCATAGGACCACAAACATCAGAATAAACCAAATCTAATGCATGCACATTAGTAACATAAGAAGCAGTTTTAACAAATGAAACTCTATGTTGTTTCCCTGATAAACAATCAAGACAGATTTTGAGAGGTGTACCTGTCATGTCTGGAAGGAGCTGCTTCTTTGCTAGTACCTGAAGCCCTTTTTCACTCATATGGCCTAGACGCCTGTGCCTCATGTCAATAGCTTAATCTTCCGCCGCGTTCAACCTACCCTTGCACATTCTGACACTTGCCTTGTACAGGGTGCAACACTTCTTCCCTCTGGCCACGATCAATGAACCCTTGATGAGTTTCCATCGCCCACTAGCAAACCGGCTTTCATAGGCATCATCATCCAACCTTCTCGTCGACATCAAGTTGAGGCGAAGATCTGGGATATGCCTCACATCCCTGAGAACCAATGTGCAGCCCACATCGATCTTCACACAAATATCACCGACTCCCACGATTTTTGATACGCCAGAATTTTACATCTTCACAATCCCATAGTCACCTAACTTGTAGCTTGTGAAGGAGCCCCTGTGTGGAGTCGCATGAAAAGAAGCTCCCGAATCAACCACCCAGTCGGTGTCCTAACTCGTAGCCGTGAGACATATATCATGATCTACTAAAAGAATAACTATCATGTCGCCATCTGAAGCGACCACAGTGGAATCTGATTCATTTTCCTTCCCTTTTCCTTTCTTGTCATTCTTCTACCACGACATTCATGCTTGTAATGGCCCTTCTTGCCACAATTCCAGCATTCAACATCTTTTCTGTTACTCGACTTGCCTCTTGATTTATCTTGGGCCTTCCCGCCCTTCCTGTTCTTTTCTCTCCCCCGTTCCTGTGTCACAAGAGCCTCTTGCTGAGTAGACCCCTAAGACTTCCTCCTTGTCTCCTCATTGAAGAGACAACTGGTTACCTGTTCCATGGATATCTTTCCATCTGGCGCGGAGTTACTTAGAGACATCACCAATGTCTCCCAACTGTCAGGTAATGAACTAAGCAATAGTAAAGCCTGCAATTCATTATCCAGGACCATCTTTATAGAGGTGAGTTGGTTCACTATATTGCTGACCTCATTCATGTGCTCGGCCACAGAACCACCATTTTTGAATTTGAGATTCACAAGTCGCCTTATCAGAAAAATCTTATTACCTGTCTTCCTCTCATACAGCCCTTGTAATTTCAGTCATAGGCTAGCGGCTGAGGTTTCTGTGGACACATGGTGGAACACGGAATCATCCAACCATTGTCTAATAAACCCCACCGCCTTTCGGTCCATCTTCTTTCAATCATCATCAGTCATATCCTTGGATTTTGTTGATATGCCTAAAATTGGAGAATATAGGTCCTTGCAATAAAGCCTCCATCTTAGCCTTCCATATGGTCTAGTTAGAACTATTGAGGCTGATCATCCTTGATGAGCCACCTTCCATAATTCAAAACCGATCCTACCTGTTCAATGAACTTAGCTCTGATACCACTTTATTGGGGGCCTTGCACAAAACCTTAGGATCCAGCCCTCCAGAACAAACCAGAATTATGGATAATAAAGCAATAAAAAACAATCAATGCATCAATCACACACCACACAAGAAATTTTTACGTGGAAAACCCTCAAAGAGGTAAAAACCATGAGACCTCGTCCAGATCAACAATCCACTATGAAGTAGAACGTTACAACCTTCTTCACTCACGCAGGAGTGGATAAACAATAAGAGAAATAGAGAAAATGGAGAGATCTAACCGATTACGAGGACATAGGAGCGCTGAGATATAGATTGCACAGTAGATAGCCTCCAAGAGCAGAACGTCCCTTCTATAAGCTTCCTCTCTCTCTTCCTCTCTCTCTCTCTCTCACCTTTTGATAGCCCTAAACCCTTTAGCAAATCCCTTGTAAAGCTTTAGGAAACCCTCTTGCATGCCTAGAAAACCCTAGGCAACCCCTTTTATAGTTTAGGAAACTTCCCTTTTGCATCCTGGTTGCGAAAGGACTCAAATCCGCAGTTTCGCGCAAAATCGCGGAACAAACTGCGTAACCTTCGACTAGTCCTGCCGAGTCTTCGACTGGTCGTAGGATCCCTTCGACCAGTCAAGCCATCCCTTCGACCAGTCGTAGCTATAATAAAAAACAGCAAGAAAATTCGCTGGACTTTGAGTCATGTCACGACTCGAACCTTCGACTAGTCGACCATAAGCCTTTGACCGGTCGAGCAGGGCTCACGACCGGTCGAAGATGGGTCAAAAAAACCCATCATCTAACCCTTCCACATGTTTCCACTATTTAGTTCCACTTGCTGATTATAGCATATTATATTTCTGGGAAAATATGTACTAAGGTCAGATAAACTGTTGTATTTGTATTTCAAAATAAAAGTTCATTAAATAGAAGGGCTTTTTGCCTAGGGCTTTAGCCCTTTTTAGGAGCATGTGAATTTGGTTATGTGAAGGGCTATGCCATTAGTTCTAATCTAAATCATAGACCACATGCGTGAGTCAAGCTGAGTGTGTGCATTGGAATGGGACAAGGCCGTTGGTACAGATGTACTCACACGGGTGTATGTATGTATACTCACTAAACTTTATTTTTATACAAGTGTATTAATTCATACTCACACCCTTTTGTTTTTTAAAATAGATCAAGAGACAGATGAATGGTTGATCACATCCGTTGGGTTCAAACCCAATGAACTAGACCATTTCAAATCATTCTTAAGGCACCATTTCAAAATCCATATAGAGACTTCTCTCACTCCTTTTTATATACAATGAAAATCCTTTGCTTGTCTTTGAAATTTTTCCTATTGTTGTTGTCTTTAATGAAAGTTTTGATATTGAGTTTGTTATTGAGTCAACTCAGCAATTTTGGGTTAATTTATAGGTGGTTTGAACCCACGTACAACGAGTGCACCACTGAAATTATAGTCGTTGTATCCTGAATGTCGATTGCTCTAGAAACCTATTATACTTGAAACGCTGTCCAAGAATATCATATTCGATTTCAAATGAGTGACTCGCGTCACGCTTCAACTTGCAAGTGAGTGCCCTTAAAAACCTCCCCAAAGCAATGCCGCTTCTCTCTCTTACCCCTCCATTCCGACAGCAGCAACAGAGAGTTTCAAGATGAGTTTTTTCTTTCTTTTCTTTTTTATTGGAAAATCTCTCCCTTTCTCTGCCCTCTATACCAATTGAGTCGGATAGCCCTATCTCCCTCAAATCTTGATCAAGTTTTTTAAGTCACTCAACTAAGCCTTTGACTCACAAAAGCAATCCAATATAAGTGAGTTATAGCCAGCTCCGAGTAGGAATTTGGCTGATCCGAGTTCGATCGGCATGCTTTTTAACATTAGAGTGGACTGATGCAATTTATTATAGCCCATTCTGACACATGCGAACATTTTCCATATTCTATTTTGGGTGTGTGATCCTATCTTACATGTTTGATATTTTGATAAATATGAAAGTACACAAAACAAATCGGTCCATGATATGCAAGGCTTATAGAATGGATGGTTTCTCTATCTAAAATCATGCCTAGTAAGTACATGCAAATCTGGTCCATTGATGTGGAGAGCTTTAGCATGGATGGTTTATTCCGCTTAAATCAAGCCTAGTAGACAATCCTATCCACCAACCCTGTGTCGCTACTGCGGTGGTGGAAAACAAAAAATGGTTATATATCGGTCAAATCAACAAGGGGATAAACTGCAAAATAATAATTAATTAATAAATAAATGGATAAAATTATCTCACAGTTTTTATATTAGAAACACAGGCCAAAAGCCATTAATCATGGGTGTTTTAGCATGGATGGACCCAAACAATATGTCACACTGCTGCGGGTAAGGGCGTAGATTGGCTACCACCCCCACCAGGACCTGGCTAGAGAGACGAACGGTCCTATTAGGGGCTTTTGTTGGAAATCTGCATAAGCAAACTTCGAATTTGGATTGCACGAGATTAAGCAAACGTAAATAAAGTAATCATAAGCACAGACAAATTTAATGAGAAAAACTCTTGTACGTAAAAACTATGACACAAAACGATAGTGAATCACTATGAAAGCAAAATTATAAGAAATGGAATCACTTTTAATGCCGGAAAACTCCTGTTTTCTCCTTTCCAAACCTTCAAAATGATTAGCCCTTGATTAGCATACCATAATCCATCAATTACACGCGCGCACACACACACACACACACATATACATAGTATTACATTTAAAATAGGAAACAAATTGCACAATTCTGCAAAATTGCATACCCCATCGATCTAAGCATTGATCGATAGAACTCTCATCTCTGAGTGATCGAACATGCTTAAAACTATATAGATAATTTACAAGTAATTTCCAAATTTCGTTGATTAATTGAGCCGAGAATCTGATCGATCAAGATTGTCTAAAATTGTCCAGAGACCTGTCTATATAATTCGAGGCTCACTCGATTGATTAATCAACCTCTGTTGCATGTACAGATTTAAGACATCTCGTAACATCTCCATAGGGCCCATCGTGATAAACATGTTTTATCCAAGGCGTTCATCCATTTTGAAAAGATCATTTTAGGGTATGAGCCTTAAAAACGAGGCAGACTCACGGTTACGGTGGATCACACCACAAAAAGCAGTGGTGACAATGAGCCCCAACGTTGAAACCTTCCAAAGATCCAACATGATGCTTATTTGCCATCAAACCTGTTCATGACACCACATAGACCTTGATGAAAGTAAAACATGAATATCAGCTTGATCCAAAACTTTTGTGGCCTCGAGAGACTTCAGTGGTAGGCATTCAATACCCATTGTTTCCTGTAATGTGATCCACAATGTGATCCACTCGAGCCTTTTATCTACCTTCTTTTTAAGCTCATGCCTTTGATCTTTCAAAATGAATGACTTGGATAAAACACATATATCACAATGGTCTCCACGGAGCCCTTGACAGGACCGTCCATCTCTAACCAGGTCCGGTGGGAGTAGTACTCAGTCCCCACCCCGCGTGTAGAGATGGCTCTACCATATTCGGGTTCGTTGATTTGCATAGAGCCTGGTACCACAAGAAAAGCAAGAGCATCCAAACGGTAATTATATCAGTTGCCAGGCAAGGAAAGTTTCACTTGGAACTGGGCAGTTAGGGATTGTCGAATCACTGCATATTTTGGCCAGGAGCCCATCCACATGGTGACCCATCAGATCAACGGTCTCAATCACTGATATACTCAATGCGTGTACAGCCAGGATTGCGCTACACAGCTCTATTTCTCCGTAATATTATCTCTTTTATGGGAAAAAAAGAGTCGTCCATTACTGCATAAATTTCATGGAGCTCTCCACTCGCCTTTGACTAATAATATGAAACCTTTGTCAGCAGTCCACTCACTAGTTGCTTCGAGCGGTGACTTTGTGTCGCAGTCCTTTCATCGCGTCCCATTTGGGACCCACCCAATGAGTGGTCCATGTAGCCGTAGTAACTCTTTTTGATGGATGGGATCAGCTCAAAAATCCTCACACAGTAGTTGCCAGAGGTCGTAACTGCATCGCGACCGTCTCACGCCCACCATAACAACAGCCCATGTATCTGTAATAGGACACTTCGATGGATCGAAGCAGATAAAAATCCTATCAGCCCCAAATCTTCACTCTGTGTGAAAACAGGTCCAAGCACAGGCCAGCTGACCTATCGTGTTTCGGGTGCCAGATCAATACGTTTCAGACAAGAGGATTGGGACACGGATTTCCGGCAAAAGCCTTTCACATAAGTTTCTCTGCACTGAAAACATAGTTTAGGCTCACTGTGGTGCATGTGAGAAATCCACCCCGGCCTTTATTTTTTTTCAGCTCATTTTAGGACATGGAACCAAAAATGAGCCGAATCCAATACTCTGAATCCAATACTCAAGTGGGCCGAAAACGTGAGAATTAAACTTCCACTGTTGTAATATTTGTGGGACACATAAATTTTGAATCAAGGTAATATTTGTGTTTTCAGTTAATCTCGGTAGTAATGGCATTATGAAATGGTATGGATGGCATTTAAGCATCACTGTCGCATTTAAACATCTATGTCAACCCCAGGGAGGTTTTAACTCTAGAAAATTTCCTACTCACCTTTTCTTTTAGTGTGGCCCACTTAAGTCTTGGATCATGCTTAATTTTGGTCTCAAATCCTAAAATGATCTTGTAAAATGGATAGACAGGATAGATTTCTCACAAACATCACTATGAGCCCCACCTAGCTTTCCAGGAAGGAACTTACTACAAAGGCTTTTGCAGGCAATCCGTGTCCGGAGGATTGCGGGTCGCGTACGGACCCTGTCTTGAGGTCTGAATGCCTGCACGCAAGGTTTTGCAAATTTAACACCGAGGGCTAATCCGAACCCCACAACAGCTGTCTTGGATGTTAATAGCAAGGCTTTTAGCGTGAGTTTTTACAAACGGGCCATGCTTGCACCCGACTTTTCGGCCTCATTAACTCGGCCGGGATCCAACTGACCCGGACGTGGCCCATACATGGTTATTGCCGCACAAGAAATTCACGACAGTAATACCACATTTTACCCAGAGTCTTTTCTAAACGCTCCCAAACATTACTTTCCCAATCCAAGTCATACTGTACGAACATACTATTCGCAGACGAAAATACCGTTGTATTTATGTGGACCGCAAAACTATAGCTACGGATTATAACGGTAGCTATATGTTGGCTCCGTGCGTTGTTGAATTCATGCTTTCCCATGGCTACGGTTATAATCCGTAGCTAGAAGTAAAGGGTATTTTCGTCTAAAAAATATGCCCGTGCAGAATAGTTTTGTTTGGGAAAGTATCGTTTGTGAATGCCTAGAAAAGACCGGTAAAAGGTGGGATATAGAGTGGTAAATTTATCTTGCCGCACGGACTCGGATTCGCTGGTGACCCCTCCAATACCGAGCTCGGTATTCGAAAAGCTTTGTAGGCCACACCATGATGTATGTTTCTTATCCATTCCGTCCATTCCTTTTTCCATCTCATTTTAGGGGCACAAGCCCAAAAATGAGGCAGATCCAAACTCTAGTGGACCACACCACAGGACGCAGTGGAAATAGTGATGGCCACCATTGAAACCTTCTTGGGGGCCACCGCAATGTTTATTTTCCATCTAAAGTCACATGAACCTTGAGGAAGGAAAAAAATATATATATCAGCTTGATCCAAAACTTCTGTAGCTCACAAGAATTTTCCAACGGTGGGCGTTCAATCCCTATTGTTTCCTTTGGTGTGTCACTTGATCTTTTGATCTGCTTCATTTTTAGCCTCCTGCCCTTAAATAATCAGGAAAAATGTATGGACAGCATGGATAAAATACATACATGACAGTGGGGCCATGGTACTCTGGCGGGCCACTACCGAACTAGAGTCCTTGCCGCACGGGCGTGGATTAGTTGTCACCGGGGTAACAGCTTCCCTTACCGTATGGCCCACCTTGATTATATTTTGTATATCCACTCCGTCCATCCGTTTTTACAGACAATTTCAGTACACATTTACAAATATTAAGCATTTATAAAACTCAGATGGACCACACCACAAGAAACAGTAATGATTGAACGGTCACCATTAAAAAGTAACCAAATCCCACTATAAGAAGATCCTTAATTTTTATTTGGAATCTAGTCCGTTGAAAACGTCAACCAGAACTGGAAGAAGGGAAAAAACAAAGATTAGATTGATCCAATACTTTTTTGTCCTACAAAAAGCTTTTAATAGTAACTCACCACTTTTTCCACTGCTATGGTCAACAAGATATATGGATATTCTTCATTTTTTAGTATAACCATCTTAAATGATATTTAAAAAGGTATGAACGGCTTGGATATGATACAAATTCATCAAGGTAGGCCCCACAGAGTAAGAGTAACACCAACGGCGCTGTTACCCGGGTAACAGCTAATCCGCTCCCTTGCAGCAAAAGAGATAAAATACAACAAAGCAAAGTCAAACAAAACGTGCGCGAGAAATGATTTCACACGCGCATTTTCTCGCAATCTGCCTGGAAGCCACTATCTGCGCACGCCCTTTCCGATTTCAATACACGCATCAGCGTTTCAGACATGCAGGAGGCTGGTTCCTCTACATATCCTTGTAGAATAAGTTTAATTATATAACTTATACACCTTAGTGTAAAAGCGACTCACCTACTTATTAGCTATTTGCATGGGCCCATTCGTTGAGTGTAGGCCATCCCCACTCACTAAGTGACCCCCGACATGATTTATATTCAAGAAAAATCAGAGCTAACTAAATCACTAGGTCGCAGACCATGGAAAATTATGAATGACCACTCAAAAAATTCCTAATTCATGTGGTGGTCCACTTAATGGTTGGACTTGCCTGATCTTTTTTTTTTTTTTTTTTTTTTTTTTTTTTTCCACACACACATCCGTGATGGGGTTTTTTCCCCGTCTTCAACCGGTCCTGAGCCCCTCTCGACCGGTCGTGGGAGGTGCTCGACCGGTCGTAGGTTCGAGCCCTGGCACAACTCAAAGTCCAGCTGATCCGTGAGTTGCATTTTTTCTTGTAGCTAGGACTGGTTGTAGGAGAGCTACGACTGGGTCGAGGTGGTCTACGACTGACCGTAGGAGAGCCAGACTAGGTCGTAGGTTACTGCAGATTGTTCCGCGATTTTGGCGAAACCGCGGATTTGAGTCCTTTCGCAACCGGGATGCGGAAAGGAGTTTCCCAAAACTATAAAAGGGGTTGCTAGGGTTTTTCTAGGTATCACAAAAATAGCAAGAGGGTTTCCTAAAGCTTTGCAAGGATTTGCTAAAGGGTTTAGGGCTATCAAAGGTGAGAGAGAGGGAGAAAGAGAGAGAGAAAGCTTATAGAAGGGAGGTTCTGCTCGTGGAGGTTCTCTACTTTGCATCTACATCTCAGCGCTTCTATGTCCTCGTAATCGGTTAGATCTCTCCGTTTTCTATTTCTCTTATTGTTTATCCACTCGCGTGAGTGAAGAAGATTGTAACGTTCTACTTCATAGTGGATTGTTGCCTGGGACGAGGTCCCGTGGTTTTTACCTCTTTGAAGGTTTTCCACGTAAAAATCTCTTCGTGTGGTGTGTGATTGATGCTTTGATTTATTTCATTGCTTTATCCATAATTCTGGTTTGTTTCGGGAGGCTAGATCCTAAGGTTTGTGCAAGGCATCCCAACAAAGTGGTATCAGAGCTAAGTTCATTGAACGGGTAGGATCGGTTTGAATTATGGAAGGTGGCTCAAGGATGATCAGCCTCAATGGTTCTAACTGGACCATATGGAAGGCTAAGATGGAGGACTTGCTTTATTGCAAGGACTCATATTCTCCAATTCAGGCATATCAAGCAAAATCCAAGGATATGACCTGATGATGATTGGAAGAAGATGGACCGAAAGACGGTGGGGTTTATTAGACAATGGTTGGATGATTCGTGTTTCACCATGTGTCTACGAAACCTCACCAAAAGCTCATGGTGAAATTACAACGATGAGAAGAAGTAATAAGATATTTTCGATAAGGCGACTTGTAAATCTCAAGTTCAAGGATGGTGGTTCTGTGGCCGAGCATATGAATGAGGTCAAGAATATAGTGAACCAACTCACCTCTATGAAGATGGTCCCTGGATGATGAATTGCAGCTTTACTATTACTTAGTTCATTGCTCGACGAGTTGGGAGACATTGGTGGTGTCTAAGTAACTCCGCGCCGGACGGAAAGATATCCATGGAACAGTAACCGCTGTCTCTTCAATGAGGAGACAAGGAGGAAGTCTCGTGGGTCTACACCAAGAAGAGGCTCTCAGACACAGAACGGGGAGAGGAAACAACAGAAGGGCGGGAAGGCCCGAGATAAATCAAGAGGCAAGTCGAGTAACGAAAAGAGGTTGAATGCCGGAATTGTGGCAAGAAGGGCCACTAGCATGAATGTCGTGGTAAGAAAACGACAAGAAAGGAAAAGGGAAGGAAGAAGAATCGATTCCACTCGCAGCCGCTTTAGATGGCGACATGGTAGTTATTCTTTCTACAGATCACGACGTATGTCTCACGGCCACGAGTCGTGGCACCGACCGGGTGATAGACTCGGGAGCTTTTTTCATGCGACTCTACAGAGACTCCTTCACAAGCTACAAGTCGTGACTATGGACCGTGAAGATGGGAAATTTCGCGTATCAAAGATCGTGGGAGTCGGTGATATTTGTGTGAAGACCGATGTGGGCCGCACATTGGTTCTCGTGGATGTGAGGCATATCCCGCACCTTCGCCTCAACTTGATGTCGACGGAAGGTCGGATGATGATGGCTATGAAAGCCGGTTGTGGTGGGCGATGGAAGCTCATCAAGGGTTCGTTGATCGTGGCTAGAGGAAAGAAGTGTTGCACCGTACAAGGCAAGTGTCGGTATGTGCAAGGGTGGGTTGAACGCATCGGAAGATTCGGCTATCGACATGTGGCACTGTGCCTAGGCCACATGAGTGAAAAAGGGCTTCACTACTAGCGAGGAAGCAACTCCTTCCGACGTGATGTGTATGCCTCTCAAAACCTGTCTTGATTGTTTATCGTGGAAACAAAGATAGAGTTTCATTCATTAAAACCGCTTCTCATGTTAATAAAGTGCATGCATTAGATTTGGTTTATTCTCGATGTTTGTGGTCCTATGAGGACAAAAACCTGGGTGGGGCATTGTATTTTGTTACTTTTATGATGATGCATCTAGAGGGTTTGGGTTTATGCTTTGAAATCCAAGGACGAGGTCTTTGGTGTGTTTAAATTGTTTCATGTTATGGTCGAGAGAGAGACAGTAGACCATGAAGTGCATCCGCACCGACAATGGTGGTGAATACATTGGCGACTTTCATGAGTACCGCAAGTCCTGTGGTATACGGCATGAACAGACTGTTCCCAAGACCCCCAAAGATAATGGTGTAGCCGAGCGAATGAATCGCACCATTGTTGAGAGAATCGATGCATGTTATCCCATGCGAAGTTGCCCAAGACGTTCGGGGAGAAGCAATGCGCACGGCGGTGTATTTGATAAATGGTCTCCATCGCCCCGTTGAATGGAGAAGTGCCCTCGGACATGATCCATCGTATACTATCTCAAGTGTTTGGATGTAGGGCATCCGTTCACGTACCAAAGGACGAGAGGTCCAAGCTCGATATGAAGATCGTGCAATGTGTGTTCTTAGGGTACGGTGATGAAAATTCGGTTACAGTGTTATGGGATCCGACCGAGAAGAAGCTCGTCAGAGCAGAGATGTGGTTTTTTTCAAGATCGGTGTATCGAAGACATTGGTAAGCCGAGAAGAACTAGCCTAGTTCTGTGTGAGCTAGAGGACATGGATCCGATTATTCCTCCCGTGGTGCCCGATGACGGGGAGTACAAAGAAGGTGCGAGAGGACGAGGGAGTTCCTTAAGAAGATGGACCGTGGGAGCAACCCCACTTGATCCACCTGTTGAGCCACAGTGAGGAGGTCATCTAGGGACGTACGGCCCAAGAGGTACTCGCCGCATGAGTACATTATGCTAACCGATGGGGAGAGCCAAGATTATTCGAGGCCCTAGCCGATGAGCAAAAGGGGGAGTGGTTGAAAGCTATGCAAGAGGAGATGGAATCCTCAGATAAGAACCACACCTATGATATGGTGAAACCGCCTAAGGGCAAGAAAGCTCGAGCAACAAGTGGGTGTTCGAGAAAGAAGATTGAGCGAAGAATTCACATATGAGGTTCAAGGCCGACTTGTGGTTAAAGGGTTTGGTCGTCGAGGAAAGGTATAGACTTCGAGGAGATATTCTCACCGGTGGTGAAGATGACATCCATACGGGTGTTGCTTGGTTGGCGGCTAGCATGGATCCGGGAGATAGAGAGCAGTTAGATGTTAAAACCGCTTTCTCCATGGTGACCTGGAAGAAGAGATCTACATGCACCAACCGAGGGGTTCAAGTCAAGGGCAAGGAACATATGGTGTGTAGGCCGAGGAAGACTATGGGCCGAAACAAGCTCCACGGGAATGGTACAAGAAGTTCGACTCTGTTTATGTTGAAACATGGGTATGACAGAACGGAGTCGGACCACCGTGTGTTCACGCGCAAGTTCTCGATGGTGATTTCTTAGTTCCGCTATTATACGTTGATGACATGCTCATCATGGGAAAAGATATCAAGAAGATTGACAGCTGAAACAAGAGTTGGGCAAGTCTTTTGCGATGAAAGACTTGGGCCCGGCTAGACAGATCCTAGAATGGAGATAACCCGTGATGTATGCCAGAAGCTTTGGTCACAAGAGCGGTATATTGAGAAAGTCCTAGAGCGGTTCAATATGAATGCAAAAGGCCAAGACTCCACTAGATGGTCACTTCAGATTGAGCGATTGTGCGTTGTCCCAAGACGAAGGCAGAGGTGGAAGAGATGCAGAAGATACCCTACGCGTCAGCTGTAGGAAGTTTGATGTATGCTATGGTGTGTACACGCCCAGACATAGCATATGTGGTTGGTGTTGTCAGCCGGTATCTTGCCAATCCTGGTAAAGAGCATTGGGCAGCGGTGAAATGGATACTACAGTATCTAAGAGGCTCATCCGTGCCGAGCCTATGCTATGGTGATAAACCCGTGTTAGAGGGCTACACGATGCAGATATGACAGTGACATAGACTCCGTGAAGTCTACATCGGGGTTCATGTTCACGTTTGTGGGGAGCGGTTTCTTGGCGCAGCAAGCTACGGAAGGTCGTAAAGATTGTCGACGGCTGCAGGCCGAATACATCAGTCACGAAGCATGTAAAGGATGCTTTGGATGAAAAGGTTCCTACAGAACTTAGCCCGAAAGGATGAGCACGTGGTCTATTGCGATAGTCGAGTGCTATACACTTGAGCAAGAATCCAAGTCGCATTCCAAGTCGAAGCACATAGAGATTCTAGATCACCGGATCGTGGGATACTTTGGAACAAAAGGTGTTACAACTTGAGAAGGTCTACACGGACGATAATGGGTCGACATGATGACCAAGGCTTTGCTAAGGGCAAGTTTGAGGTTTGTAGAAACCCGGCCGGCTTGAAGAAGGTGGATCCCTCCCGGTCAAAAAGGGGAGATTTGATGGAGTTTTTTCCCCGTCTTCGACCGGTCCTAAGCCCTCTCGACCGGTCGTGGGAGGTGCTCGACCTGGCCGTAGGTTCGAGCCCGGCACGACTCAAAGTCCAAATGCCGAAGTTCGTTGTTTTTATCGTAGCCAGGACCGGTCGTAGGAGAGCTACGACCGTAGTGGTCGTAGGAGAGCCAGACTAGTCGTAGTTACGCAGATTGTTCCGCGATTTTGCGCGAAATCATGGATTTGAGTCCTTTCGCAACCGGGATGCGGAAAAGGAGTTTCCCAAAACTATAAAAGGGGTTGCCTAGGGTTTTTCTGTGTATCACAAAATAGCAAGAGGGTTTCCTAAAGCTTTGCAAGGGATTTGCTAAAGGGTTTAGGGCTATCAAAGGTGAGAGAGAGGGAGAAAGAGAGAGAGGAAGCTTATAGAAGGGAGGTTCTCGTGGAGGTTCTCTACTTTGCAATCTATATCTGGGGCGCTTCTATGTCCTCGTAATCTGGTTAGATCTCTCCGTTTTCTATTTCTCTTATTGTTTATCCACTCTCGCGTGAGTGGAGAAGATTCAGTAACGTTCTACTTCATAGTGGATTGTTGATCTGACGAGGTCCCGTGGTTTTTACCTCTTTGAGGGTTTTCCACGTAAAAATCTCTTGTGTGGTGTGTGATTGATGCTTTGATTTATTTCATTGCTTTATCCATAATTCTGGTTTGTTTCGGGAGGCTAGATCCTAAGGTTTGTGCAAGGCATCCCAACAATCCGTAGTGGGATTTCCCCACTTATGGGTACTCAACCCTTGACCAGGTGTTGAAACTCCTAAGAGTCTACCACCGGAGCAAGGATTGAGGCGTCCCCACTTTGATGGTGGTTTGCTGTGGGGCCTCTGTTTGAGAGATCCATATTGTAAAAGAGAATTGATCAGTTACAGCTGATCGTTAGTGCCAACATGCTTGTGTGGCCCACCAAATGTGTAGGTTGGCCAGATTTTTAAAACCAGGCTATCATTGTGGCGCGGTTCACATTTTTGGCGATCTGATAAAGAAATGGTTGTTCCTCTGAAAATTCAAGAAAAGAGATGGCTTTTCAGTGACTGCTTGTGGATGGTGGATGTTTGAGTGAGAAAATGGAAATTTTGCAAATGATGGCCCAAATGCACTAGACCCACACCGCTCGGTGGGATGGCAAATGGGCTGGGGCTCACAACCCAGATTTAGCAGTTTGCCTCAATGCCTATCAGGTGGGCCCAACATGTACGACCCCTTAAACTCAACCGTCAGATTGTTCCACTCATCAGGTGCCTGACGTACGTCTATGCATCGTGGACAACTAGCACAAAGATGGCTGGGCTTACCTGATAAATAATTAGAAACTTGCACAAAAAATATCTATGTTGTTTGGATTCCGAGAGAAAGAAGGGAAAAATAATGTGTAAGGATGACTTTCATGGAAACTATTAAAATATTCTTCTTTAAATAACAAGTGGAAATCTCACGTTCATCTCATGATACTTATTTAATTTCTTATATTTGGGAACTGAAACTATGAAAAGTATAACAATTTCATAGAGTCAAGCCTTATTTTTATTAGCTAAACAAATAAATTATCACGTCAAATTAAAAACCTTTTTCTCTTTTCCTATGTTTGGAATGGAATTTGTTGATGCAAAAATTTGGTTCACCCTTGCCGAGCTCCGAACACTCGCTCCGAGCCCTATAAGCCTGCAAAGGACAAAGAGACCCTAGCTAGAGCAGGAGACCTCTGATGTCAAAGTCAAGCTAGGAATGTGGATCTAAGAAGTGTAGTTGAGGGTTAGGGCGTGAGATCTTGCGTACCTGTTTCTATGGATATGTCTCCTATTTATACCTTTTGATCATAGTAATTGTGCCCATCATTCTTGACACAATCTCTACCAATAGGAGTGAACGAAGCATGCGCTGATGTTGGCAGTTACCCGGAGATCGTGCGCCGGATCTTACTCCATGCATACGTTACTAGAGTTGATCCTTGAGCATGATCATATGCTCCATCTCCGTTTGAGCTGACCCTATAGCCTAGAGCCACTGTCCGAGCTGACCCTATAGTCGGAATCCTTCCTTTAACAATCCAAACTCATAAGCAGGTCAAGCCTGGCCGTTTGTCAGCAAGGATCGGGTCGGAGTGAACGGATGGGATGTGTAATGGCTTCTTCCGAGTTCCAAGCTGATGCGAAAGCTCTATAAAAGAACATGGAAACCGAACTTTGGTTGCTATGACCGGACTGGGATAAACGAGCTATTACTGACGAGCCGAGGTTCAACTCATTGGCATTTGTCATCCGGCCTGTTATGGTGAGTCTGCTCAACTGGCCGAGTTGTGCTTTCCTCAATTGAAGTTGATGGTGTACCTGCCTTGGTGTGTCTACTCAATCAGTCGAGCCAAACCCACCTTTTTCGAGGTCAGCCTAAATTTTCCCATAACAGAATTCATAATTTCCAAACATAAGATTATAGCTTGTAGATTAGAGTGAGATATGATATGTGGTCCAACATGTGGGAGAGATTCTATAGTACATATGGAAGGGTGATGAACAAATTAGGTCTGGCCATATATAAGTCCAGGTTGGGTTTAGACAAGACTCGTTGAGTTGGCTGGAAAACTCAACTCTCATCACGAGTTGGCTTGAAAACTCAGCCAGCTCATTACAACATGGCTTAAAAACTTGGCTAACTCGATATGACTCCGCATGACGTGACCAAGTCAATGACCCATTCAGTGGGTTTCAATTTTAGATTAGTTTTTTTTTTTTTTTTTTAAGGAAAAAAAAAAGAAGAGCTTAATGGGTAAATAAAAGATATAACCTCATCTTCAAACCAAGAAGCATGCTGCCACCAAACCATCATGCACAGGTTTGTCTCGGGTACTAAAAGTACCTTGAGTGCCCCCAAAGATTGTAAATGCATTAAATATTGAAATTAGGGTTTTGCTTCATCTAAAGCTTTGGCAAGAGCTATTAAATAAAGTCTTAATCATTTGAGAACCGAATGAGCAGATGGGATTCCCATCATCAAGTCAAATCGGACTGTCCATTATTTCAAGTTTTTAAGTATCTCCAAAGATTGTTAATGCATTAAATAATGAAAATAGAGTTTTGCTAACATCTGCGTCTTCGTGGGGCCTCGGCCTCCGTGACATCCATTATTTCAAGCTTTAAATGACACATGGGATGGCAATCATTAAATCCAACTGCCCATTATTTCATGCAATTGAGACAAGCCACAGTGCAAATATCATGTCAATTGTATGATTTTAACCATCTGTTCAACATGGATAATGGACAATTAAAATTAAGTGGAAAAACAAAATAAGTCCAATCATCGTCTAGAACCATCTATTGGACAAATCCTACCTTGTACTATTTATGTTTCCAAAGTAACACTTTTGTTTCAATGATTTTTTACGATTTAGGAATAGACTGAACAAATTAGCTTCATTCATATAGTTGTTTTTAGAGGTGTATATGAACCGAGCTAGCTCAGTTAGCTCACTTGACTCGACTTGAAAAAGCTTGATTTGACTCAGTTCGAAGCTGAGTTCGAGCTAACTCGAGCTGATTTTTTTAGCTAGAAAATGTTGATGTTGCTTTGAATCGAACCAGTTCGGTAACTCGGTTACTTTGATATTGTTGTTGCTCACCAAGTATTTGATGAATTGACTCAACGAAGTGTGGCCGGGGGCAAGAAATGTATGTATATGAAACAAATATCTTTTTTTTTTTCTTGATTTTTATGTTGCTTAGAAGGTGTTTGATAAAATACTTAAAAAACCTTTGTTGTTGTTTTACATACAGTGGGTTTTTGAAGATGCAGTCCAGGCGTTTGTGGAAATGTTGCACAGGCAAACTCGGTTCGATCTTGGCTCAAACTGGTCTAAGCCGCTAACCAAACCGAGTTGAGCCAAGCCGAGTTCGAGCTAAGGTCAGCTAGTGGCCAAGCTGAGTCGAGCTGAGGCCAGCTCGACTTGGTTTGACTCGATGTACACCCCTAGTTGTTTTTATCCAATTTGTGTGACCCTTGGACTATGCTATGTTACTTGTGGTGTGATGTAGGGTGGGTTGCATATGCATTCTTAACACAATTGGATCAAAAGAAGCTCAAATAGAAGTGAAAGTAATCTGTTATATCCGATCCTAATCCTATGTGGGGCATGACGTAATTGGGCCTAGGGGTATCTAGATCGAATAAATTCATTCCGAGCATGGAGAAATTGTGCGTGCCAAATACATCCTTTTTAAGTGGCTAATGTTTCTACTCTTAAGGGCTGTAATCTTTTGTTTTTAGGCGTGTAATCCTGGTTCTGCCACCTCAACAGACCCCCTTTTGTATGTTTCTCTCTTTAATAAATCGTTACTTCTATATATATATATATATATATATATATATATATATATATATATATATATATATATATCCTTTTTTACAGAAAATGCACCCGTCTGGTTCAATATTGTAATTTTTGGAAAAATTTATCTTTTTTCTTTTTAAATCATTTTATTTGTATTTCCTATTTCCTTACCGTTTTAAAATTTTTGCCTCTTTAAAATTTCTCATAATTAAGAGAAGAATATTCTAGTAAGGCTTCTTTGGACTTTTAAATTATTTTTTTTGCAACTTAAGCTTTGAGAGAGTGTTTTACTATTTTAGGTAACTTTAGAAATATGGTTAAAATTTTACATTTTAAGTAACTTTTGAAATAGAACTTTGGATCATATATATACAAGTGATGTAATTAAAAAGTTTTTAATTTTTTATTCAATAAATTGACCTAAATTTTCTCTCGTATTTTTTGTGTACTAAAAAAATATCACTGTGGATTCAAGATTTTGAATAGTTGAAAAGCACAATAACCTTCATCTTCATGGTTTCAAGCTCTTCCTACATTGTAGTGTTATTACATAACAGGTATAAATAAATGATTAAGCATACCATGTGTCATTTAAAATTTTTGTAGACATTGCTTACTCAGCAATAAAGATGAAGACATAAGCAAAACCCATAAAATATAATTATTAAAACATCAGTTGGTTAAGTTGATTAATTGACTACATCGAGTTGAGCTGAGTCAGGTTTTCGAGTTCTTAAGCCATGGCTCATTCATCTGATATGGCCACTAAAGTGCCAGTCGAAAAACACAAACATTTAACTGTCAAACATGCAGCGGTTAAACTCGGGTACAAAAGCAACCAGTACTACGATTGTCTCATGGATTTATGCTTTAAAATATAAGCAGCTCATGTTGGTGCAACACGTTTGCACCAATTTCTACATCATCCTGCTACGTCTTTGGTGGAAAGATGGCTCTACAATATTCCAGCTCTTCTGGCCCTACTGTATTGTCTTATTGATCAATGTAGAGCGGGTCACAGAAGGTTTCATGGCTAGGATGAATAAAAAAAGGTTCGGTCGATGACAAAAGTGATCCAAACCGTCAGACTTTAAATCGGGCGTATCTCACAATCCAGAATGAATTATTGGATGTAAAATATATGATTTTGAGGTAAAACGAGCTACTTTAGCTACCTAATACGTCGGGTTACACAAGTGAGATGTGCGAAATACCATCAGATTGATGGCCGTTTACTTATTTTAATTCCATTTTTACCATAAATAGTAAGTTTTAGTTTGATTATAACTCTTCATCAATTGAGCTTTAAGAGTTGTACCCAACTTGAAAAGTGCTTAGAATAATTAGGGGAATATGACACTTACTATTTTTTGCCAAAAATCTTGTGAACTAGTAAACATCATCACCGTCTATAAATAGTAAGTTTACCATTTATGGTAAGTTATAGTAAGTTGCGAATTTTAAGAGCTTTAGTTGTAGTATGATTCTGAAATTTCTCAAATTGCTTGGTATCTCTAATTAAAGGGTTGTGAACTTGTTTATTTTATTGATAAATTAGATTTTGAATTTTATAGAATTTATTTATATATTTTTTTTACTTTTTCCTTGTGGATTTGAGAAGTCTATGTGAGGAATTCCTGCATCACTCACGGATTTGACCTCATCATGTTCATCCTTGCATCATTCACGGATTTGAAATGCTACGTTGCCAATAGTACCATCACCCACAGCGCACATACCATTCAAAGACTGATGGTGGGAATATTATTATTATTATTATTATTATTATTTACACACGCACACACACACCCCCCACACACTCACGCTAGTGGAATTTAACCACCTATGGGTACTCAAACCCTTGACCGGGAGTTGAAACTCCTGAGAGTCTACCACCCGGGCAAGAGTAAGGACCCAGATGGTGGGAATATCTAAACACTCAAATATAAGAATTTCAGAAGTCCACCATCAAATCGGTTGTTGGATGGTGCGGCACATGTGGACCACTAAATCACCGGCTCACAGAGCCATTGTTTTTTCTTTTATTTTTTTTCCTTTTAATGTCTCCAACACCAAACCTATGTGGGTCCACCATGTTTTACATGTAAATGCACTTCCTCTATCAGCCAAGAACCATTCTTTCAACAGTACATAGATTAACC
Source organism: Magnolia changhungtana (assembly GCA_030180095.1). Lineage (NCBI taxonomy): Eukaryota > Viridiplantae > Streptophyta > Magnoliopsida > Magnoliales > Magnoliaceae > Magnolia > Magnolia changhungtana. The sequence continues at coordinate 3,197,353 of JASAUF010000162.1, forward strand.
TGATAAAGATAGATGGCGACACCACCTGAAGCAATGTAAAACTGCTCTTACAGCATCTAAAGTTCACACGGTGTGGCCCGCATGATATCTGGATCAGGATTTATTTTATTTTATTTTTTATAATTTAATTTGGCTAGTTACCTTAATTAATGAGTTTGGTGAAAGACATAGACCTATAGTTGGCATCGCATTCCCATTATTCTTTATAGTGTGGCCCACCTGAATTATGGATATAGCTAATAATTTCCCATAAGTCCGAAAATCAAGAATACAACTCTTATGTATAGAGTGAATTTTACTTATACAGCATGTGGGCCCACAAGCTTATTTGTTTCTCTACATTAACGTAGAACAAGCCTTCGGGTAGATGTGAACATGAATCTTGGGCTTGAGCAAGACCTCGTCCTCTAGTAGAGTAATGGATTATACATTTAAAACTATGGATAATATTTCTGCTTGGTTGGCTCTTAATTTATTGGGCAGCAGGCCACTATTAGAAAAAGATGATTGTCAAACATGCTTTGCATGAGCCTCATTTCTTACTGCTGCCCGACGTACAAAACTTACAGAGAAGTAACTTAAGCTGTTCACATTATTGGTCCAGTTTAAATGTATTATATGAACTAAACATTATATTTATTTCTTTTATCTGATCCTATTGGTTTGGCGGATGCACTGGACTGTCCAAAATAAATAAATAAATATATATATATATATATATATATATATATATATATATATATATATGATGATCCTATTTCCACAATTAAGTGTTTATGGATCGGAAGTTGGGATTGCTTAACCATTTTATTTTTCAGCCATGACTTAGCAACGGCTTGGTTCGCAAACTAGTCTTTTCAATCTGATTTGTTGTACGCTACACCTTCACTTTCTAAACGCTTGCGTATCAAGTATCATACACTGGAGTATAAAATACTCGCTGTTAGGCTTACCAACCGGAATATTATCACTTAAAACAGTTATTAATTCAGTAGTCCACGAGAGCATCACAAATTGTAGTACTTCAGACTCATGCATCATCGAATAGTGGAATTAATGAAACCATTCAAATTAAACTGCTTAAATAGTAGGTTCCAATTTAGATGTATTGTTTACTAAAAGTAAATGACTATTAGATTTGCTGTCTATTGGACAATTAAAAATAAAAATATCCAATGCTCTAATTTCAATCAATAAAACTCCATGGGTCATACAAGGATAGAATTGATCTTGTTGGCTTTCGGTTTAGTTTTGATCACGTGTGTTATGTGTGGGTGTATTGGAACTGATTGTGTGGCTTGATTCAAACTGAACAACTTAACTCCAAGGGTCAAGATAAGGGGATACGTTGAATGCAATAATAGATGATCGAGATTTAAGAAAATTAATTGCCCATTCAGTCACTCGCAAGATAATTATAGAATATTTAGACAATCGTAGGAGAGTGAGGTTCTTCATTTGAAAATGGGTTGCATCTTACTTTATGTACAAAATGAATTTTATAAAAAGAAACAATTAAACAAAAAGTAAATACATATTACCAATCACAAGAATCAACGGTAAAATTAATAAGATAAAGTCAAGACATGATAAGGATAAAGTTGATAAGATAAATTTAATTGGTTTGTTGAATAAATATGAGATGATTTATTTTGATAAACTTTTTGCTATATATAGATTTTTATTATGACTTTTTAGCAGTTAAATTATTGGTATATTGGTTTTTTTAGATCTTTCTTTCTCGTATTGACGGGCATCCTCTTAACTGCACCTTCTTGCTCAATTCCTTTACTCTTTTTAGACTTTTCAGTCATGCCCCATCACTAGGTAACATGTATTATTAGATTAGGGCCAGCTACAATTCTGTATAAAGCATTCTAAATAGTTAAAAAAAATCTCTTGTACCTTTTCTAACAGGCTATTTTAGAAACTTCAGAAATAGAGTACAACGTATCAACCAATCAATGTAATTTTGAGTCAGCGACTCATTTAAAGTGGTTTCCACAATTAAGTGGGGTTACTTTATAATTACTCTGTCATGTGTACAATTTATGAATACCCGCGTATCAAGCGTCATACTCTACGAGAGTATCAAATATAATTCCCCATAAGCAAACGTGCAAATAGATGAGGTAGGGTATTTTGGTCATTATAAATTACCGTAGTGCTCTCTTGCCGAAGACTCGCCCGTTTGTCGCTCTTTACAGGGGTGAGGCCGAAGGCGGCTGCTGTTTCTCAGCTTCTTCTCGTCTCCTTCCTCTCTCTCTCTCTCTCTCCCTCTCAAAATCTCATCTCTCTCTCTCTCTATCTGTCTTTGTTCATCTCGACAATATTCGAGCTTCCTTTTCAATGCTATTTGATTGCTGGAGGGAGAAGTAGAGACAGAGAGAGAGAACCTTGGTTTGAGACCCAGATGGGCAACTGCTTGGACGCTTCTGCGAGAGTTGTGAATGCTCAGAGCTCTCAAAATGCTTTCGGTAATTCCTCTTTTGGATATGTTTATCTTCTTTAGGTTCCTTCAAATTGGTGAAAAAGGTCCTTTTTTGGTTGTTTTTGTTTATCCCAGAAATGAGAATTTTCGTGGGTTTTCTTTGCTTATTGTATTTTTCTTCTCTATGTGTGTTTTGATGGTTAGATGTTGAGTTTTCAGTGAAAAGATGGGTTTATTTTATTTTTTTTTATTATTTTTTTTTGTGGGCTCGATTTGAGTTAGAAATGAGATTTTTTTTTTTATTTATTATTTATTATTTTTTTTTAATTTTTTTTTTTTTTTTTTTTTGGTTTTGATGGATTTTGGGTGTTTGCGAAATCAAGTCAGTGTTTGGTATTTTCCTTTTCATTTATATGTTAAAATGTAACAAAAATGACTTTTTGTGGGTTGAATTTGCGCAGGGAATGCTGATTCTCAGTGGGTTTTCATGGGTTTTGGTTTTGTAGTTAGTTCCCGATGTTGAAATCTTTGTATGATAAAATTCAGTGAAAAGATGGGTTTTTGTGAGTTCGATTTGCATTAGGAAGGGGCAAATTCTTCGTGGGTTTTGGTTGTTTTCGATCTTCGATTTAGCATGGATTTTATGTTTAGATTTGTAGAACTGGTTAGAAAATGCTTTCCTATTAAGGGTTCAGGGCATGTTTGGGTGCCGCATAAAATGAGTTCATCTCATTTTAGTTAATATTAGTAATGGATCAGAGATCATAAATGGTGGGTTATCATGATGACTTTTAATTCCACGCAAAAAAAAAAAAAAAAAAAAAAAAGAGTTAAAAAGAGAGAGAGCAAAAAAAAAAAAGATCTCTAATACATAATTAGGATTAACTAAAATGAAATGAATTCATTTTTTTTAAGTGGCATCCAAACAGGCCCTCAGGGGGCAAGCCCTTGGGGGTTTAGTCTACGTTATAAATGCAAATTCTTCATGTGCATTAATGAGTTTTGGATGTCTATGATTTTGGATCTTCAGGTTTTGATCTGTAGAGGTTCGTTGATCCTGCATGCTTGTGTGTGTGTAGCCTTGCCCCTCTTCATGTCTGAATGTGTGTATGGTGAAAATGTTGTGAACATCCAAGCTGTCCATCATTTCATTTCCTGGCCCAAAAATCACGTGATCCACTCTTCAGGTGGACCATGGTTATAGGAACAAATAGATGGGCGGAAAACACTTGGTCTGCTCCTTTTTCGTCATGCCATTGCTTTTAACACTGTGACATGCCTGATGAGTGAGCCAGCCTGATTTTTGGGCCAGGGCATTGACATGGTGGGAGCCAGCTGACAGATGACTTGGATCTCACACCCTATGAGAGGCCGGCACTTGTAGTTGCATGTAGAGGGGCCTTATTAGTAAATGGGATCTGCAAGCCTGTTAGACCTTTATAAAAAAAATAATAAATAAATAAATAAATAAATAAAGTTTATCTCATGTTAGAGCTGTGAATTCCCCAGGGATTTGTATGGCTTTTGGTTGTTTCTGGTGTGGATTTTAATTTGGATATGGGTGCATAAGATATTTAAGTTGCATATGAATACACTTTTTATGGGTTTATTTTGCAAGGGAAAAAAAAAAAACAGAAACATCGTGATAGAAATGGAAATTCTTTGTTGCTTTTGATAGGCGTTTGTCTTTAGATTGCAAATTTGGGTGGGTTCTGTATTTTAGATATAGATGATTAAAAATGGTTAAAGCGTACCTGTATAGTTGTGTTAGAAATGCGGACTTGCTTCGGGTTTTGATGGGTTTTGGCTGATGGGATGAGTTGTCCGGATGTTAATATTTTGATAAAAATGAAGTTTCTGTGGATTCAACTCCCATTGGAGAAGGAAGTTCTTTGTGGGTTTTCGCTGATTTGAATGTAGTTCATCATTTCAGATTTGGAAATCTGGTCTAGATGTTCAGAATTCCTAATGGTTTAGTTCTCTTTATAGATGTGATTCTTTGTTGGTCTTGATGGTTTTTGTCTTTTAGCGAATGTGGATTTAAGTTGGGTTCCTAATTTAGGTGTAGAAGCATAATTGTTGTTAAGGCTTACTTTTATTGGCTTAATTCATGCTACATATATGAATTGTTCATAGGTCTGATTTGGAGAGTGGATGTTATGATGTGGTTCGGGGCATGGCATTGGATGTTTAAAATTTATGTAGATGTACCTTTTCATGCATTTCTTTTGTTCCAAAAATGCAAATTCGTCATGGATTTTGGATGGATCTGAGCGCATTGTCTTTTGGGTACGACGTCCTCTCTCCTTATTCGAATGATTCAGATTTCAATCCCCAGTGAAAAGGCATTTGTTGTAGATAATGCTCACAAAAAAACTAGGTGGGAGATAGGTGGAGAGCGAAGATTGTCGCTCAGGCGTCTCCCCCGGGACAAGGAGCACGTTTTCGGTCATCACGAGGAGCACCAGAATATTTTCCGACTGTCACGGCTGCAGGTCCAGCGCCCTACCCACCTGCCACACCTGCAGCACCAGGCGTCTCGAGCAGTTCACCTTCCCGCTCAGAGGCACGTGGCGAGATCGAGACGATTCCGAACTCATATCGTAATCTCCCTCCGACATGTGTTCAACCACATGTCGAAGCGAGCGACATTCTTCACACGGCACCGTCCCATCAGACTCCCTCGACGGTAAGAACGGCTGAGGCACGAACACGTCAGCAACTTCTAACGGACGATTTAAACCCTCGCGCAAGCGGGTTTCCCTCGCTCTTACATGTCGCTCGAGCGAGACCCGTCTACGTAAATGTATCCGATTCTCCACCCGGGTTGTATCAGGCGGGTCCAGACCCGATAGACGCAGACATTTCTGACCCTTTTCAATGCGGCGATCGGATTCCCATTCTCTCGGCAGACAGCGACTTGCTTCAACTCTCTCACTTCAATTTGCCACCGCCCCTCAGGATAGCTTGCGACACAGTATCCGATTTCGACCCTTCCAGTCCGAACATATCTCAGCCACTGCTCGATGGCACAATGCTTGACTGCTTTACTTCGCAATCGGAGAACCCCTCTACGCCAATATCCACCTTTCATTCCAGCCCATCCGCCATCTCCGATCTGACGAATAGGGCCTTTTGACTTTGTTTCAGGAGGAGAGTACTGTCGATGTGATCGATGCAGAGCCCATTCAGTACTGTGTGGGAACCGACCTACTCACCGTTCAAGGAGATGGTCACAATTTGCTCGAGGTGGCCCATAGAGCATCGATTAGGAACAAAATCCATAACAAAAAGTGGATCAGGGATGTGATCGGTCATGTGGGGAGAGAGCTCGGTCTGTCCTTTGGAGACTGCCCTGAGGACTACGCGGCTTTATTTCAGTGTGTCGAATCGCGTGGTAGACCCCTCTTAGCCTCACCTTCCACTCGTCGTCGAACCTCCACAACAGGACGTAGCAGGAGCAGAAAACATCCAAAATCACGATCAAGCGAGCCATGCCTGAAAAGTTTATCGTCATCAGTTCAGAATAATTGGGGAAGTCAGGTGCCCATATGAAGATTATTTCCTGGAACGTAAGGGGAGTGGGGTCCAAGCAAAAGCGGTGCCTCATCAAAGATTTATGTAGTAGACAGAATCTGGAAATTATTTGTTTGCAAGAGACCAAGGTACAAAAATTTGATGACAGACTAATGAGGACGCTATGGAATGCGATTGACGCTAAATGGCTAGTGTTGGATTCCCTAGGCAGGGCGGGAGGAATCCTCATTGCTTGGAGGTCATCCAGGTGGACTTTGCAGCAAAGTAGGACAGGTGAGTTCTCTGTATCTGTCATTCTACAGGAGGTTGGATCAGGAACTCAGTTATAGGTTGTCTCAGTGTATGGTCCTACGTCGGACGTAAGCAGGCCCGTCTTCTGGGAGGAGCTACGTGGTCTCTGTCACTCATCCAATGCTCCTCTGTGTATTCCTGGGGACTTCAATATTACAAGATCGGTAGCAGAAAAATCTCACGGAAAGCGCAACACCCCTGCAATGAAATTCTTCTCCCAATGGATCGAGGACCAGGAGCTAATCGACCTGCCTCTGTTAGGAGCTAGGTTTACTTGGACAAACGGCAGGGCCTTTCCGATCGTATCCCGTCTGGACAGATTTCTTCTTTCTAATGACTGGCTCGATCTCTATCCTGCGGCTACTCAGTCAGCCCTCCCCAGAGTGACATCCGATCATTCTCCCATTCTTCTATCAAATGAGGAGCTTAATTGGGGACCTAAGCCCTTTGGGTTTGATTCTTCTTGGTTTAGAATAGAAGGTTTCTATCTAATGATTGCGGAATGGTGGGCTGCCTTTCAGGTCGATGGGTTCGCAGGGCATGTATTATTCTCTAAACTAAAGCAACTGAAGGATCGTCTTAAGTAGTGGAAGCAGACTATTCTTAGTGTCAGAGACCAGGAAACAGAGGCGCTTCTAGTAGATTTGCATAAGATTGATCAGCAAACAGAATCCTCCCCTATGTCTCCTGCGTCATTGAGAAGCAGAATCCAGCTGATCCAAAAGTTATCTTCACGGGCCTTGGAAAAGGAGATTGCTTGGAAACAAAAGTCAAGAGCAAAATGGATCACGGAGGGCGATAAGAATACCAGCTACTTTCATAGAATTGCGAATATCCGTGCCAACTACAATAGGATATCCTGCATCACTGTGGATGGGGTCAAATTGGAAGAGGAGGAGCCCATTGCAGCAGAGGCAATATCTCATTTCAGTTCCCTGCTAAAGAATGAAGGGTGGCATCGTCCACGTTTGGATCACCTCCACATGGACTGCATTTCATCGGTTGACGCTCATATGTTGGAAGTCCCTTTTTCAATCGAAGAGGTGAAGTCCGCTATTGACTCCCTTGGCAGTGAAAAGGCCCCTAGTCCGGATGGTTTTCCCATTTTATTCTTCCAATGGTTCTGGGAGGTTATACGGGACGACGTTATGGCCTTCTTCAAGGAATTTTACGACAGAAGCAGATTGTCGAAAGCTTTGGGAGCATCCTTCATTGCCCTTATCCCCAAAATGACAGGGGCTGCATCTTTCAAGGACTACAGACCGATTAGCATGGTGGGAGGGCCTTACAAAATATTGGCAAAAGTTCTATCTTCAAGGCTCAAACGGGTGATGGGCAGGGTAATATCGGATCACCAGAGCGCTTTTATAGCTGGGAGGCAGATAATAGACAGCGCGCTAATAGCGAATGAGTGTTTACATTCGAGCCATAGGTCTGGGGAGAAGACCCTTGTATGCAAGTTGGATATAGAGAAAGCTTACGATCATGTGGATTGGAATTTTCTAGAATACATGATGAAAAGGATGGGCTTCGGGGATAAGTGGCGCAAGTGGATTAGAGAATGCATCGGATCGGCTCATTTCTCGGTACTTCTAAACGGTTCTCCCAAAGGATTTTTTAAGAGCTCCAGAGGATTAAGGCAAGGGGATCCCCTGTCCCCCTTTCTGTTCCTAATATTTGCCGAGGCCCTATCGAAATTAATTCTGCAAGGCGTCTTAGTGGGTCTCCTGGGAGGCATTCAGATGAATGGCAGAAGCACACGCCCTTATCGCATATCCAGTTTGCAGACGACACGTTAATCTTTTGTGAAGCCAACTCTGCTAAGTTGCAAAATCTGAGAACCACTCTATGTTGCTTTCAAGCAGTGTCAGGTTTGAGAGTAAACCTCGCCAAATCCAAGTTATTCGGGGTAAATCTTGAGGACGAGGAGCTCCACCAGTTCGCTAGCATTCTTCATTGCTCGTCTGCTGCCCTGCCGTCTACCTTTGTGGGGCTACCCCTATGTATCGGCAAGCCTCCCGAGTCCCATTGGGAGAAAATTATTTCCAGAATTCAAAAATACTTGGCAACATGGAAATGCAAATATTTATCGCTGGGAGGTCGTCTCACCCTCATCAAGGCAGCCCTGTCAAATTTGCCCACATATTATATGTCTCTATTCAGGTGCCCTCGCAAGATTATATCTTCTATCGATAGACTGAGACGAGACTTCCTATGGCACGGAAGGGAGGAAAAAAATTTCCATCTTTTGCGTTGGGATGAGGTGTGTCAGCCGTATAAAGCTGGAGGGGCTGGAATAAAGAACTTAACAGTGATGAATCGGACTCTCCTCAGCAAGTGGATATGGAGACTTGGGACAAAATCTGGGGCTCTATGGAACACGATTGTAAAAGGAAAATATGGAACGTCAGCGGGAGGCTGGTGGAGCAACGAATCTTCTCTCTATAGGGCATCGATAATTTGGAAAGATATCCTCAAGCTCCATCCTCTAGTATTGCGGGGTGTTGGCTTCGAGTTGGGCAAAGGGAACAAAATCCGGTTTTGGTCAGATTCCTGGATCGGCTCCTCTCCGCTGAAAGAAAGATTCCCCAATATGTATCTTCTGGCCCCTTCAAAGGAATGCTTTGTAGCCGATTGTTATGCCATCTGTGACAACAACGTTGTCTGGAACCTGCCTACCAGGAGAAACTTACAAGACTGGGAAGTAGCTGAATATGTCGATCTGCTTAACTGCGTTCATGCTGCCTCTCCAAGCCTGACAACAGAAGATGGTCTAATCTGGAAGTTGACAAAAGACAGTATTTTCTCCGTCAAATCTATGTATAATTCCCTCCTCGTCATGCCGTTGCTAGATGAATCTCAGAAGCAGTTTCAAACTTGGAAGTCTCTGGTCCCGCCAAAAATCCAAGTATTTGGATGGCTTGTATGCTAGCAGAAAATTCTGACGGTTGACAATTTGCGCAAGAGAGGTATGTTTCTAGTCAACATCTGTCTTTGTTGTATGCGGAACGAAGAATCTGTGAATCACCTCCTGCTTCACTGTCATTTCTCTTCCCAAATCTGGGCTCACTTGTCTTCTCTTCAACATAAGTTGGTGCGCTCCATATTCGACGACAGACTTTTTTCAAGCCTGGTATGGGGTTAGTTTTGGTACTTACAAAAGCACTCTATGGAGGATGGGAATCCTCGCTATATGGTGGGCAATCTGGGAAGAAAGAAACCAAAGATGCTTCTCGGACACATCTCGTTCTGCTCTTGTGGTCTCTTCTAGAGCAAAGCGCTTGCTAGTGGAATGGGCATCTCATTTAGATAGGTTAAAGGGCCATGATTTATCTTTCATTGGCGTGTAATGGGTTTCTTTGAGTCTCTGCCCTCTCAGCAGATTCTCTTTTTGTTCCTTTTTCTTTAATATATATACTTCGTTGCCTTAAAAAAAAAAAAAACTAGACCTCTGTTGATTTATAGCAATTTAAAACAAATAGAAACCAGCTGATTTTGGATTGAAGTACACATCCATGTGCAAAACACAAATCCCTCTCACATCCATGTCGATTCTCCAAATGAATTTCCTTCCATTTAGTAAGGTACTAGTTCGACTCTAATAATCATATGGAACTCCTTTCAGCGATCGTCTCAATTGCTGGATGCAGTTAGCTTTCTTATGGAACTTCGATGGGGTAGGTTTAAGAGAAATTCAGGGAACTGTTTTGGACTCTTTTGACCTTTTCAGATTTGGATAACCGGATTTTAATCTAGTGAAAGCCCTAAAACAGTTGAGCTGAAGTTCGATGAGTTTCCCTGGTGTATAGCATTCGTGGTTAATGGCATGCAGATAACAAATCTAGATGTTTGACGCAGGGACGTGGAGCTTCCCTGGACTCCTCACAGAGACTTCTCGAATCCGCGAGGAAAGAAAGCAGAAAATAGAAATAAATTCTAAGAAATTCGAAATTGATTAATTAATGACAAAAAACGAGTTCACATCCCTTTAAATAGGGGTACCAAGCAATGAGAAAGAAATCAGAATCAAACTACAACTAAAACTTCTAGAATCGTGACTTACTATAAATAGTATACTTACTATTTATAGACGGTCATGATGTCTACTAGTGCGCAAGGTTTTCAGCCAAAAATAGTAAGTGTCCTATTTGGCTTCACCAAACCGTTCTCCTAATTATTCTAAGCTCTTTTCACGTTGGGCGCAACTCCTAAAGCTCGATGGATGAAGAGTTATAGCCAAACTAAAACTTACTATTTATAGTAAAAATGAAATTAAAATAGGGAAACGACCGTTGATCCAAGGGTTTTTCGCAATTCCGGGCGTCGCAACCTGGCGTAGCGGGGTTGGTTGGTTAAAGTAGCTCGTTCTACCCCAAAATCATATATTTTACGTCAGGTAACTCATTCCGGATTGCGAGATACGCCTGATCTAAGGTCCGACGGTCCGGATCACTTCTGTCGTCGACCGGGCCTTTTTTGATCCATCTTGGCCATGACACTGTCCGCGACCCGCTATACATCAGTCCCCTCCACTTCAAAAGAACTCGTCCTCGAGTTCTCACATGATACTCGGTTAGGTCCGCGACATTGAAAGTTCGTGAGATCTCCATGTCATCTAGAAGATCAACAACATAAGCGTTGTCATTAATCTTTCGAATGATTGTGACAGGTTCAATCTTCTTATTTTTCAACTTATTGTACGTCTCGGTCGGAAATCTCTCTTTGCGCAGATGAACCATAACGCGGTCGCCCACCTTGAACACTTTTTGTCGCCGGTGCTTGTCCGCTTGTTCCTTGTACTTCTCGTTCAAGGCATGTAGCTTGGTCTGCACTTCCGCATGGATGCCCATGATCTTGTCTGCCATATGTTCTGCTGCAATGTTCGTGCCTGAGTGCTTGGGCAAAGGGACCAAGTCAAGCATGTGGCGAGGCACTCGTCCATAGATAATCTGGAACGGTGATTTCCCTGTTGAGTGGTTCACCATGTTGTTGAATGCAAACTCTGCTTGAGACAAGGCCAAATCTCACTGCTTCGGTTTTTCTCTTGAAATATAGCGAAGGAGGTTTCCCAACGTGCGATTCACAACTTCGATCTGCCCATCAGTCTGTGGGTGGTAAGCACTGCTGAATTGAAGTCATGTATCGAATCGAGTCTACAAAGTCTGTCAAAAGTGGCTAATGAACTTCGTGTCACGATCAGAAGTAATGGTCTTGGGAACCCCGTGTAGCCGTACGACCTCCTTGAAGAATAGATTCGTCATGTGTATTGCATCGAGGGTCTTCTTGCATGGGATAAAGTGTGCCATCTTGGAAAAACGATCTACTACCACGAACACCGAATCCATACAGCATTGTGTTTGTGAGAGACCAAGCACGAAGTCCATTGATAAATCCTCTCAAAGACCGCCAGGCACAGGTAACGGGGTGTAGAGGCCCGTATTCTGAGATTGTCCTTTGGAGGTCTAACAAACATGACAACGTTGTACAGCTTTTCCGACATCGCATACTAATTGCGGCCAGTAATACCGCTCTTCCACAATAGCTCGCGTCTTGTCTCGCCCAATGTGTCCATCGAGACCACCTTCATGTAGCTCCTGAATAATCTGCTCCCTCAGAGAACTTTGAGGGATGCACAATTGATTTCCTTTGAAGAGAAAATCGTCCTATATATGAAGGTCACTGGGGTTACCTCTTTTGTAATTCATCCAAGAATCTTTGAAGTCCTCATCCTCGGCATACAGCTCCTTGAGATAGTTGAAGCCGACCACCTCGTTGCTCATCGTAACAAGTAGTGATGCACGACGACTAAGTGCATCAACCACCTTGTTCTTCTACCCTGACTTGTGCTTCAGAACGAACGTGAATTCCTGTAAAAACGCAACCCATCTAGCATGCACACGATTCACGTTAGTCTGACTATTAATAAACTTTAATGCTTGATGGTCAGTATACAGAACAAACTCTCTTTGAATTAGATAATGCCGCCAATGTCGCAACGCCTGAACAAATGCGTACAACTCAAGCTCATAAATCGACCACTTCTTTCGGGCTTCGCTGAGCTTCTCGTTGTAGAAGGCTACCGACCTGCCTTCCTGTGATAATACTCCTCCAATTCTGACGTATGAAGTGTCACACTCAACTTCAAATAATTTGTTAAAATTAGGAAGCACCAAGATTGGTGTTGTAGACAAACGATGCTTGATCTCATGAAAGCTCTTGTCAGCTTTATCGGTCCACTGGAATGGTCCTTTTTTCATGCAATTTGTTATAGGGCAACTATGGTGCTAAAATCTCGCACAAATCGACGATAGAAAGTCATCAACCCGTGAAAACTCCTCACCTCATGAATGTTTGTCGGGATCGGCCATTCCCTAGTAGCTCGCACCTTTTCATTGTCCATATGAATGCATGTGGACGTTACAACAAACCCTAGAAACAACAGGCTGTCAGTTAAAAAACTACACTTCTTCAAGTTGAGGTACAACTTGTTAATTTGTAGGACCTGTAGCACCTGCCTGAGATGTTTTCTATGCTCCGCCTCATCCTGGCTATATATCAATATGTCATCAAAATATATTACCACAAATCGGACAGTAAATGGTTTTAGCACTTGATTCGTCAAACGCATAAAAGTACTTGGTGCGTTCGATAGGTTGAAGGGCATGATCAGCCACTCATACAACCCTTCCTTGGTCTTGAATGTCGTTTTGCACTCATCACCGGGTCGGATATGAATCTGATGGTACCCGCTCCTTAGATCTAGTTTAAAGAACACCTTCGCCCCTTCTAGCATATCGAGCATGTCGTCCAATCGTGGTATTGGGAACCGATATTTGATGGTAATTTTGTTGATTGCCCGGCTTTCAACACACATGCGCCAACTTCCATATTTTTTTGGCGTTAATAATACTGGTGCGGCACATGGGCTCATGCTCTCTCTCAAGAGACCCTTACGGATCAATTCCTCCACTTGCCCTTGAAGTATCTCACACTCCTTCGGACTCATCCGATTATGAGGGCTGTTGGGCAGGCTAGCCCCAGGGACGAGGTCTATGTGATGTTGGATGTCCCTCATGGGGGGCAATCCATCAGGTAAATCCTCAGGTCAAACTTCTTTGAATTCGTTTAGCAACAGTCTTAAACTTGGAGGGATGTTTGAAGGTTCCTCTTCCTCGCCCTTCACCACTACGGCGTATACCTCGCCGGTTTCTTTGGATTCTTCCATAAAATCCCGAATGGTCAAGAGGGAACTCCCCTCCACTTTAGAAGCTTTAGGGTGGTTCTCTGGTGCCATAGGGACAAGGATTATTTTTCGGCTATCCTTGATGAATACGTAGACATTGTCTCGTCCCCGATGGGTAGCATTATAGTCCGACTGCTAGGGTCGACCGAGTAGCATGTGGCAAGCTTCCATGTCGACCATGTCACAAAGTATCTGATCCTTATAATTTTTACCAATTGAAAATGAGATAGTGCATTGTTCAGTTACATTGGTCTCATTCACCTTTTTTATCCAGCCATTTGAGTACGGGGAATGATGTTTCGTCGTTGGTAGCCGCAACTTGTCTACCATCACCCTTGAGACGATGTTCTCGCTATTACCACTGTCTATGATCACATCACAGACCTTTCCGTTGACAGTGCACCGAGTACGAAATATATTGTGTCGTCGTGGATGTAATACCTTTCGTGGGGTATACAGTAATCGCTCCACAACTAGAAATTCGCCACGATCCTCACCCATCACTTCATCGCCACCTGCTATTTTTTCAGTGGTTTGTTCATGTTCATCATAGTCATGGCCTTCTTCTGCGGCCTCATCTTCAGTGCCCCCTTTCATTTATAGTCAAGTGTGCTACGGGACGTTGAGGATAGGTGTTTGATAAGTGGCTTGGCTGGCCACTGCGGTAACAATTGTTCAACCTTGGCCGAGCATAAGGATTTGGAACCCTACTCGGGCTCGCTGTTGTGGGTGCTGCACGTTGAGGTCTGGATGAGTCGCTCCCTGTATCACGGTTTGCGGTTGTAGGAGGTTGAAGATGTTCTCCTACTGGATCTTTTCCTCGTGCTAGCACTGGATCCTGCGTGGGACCCGTCATGGGGGGTCGAGTCGAAGGATAGGGACGAGCAGGAACTCTTGCAAGTTGCATTTCTGCCCTACCCGCCAATTGAACTGCTTCATCCACGGTCCTGACTGGGTACATCTGAACTCGGTCCTGAATTGTCGGTCGCAACCCACTTATAAATCGTGTCACCTTCTGTGACTCAGATTCTGACAGATCGTTTCGTGTAGCCAATCGTTGGAATTCTTCAGTGTTATCTGTGACGGTTCGATTTCCTTGTCGACAATTTTGGTATTGCTGGAATAATATCTGCTCATAATCACTGGGGAGAAATCGTGATTGAAGAAGACGTCTCATCTGTGGCCATGATGAGATGAGCGCCTTATTCTGGCGAGCTCGTAAGAGTTGTAATTGTTCCCACCATGCAGAAGCACCCGATTTTTACTTAAATGCTACCAATTTTACCTTTTTATGATCTGACACGTCCATATAATCAAAATATTTCTCTACTTCGGCTAGCCAATCGAGGAAATCTTCTATACGTAATAAACCATTAAAACTAGGAAGTTTATCCTTACCTCGATAGTCTCTTTCAGCACGATTTAAGTGATCGCCTCAATGGATTGGTCGTCGGGCAAAACCCTCATTAAAGTTCTCGTCGCTAGAACTTGAATCATCTGGCGTAGCCCTACGGTTTGCCACTGGTAGTGCTCTACGAAAATCGGGGTTGTGTCGTACAGCAACTACGGGTGGCGGAGCCACCCTGGGTGGTGGAGCAACCATAGGTGGTGGAGCATCGCCTAGGGCTCGGGGCGGAAGTAGCGCATCCGCAAGACAGTTAGGGGTTACCTGCAGCCCTTGCATGGTCAACTGACTCTCCCGGTGGAAAGCTTTCATTCTTTCCGAAAGATAACGAATTCCTAGATCACCGTCCACAGGATTTTGATTCATACCTTTATTGTTTGTCATCGGCCCGAGGGAAATCCTCATTGTGATACCAATTGACACAGGGATGAACGTGATGAGGATAACTACTCCGAATCCACGGAGCTTCTCTGGACTCCTCACAGAGACTTCTCGAATCCACGAGGAAAGAAAGCAGAAAATAGAAATAAATTCTAAGAAATTCGAAATTGATTAATTAATGACAAAAAACGAGTTCACATCCCTTTAAATAGGGGTACCAAGCAATGGGAAAGAAATCAGAATCAAACTACAACTAAAACTCCTAGAATATGACTTACTATAAATAGTAAACTTACTATTTATAGACGGTCGTGATGTCTACTAGTGCGCAAGGTTTTCGGCCAAAAATAGTAAGTGTCCTATTTGGCTTCACCAAACCGTTCTCCTAATTATTTGAAGCTCTTTTCACGTTGGGCGCAACTCCTAAAGCCCGGTGGATGAAGAGTTATAGCCAAACTAAAACTTACTATTTATAGTAAAAATGAAATTAAAATAGGGAAACGACCGTCGATCCAGGGGTTTTTCACAATTTCGGGCGTCGCAACCCGGAGTAGCGGGGTTGGTTGGCTAAAGTAGCTCGTTCTACCCCAAAATCATATATTTTACGTCAGGTAACTCATTCCGGATTGCGAGATATGCCTGATCTAAGGTCCGACGGTCCGGATCACTTCTGTTGTCGACCGGGCCTTTTCTGATCCATCTTGGCCATGAAACTATCCGCAACCCGCTCTACATCAATGTTCCCGAGGATGCCCAATTCACAAAAGAACCAGTTCATTTACCACAAGAATGCTAAAATGCAGCTCGCATCATAGAAGTGGTATGCTGCTGTCTGAACACTGAACACACGTGGCAAACATGTCAGTGATCGACTGTTGATATGGTGGATTACGGCATGGATTAGGCCGGATCCCAAAAGCAAGGAGATCGGACTGTGGTAGCCATCCCATTAGTTACCCACAAAAGGAATGGTTTAGCTCAGAACATAGCAACAGTCCACATTCAATTGGCAAAGCGGTGAACAACTTGATGGTCTGAGTTTCTACACCTATGGAGTTTCTACACCCGGTCAAGGGTTTGAGTATCCATAGGTGGTGAAATCCCGCTGCGGCGTGAGTGTGAAGGAGTGTGTGTGTGCGTGTATAAAAAAAAAAACTTGATGGTCTGAGTTGCCCAATCACTACAATTTTTGGTCTATAGCCCTTTAAGAGGTGCCCCACCAGCTCTCCGGTCCCTGTCACCACATTTGATGAATGCACCCCGGAGAGGGAGATGCATAGTACTTCTATGACCTACTATAATTTGGATCAGAATATTGAGAAACATGAAGGAGAACATTAAAAGTGGGACTGGGAAATAAGGGGAGAATTAACAAATGGAGATTGACTGAAGACTTACATGAAACCCTCTCTCTAATTGCCATAACACTCCAAAGCTACTTATAAACAAAACAAGGATGTAGATTACACCATAAACAAAGACGTTCATTTTACTTCTCTAATTAGCTTAAATTCATGCTGATTTAGATCCAATTTCAAGTTATGGAACTGTCACGTCAAAGACTCATGAAAGTTGGGTTGTTCATCCGTAAGTGTTTGACAGAAATCTATGTTTCCTATCAGTTCGATTTGACATTTTTATTCGTGGTTACTGTGGAAACTGACTAATACTGGCAATGACAACAGACTGAGTCAGGCCCGCCAGTAGTTGGGTAATTTATTTTTGAGCCCGAAGATGGGGTCCTTGCCTAATCTGTAACAGTCAGAAATGATCTTGACCCAGACTTGGGCCAGGCCTCCATGGAAAAAATTGCCAAACCTGGTCCCACTCCAGCTTGTTATTAATCAGGCCTGAAGTTGAGGTTTGTGCCTGACCATGGGGCTAGAAAGTCGGCCCAAGCTCGCCAATGGCTGATTGTGTGAGGAAGCCCGACAACCAACCAAGCCCATTACCAGACCTATCCATTAGTAGATAGTTTCAAGACAGGTTCTTATTATTTCTGTTGCATTAGTATTCTTTTTGGTGGACTCTAACTTCCCTTATTATTTTCTTCAAAATTTCAGACGCATCAAAAGCCAGCAGCAGAACAGTTTCAGTGCTTTCCAATCTAACAGTGTCATCATACAGTGGAAAGAGCACCAACGAGAGCCTCCCTACTCCACGAACTGAGTTTGAGATATTATCATCCCCATATTTGAAGGCCCTATCCTTCAATGAGCTAAAAAATGCCACAAGAAACTTTCGTCCAGAGAGTCTTCTTGGAGAAGGAGGATTTGGCTATGTTTTTAAAGGATGGATAGATGAGCAAACTCTTGCTGCTGCAAGGCCCGGATCTGGCATGGTCATTGCTGTCAAGAAGCTTAAACCAGAGGGTTTCCAAGGTCACAAAGAGTGGTTGGTAGGTATATCAAAATTATTTTTTCTTCTTCATCAGTGTCACATTATCCTTGGTTTTCTGTTATGAAGCCTGGCTATGGCTACTGGCAAGAATAGAAATTTGAATCATGCTCTCCCCATCAGTGCCAATGTGGCACATGGGTGTGAGATCTGCACCTTTCATCTGGTGTAAGTTGTAACCACTGCGTATGCGCTGTAGCCCAAAGGTCAGGCTGTTCTGTTCATCAAATGGGCCAAGCATGTAAGACTAATTTGGAGAGTTGCCCAATTTTTAACCATGTGTGGCCCCTTTGATGATCAGATCACAATTACCTATTTTGTGCTAGTTCTACGTTATGTGGCACTCTACCTGCCAAAAAGACCTAGTGCCCTGTGCTGGGAATAGTTTTGAATTATATGTATGTATGTGCTTGCGCTTGTTCGGATGTTTCTCTGTGTGTGCGCGTGCACGCACCTGTCAGCGTGTACATGTCTGTATCCCCTATTTAAAGGGTTCACTGCCACCTCTCTCCCTCTCTCTGTGTGCATGCGTGCATGTACCCTACCTAAGGTGCATCACCACCTACTGTACCAAAACTACCAAGGTTTGCTTGGTTCTACAGTTTTAGGAAATTGGGACAAAAAAATGTACCATATACCAGTAACATACCTCATACTCTCTGCATGCGGGTGGTGGTGATCCCAGCGCCAGCAAATCAGACCAGCCTGAATTTCGTGCCATGGCACATCCATGGTCACCAGATGAACTACCTGGATCTCGTTCAGTGGCAGAGCAGGATTGGAATTCCTACCTATGCAGGTAGCTATCAAATTTCTCATTCATTATCGATATCTATATTCTAATGGGTTTGCTCCATGTTTGATTGCAGACGGAGGTTAACTATCTTGGCCAACTTCACCATCCAAATCTGGTTAAGCTCATTGGATACTGTTTGGAGGGAGACAACCGTCTTTTGGTTTATGAATTCATGCCAAAAGGCAGTTTGGAGAATCACCTCTTTAGAAGTAAGTAATAATTCTCATCAGACATCTCGTTGATTTGATTGCTCATCACTCCATCCTTTTGAGTAGTCCGAGCATTTTATTGCTTCTATAGTACTTGGATTCAACCACATGTAAGTCAGCGTGGAAAAATGTGAGGTATTTGAGTTTTGACATGATGATGATTGAAACTGATGCATTGAGATGAATCAACATATCATTATATAACATCTCTCATGCTATTAAATGTTAACAGAAAAATGTAACAGCATCATATGCCCAAAAATGCTTCTAAGGGGCTGTTTTGGGTGACGAGCGGTGAGATTTGTGAAATCCATGATTTCAGATCTCCCCTGCCTGTTATGTGTTGGGGATTTGCTCAATCCATGGATTTTGCAAATCTACACCACCATAAATCCATGGATTTGGGGCAAATCCAAATCTATCAAAAAAACTAAAGACCTGGCAAATCCTAAATTATGACTCTTTTAAAAGCAAAAAAGTAATTACTTTACAATAGATGCTCCCAAATCCATGGATTTGTAGACTTTGGAATTTGCCAAATCCAAATCCAAGGCAAATCCATGAATTTGATGAGTTCATGGATTTACCAAATTCACATTCTCTTTTCCTTGATCTCAAACAGGGCCTAAATATATAGACCTGTACTTGTAATATATTCAAGAAAACAGGAAAAACAAGAGAAGGCAGCTCAAAAAAGTAGTAAAACACCCCACGTTTGATATGTTTGCCTCACTAGTGTTTCTAGTGAGGAATCTGAATATGCGCACATCCTACTGTTACATTGGAATTCTTGAATGAATTATTACATCTTCCAAAAACTTTTGTTGGCCTTTCAGCTAAGATCAAGTATAGAATCTGTTACCAATGTAATATCTGATATGTGGTCCATACAAGGTACTCAATAACAGTAATGGTGTCCATAACGGTCGGCCATATGGTCGTTACCAACGGGCCGTAACATCCACTACAGCTCTATGACAGTTGAAATATTTCAAAGGAGAAAAAAGTATCGTGCCCGTATCAATCCATTACAGCTGTTGCAAGCCCATCCCAATTCACTGGCCTTTTTTTCTTCTTCTTTTTTTCTTTTTCTTTTTCAAATCAGGCATCACGGGACGTATTGCATAATGGGCACCATCGTTATGGTTATCACATAACCATTTTTGAATACCTTGGGTCCATAGGACTACATGATACTGAATTAATTTCGCGTCTCAGGCAACTTGGAAGCAAAAAAGTCATACTGAGTTGCCAAGTCAATAACCACAACCACACCCATGTGTTGCAGTAATCATAGACCTGGCACACCCATGCGAAGAAAAAAAAAAACATTTAGAAATACACAGGCCATACTGCCTTGCGTTAAACCGCCAAGTTCTTTTCTTCCTTCTACTACTGACAGCTCTTAGTAATAAATAACAACTTTCTGCATCCACAATTCGTGATTGTCATCATGGTGCATAAGAACTTTATTACCATTATTTGCAGCAATCTCTTACTTAATTCTGATCTCGATCATGATTCTCTTGGTCCCATCCACTTTTCATCTTTGCTGGTTTTTTGCTGAAATTGGAACTCTGCAATTCCAACCTCAAAATTTTCAATGGGCTGCCTTTATGCAGGAGGTGCTCAGCCACTTTCTTGGGCAATAAGGATGAAGGTTGCCATAGGTGCTGCTAGAGGACTCGCGTTTCTACATGATGCCGATTCCCAAGTCATCTACCGTGATTTTAAGGCTTCGAATATCCTTCTTGACTCGGTAGGCCAAAGAAAAAGGAGCATATATACATTGCTAGCCTTTGTTGTCATTGAGGTTGATCTATTTTCTGAAATACATCCACCCCTAGAAGGCTGTAACTTATTTTTCTTTGACTGGTGTAGGAATTTAATCCAAAGCTTTCAGACTTTGGCTTGGCAAAAGATGGCCCAACCGGGGACAGGACCCATGTCTCCACACAAGTTATGGGTACTCATGGCTATGCAGCTCCTGAATACATCGCCACAGGTTTCTTGACTTTCTACATTGAAGAGCTTGATTTGCTTGTTGCACGAGTCATTACTATTGCAAGATTTTGAGAAAGAAGGAAAAATAGGCTTACATTTTGCTCATGGATTTTTTTTTTTGGAAAAAAAAATAAAAATCGTGGAGTGAATGCTTGTTGTTTTTAAAAGAAGGAAAATACATGAAGGTGTAGAAGTCAGCAGCAGAAGTGAATAAATCACTTCTCTTCGGCTCGAAGTCACTGAAACCTTCTATAAAATGGGCTGGATTTCTTAAAATCCAGGGCAACCAGGCACTTGACTGTTTTTCTTAAGACGAAAAAAAGAAAGAAAAAAAGAAAAAAGGGAAAGCGAAAGTCACTGGGAATCTTTGTATGCATGACCTCTACTTGTAAAACAAAGACCAAAACTATTCCACAAGCTGGTGTTGTTCCCCTCCCACCCCCAATATTTAGTAGATTCCCAAATCAAAATGGATCCGAATGGGTCTCACATGTTGGACTGAACTGCCCAATAAAAACAAGATGGGGTCCAGTCTGGGTTCTAAAACATTGGCCAAAATACATCTCACCATCCAAACCCACCAGAAGATCCCCTTGAAATACCGCTATTTCACAGATTCTGCACCCCTTTTTCACTCGGAGTTTCTTCATTTCTTATGGGACCATAATTCCAATTATGCGCACACGCATGCATGCAAAAACAAACAAACAAACAATCTGATAGGGGAGATTTTAGGTGATGACCATCAAATAATCGGGCCAGCTAGATCCACAAAATCAGAAATGGATGCTATGTCAGCATCCACAGTTGTATAACTGCAGTCATATTTCCATATCAAGTGCTGTTGAGGTTCCACCATCTGTACTAATCTTTTCAATGCCAAACAGGTCGACTTTCTGCAAAGAGTGATGTCTACAGCTTTGGTGTCGTGTTGTTGGAGCTGCTATCCGGACGCCGCTCCTTGGACAAAACCAAAGTAGGCATAGAACAGAATCTAGTTGACTGGGCAAAGCCGCATTTGGGTGACAAGCGGAAGCTATTCCGAATCATGGACACCAAGTTGGAGGGCCAATATCCACAGAAAGCAGCCTATACGGCCGCCGCCATCACTTTACAGTGCCTCAGCTCCGAAGCAAAAGCTCGGCCACGCATGGCTGAGGTGTTGGCAACACTTGAACAGCTTCAAACCACAAAGAACGTGTCCAAACACTCCCAAACAGCACAGCAAGCAGCTTCTAGTCCTATCCGGAAGTTGCCAATGAGACGCATCCCCTCGCCACTGAATCTGACACCCGGTGGCTCCCCATTGCCATCCTACCGACAATCACCACGGGTACGGTAACAAGTGGATGGATCGGATCCGGTATTTCCTTGTATATTTGGTCGGAAATTTGAATCATATTCTTCCTCGTGCTGGTTTGATATCTGTGTTTTGAGTGTAGGGTGTTTGCATTGTCCACAATGCACCATGCCGCCTTATAATATGTCTTGCTGAATACATGTGATTATTGTATCTGATTTAGGAGGGGACTGATTACATCCAACCTATGTGGGTCCCAGTCATGATGCTTATGTAGTATCCAAACCGTGCATCTATTGTGCCTTCTTATACGCATAGTACATCCCAATAAGCATCTTGATCCAAAACTCAGATGGGACGCAACATGGAGCAATGTACAATCACTCCAAAAGCCGTTATATTTATGCGGTCTGCCATCTGAGTGTTGGAATGGTTCCGAGCTTCGGTGGTTGCTGCATCATGGTGGTGGCACCCCTGATGAATGGTTTTGGATGCCATATAAACATCACGGTGGACGTCAGGTTCCATCTGAAAGTTTCTATGGTGGGCGTCACCCACCTCAATGACCCCCATTGATCCCTTTGGTGTGGCCCACCTGAGTTATGTATCAGAACGGATTTTGGTATCTAGACCAACATGAGGAGGGAAATCTAATAGACAGGTTGGATGGCACTCACATATTATGGTGGGGCCTGCACAGCTCGAAAGCATGTGATCATTCCCTTGGAGATTATAATAGTGTGGTTATTGCATGTATGTATTGATGCTCCTGAATCTAGAGATCCAGACTGTTGATTTGATGAGGCCCACCGTGGATGGAGGATGTCCCTGGTATCTCCCACAAACCCTTTTGACACTAGGCCTTACACCATTTGATTTTGGACAGCTGCTGTGTATTTTTTCCCATCTTAACTGTTCATTCAGACACTGCTTATGCTGGGTTTGGGATCTTCTGATCTGGGAGATTTTTGGGGCATTCCCCACCGTCGGTAGGACCATCAAATTAGGTTTTGGACCACCTATTTGAAACATCAATCGTGTATTGTTGTAAAGCTGTAATCAAGGTGTACCTGAAATCGTAGCTTCAAGGATCATTATTCATTATAGCCAAGGTCGAGACCTTACCTTATTCTGCCATGATTGCCCGGATTGAAGCTTGGCTTGCTGGAGAAGAGGATTGATGTGCTGCGGTCTTCCGTTCCTTCTTATCATCTGATCAATGGGGGCTTTTCTGGGTGTTTGATTTTATAATCTTGATTGGCGGTGGACAAGTCCCACCCATTGCCAAAATCTCCACCACAGTCAATACCTCCATGCCTCTCAAATAAGGAAGAGAGAGATTCACCCACTTTCATGGTTCCCACCTGCAACTCATTGGATTGATCCAACAGTATAGTGCACTGGGTTTATCATTGAAGGAAAATCATTCCATTACATCTTTCTTCTGATTTTCTTAAGTCCCATTTGTACAATCGTTAAGGTGAAATAAAACTCCACTAGAGTACAATGTAATAACTGGGCTGAAGGACCGTCTCGATTGGAACCGTCAATCTGGTGGGCCATCATGTGGACAGGCTGTAGCCCAAACAAACTGGTGATTCGAAAATCCAAGCCATTTGATGAGTGTAACTTTTGGGCATTGAGTATGCATCGTGGTTCAATTCCCAAACTTTATCTTTCTCATCTGTCCATTTTCAGGTCACTAGTGTGACTTCTTCGATAATATGATCGATGTATATTTTCCCTTCCCATGGTGGCCTAGTAGGTCAACGGTCCAAGTTGCCCAAAAAGCACATGTGCACAGGGGAGATGTTGAACCGGATCAAGCCTACATCTCCAAGAGATGGCCAACCTCTTTGGAAACCGGAGGGAGCGAGAGAGGTGTATTTCCTGTTGTCAGATGTCTTTAATCTGGCTGGAACAGCCACTTGATTCCATTGAGAAAATTTTGTTTATTGGCCTTTGCTAGCTGGACAATTTTTTAAGACAATTTTTTAATCCAAATCAATTTCATCAAAGGTGGCTTCGATACCATTGAAGGGCCTTCAATGGCTGTCAATCTCATTGACATAAGTGTGTGGTTTTGCAGAATTGCGGGAATTGTTTCCTGAGTGTGACATTATGTATGGGTGTAATTGTGGAATTAGGGTAATCCTAAGCTATGGTGAAAACTAATATTCCAATATTTTCAAGTATTGTAAGTAATTCAATCCCTTGTACTTTTGCTTTTACAATGATTCGCCATCATTTTGTGCCATGATTTTTTCCAATAAAGATTTTATCACCTAAAATGGAGTGCTTTGTGATTACTTGGTTTACGTTTGACTAATCTCCTGTGATCCAAATTTGACGTTTGCTTCCGTGAATTCTCAACATTTTCTATTGCCACAACTAAGGCTCTCTTGGGCCCGGCCAGGGCCAAGCAAAATCAAATTCTTGAGTGGGTCCCACCCAACTCGGTGACCCTAGCCTAACATTGGACTAGGCTCAGACCTATTTTCTCCACGGGCTGTTTGGGGCATGTATGGCCCATCATTTTTTGGGCCGATCTTGGGTTTAGGTCATTTAGCCGATCTGTCATGGTCAGACTTCACATGTACATGATTTCCATCATCGGTGAGCCAACACATGCAACTTACATGCAGGCATTGTTTTCTACGTTTGTAAATGAGTATTTCTTTGTACATGTTCGACTGACCTTATCAAGAGATGAATTAATAAAATTCACTATGGGAAATAAAGACTTGATTGATTTTCAGGCAAGGTAAGCAAGGCAGATGAGAGGGCCAACCAAAATTTTGAGCTCAAGCTTGGACTGCAATGCCCTGCCCGTGTGATAATTATATTTGCCTAAGTCTACCCATTTCCACCCCTACGCACAACTAGGGCTGTCAATGAGTCGGGCTGGCCTGCCAAGCATTGGGCTTCGCCTACTTCAAGCTGGGTCGGGCTGAAATACTAGGACTGAAGGCTGAACCTAGTCCTAGAACTTAAGCCCGCTTATTAATCAGTCTGGTCTCGGGCTGCATCAAAGAGTCTGTCAGCTCAGCCTGACCTGGTTTGGCCTGGTCCATTTAAGGTTTCAAGGGACTCGAGCCCGGGCCATGCATGATAATCATGGACTGGGCTTGGGCCTGTTTAATCTAATCTGTTGCTGGTTCAGCCTAGACTCGGGTCTGGGTTCTAGTATGCATTCCGGGCTTATGACAGCACTACACAACTAAGGGTGAGAATGGGCTGGGAAAGCCTGATGAGTGACCTGTCTTTGGACCTAGTAGATTGGGCCATGATCTGAGCTTGGGCTTATTATACCCTACTCCAACCTCAGCCAGGAAACACCATGCATCAAACCATTGGTTTCATTCCTCTAAAATTTCTATTTATGCATATGTGGCCCACTTGATCAACGGATGGATTAGGAACATTCAAGTGGGAAGGAGGGACTTTAACACTTTTAGTCTTTTAGTGGTTTGGGCTTGGAATTGGGCCTTAAGTTCTAAAGGGCCGCCCGTCGGAACTACTAACGGGCTTTTACCTCTTTATGAAGCGAGGAGTGCGTAAAACGCATTACCATTTCCGCAGGCGACGTTTAAAAGCTGCAATCGAGCGCTCGTCCTATAAAGCGCGCAGCGCGTACTACGCACACCCCTTGTCGTTCCGAAAGTCAGCCTCAAGAGAAGCGATCAACTGGAAATGGCATCCGGTTTTTCTGTAATTTCTTCCTTTTTGAAGCCCTCTTTTTGTAGGTAATTCTCGATATCCAAATCTTCCATCTTATTATCAGTAACTGAAATACGGGCGTTGTCTCAGATCAATCCATCAGGTCATCTACAATGGCAGTTTCGACATTAATATGAAAACGCCGTCCTATTAAAACCCTTCAGATGATTTTATTTTTATTCTTGGTATTACTTGAACGGGGATCTGGGTTTTTGTAATTAGTTCAAATCCAAACCATCGGAAAATGCAATTTCACCTCTTCCTTTTCTTTTATTTTTTTCTTTTGCATCTTTTCTTGTACGTTTTGGGCGCGTTTGTTTGCAAAAGTGAATTGAATCGCAAAAATTCAGTTTCCATCAAGAGGAAATGACAAAATAAATAATATCTTAGGGGTCGTTTGGATGATGGTAAATGGTTTAAGTTGTAAATGATTGACTAGTAAATCATTTTACAGGCCTGTCTGTTTGGCTTTAAGTTGTAAATGATTTCCTAGTAAATCATTTGCAGTGTTTGGATAACCTGTAAATGGTTTATATCTAGTAATTGTTGAGAGAGAGAGAGAGAGAGAGAGAGAGAGAGAGAGAGAGGCTTCTTGGAAATCCCAACTTTTTGCTACCAAATGAAAAAGGGGGGAAAGGTGGTAACTGGTAAATCATTTACAACTAGTAAATGATTTACAAGCATTTTAGGCATCCAAATGCAAGTTGTAAATGATTTACTAATAAATCATTAACAACTTGCCTCATTTACCACCATCCAAACGACCCCATAGTATTCATACTGAAGAATTCACCCTTGAATTGCAGTTACATTTCTTTCAAATCCAACCGGAGAGTACTGTAATTTGCGATTTAGGCCTAGATGCCAAAATCTAGTCTGATCCATAACTCAGGTGGGCCACAACAAAGGAACCCATGGGGGACACTGGGGCAGGGGACACGCACTATAGAAACTTCCGGACGGAATGTGGGGTCCACCATGTTATGAATGTGTTTCTCACCCATATTCATCAAGTGCGCCTCACCAAGATGAAGGGACACACTGAAACTCAAGTCATTACAAAACCTAGGTGGGGGGCAACAAGTGAATATATAGGTTTTAGGCATGATTGCACATTGCTCCCTATGGTGTGCCCCAC
Source organism: Magnolia changhungtana (assembly GCA_030180095.1). NCBI lineage: Eukaryota > Viridiplantae > Streptophyta > Magnoliopsida > Magnoliales > Magnoliaceae > Magnolia > Magnolia changhungtana. The sequence continues at coordinate 3,224,205 of JASAUF010000162.1, forward strand.
CTGAGTTTTCGATGTGGATGATTCTTGGGATGTACAATGAACAAGAAGGGCCGCACCACATGCGCTGTTTCGATTCTGCACATATAATGGGTGGGCAACGACACAAGTCGAAAGTATGGTAATTAGTAATTACCATATGTCATCATTCTTCCTCAATTTGATGATGCATCCAAACACACCCTTTGAAGGTGTTTCTAGTTTGAAACAATCTTTGAAGTTTAGAAGAGGCTATTTGTTGGATGCTTCATATTGCAATCTCCACAAATTTTGGACACGTGGCAAGTGGTCCATCATCCAGATGATCTTACCCGTCCAATCTGTTGCTGCTTACAAATAGATGGGAGGAGAGATTATTGGCAATGCCACAATTCAATGGCAAAGGTTACCCATTCAAATGGGCAAGATTGTCCAATAACTCCAATTTGTGTGATTTATGGGTGGCGCCCAACTACAGCGGGGACAATCTAATGAACAGTCCTGGTCATTGTTCATTGTTTTATGTGTCCACTTTTAAAGAAGTGTGCAAGAAAAGGAAATTGAGGTCCTGTGTTCGGGTTAGAGTCGCATTTCTATAATGGATTCAGGGCAATTCATCAAGAAAATTACTTTTCCTTTCTTTTATTTCTATTGTTTCAGTCATTTATTATTTGTTTTTGCAAGATGTTATAAATTGTTGGTGATTGATGCAATATTCCCAACTCATTTCATCGTCATGACATTGTTTCCTCTCTCTCTCTCTCTCTCTCTCTCTCTCTCTCATTTTGTGCCTCCTGAAGAATACTTCATAGGCATTTGATTACGAAAGTGGGTTCCTATATCTGTTTATTTTGCAGATTTTAGAGATGTTTAAACTTTGACAAGCTCCTGAAAATCTGAGAAGAATGGTGTTGGTCCTAGCACTGGGAGATCTCCACATCCCTCACAGGGCACCTGATTTGCCAGCAAAGTTCAAATCCATGCTTGTTCCTGGGAAAATCCAACACATCATATGTACTGGAAATCTATGCAACAAAGTACGTGTTCTGCACAATTCTTCCAATATTCTCAGGCTTTATCAGTTCAATTTGATTTTTGTGATGCTTTCCCCCTTATATTCTTCTTGCAACGATCGTAGGAAGATATAACAGATTGAGATGCTAGGTAGATGGATCCCAATTGTACTTTGCCATTCTTGTCTTCGTTTCATTTGATTCTAGATTTTTTTAAGGCCTCCTTGGACATGATAAAATGGGTTATTGTAGAAAGCTATAATTGACAGGCATTTTGCCAGTGTTTGGCTGCCTATGGGTTAAACGAGCAACCCTTGTGTATTCCCCTACACTATTTTGAGTATATATGTGATTGCTTGTAAGATCTTCTACGCCAAGTTATACCTAAATAAACGGTTATCTTCCCATTGAAGGGTAATGATCACATACGTTCGACAACATGTGTGTTCCTATACGGTCGAGCCATGTGGGGTTGCCTTGATGTGTTTGTGGGATGGTTTTAAGACTTGGACGAATCCTGTGCAACTCCTTCAAGTTGACTTGAGCTCGGTCGGACCCCATTAGGTTTGACACAAGTCACCTCTGACTCAGCCGAATCGCGATGGGCTTGAGACCAAACAAGTCAGTCCGAGTTGTTGACTCTTTTAACCCCGATATGTGCCATCGAACATGCATGCCTGCGCGCACACGCACACACCAGGAAACATTTGAAAAAGGTGTTGTAACAGCCCCACAGACACTGTACGATATTGTCCGCTTTGCCCACACGGTTTTGATCTCGGAGTTTCTCCCAAAAGGCCTCATACAAGGAAGGTGAGAGCTCCACATATAGCCTAGGGTCAGGGCGCCCATCCATCCGATGTAGGACTAACCTTACCCAGCGCCCTACCAACTGGAGTGTTATTTTCGAAGCCCGATCGATCCCCCAATGGGACCCAAATGACAACCAACGCTCGGACCACAGCCAAGTTGCATCGGGGTGTTAGAATCCCCCACCCTCAGGGCAGACGACACTATACGATATTGTCCGCTTTGGGCACGCACGCGCGCGCCCGCATGGTTTTGATCTCGGGGTTTCCCCCAAAAGGCCTCATACAGGGAAGGTGGGAGCTCCATATATAGCCCAGGGTCAGGGCGCCCAGCCATCCAATGTAAGACTAACCTTACCCAGTGCCCTACCAACTGGAGTGTTATTTTCGAAGCCCGACCAATCCCAACGGGACCTGGATGACAACCCACGCTCGAACCACAGCCAGGTTGCACCAGGGTGTTAGAGGTGCAAAAGTCAGCCTGATCCAAAACTTAGGTGCGCTACACCATAGGGAACAACAATGAGCAATTGGAGGGGGATGCCCACCCTAGAAACTTCCAAATTGTTTGTGAGGCCTAACATGCTGTTATATGCCATCCAATCCTGTCATCAAATGTGCGTTACCAGGATGAATGGGACATCCCAAAATCAGGCCATCCCATAACCCAGGTGAGCCACATCACATGAAGTTAGGGGTTTCAAGTGTTGGGCCCCAGGTGTGCTCCAAACAATATCCTACATAAATTTATAAATGCAATGGGAGCATCAGTTAGGAATTAACATTATCTGAATGAAATCTTATAAGGTCTTGTTGATTTCAAGATAAGTTGTGGTAGAGCATGGTCACTTAAAGAGGGCTGATAAGCCCACACACGTGTGTAGCTTTGCCCATGTACATGGAGCACATGTGCCTAATCTGGGAGTTCCATTAGATGGGCCACATCATGTAGATCTTCTAGCTCAAATATCAGGAAATTCAAATTATCAGGTGGACCATAGAGAATGAAACAATTAGACAGCTAGGGAATATTGTTTTAACCATCCATCATCCATTCGTTTCATTCATTATGTCCCATCTGATATGTTGATCTGCCTGACCATTGGGCCAGAAGATCTACGCTGTGTGGCCAACCAGATGTAAGTATGTAACATCTGGTCACTTTTGCCATAATGGAATATGTGTTGGCATGCAGTGCAGAAGGGCATATGGCTATTCACACAAGTGACCTTAGCAAACCTTGTACATGTAAATATTATCCAAGAGAGGTTTATCATTGAGGGTCATGTGAAATTTGAGTATGATGGTTCTCAGCTTCATGGTTGGATGCTGAGGACAGTTGATGGATATGATACTTTTGATTTGTCCGCTAATTATTCCCTTCTTCTCATGCTTGATTCTCTCAGCCCATGGAAATAGTTTTATTGGATGATACTTGTATACTGAAATAGGCAACATATGGAGAATTTAAGCCCCACCTTCCCAGAAGAAGAAGAAGAGGAAGACATGCTTGGTGGTCATGTTGGTTGAATTCTTTTCAGCTACTTTGCATTTGCAAACATATTGTCATTGGAGAACTCGACATGACATGGTAATTGTATTCAAGTCGTCAATCGCATGCCCATGCAAGCATTCCCGAGTTTCAAAAGAAGTTCAACCAGAAAGCAAACCTTTTAGGAAATCAATTTGAGGGGCACACTCTAGTGGTACTGGTACCACCATAAGCTTATGGTGGTACTGGGAAGATGTGAGGTCCAGTGATGCATCCACAGAATCCAACCCATTGATAAGATGCGTCACTCCAGAAAACTTCCAGAGCCCAGAAATCAGACTGAACCAAAACTCAGATGGGCTGCAGCACAGGGAACATATTGAGAGGGAATGGCCACTATTGGTTGGTGTGGGGTACCCACCATGTTGTATATATATAATCAAGGTCGTTCAGACCCTTCATCCAGTCCTGGCGAAGGGTCATGACAAGATTCAGGCTGTTTTGCTAATCAGGTGGGCCCTTGCGGAATTCAAGGGTGAGCATTCCCTGACAGCTTGTTCCATTTGCTGTGGCCCACATTAGTTTTGGGTTGGGGTGAGTTTTAGGTACTAGTGATTTCTGGAGGTGATGCATCTGATAGATAGGTTGAATGGTGAAAATACATCATTTGGGCCAGGTACTGGTACTTCTTGAGCATGCCCATTTTTAAAGGCAGGTGGACTTGCAAACTTCAGCGTCGACTGTAATTCTTTTATGGCACCATATGCCTCTATTGTGGATGTTTTATTTAATGACTTCCATTTGATATAAAAAAAAAAAAAAGCATAATTGTTTTTACCTCAATAACACCAAACATCTTAAGAAGCTTACGATGTTTGTTGTACATAGGAAGTCCATGATTACTTGAAGAGTCTTTGCCCTGACATGCATGTTACTCGAGGAGAATACGACGAGGATGCACGCTACCCCGAGACCAAGACTCTTACCATTGGTCAATTTAAGCTTGGACTCTGCCATGGTCATCAGGTTCGGATCACTTTATTTCCTTTTATATATGAGGGTGCATTTGGTTGCTCCAAATATCATGAAATTTCATAACATTTTGCCCCAAATTGGACTGATCAATCATGAAATTTCATGATATTTGGTGCAACCAAATGTACCCTGAAATAGGCTACTCTCTTCGAGTTTTTCCAGCATGCTAGGTACAACTGATCTATTAATTTTTATACTCTGTAAAGCTTTTACAGCAAGAATTTTACACGACTTCTCTCATCTGGGGCTAGCAATGTGCCTGACCTGGGCAGAGCAAAACCAAACTTTTGAATAGGCCTGGCCTGATAGGCCCAGCATCTCATCGTCATCACCATCACCATCACCATCATAGCCTTGTCCTAGCTATTTGGGGTCAGCTTTATGAATCCTGTTTCACCGACCGTTCAATCAAGATTCAAAACTAGAATTTTCATTGTAGCTTGCATAAAGTTTTGATGACCAGCTGCCCACCTGATATTGACATCTTTTACCTGTGCCTTGGACTGGCTTGTGTAATTGCTACTAGGCCCAGTTGTATCTGATAAACCCAACAGCTGCCATCTAAAATCAGGCTTGATAGCTTTGCCATCCCTACTCACATGCTCGTCTGACAATGCATATGAGGTCAATATTTTAAAATTAATGAACTTGTACAACAGGATTCACTTGAAACATGTTCATACATGCATATATGGGTTTTACTAATGTCCCCGCCTTCATGGGGATGCTGACAATGTCTCCAAAGCTTTTGAATGACACACGGGATGCCCAATCATCAATCTGGATGATTCACTCAATAGTTATCATTGGGAGCAACCCATGGTTCGAGAAACATGCCCATTAGATGATCCTAATCTATGAATGAGGCCAATTTGTTGCATTCATCTGTTTTTTACCAGCCATAGATCACATGGTTAGAATCATCAAGCTATAGTCCTACTTTCAAATCATTAGCTGGGATCTATCAAATAGATGGTTCAAGATGATGATTGGACCTATTTTGTTTATCCGGTCAATCTTGACTGTCCACTTTCCATTTTATTAATCGGATGCTTAGGATCATCTGATTGGCCATGGCTTTGTCGCTTGCTGTATCAAAGAATGGACAGTTCAAATCGACGATTGGTCCTCCCATGTGTCAAATAAAAGCTTTTGGGGGTTCTCTGATTAAAAATGGATATCAATCTGTTGGTGATGCATGCAAATCGGTTGGGGGTTCTCTCGGTAAAAAAAAAGTAGGTTGTTTTGCTTTCTCAATGTTTACTTTAGTAATGTGTGTTCACATAAACCTCCACAATGGTAATTTATCATCCGCCTTGCACACGCGTGCCAATGTGTACAACATCCGGATGCCCTAAAGGTGATCCCAACCATGAAGATCACCTGGCCCAAATGATAGGCAGATCACACTAGGTTGGCCAGACATGTCATTGAATCAGATGGCTGTCTGTCCATTGTCTTTGCGTGGGGCTGTACTGCCCGCACTAACGACTGGATGGCCATAATTTTCACTGGGTGACTTCGTGGTGGGGCTGACCTTTTAAACAGCTTGATGTTGCACAAGTGCGACATGTTGATGGTGGCTTGCTCTCGGTTGACTTGGTGAACTTCCCTCATTTTACACCATTCACTTATTATAGTATGTTTTGCTGATATCTGAAGGTTGTCCCTTGGGGGGATTTGGATTCTCTAGCAATGCTCCAGAGACAGTTGGATGTGGACATCCTTGTTACAGGCCACACCCATCAATTCAAGGCATACAAGCATGAGGGAGGCGTTGTCATAAACCCCGGCTCTGTGACGGGCGCCTACAGCAGCATTACTTACGATGTCAACCCAAGCTTCATCCTCATGGACATTGATGGACTGCGCGTCGTGGTGTATGTTTACGAGCTCGTTGATGGAGAGGTGAAGGTTGACAAGATCGATTTCAAGAAGACTGTGACCACTTGACCCCTCACTGAGCAGGAGACATGCTGGAAGCATATGCATCTTTTCCTCCATTTGCAGGTATTGTAAGCAGGCTGTGGGATTCATGGTTTACAAATGAAATGGTTGCGAACACAGGTTTGCTTGATCATTATAAAATGATTCGTGCTTTGAAGACATTTCTTACAGTAATCTTGGAAGGAAAATGGTTTTAGTAGAATGTGTCATTAAATGGATTGGGTGAAGAGACCAAAATTTGTAAGATTCTGTTATCAGGCTCATTGGTGGACTAGATGATGGCCTCTGTCAGCCATCCATGGACGTTAGGGATGGTTTGCATGATCCAGGAAATGGTGATGGGCCATGTTTGCCTCCCAAAATCAGAATTGCAATGATGATGGTTCTTACTTAGGGGGCTTTTTTGCAGGCTGGGAGAGTTCAGTGCATTCGGCAAAATGGGTGAGCTCAATCTCTCCCTGTATGAATGCATATGGCGCTTGTATTCGTTTGGTGGGCCATGGTGTGGTCAGATGATTTCATAAAATTTGCATCGATCCGTTGGCGTAGGTTTTTCCATGAACTGCACAAATGGCCACCACTGAGGATGAACGGACTACAGTTCAAGAATCACATTGATTGGATGATCTTAACTGATCGCCTGCTGAATGGCTGTGATAATGGGATGAGGCCATTTAATAGCTCCTGGGTTTGAAATTGAAAGTTTGAAAGGACCCAGCTGTTCAAATTCAACGGGCAAAAAGTCCGTCTGTAAATGGTTTCATAGCCCATTTACAGTAGGCCCACCACTTTAACAGCTGTAATCATAGACGCTGAGGATAGGTGGGCCACGGATGAGTTTGATGTCCATCTGGATAACCTAAATTGTATTGCATTACAACAGACAAGGATCCAATGATCTAGACCAACCATCGAATGGACCTCATCATCGATTGGCTAATGCAAGAAAGGGAACACTAATCAGATTATCACCATAGTCATCTAAGCCTTATAACCAAAATAATCATCCTACCTGTCAAACCAGTGCCCTCTAATGAAGGATATACCCTGAGATGGTCTCATCTACAGTCTCCATGTGGCTTGTCACAGTTTATTATGGACCGCCTTCTCCTTGTGATACCCAGGTTCTAACCTCCCAGGGCGGTTCCAATGGTTAGGGTGGCAATGGGCTAGGCTGGGCTGGGCTGCCTGGCCCGACACCTCTAGAGTCAGGGATGGGCTCCTAAATGGGCTTGGCTTGGCATCTAGGCCAGTATCGGCCAATGCTGAATGGCTGGCCTGGTCCCATTGTTAAGTGGCTCACCACAATGCAAAAGAATGGACGTTTAAAGGCGCTCGTGAGTGGTTTCCATTCACCATTACTTGTGTAGTTTAAAGACACCCATTGTATCTGGGTAATGTTTCAATGATTTCAACTTTTTAATTAAGGACAGCGTATATTTTTTGTGATTCAGCCTAATGAAATGAAATAATTAAATCTTATTTTATTTCTTATTTTCCTGTATATCCAACACAATTTTCAACACAAAGATAAGCTGATTTTTTGGCCTTGGCTCAAACATGAGGTAACGCACCTGATGGTTGGGGTGGATTTCACTTTAACACCACAGTGAGGCTCACCTAAGCTGGCTACTTGTTTTACAAAGTTAATTCGAGCAGGTTAGAGCATCTATTAACCCTAATTGATATCTAAATTAGGCAATGTATGTAGAAAATGGGATGACTCTTGAAGTTACATACATGTGATATATTTGTGGGATGCACAAATTTATAGGAAATTTGGTCAATTAATTAGATAGGATTTCTTTTAAGCATGTGAAGGATATAAATTATTTTTTAATGATTAATGGTATGATATGTTTTTTACAATAAAATTAGATTATTGGAAATTTATTTCAACATTTCATATTTCACTTATTTGTGTGGCTTCAATAATGAGGATCATTTATTAACTTTTAGCAAATAAAATATAACTAGTAGCCTAAAAAAGTAGGCTCTATTATGAACAAGCTGGATCTTTAACAGTTAATTCTCGTTATACTTGTGTAAGACTTAATGTTAGTAAATGTTATGAATACTGACAATGGATAGGAGAAGAATTTTTTGCTTGATTTGTTCAACTAGATGTGTGTGACCGTGTTATATATATATATATATATATATATATATATATATATATATATATATATATATATATATATATATAAAATCTTGTAGGAACTGAGCTGTGTGGGCTTGATGTGTATTGAGCATCAATGCTGTGCATTTTACGGGGTCAACATTAGGTCATGGGGTACACAAAAAATCACTTTGGTGGGCCATACGACCTAAAAGTACTTGATGGGGCCATCTGAGTTTTGGATGCGGCTAAAACTCGATATGACCCTTCATTCAAGTGGGACACACACAATGGATGGTCTGGATTAATGAACCGAAGAATCAGGACACGTGCCAACTTGGTACGTGCAGAGTCCGGGACCATCAACAGGTGAGCGTGGCAAATTGACATCATAAATTCAACGTAGATTTCCCATCTGATGAGCGGACCATCTCAGAACAGGATATTTAACTGAGGGCCCACTAGTTACGTGGCCGGGATCTCTCACACGCGTGCTACATTGTCACGCTTTGTGGGCACGAATTCGTTCTGTCATTTCGACGAGGTCCCAATGGCAAAAATGTAAATACGCACGCCAATCTAGCCTACCTATAAAAACCGAACGAACCCAAAATCCAAAACCCTAGAGCTTTCTCTCTCCCATTTCACGCAGTTGAAGCAGACGAGAGAGAGAGAGAGAGAGAGAGAGAGGAGAGATGGTTTCCGGCTCAGGGATCTGTGCTCGTCGTGTCGTCGTGGATGCCAGACACCACATGCTAGGCCGACTGGCCTCGATCCTGGCCAAGGAGCTCCTAAACGGCCAGAAAATAGTGGTGGTTCGTTGCGAGGAGATCTGCCTCTCTGGAGGTCTCGTCCGCCAGAAGATGAAATATCTCCGCTTCTTAAGGAAGAGGATGAACACCAAACCATCCCACGGTCCTATCCATTTCCGTGCTCCCGCGAAGATTCTCTGGAGAACCATCCGTGGGTATGTAAATTCTCCACCGTTGGATCTACCTACCTTACTACGCCTTTCCCTCTTTCCTTTTTTCTTCCTTTCTTTCTTGTGTGAAGGTGCACATGGATCTGGTGGTCTTGCAGGATGATTCCCCACAAGACGAAGCGCGGTGCCGCCGCTCTCGCTCGGCTCAAGGCTTACGAGGGAGTTCCTGGACCGTACGATAGGATGAAGAGGATGGTCATCCCTGATGCACTGAAGTCAGGACTTCTCATTCTCTGATTATTTATTTTTATTTATTTATTTTTCGTTTTTTCGGACCGTAGATTGAATTGGGTCAGTTCGTAATGCATGAATTTTGTGGATTTTGATGGTATTGATGATAGGGTTTTGAGGCTTCAACCGGGTCACAAATACTGCCTGTTGGGACGTCTTTCTTCAGAGGTCGGATGGAATCATTACGATACTATCAAGGTAAGATTAACGGCTCTTTTCTCTTTGTTGCAGAAATGCCTGTTCTGCATTTATTTTTTACTTGTTTTATTTATATATTTATTTTTAAGTTGGTTTCTTTTATCTATTCTTTTTTACGATGCCATCAAGGTAAGATGGACAGCTTTTTTCTGTTTCTCGCAGAAATGGCTGTCCTCTGTTTATTTTTGTGCTTGGGTCTTTTTTAGTTTTTCTGTTTTTTTTTTTTTAATAATTATTATTTAATTTGGAGCATGTTCTAGCCTATTTATGTTCCATTTTATTGATCGATTTGGTGAAAGATTTTGTTGAGGATCATTGCAAGTATTTGATTATCAAATGCATTGTTCTGCCAGTGGCTCTATGGGATATTCTTTCATAGAGGACTGACAGTGGTACTCGCACTCCAAGGGGATACGTGGGGTACATCTGTCAGGTTGAGGCCATGTAGTGTCGGGTCCCCACCATGGATGTGACGTTTTCCAATGATGTTGCTGGTCGGACAATCTAATGCAATCTAGGATTGAATGGAACTAGCTGCAGAAATTGAAATCACAAATCAGTATGTACCAGAATTTCAGCAAAGATAGCCTAACGCTAATGGTTATCTACAATTTCACCCACACAATTAGTTTTGCCAAATTACTGAATTTTGAGTATTTTAGGGACATAGGAATGCGTTTGAATTAAACATAAGGTTTTTTTTAATAATTTGGAGTTGTGCGGCTGGTTAGCAACCCACAGTGCAGGTTCTACACAAAAACCCATCATCGGCATGGATTTCACCCACTCAATCTCTCTAATTTGTCTCGCCAGTAACCTTCCTCTTCATGTAGGCCTTACCTCTGTATCTCCCTCCAACTACCCACTCCTTTTCTTTCCATGGAACCCACTTTGGTGTGTTTGTGAAATCCACTCTGTCCATCATGTAATCTCCATACCGTATAGAGAAAAATATCAGCTCTATCCAAACTCAACTGTCACGATGGGGAATGATTGTGCCCACATCATCACATCTCAAGTCTCTGTCACTACATTTCTGCATGGTCTACAATTTTATGTATGAAATCTACTCTGTTCATCATGTTGGAATATAGAAGGTAAGCCTAGTGGCTGACCTAGGGAGGCCACACCACGTGAACTCGGGAGGGGACGCCAACCACGATGAAGGGACTCACGGATGACCGCAAACACAACTGTCGAACCATCATATGTGCCATCAGGCCTCGTGGTTGACGGCTGTTTTAGTCCGCCACCACGTTTGCCTTGCCTGGGTAGTACTGAAGGTCAAAATCATAATCATAAAATTTAGCCTCCATAGTACCCCATTATCGGCTCTTGAAGTAGGTTCCGATCCTGAGATCCTACAAGGAGGATTTTTCATAACAATATAATCATTACCAACACGAGCATATCCAAGATTATAGCAAGAACATCTGAAAATAACAAGGGCACACATCGCAAAATTCACTATAAATTTGAACTTTTACAATCATCCATAAGGTCCAAAAGGATATACATGAGATAAAAAGGAAAGGAGAGGTCGACAACACTGGAGTCCTCAAATGCTCAGCTATACTCCACGCTCTGCTACTACGACGCCTGCCTAGAATCTCTTGCACGCATCAATCGTGCATAAGCTTATAGAAGCTTAGAAGGTGGTGTAGGTGTGTGATAATGGTGTACAGAATAGTAGTAGGAGATACAAGGAGAGAAGCATAATCAATGAGGATATCACTAGCCTTACACAGGCTTATCATGAATAAGATGCAATGAGTACTGGGTGTCATACCAAGGCAATGCATGAAGGGGCTTGTACAGCCAATGCTAATGCGATGTAAGTAATGCCAATGCTCATATCCAAACCACAAGTCAAGTACATTTTTTATCATAAGGAAATCACTGGGGTCCATTACACTACTGAATGATTGCCGCTCTACAGACCCCGCACAGTCAAACGAGCGTAAGAGACCTCACTACCCGCCTATGGACAACCAATCACCAGTAAGGCCTGACAGTAGCGGACCCATTTACGAGTTGGTCAGACTCAGCCTAGCAATGCCCCCTACACACCAGGTAGGTAAGGCCACTCCCCTATCCAATCGACTACACGATAGTGAGAGTTGCGGCCTAACGGTATAAGGCCCTCGTGCGCTCATGTATTCCACCCGGTTACGGCGTCGGAGCAGATCCTTGGTACCATGGAAGTTTTGGAAATTTCACCCATGGGCATCCTATGCACTCGGTATGCTCAACTAATATTTTCGGTGTCTAGACATACGGCCATTCACGAATACTCCTATGGAGGTAAGGCCCTGATGAAGTAAGGGCGGATATTCACAAGCTATGCAATGCCAGATGCATGAATCACACAATCACCCATGCATCAATCCCAAACATCCATCTCTCGGGGAGATACCAACATATCCTACACAATGACACAAACATGACCAATCATACCTCAACCAAGCATGCATATGATGCGTATGGGAGTGAGCCATGAAGATGAATAGGGGTGCCAATGAGGTGAAGATGAACTCTCTACCTAACCATGAAGGGTCTAGGTACTTAACCAATTCCTCATAAGGAATATAACCTCTAGTGGGGGCTCATTTACTTAGGGTAGCCCACGAGACTAAGCATACAAGCTACGGGCCTAAATAATATAGAGATGGGCCTAGCAAGAGATTAAGGTGGGCATTCAAACACACTTAGAGGGGTCCATAATGGGGACATTTAACCACCATTTCCCCAAGGCATAACCAACCATAATCCATATAGCTATAAGGCCCAAGGCCCACATCCAAACCACATACATAATTCCCGCATAAAGGCATGAGAAAAAGGGTCCAATACTACCTTCAACAACATGGGCCCAAGGAGGGGAATTAAGGCCCAAGTCCCAATGGCCATAGGACTTGTACATTTAGTTGAACTTGATGGGCAGCGCATGAGCACAAAAAAACACGGCTTAAAAATAAGTTAAGTTGGGTAAAATGGGCCCCACTACATCAGCCCAACAACTAGCAATTTAAGTGGGCAACTAAGGGCCCAATACCACCCTTATCTCAGCCCATAAGTCCATTAAAATGGTGGAAGTCAGCCCAACATATGGCTAGGCCAAGCTAGGACGTTCCAGCCCAATCTGGGCCCACTAGGAAGTCCCATAATCTAGTTTATATTCGAGTCCCACAAATGATCATCAATGGAGACCCAGAAAGGCATTGATTAAGCCCAAGAGCATTCTAAAATATAAGGGGGTAATAAATGCCCAATTTTCTCAATATGGTGGTCCCCATAATCATGGCCCCAATGGGCCCTAGAACATCAGGGATGGGTCCCCAACTAATCATACACAAAGCCCAATGGGTTGGGGCTCAAAAGTTCTGAAATAACAAAGAGAACAATAATGTACAGGAAATTTCTGCAATGCATGTTGCTGTCCTAAATTTGGGCACTCCATTAGAGTGGGTCCAGGGCCTCTAAAACTCTGGGAATTTAGGGCCAAGGTCCCTCATCATGCATACAATAAGAGGAAACCTAAAAAGGTGGCCCACCAACAGAGGAAACATTTTTGAATTATGGTTTTTATCAAGGCATATTGCTGGACTGCACAGCAGAAAAATATTGCAGTCCAACCAGATTTTTCTGCTATGCATGATGAGGGACCTATTCACTTAAACCATGCCCAGGAGATGAAATGTATATGAATTAGAATGGATTCCATCTCCAAACCATGCCCAAGAGACAAAGCAAACAATAGAATTAAACTAATTGGCAACCAATCATTGATGTATGAAGGTTAGGAAGGGTACCGTCATCCAACCATGCCCAGGAGAATGGTGAACAACAGGGCTTCCTGACATCATAAACATTAAAAGGAGCATGCTCAAAGCTATCGTAGGCCCATTGTAATTTTAGTCACAACAGACCATTAAAAACTAAAAACATTCCCTTATTTAAACTAAAATCAACATAAAAAATCTGCCAGATTTTTTTGTTGTGAAGTTCAACAATATGCCTTGATAAAAACCATAATTCAAAAATGTTTCCTCTGATGGTGGGCCACCTTTTTGGGTTTCCACTTATTGTATGCATGATGAGAGACCTTGGCCCTCAATTCCCAGTCTTAGAGGCCCTGGACCCACTCTAATAGAGTGCCCAAATTTAGGACAGCAACATGCATTGCAGAAATTTCCTGTACATTATTGTCCCCTTTGTTATTTTAGAACTTTTGGGCCCCAGCCTATTGGGCTTTGTGTATGATTAGTTGGGGACCCATCCCTGATGTTCTAGGGCCATGATTATGGGGCCCACTATATTGAGGAAATTGGGCATTTATTGCTCTATTATATTTTAGAATACTCTTGGGCTTAATCAATGCCTTTTTGGGTCTCCATTGATGATCATTTGTGGGACCCGAATATAAGATTTGGAACTTCCTAGTGGGCCCAGATTGGGCTGAAACGTCCCAGCTTGGCCTAGCCATATGTTGGGCTTACTTCCACCATTTTGATGGACTTGTGGGCTGAGATAATGATGGTATTGGGCCCTTGGTTCCCCACTTAGATTGCTGGTTGTTGGGCTGATGTAGTGGGGCTCATTTCACCCAACTTAAACTTATTTTTAAGCCGTGTTTTTTTGTACTCATGGGCTGCCCATTAAGTTCAACTGAATGTATGAGTTCTATGGCCATTGGGACTTGGGCCTTGATTCCCCTCCTTGGGCCCATGTTGTTGAAGGTAGTATTGGACCTTTTTTCTCATGCCTTTATGCGGGGATTATGTATGTGGTTTGGATGTGGGCCTTGGGCCTAGCTATATAGATTATGGTTGGTTATGCCTTGGGGAAATGGTGGTTAAATGTCCCCATTATGGACCCCTACGGTTGAATGCCCACCTTAATCTCTTGCTAGGCCCATCTCTATATTATTTAGGCTCGTAGCTTATATGCTTGGTCTCGTGGGCTACCCCAGGTAAATGAGCCCTCACTAGAGGTTGTATTCCTTATGAGGAATTGGTTAAATACCTAGACCCTTCATGGTTAGGTAGAGAGTTCATCTTCACCTCATTGACACCCCTATTCATCTTCATGGCCCACTCCCATACGCATCATATGCATGCTTGGTTGAAGTATGATTGGCCATGATTGTGCCATTGTGTAGGACATGCTTGGTTGAGGTATGATTGGCCATGGTTGTGCCATTGTGTAGAATATGTTGGTATCTCTCCGAGAGATGGATGCTTGGGATTGATGCATGGGTGATTGTGTGATTCATGCATCTGGCATTGCATAGCTTGTGGATATCCGCCCTTACTTCATCAGGGCCTTGCCTCCACAGGGGTATCCGTGGATGGCCGTATATGTGGACACCGGAAATATTAGTTGAGCATACCGGGTGCATAAGATGCTCATGGGTGAAATTCCCAAAACTTCCATGGTACCAAGGATCTGCTCCGACGCCGTAACCGGGTGGAATACATGAGCGCACGAGGGCCTTATACCGTTAGGCCGCGACTCTCACTGTCGTGTAGTAGATTGGATAGGGGTGTGGCCTTACCTGCCTGGTGTGTAGGGGGCATTGCTAGGCTGAGTCTGACCAGCTTGTAAATGGGTCCGCTACTGTCAGGCTTTGCTGATGATTGGTTGTCCACAGGCGGGTAGTGAGGTCTCTTACGCTCGTTTGACTGTGAGGGGTCTGTAGAGTGGCAATCATTCAGTAGTGTAATGGACCCTGGTGATTTCCTTATGATCGGAAATGTACTTGACTTGTGGTTTGGATATGAGCATTGGTTGTACAAGCCCATTGGGCTTAGGGTATGGCCCACTAGGCCATGGATTGATTGTGCCAAAGGTTTTAGTCAATAGGTATGGCCTGCCCGAGTTTGAGATGGAGCTAATTGTTTCTCTGCACGGTGAACATAAATGGGTATCACGTGATGGGCGAAGTGGATTTCACACACATCGTAGTGACCCCTAGAGCTTGGCTGTTGTACAGGCTACATACAATAGGCGTTATAGATTTTTGTTTTTTGATGTCCTTTCTCTTGAGGATATGCAAGAAAATGGCTGGTATTTTGGTAGATTCATGGTGCACAAAGTAGGCATACACTCTAACATGGTGTACACATGTGAGATCAAGGCCCATATGATTCAAACGGCTTGGTTCTTGCACAAAATTTCAGTGGTAATGTGCGTTTGTGCACCTGCGCCATGCACGAGTTCAGATTTTTGTTGTGTACGATGAATATGATAGGGCTTCTTGTGATGACCATTGTGGATTTACACAAACATCGAGGGTGGGCTCCACAAAGCTCAGATGTCCTACAACCCACTTTAAAAAAGATTCAACCCATGCATGTGTGCGTGCACTTTGTATGATTGCCTACCAGTTGTATAGGATAGCTGTAAGACCAGCCATGTTTTATGTTAAAAAATGCTGGGTAGTCATGGAACATATTCATGGGATGAGCATAGCTGAAGTGAGGATGTTGAGATGTATGAGTGATAAGGCAAGGAAGGATCAAATTAGAAATGAATGTGTTTGAGGGAACGTAGATGAGGAAAAATTGACTTGGATTATTTGGCCATGTACAACGGATACCAAGAACCACACCGATGAGGATTGAGTTGGTTCAAGCTGTAAGATGGGTTTGTGTTGGACCTAAACTTGCAGGATCCAGACCAAACCATTTATCTATAGATAGGGTTTGGGTCGAGTCTAAGCTGTGAAGTGGGCTAGTTTCTAATTTCCCATTGGTTTTTCCCATATACCCACTTATTGTTTCAGTTATTGATAAAAAGCTGCTGTTTTCGTAACTTTCCATAGAACAACCTACCTTTGAGAATACGTTCTAAACCCTATTTTACCCTTCCACCGAGTGGACGACCTATGACCTTCCGACATCTTTGTGACTCCCACTCTGTCCATTGGTGGGGCTCACTTGTATGTCCTTGTGAGTCTGTGACATCCATTTCGTCCATCAGTTTCACCACATTGACGGTAGGATGTGAGGCCAAGAAATAAACAGATCCAATGGTTTGGAGACCTGTGCAACAACAAAAGGCGGGATTGAATGCATACCATTGAAACTATAGTTGAACCCATAGAAGTTTCAGTTGTGGCTGCCTTTTGAGTTTTAGCTTCATCCCTGTAGGAAGCACCTTGTGAACGGACTGGATACAGCATATAGATTATGGTGGGCCCCATGAAGGTGTCAACCATGGGTATTGCCACCCATCACTTTTTCCTGTGGGATGGGCCACTTGAGCTTTTGTTTTGCTTGCTATTTGGGCTCAGGTCCTATCTGAACACAGCAAGACTACTTTCCTGTGGATCTCACAGAGACATCATGATGGCCCCCATGAACATCTCAACGGTCGTCATTGCCACCTACCACTGTTTCCTCCGGAGTGGATTACCTGGTTTTTTGTTTTGCATATGTTTTGGGCTCAGGCCCCATCTTGATGGACAGAGTGGACGTCGCAAAGACATCATGCTCCGCTCTGCCTGATATGTGGATCAGTAGCATCTGCATGATTTTCAGGTGGGGTGATCTTCGTGACAGGATCGCCTTTTTCATGGACTCAGATGTCCTCCATGTGTTACTCCTTGGTGGAGGAAAAAATGCAGAATTCTTATTTAAGTATTCTACAAGCTGTGTAAGGTCATTTCCTAATCAGAGGCATTTATTCTCTTCGGGGATAAATATGAGGAGAGTGCTTCCACAACCGAAACACATGATGGAGCTGTTTCATCTTCGAAGCAGATGCATGAAACCGCTGCTCAATCAACCAACACAATGAAAATCAAAATCCAAGAGCGAATTGATCAGGAACTCCTTATGGATTTGAATGGTTTCATACATGATAAGAACTTTGTAGTTCTCATTAGAGCTTGTGAATTGCTACATGAACTGTCCGGATCATCATGTGGTGGGGCCCATGCACGACACTTCCCCATTCAATGAGAACCAAAAAAATGAAAAGCAAATGTCTTCTTCTGTACAGAGAGGAGAGGAAGAGGTTTGGTACATCTGTAAGAAATGACATCTTCTGGAGAGAAGGAGAGGAAAATGCTTTGGTAGGAACATCCATTGGATTTACGTACGGTGAGAATAAAAGAGGGGAGGGGGGTGCACGATGAGATGAAGTTTGGTAGGATATTAAGTAGCTGCAGTTTTCTGATTTTCAAAATATGGATTTTAATAAGTGTCCCACTCCAACAGCCAGTGCCTATGTGACCAACAATTCCAATAGTAACAACACTGTTTTAGGGAAAGTTTTGAAAAGCATGCTGTTTTTGTTCAATGGCTCAACAATAAGTGGGTATATGGGACAAAAAAAATCTTTCCTATTTTATGGACCTGTTAAGAACCCAACTAAATGTTATTTTTTACATTTTATTCGGTGGCCATAATTACCTGTCGAAGGGGTATAAAGGTTGGTTCTAGATCTCTTCATGTTTGGTGTCCAAATCTGACCCATTTGAAGTGGGTTTAACGCTGAGAGGTGCCAGACCCGACGACTTAGACAATTAGGACGGTTTTGGACTGAATCCTGACCCAGTGGATCCAATTTCAGATCGGGACACATTTAGAGTCCATAGGGTTCTTAGCTGAAACCCTCATTTTCATCCTAAATAAGGGTTTCATGGCCTGTTTGGAAACTGTCCCACAAATGAGGGTTTGGTTACCTGCTCATTGATATTGGTGCTAAAGTCCACCTGCTGAAAACCAATCAATGTTTGCGGGGCCTTCCTTTCTCATAACCTCCATTTTAACAGTCTGACTGCACCCTTGTTCGGGTGGGACCCTAAAGTCCACCTGCTGAAAACCAATCAATGTTTGCGGGGCCTTCCTTTCTCATAGCCTCCATTTTAACGGTCTGACTGCACCCTTGTTCGGGCGGAACCCTAAAGTCCACCTGCTGAAAACCAATCAATGTTTGCAGGGCCTTCCTTTCTCAACCTCCATTTTAACAGTCTGACTGCACCCTTGTTCGGGCGGGACCCATATGCACTTGTTAGAAATGACTGTGGGTCCTATTTGTAACCTAGGACTTGCTCTGACCATGTGATTTGGCAATTTCCTGCAGGAGCTGGAGGATAAGAGGAAGAAGAGGGCTCAAGTCGCTTATGAGAGGAAGAAGCAGCTGACCAAGCTGCGTGTGAGGGCAGAGAGGGCTGCAGAGGAGCAGCTTGGGCCCCAGTTGGAAATCTTGGCCCCATTGAAATACTAGAATGACAGTTTTGTTTCAAAAGCCGGATTGTTATTGGTTTTCTTTTAAAGATTCTGTAGCTGAGAGACTTAGAGGTAAGATGATTTTGAAGTTTGGTATGTTTTTGTTTTGTTCCCATCTCTGAACTTTTTTATGGTGTTATTGAAACCTACTTTATTTCTAAAATCTAAATGCCTTGTGCCAAGCAACGCCTAGAAGTATTGCCGGAAAACTGTTATACTGCCCTATACAAGAACTGGTTTCTCTCACAGATGATATGGCTGTGACGGGGCCCAACATGGTGTGATATGGGTTGGTACAACCCAGTTTCTGTTGTCAATGTTAGGGTACACACCGAATCTAATTTTCAATCCTTGATTCTGAGGATCACTGAGCATGTTGGCCACCATTACAGTCCTGATCGATGGTTTAACTTGTGTTTTCGTTGCATCTGGACGTCTCTAATCCATCTTGCTTTCACGTCCTATTATTTTGCATTGCGCTTGATCTTACAGGACCATACATTTGAAATGCCCATTTTAAGGGCCTTATAGCAGGGCAAGTATAATATGTTTCTCATTTGTTAGGATAGGAGGTATAAGCAGATCAAATGTGTGCCCCAAATGATTGATTTTCTGGGGCAACGATCATATGCTGTCCTGGCCTTGGATGTGATGGTCCTCATGGATGGTCAAGATTGATGAATGATATTCGACTTTGGACTTTTTCTAGCATGGGCTTGTTAAAAAATAAGTCTGCTGATCGGATGGATGGGATCGTTTTATCGTAGTGATACTTGAATGTACTGTGCAAATTGTGTGATCTACCTGATCCTGGGGAGTCGGGAGCAATTCCTGATGCGTCCAATTTGAAGGATGATCTGAATCAATGGACAGATCGTTTGCTTGGGGCCGTTTGTTTTCTTTTTGCTGGGCCCTAGGCCTAATGTGGGATTACACATCTAATGGTCTGCGTTGATTTTACTCGTCACAGTGTGATTGCGATGTCCCTCTCCCAGCTGTTTCCAATTCTATCCTGTCCGTTTTACATCCAACCCGTCAAATAAATTTTCAGTATGATGATGATCATTGTATGGGAAAATCACCACATCCACCCATCAGACGGAACACATTATATTTTATTATTTAGATTTTGCTAGGAATTATTTTCTATGTTGTGGACCACTTGATGGAGCTGATTTTCATGCAAGGTGATGTAAACAACCCATTAGACTGGTTGGAAGTCACATGTGCATGATGATTAGAAGCTATCAGATGGCTGGACTGTAGTTTTTTTTTTTAAAAAAAATTAAAATCTAACCGGTTGGATTTGAGACTTCATAAACAAAAAACGAATTTTATGGGATGCCTAACCTGGATTGCTGAAGGGTCCCACTGTGATGCTATCCACCCCCATCCACTAGATGCGTAAACTCACGTTTGGCCCCCAACTTTAGGCCAAGGGCCAAGAAATAAAGGCTGAGCTGTGATTCAGGTAGGCCAAACCAAAGGAAACAGTTGAGAGAGCCACGTCCACCCTCTACTGGAATTGGGATTAGCAAAACTCCCACTTCACGTAATCTCAGCCATCTGATTAGTGGTCGGCAATTTGGTAAAAGAAAAATCCACCAAATAACCTGTTGTAATGGGTGAGATTTTCAGCCATCTGATTTAGATGGAGTTGGATGTATGCTTTGCACATGCACATGCCCCTTAGACCAATGAAGTGGAAAGAAGATGCAGGATTTAGTTGAAGATGCTAATGTTGAGCTTCGTGATAAAGAAAAACAAAGGAGGAAATGGTTTTCTAGTGAGATTCCAAGGGACCTGTTTCCCACTCTTTGGTCAGCACATACATATATCGTTCAAGAAAACCAACCCACATATTCGAAAATGATATGCTATTTTCATTGATTGTGAAAGAGGCAAAACCTCCAATAGATTTATAGAAGAATGTGCTGACCCTCAAATGTAATTAATCAGTTGAACAAAATGTAATGAAGAACAAATACCATTAAGTTGAAAAAAGATAACTTGTTAATGCATAAATGCTACTATATAGACTGAATATCTATATATATTTTTAATGAAATTGAAAGGGCAGCAAAATCCTAGATTAAAAAAGATCTAATACAAGAGAACATGAGAAGAGAGATATATAGTTGAATGGGACACTCTATTCTGAAAACTCACCAGATGGTCACAAAAATCAGAATTCCTATAGTTTACATGTTTGCTATCATGAAGAATTATAGACCGTCAACCGGAGGCTTTGTGCATTATACTGTGGTTTGTAGTTTTGACTTTTGCGGTCTATTGTCAAGTAATCCAAAGATTACATACCATTGGTCTGTTGCATTCCGGCGTGGATGGACCATGCCCCAAAATTATCCCAGATTTGGAGGACCCCGGCCACCAATGTTGGGGTTTTTTCAGTTGAATTTCGATGGTGTCTGCATTTCTCCTCCAAACTGTCCATCTTTAGGCCAAAATTGAGAGGAGGTTAGGATTGTCCCATGAAGGAGATTTTTGGGGTATAGTCCATCCATGATGGGGCCAAGAAACCAGCATCTGATCACTTTACCAATGGCGCTACTTTCAGAACAGAAAACCAATAATATAGCATGCAAAGCCTCATGTCAAGAACCGGTTGATTCCTCTTTCTAGCAATCCAGCTAATGCACTTACTGAATGTCGGAGAAAATCACAGAAAGGTAAAGGTCTGTTTCTAATGTCCTTAGATACTGCAGAAGGAGAAGATTTACATATTCACATCCGTGAAAATAAGCACTTGACCTTTTCTTTTCCTCTCTTCTCACGGATCTCTTGTTTTGAGCAAAGAAATATGCTCTCTTCGCATGAAGAGAGACTCATAGCTCAGTAATTGAGTGCCTCTAAAGAAAAGAGAGAATAGGTCAGTCTTTTTCTTTCTTTCTTTCTTGTGGTGAGTTTTAGAATGCAAAATAGATTTTTAAGAACCTTTATTTTGAGGAATAAAATGTGTTTTTTTTTTTTCACTCTTTGCATGTAAGCATGCACCTTATAATAACACATCCTACAGGGGACCCAGTCACAGACTGAAACAGACCAATATTCTTGAATGATGGCATGGTGATGCCAATCCTTATTTATTTACTTTTTTTTTTGGAGTGGCCCACCTAGCAAGTCCTTGGGCTTTTACAGCCAAAAATAAAAAAAGCCTCCCAATATACATACACATATCATGATGTCCACAGTAATTCATGTCCTTAGTGTTTCGGTGCATCCTTACTGCTCATCATGTTTGACATGGTCAAATTTCCTTTGCACACAATCCAGTGATATTTGCAACCTTCCACCTGACCGGCAGTCATCAACAATAGCCCTAGATTTTATCCCCTCATTTCTCTCGAGCCAGTATAGACAGTTGACACAGAACAATTACTTGAGCAAGTCTTGTGGTGGACAACTTCATGCCATCACTAAGCTTGGATCCCAGCAGCAGCTGGCGCCCAACTTCGACCTGCAGCATCTTTTGCTTGTGGAGACCTAGTGATTGAACCTGATGAAATGGCACATGCAAGTGCAATATATAGTATTATAAGATACTTTGCATGAATCAAGAAACAGGTTCTGCCTAAAGTGCTTGACACCTGCTCCATGCTGATGCAGAATAACTGCAATGAAGAAATGATTCAGAAGGGTGATAGGTCATAATGTGCAAGGAAAGCTTCAGGTAGAACTCTAGCAAGTCACTAAAGGTTGACCTGTTCAGAAAATGGATGGACATGAAGGTTGAAAGTATGATCTCCCCAGCACTCTCACAATAGTAAATGCCTTAGTATAGGGCTGTGAATTGAATTTGACAAAATGATGGTTCCCTCAACGATTCTAGACTGTCCATCCAGACCAATCAACTCTTCGCGCATAGATGAACAGTGCATTTGAAGATAGCAGTTCAATGGTGTTCTCCAGAAGGTAGACAAAATAAAAAAAATCCATGATTAGTTACCACATTCCTAAGGTGAAGAACAAAGATTGTTTAAAGATCGACATCTGCATACATCTGTCTATATGTTCCTGAAACCTGACAAGTACAGTCCATGGGATTTTGGTGTTCTGGCATGTGGATGTTTAATTGTTTACTAGTATATGGTATCTTTCACGTGAAAAGTAAAGCCTCTTGGAGGGGAAAATTCATGACACAATTTCAAAGAGGAGATCATTGTTGATATGTATACTTCAGACAGAAAAAGAAAAAAGTACTCAGCTACATGCCTACATCTTAGGGCCTTCTTGGTTATGTTACTAGAGACAATAATGGCGCAAGGTTAGCTTATAGATGGTGGGATAACTTCAGAATAGATTCAGGATTGTGGAAAAAACAAGCAGTTTCATTTGCAAGATGTGAGAACAGACGATAAATCACAACAAATTTGGGCAGTCACCTGCATGTGACCTTTCAGCATTCTTGATCCCAGTCTAAACTGAAAATAATTGTTCAGAAATATAGGCACATAAACTTAGCATACAAAAGTGAGAAAGAAAGAAAAAAAAAAAAAAACCAATAGACTACAGATAGTTAGATATATGTGCCCAGAATCAACTCAACCATTACAAATGCAGTCAAATGCGCCTAATCAAAGCTAAAAAGCATCACTTCTCTAAGAAGATGGACGGTCACGATCATCAACATAAAAATAGGTCCAATCAATTATAGATCAGTAATGTTTCTAAAGGATTGAAAGCAGAAGTATCATAAAAGGGTTAGAACATACGCTCACCTTTGATAAAAGAAAATCTAATTACTCAAACGTAGGTGGTGGTCTTCACACCCCACCAATTGATTGTTATCGGATGGTGCTGATGACGACTGCATATAAAATTGCACATTTGAATAAATAAGATGTCTTGCAATATTTAAATTCAAAAAGTTTATTCAATATTATGCCAAATAGAAATGGTCTGTTTTACCTGGTTAAATGCGACACTTCCTTTAGACGAATCTTGACATAAAGGATCACTCATGGATCCACTAGGACCACTCTTGGGTATTTTTAAACGACTCGCTTTGGTAACATTCAAACTCTAGTATAGCAAAAACACAGTAATGAAAACTTCAACAACTACAAGTGATATGAATGTTATGTCTAATATTATAAGTCTACTAAATTAAATCTTACTTTTACTTGAGATCCGACGTTGAAAGGGCTTTGTTGAAACATGCTAACATTATGTAGTTGGTACCCACATTGAGGCAATGATGCATTGATAGATCCACTAGGGCCAGCAGTGTAGCCCATCACCACATGATGACCATGTCCCGCATGGTATCCACTTGGTAATCCAAAAGGACTCACCACCGCAATATGTGAACCCTAATAGAGGAAATAAAAGAATTGGAAACTTTAATGACATAAACATATGGCATGACAAGCTTTAGTAAGCAAGTTCTTAATGATACCTGATTGAAATGATTCAATGAAGGAAATGTAAATGGATAATGTGAAGGTTGAAATGAAGGAGGGTGCATGATGTTTGGTGCTTCAGTTGTTTCTTGTTTCTCTTTATCTGTTTGTGGCTGAACGGATTCAGTTCGGGATCTTTTCTTCCTTACTTTATCTAGCGTATTTTTATGCGCACCACGGTTGTCCTTAACTATAGGCATTACTTTAATCCCACATACAGTTTGTGAACTCAAACTATCAACAGAAGTAACTTGCTTTTTAGTTGGCTCAAGGTGTGCGCCTTCAGTATCTACACTTCCAGTTGGCTCAGAGTGTGCACGTTCAGTATCTACACTTTCGGTCGGCTCGTGGCATGCACGTTCCATATCTACACTTTTAGTCAACTCACGGCGTGCACATTCAGTATCTACACTTTCAGTCGGCTCAAGGGGTGTACGTTCAAGATCTACAATTTCAATTCGCTCAGGGCATGTTCGTTTAGTATCTACACTTTCATCAACAACTTGAGACAACATTAGTGGAGTTTCCTTGATCCTTTTCATACATTCCATCACTTTATCATAAAATTTATCTGCATATCTATCAGCAAATTTGAAGACCTCATCATGTTCCTCGGCCATTGCCGCAATTTTAAGAAGCTTGCGGCACAAATGTTTGTACCGCTTACCTAAAGGAATATTGCAGTCACCTTGTACTGTTAACCCAGTATGATCTCTATCAAAACCTACCTTTGTATCTCTTTGCCATCTCTTCATAATATAATGAGGATGAAGCACCTTTATATTATGATAATCTAAAACTTTGGGTGTTATTCCCGAATCATTCGCCATATCCGCTTTAGCTTTTTGAGCATTAGTCAAGCTACTCTGAGGCGTTAGTATGTTCGCCTTCGATTGTGTTACAACCTCATGGTTATGCTCCGCCACAAACTTAGTCACAGTGTATTTTCCATTCACCTGAAGCTTAATAATGATGCTTGCTAGACATTGAGTTCTTGTAATCGGGCGGGTAAACTTTGGTTGATCAATATGTTTCTTTTCACGTTTCCGACCTTCTTTAGAACAACAAAAGTGCCTCTTAGTTATGACACCATCATCTGATTTTTTTACCCATGACTTTCGAGTACTGAACCCCTTCTTCCTAGCATACCCATTGTAAAACTCATATGCACTCTCATCCGAAGAAAACTCCATTCCTAGTTTTGGTTCTTCATCTAACTCCTCATCTATATTGACCAGTACATCTTGTCTTTCTTCATGGTCATCTACTTGTTGGCTTGCTACTTGATCATCAATTTCAATGTTAGACTCTAACCTCTGACATGGTTGAGAAAATGCTGGACTCTCCACAGTATCATCATCCATTTCACCAAACCTTCAAAAATAAAAGGCATTCAAACCATTTAAATAAACCATTCATAATGTATTATATACATGTGATGATTTAACTATCTAACATCTGTATGGATTTAGTTCCACTTTTTATAACATTGAATAACATATCATGCATTGTCCTCACACAATTTACATGCGAGTCAAAAACTCGGCAACATATCCCTATAATTCTCCAAATATATGAACAGTTCTCTATTGATTTGTTGCCATCAACAAATCGTTATTCACAAAGGAGGCATTCAATCGGTAAAGAGGCATATATTCGGAGAATATAAGAGGTGGTGCCTCAAAGCTCAAACTGCGTGCATAGTATAGAGAATATCCTATGCACATGATATTGTATCAAATTGTCCACAATCTGGATAATTAAGAATCCATATAGAACAGGCATTTTCAATCCAATAACTATAACAAAATGGCTTATAAAACGCATTTATTTAAGTTGCACAAGCTTGTTATAGAAATTAGACAATATATATTATTCTATATGAATTATTGAATGAGTAGATGAATTAATAAATGGGAATTTACACCACTAATTGGCCTAATTAACAGTAAATATTATAGATAGGCATGGAAC
Organism: Magnolia changhungtana; assembly: GCA_030180095.1. NCBI lineage: Eukaryota > Viridiplantae > Streptophyta > Magnoliopsida > Magnoliales > Magnoliaceae > Magnolia > Magnolia changhungtana. The sequence goes on from JASAUF010000162.1 coordinate 3,250,643, forward strand.
CACAACCAATATTATCATCATCTAAATGCATACACACACAATACAAACAAATTATTTTCCTTATTCAGTTTGTTTGTTGAAAAGTACCCAAAATAAAGATTGTACGAGATCTTTGTAGATTACACTAAAATTGAAGTACATTGTAAAACAACCATTCATCATAACGAACTACAATTATAAAATTCATGCATTAAAGGAAAGCACCCCATCAACTCAAACTAGCATCATGCAAAAAAAAAAAAAAAACCAGTTTGCCTGAAGAAAAGGAAATTGAGAGAAGAAAAGCAACAATATTTTCATGAACTATACAACTAGAAAAAAAAAAAACCAGGTTGCCTGAAGAAAAGGAAATTGAGAGAAGAAAAGCAACAATATTTTCATGAACTATAGAATTGATGCTGTCAATCTTCAGATGCATAGGAACTACAAACCATGTAGAATTCATGCAGAAGGAGAAAAACAAATCAACCCATGGGTGCATTGCAATGACAGTAAACCTTTGAATGCATCTGAAATGCGAACTGCAGAAGCCATGGGTGCCATTAAACCATGCATTGACATTGTCTGGTCATTGGTGGGCCACCAAGATGTGCCATCAACAAAATTATCGAATCGAACATCCTAATCATTTGATGATTTAGCCTGCCAATGGATCAGTAGAGCAAAAACAGACTCTGGCCCATTGATATCTTTATGTGCACTTGCCAGATTGGTCTGCAATGTACATTTGTCCTGTGTTTTTAATATTGACAGCATCCATCTGGTGAGCCCCATCACAAACAGGCCATGCCCCGAAAATCTCCTTCATTACAATCAGATAGCCGAAAATCTCATCCATCACAACAGGCCATCTGGTGGATTTTTCTTTACCAGCTGACCAATTGCAGACCACTAATCAGATGGCTGAGATTATGTGATGGGGGAGAAGTTTGCCAATCCCAATCCCAAATGAAAAGCCCCAAATTCCAATCCCAATCCCAAAAGAAATATCCTAATTCCAATCCAAATCCCAATCCCAAACGAAAAACCAAATTCCAATCCCAAAAGGAAAAACCCTAATTCCAATCCCAAACAGAAAGCACTAATTCCAATCCCCAATACAAGCATATAAACAAGATGAAGAAAAAAAAAATTACCTTCCAGGGTAGAAACCCTATTCGTTAGATGCTGAGGTATGGTCGGAACTCCGTCACGATGCGGCTGATGCGCCGCTGGCCAATGTAAGAGGGAGGGGTAGAGGGAGAGAGATCGATCAGAGAGAGAGAAGGGGAGAGTCGATCAAAAGAGAGAGAGGGTTTGGGGGGGGGTGGGGGGTTTTCGAAGGGTCGAAGTACAAACGCTGGCTAACGCCGGATTCGAATTAGGTGATGACCCAAACACCACCCAGCTAGGTGGTGGAAAGGGGGCGTTCGGACGCGTATTGGGTACTTCCCCTGCCTGTCCAGAGCTCAGGACAGGCTGGGGCTCTGAGGGGCCACGTAATGTAAGGGTTTTATCCACTCCGTCCGCCCATTTTTCCATGTCATTTTAAATTATAATACCAAAAAGGAAGGAGATCCAAGACTCATGTGTACCACAAAATAGGGATTAAACTCTAACCGTTGAAAACTTCCGTGGGGCCACAGAAGTTTTGGATCAATCTTATACTTTTTTCCCTTCATCCAGGTCTATATGACCTTATGAACAGGTTGGATGGTAAATAAGCATCACACTGGGCCCTAGAAGGCTTCAACGGTAGGAACCATTAGCAATGTTGCTTCATATGGTGTGGCCCACTTGAACTTTTGATCTGCCTCGTTTTTGGGTCTATGACCTAAAATGACATTAAAAAATGGATGGACGGCGTGGATAAAACCCATTCATCACGACGCCGCTCCTCTCTCTCTGACAAAAACGTCTCCACCTATTCCACATCCTACCTGTAGCCAGTCCGCGTCCGTCGGTCGAATCCGGATCCGGTCCTTTTCAAATGCTCGAATCAAAGCTTTCATCGCCTTCAGAAGCGGAGTTCCCGACTCAACGGCCCGATTACGAAATCACGACTACACTCCTGTGGTAGTTCACCACATCTTTAAATGGAGGTGACTGGACAGCCATATTCATGTTTACAAAGATCCGAACCGTCAAAATTGCCGACTCGATCGTAAAGGTAGAATAATTTAAATTTTACGTTAATAAGATGGTATCAACCATATGGTTTTGACCCTGGAATTCGTACCATTCAATGTTTTACTTTTAACCATCCATAAGCATCAGTTTGAATGGTTAGAATTCTTTTGATCATTGAGATTTTAGAGATCTGATCCGTCCACAAAGTACCCCTCAACTTAAATGAACCGTATAAATGTAATTGAATGCCATATGTAACTAGTCATCACTAATTTCAAAATGGTGATGAATTATCTCGGGAATCTTTGGAAATTTGGTTTTTGTTTAATCATCCAACCGGAGAGGCTCGGGGCTGTGTGCGGCCCACATAAATGCATGTGACAAATCCACTCCGTCCATCTGTTTTACCAAACAAACTTATTTAAAATGAGAGTTAGAATAAAAAGGTATCATTGTATTAGAGTAGAAATGCCAAACAAGCCCTTAGTCCTATATTTGCATATATATATATATATATATATATATATATATATATATATATATATATATATATATATATATATATATATATAAATGAACTGGAAAATTGGACGGACAGCGCCGATAAAACTCATACAACATTGAGGGCCCACAGGTGTCATCTCTGCACGGGCGTCAATCAAACCCATCCATCTAATGATCATTGTGATTGGGCTTTGTATCAACACCGTCCATCCACTTTGTGGTAGCATTTTAGGGCTTGGGTTGAAAAGTAAAGCAGATCCACAGCTCAAGTAGACCACACCACGAAGCAGTGGAGATTGAACGCCTGCCATTAAAAGAAGTCTTGGGAGCATAAAAGCTTTGGATCCAGGTGGTATTTGTGATTTCCCTTTGTATAGGTCTGTGTGACCTTATGAACAGGTTGGATGACAAATAAACATCATGGCAGGCCATAGGAAAACTTCGGGCATTATTGTCCTCACATCTTTCTTCAGTGTGGTCCAATTGAGTTTTTCATTTGCCTCATTTTTGTAACCATGCCTTAAAATAATAATTTTGAAAAATGAATGGACAGGGTGGATACAACATATATATTATGGCAGGGTCCATGGAACTAAAGGACGTGAGTGAGGTCGTTGGTCGGAATGGAGAGGTGGATGGTGTCCATCGTTGGTCGGAATGGAGAGGTGGATGGTGTCCACCCCACACTTAGATTTGGTAGGAATGAAGAGGAATTGCTGAAATCTCTCTTAATAGAGGCACATTTTTCAACTATAACAATTAAAAGAAACGGTGGAGAAAGAAAGACCTGCCTTTAAAATATAAGTATTTGAAATAAAATACTACTTAATATCACCTAATCCCCTAAGCCAAACAAGCCATTAGAATCTTCAACGCAGGAGATACTGTTTTGATATTTTTTTTACTACTTTTTGTTTTTGGGTGGCCCATCATATAAACGGTTCTGATCATAAAAATATGAACCCAGATTCAATGGCTGGCTAATCCTTGTGTGTTCATGTCGCACCTGCAGGCCATCGACATTATATGGTTGCGTCAATTTAAGCGGCTGATTCACATCTTTCCCACCCACATTGGCCCACCTTCCGCGTGTTCATGTTATCATAAATGGATGTGGACAGGGTGTCGCATGAAGTCTCTGTTCTCTTATGGTTGGTGGGCCCACCGTGATATTTGTGAGAAATCCACCCCATCCATCTGTTTTGCCTGAGTCAGATCCAAAAGTGGGCCGCACGTTAAGGAAAAAGTGGGTAGCGAAATGATTAGCGTTGAGACCTTAATGGGTACACTATGATGTTTATATACCATCTAAACCGTTCATAATGTCATTCCTACTTGGACGAACTTAAGACACAAACCTATTAACCTGATCCAGGTCTTCTATGGCCCACAAATTTCAACCGTGGATGTTCAATCCTCACTGTCTCCTATCGTGTGGCCTAACATTTTTAAAAGCTAGAAAAACGGATGGGTGAGATGATTTCTCACAAACTTCACGGTGGGCCTCACATTAGCAGTTACTTGCTTCCAGGGGTGTTGCAGGCATCCGCGTCCCTCGTTAATATCGACGTCCAGCTTTTACAATGTCAACCCAAAATCCCGAAAAATCTCTCATTAATCTAATCCTTATCTTTTTTATAAGATTTTATCTATTTCAATAGTTTTCCTAATTCAAACAGCTTCGTAGATTGCGTAGTGTGTCCCACACCACCAGCTTCCCTTGCGGTTGCGTGTTGACGTGGCAAAGTTATGTTGTTCGAGTGTGATGTGTGTATTATATCCACACCATCCATCCATTTTTCAGAAACAAAGAAGATACAAAGCTCAAATTGACCACACCACAGGAAAACGCCAACCATAGAAAGCTTCTTGGCCATTGAAGTTTTGGATCATACCAATATTTGTGTTTTCCCTTCATACAGGTCTCTGTGTTATATCCACACCGTCCATCCGTTTATTCAGCACATTTTACGAGGAGGTTACAAAAATTATAAAGATCCAAATCTGAGGTGGACCATACCACTGGAAGCAATGGTAATCGGGTGCCGCACCGTTAAAAATTCCAAAGAGCCTATTATAAGGTTTTAGTAATGTTTATTTGCAATCCAACTGGTCGATAACGTCGAGAAGATAACTTTTGTGGACCACCAAAAGTTTTTAATAGTCGTTCATCAAAATTTCTAGTGGTATGGTCCACCTGAGATTTGGATCTTCTTAGGGTTTGGGATCACGATCTTAAAATGTAATGGAAAAACAGATGGACGGCGTGGATATATAAAAAATACATCAATATGGGGCCCACACCGTTAGAGTTACCCACAATGCTTTTACCCGGGTAACAGCTAATCCGCTCTGTATATATAAGCAATTTACGGTGCATCTCTCTCACAGGCATTCTTTTCATACTTCAGAGATGGCGAAGATCCATCTGATCTTGAGCCTTCTCATCTTTGCATTTGCTACTTTTGATGGTTGCATTGCAACGAGGAAGTATGTGGGGATGTATGAGCTTAAGAAAGGGAATTTCTCTGTAAAGCTCACTAACTGGGGTGCAACTGTTGTATCGGTCATTCTTCCTGACTCGAAAGGTTCTTTTTTTCTTTTCTTTTCTTTTCTTCTTCCTTTTCTTCTTCTTTTTTGGATTCTTTTGAAATCTATTAAGTGCATGCAGCATCCAACCCTTCTAATAGGACCATGAGATTTACCTTGTGTAAAAATCAGCCACATCCACTTATCAAGTGGACCACATCTGCATTTTCCATTTATCAATGGTTAGAGATTATTTTGCATGGTGTGGCCCACTTGATGAGTAGATCGTGATAATTTTTCAGAAAGTGATCCTCATGGTGCGGCCCACCTATTGGAAGGGTTGGATTTCACATGCACTTAACAGGTTGGAGGTTATCGGTTGCGTGGACCCTAACTTGTGTTCCAACTGTTGGACTTGAGAGCTTCAGATATGTTTCCCCCCCCCCTAATTAAGGGTAGATTTTGAATCCCTCCTTTTTTTTTTCTCTTTTTTTTTAAAAAAATTTTTGCAGGGAATTTGGCTGATGTTGTTCTTGGATTTGATAAACTTGCACCGTATGTTGTAAGTCTTCTCTCTATTTCTACAAACACGCGTCTAAGATGAAAGTGGCATTCATGTAAATTACTTGAGGTTTGCTAATTTTACGCATGCACGCGTGCAGGCACATGTGCAATATGAATACGTGTGTGAGATATGAGTAAATCAATCTGGAAAAGAGGGAATTACAATCTTGAGGTGTCGGCGCCCACGATTTACAAAGTATTTGTAAATCGACGGTTGAAAAATTCTTTCGTGGAATTGCCTGACTAGATCTAAACAGTGTAGTTTCCCTGGTGTGAAGCTCAGATCTCACACACACGTCACGTTGTGGAACATCGCCTGCGTGTGGGTGTGAAAGGCCCACAGTCTTGTGGAATTAGGAAACCTCAGTCACGTGCTTTTCGTGACAAGTGGGGATAAGGACAACTTGATACAGCTTATCTGCTTTCCACTTAGCTGGGGACGCGGATTGCGTCCTACCCGTGCCCGTCTAGCCCAGAAGGGCCAGAACTGGCAGTTCTGGGCGGGCCCACCGTGATGTATCTGTACATCGAAGCTGTTAATTCCTTTTCTCATATCATTTTAAGTCATCAAGATAAAAATGAGACAGATCCAACGCTTGAGTGGACCACACCAAATAATAAGCTTGATTGCATTAAATGTACAAAGCATTAAATGTAAGAGTAATCTGCCTCATTATTTCTTTTTTAATGTCTTCAAATGATCTTAGAAAAGGGACAGACGGCTGGGATGTACAGATACATTATGGTGTGCCCTCCCACAAAACTTCCCGTTCACCGCTCAGGGATAGAGACAGGCAGTGGCAGGACGCAGTCCGCATCCTTAGCTGGACGGCGGATTGCCTACCAGTACCGGGGTGGTAGGGCTGAAAGTCGGTTGGGTTGGGTTGGGTTGGGTTGGGTTGGTGCTCAACCCTAGCCCAACCCAAGGTTCCTATATCTCAACCCAACCTTTGGGTGGGAAATCTCAACCCAAGCAGTTGGTCGAGTTGGTCGGGTAAATATATGCTAATATTTTCATTATTACATTAATTTATTATATTTTCAATATACGTCTTATTTTTTGTACCAATAATTTTATTGATTATATATGTAATTATTCATTGTAAAAAAGTTCATTTTTTTCAAAACAAACAAACTAATATATAGGACAAGTACTCCTTTAAAAGTACGTATTGTGTATCAAACAATCTATTTGTAAGAGAGAAATCCGGCGTATCTTGTTAGCTTTAGTAATCGAAAATGATGTGGACCAATGAAACCCAATGGCATTAGAATTTCATGTGCCTTCAACACAGACGATCTGCACTCAATTATAATTAATTTATAAGAAATTTATATATTAATCGGGTTCGGGTTCAGTCGAGCAACCCGAGACTTCAACTTGAGCCCAACCCAAGTTTTATTGGGTTGGTATTTGTACCGCCTAAGCTTGAGACCAAACTCAATACATCCTGCCCAAGCCCAACCCAATATCGGGTCTGTCAGGTTGAACCCGCCCAACTTTCAGCTTTACGGGGTGATGACTAGACGGTGCTTCGTGGGCTGCACCATGATGTATATGTTTTATGTACACAGTCCATCCATTTTTTTATATATCATTTTAGGGCATGAGTTTAAAAATAAGGCAGATACAGATCTTAAGTAGACCAAACCACAAAAAAGTAGTAATTGAATGGTAACCGCACCACAAAAAAAGCAGTGATTGAATGCTAAACATTAAAAACTTTTTAGGTCTATTTTTAATGTTTATTTGTCATCCAACCGGTTGATAAGGTTATATAGATAGGATAAAAGGGAAAACATAAATATCAGCTTTATCCAAAACTTTGTTGACCCATAAAAAGTTTTAAATGCTCATCCACCAGTGTCCCTTGTGGTGTGGTCCGTGCCATAAATGATCTGGAAAAACAAAAAGGTGTAGATATACAATGCATACATCAATGTGGGGCTCATGGTCAATGTCTCACCCATGTCATTGGATCCAGGGTCATAGCTAAGGAGTTGTTTAGCACTGTAGAAACAATGGTAAAAGAGTGAAATTGACAGTAAAGGCATAAGGTAAGTGTGCTTGGGCAGTGGTAAATTAATTTCATTTACCACTTTTTCACCTGTTTTAAATTCCTTGGCTAAAGGTGTAGCCAAGGTGTGTTTTCTAACTGCATTACCACCGCTCAAGAGCTCCCTTGATTTAATCGGAAAGCACAAAATCAGCTTGGTGGGAGAGATGGGCCATACTAAGGTAAAAGTTAGGAGAGAGACACTCACCCTTGATTTTTCATGGCCCCCATCATGATTATATGAAATCCACTCCAATTGTTAGATACAAAGTTAAAATATAGTTATAGAGAGAAAATAAAATAAAAATAAAGCCCATCCTTAATTCATACAAGTCACACGAAATGATACAGTTTGGAAGGTGAGGTTTATTGTTTCCAATTGTATAGTCTATTTGAATCATAGAGCAATCTGATATATGGGCCTTACGAATACAATTACATGACATTGGTGATTGGGGGATGTTACATAAACATTATGGTGGCCATGTTCATAACAGTTTTAATTCACATGATGCATGAAATTCACTACAATTGGCTTCAAGAATTAGTGTGCCCTACCTTAATGTGCACGTGATTTCTACCACGATGACTGGGTGTGTATCATTACATTTTGGTTGTAGTGCTCAAAAATCGGCTCGGTTCATGATTCAGATGGGTCACACAAATGGTTATAGTTGAGAGAATGGAGTGACACACCTATTGATTAGCGTAGATTTCACATAAACCCTGTGATAGGCCATTATTGAGAATTTAGTAAAATGCAGATCATGTATAGAGAAAAGTGTTAAATACAAATTTTGGATTCACATAGAGTCTAAATATGCTTGGACAGATCCATCTCAACTGTTGCCTTGTGAGTCCTGCCTGAGTTTTCGATGTGCCTGATTTTTAGCAACCAAAGACAACATGAGGTGGAACACACGCTGCAAAAAGTTGTAGTATAAACTTTGAATTAGGCCAGCTGCACTTTTCTGGGTGGGTATTCCATCCCCACTTTGTGGTCCACTTTAGCCTTAGATCTGCCTCACTTTCAGGTTCATACCCAAAATGATATGGAAAAATGGACCCGCGGTGTGGATAAACCCCATGCATCATGATGGCCCCACAGAGCCCTGCCTAGATGGATTATCGTTCAGGTAGGCGGGACGCAATCTACTTCCAATTTGTGGCTCCATTGATGGATGGTTGGGACTTTCTGATCAAATTGAATTTTAAATTATGGTCCATCTACAGTATAGCCCACCAAATTAATGTTGGTTCCCATTTTGATGGAGGTCCTTGGACTATAAAATGGACAGTCCTCTTTTAATTCAGTAATTACATTCATTATTGTTGGGTTTTTCTTAATACAATTTTCTGTCATTTTTCTTTTGGTTTCTTTATCCTGTAGAATGACACAACCTACTTTGGGGCCATCGTTGGGCGGGTCGCAAATCGAATTGGTGGGGCCCAGTTTAGCTACAATGGGATTCAATATAAATTAGTACCTAATGAAGGGAACAACATGCTTCATGGTATATGTTCATTTAATTTTAATTCTTAAATATAATTTTATTTTTGTTAAGCAATTTAGTAGATTTTTCCTTTTCTTTTCAGGTGGACATAGAGGATTTAGCAAGGTCATCTGGACTGTTAAAAGGCATAGTCATGGGGAATTTCCTCTTATCACATTCACTTACCACAGCTTTGATGGTGAACAAGGTAACAATTTCTTATTAGATTAATCCTATTTTCATTTTCGCGCTTGATTTGTATTGGAATTGCACAGGCTTTCCCGGCGATGTTGATGTGTCGGTCACTTACAAGATCGTTGGACACTACAAATTGGCTGTTTCAATGAAAGCTAAACCACGAAACAAGCCCACCCCAATCAACCTCGCCCAGCACACCTACTGGAACCTCGCTGGCCACAACAGTGGTGATATCCTATCAAACACCATCCAGCTCTTTGGTTCTCACATCACTCCGGTCGACGACTCCCTCATCCCAACCGGCAAGATTGTGCCGGTTAAGGGCACACCATACGATTTCCTCAAGCCCAACACAATCGGCAGCCGGATCGACAAGCTCCCCCATGGGTACGATATCAACTACGTGCTCGATCTGCCACTAAGCCGCCACCACCTCAGGAAGGCAGCTGTGCTGAAGGATAACAAGACTGGTAGGAAGTTGGAGCTGTGGACTAATCAGCCCGGCTTGCAATTCTACACTAGCAACAAGTTGGATGGTGTCCTTGGCAAGAATGGCTATGTGTATCAGATCCATGCAGCGGTTGCTTTGGAGACTCAAGGATTCCCAGATGCAGTAAACCACCCCAACTTTCCTTCTCAGATTGTGAAACCTGGGAAGGTTTACAGTCACCACATGTTGTACAAGTTCTCATTTGAGTAGGAAGGTGATTGGTGTTGGGATGTGTGGCTGAGAACTTGGGCGCATATGTTTATATGTTTGGACGGTTGAGATTGGTTTTAAGTTATGGTTTCTTGGTAGGCCATGGAGAAAATAATGATGAAATTATCCCTTTATTGTAGATTTCTTGTTTCCTTTTTCTCTTCTTAATAATTTTGTTACTAGCTTTTTTTTTTTTGACTTTTTGGAACGTGGCGAATCTAAGCTATTTGTCTATTAGCATAGTGGCCCAATCTTAAAACATGCCTGATTCAAGGCTCAAATGCTGTTTATGTTGGCTGCCCGGTTTGTTTTTAATTATGTAGGCTTGTTAGAATCGATACATCGGCTTGATCCAAACCGATCAAGTTTGACCCCAAGCTTCAAAATAAGTAGATACGTCCAATACAAATGTATATGATTAGATTTTGTGAAGATCAATTACTTTATCAACTACTTGCGAAATTTAATAACGATTAGGTGATAATTGGTTGGTGATTTTCTTCATCTGAAAATTGGTTATTTTGTGCTTGTACAAGGAATGACTTTTTAGGATAGCAGTGTAAATCAAACAAAATGAAAAACTCATGATTAGAGAATGCATCTCTTAAAAGAACCATTTGATATTAGATAAAGAACAAATTTAGTGTATGAGCGTAGACTTGGATTACAACTAAAGATTATTGTTAATCTTAAGATAAATAAAGTAAACTAATAAATTTATTTGTTTGGTTTAATTGTTATATGACTCTTTTATTTGTTAATTCCTTTTTTAATTTATAGATTTCTTATTCATCCATATCTTTCTTTCATTACTGTAATTGTTATAACAATAGAAAAATCTCTTTCTATATCATTTTATTATTACGTTTATGTCTTATGACCATTTCTCTTCCAAACACCTCCCGTTTGGTTGTCTTTGGTTGTGCTTGACTGCACTTTTTATATATCGATCATAATATTTTGTCAATCATCCATTGATGTGTGAAAGTAGACTTATGCCAACTTTAAACCGTAAAAGCACTCTAAATCTTTGAAAATCTTTTTTATCCACTTCCTATTTCTTACACAATGTCACATGTCACTCTTTTATTGCTTATTATAATTGTCAAATTTAGAGTATAATAGTTCCACTCATTGGATGAGCTGGAAAGTTTCAGAAATTGACCACATTCTACATTCAATATATGGGGCCCACTTGATGAACAGATGTCCTTATTTTTAGGTCATTGCATGTTTACGATGGTTACTACTTGAAAATTATCACTTCCCCCTGGATTCCCTATCAGATAAGAAAGTTTTATGTTGGCACTGAGCAAAGAATTGTATGATTATTAATTTTAATTCATGTGAGTATGGATATGAATATAAATAAGAAAGTTTCATGAAATTATATTTTATTTATCTCTTAACCTCAAATTCATAATCAGTTGAATTTTGGAGTGGCACAAGCATCTTACTGTTAACCAGAATGAGTTGAACTTGCTTTTAACCAACACACTCATGCAGTGCCTTAGCCAATCATTCATGATAACTTGTAGAGTGTATTCATGTTTACATGTAAGGATACATCATGACTATGTGCTCTTGCGGCTAAGGGTAACAATGGGCTGGTTTGTTCAACTCCTCTTTGGTAGCTTGGGCCACTAAACTTTGCCCATGAGTCAAGCTAAGTCTTGAAATCTAGGCCTGGTGCTCAGGTTGGGCTGGACTAGAGCCAATGATGAGTATTATTCCACCATGCTGGTGCAGCCAACCGATTTCTCTAATCTTTACTATATATTACATATGATATATATAGGTATTTGTATGGACCATACAAGTAATTGTATACCAATTATAAACATAGCAAACATTTCTCTTTTCTTTAACTTATAAAAGCAGCCTAGTTTGGGCCTCTTAAGCACCGTAAGGATTTGAGTTGGGCGCTATGCCACATGCCTTAAGCCTACCCTAACCTACCACTCACATGTGACGCAATGGCGTGTTCCTTCTCCTTCGGATGAGACTTCTATTGAATCAGCAAGCGGATGCAGAATTTGTAGAGGGCACGCATCAATCACCATTACCTTGCAAAATGCACACCTTTAAAATTCAAGATAATACTTTCTTTTTAGATATATGCATTCCATAAAGTAATTATTAACCTTATTCATAATTTAAGCTTTCTCGTTCAATTAATTATCTAATGAATTAAGAATTTTCACTTGTCATCTATAAATATGACAAATATAAAATCTATTTTTTAATGGTTTTGATCAAATTAATGAGAATAAGGCAATAAGGGCCATTCATAGAAGAAAGGTGCTTGCACACCCTGCCTAGGTACCCATGGAGTCACTTTCTCTTACATGAGGTAAATGACTTGATGCACATGAAATCCACCCCCATCCATTAGGTGCATCACCCTTATTAAAAATAAATTTTTTTTTTTTTTTTAAAAAAAAAGCAAAAAAGCTCATTCAACACTTAAATGAGCCTACGCATAAAGTCATGCCTAAAATTCTCTAAATTCACATGGGAGGCGACGCTTCAAATGAATGAATTAAATAACATATAAATACCATGGTAGGCCTGTTGGAAATTATATAGATTAATGAAATTTCTGTATAATATAGAAACCGAAAATATCACGATAATCGAAATGATAGCCTACGCAAAAAGTCTTTAAAGCGTTATTTGCCTACTCAAGTAAATTGAGTATGCCGATAGGTTACTGTGCAAATAGCTTCAGGATACGACGAAGGTTCGGCAAACACGAAGGCCCACTAAATGGAACTCTATTACACACTTTTCAGCATAGATACAATATGAGAAAAATCCCAAAAGAAAGAAAAAGAAAGAGAAAAGTGGTTTTGACCATCGCATTGGTCGATTCAAATCTTCACCATGGTTCAAGAGAACTGTCCCTAGACCACACCATTTGGTCCTGTTCTTCAAGCTAAGGTTCAAGCTTTACTATGTTCTTGAAACACTAGAATTCGTATGGGTTTTTTGGAGTGAGTTGAGATGGTTTGAAACCCATCCAGGCCCTCCTTTTATATAAAGGAAATAAATTTCATGACCGTTTTTAGTTGTTGGAGAAAACTAGTCGTTATATGGCGTTGGAAACTATACGTTATATGGTTGTTGAGAGAGCTAATCGTTTATACTAATGTTTCTTGTAATTAAGTCCATAGCTGTTACATATTTGTGTAACAGCTATATTTCCAGCTTCTATATAATCAGAGGGACTCTCATTCAGTCTTTTAGATTTTCGTCCAGCCAACCATCTGCCTTAGCCACTAATCGCACCGCGACTCGCACACGTCTCGCTCCTGTTCACGAAGGGAGCGACCCTCTGCGACACGATGCGTAATCAGAGAGACTCTCATTCAGTCCTCTAGATTTTCGTTCAGCCAACCATCTTCCTTAGTCACTAGTCGCACCGTGACTCGCACACGTCTCGCTCCGGTTCGCGAAGGGAACGACCCTCTGCAAAGTACAAAGTGCGCCACTAGCGCCTCTACAGTCACACTGTCTCACATGCCCATGCCCTCACACCGAGCCCGAGTGCGCGGGTGTTCTAATGCAAGGCTCATAGTCCACGGACTAGGTAGGTAAATATTATAATACTTCACTATTATCATTTAAACCACAGATTTTTCTCTTCCCTTTCCCATGTGGGACTATTCCCAAAAATCCACAAAACGGTGTTTTTTCCAAACAACATAATATATATTATATATTATTTTTTATTATTAAAATATATTTTATTTAAAAATCAATATTTTGCAACAAGGCCCAATACAAAAACTAATGGTAAATGTTCCATTCCATTTTCTTTTTCATAACGTGTAGCCTAGCCGAGTTTTGATGGTCTTGATTTTTGGGTTCTAATGTGAATACGAGGGAGCACACCGATGGACAGGGTTGATCTCATGAAAGTTTCACCCCAATGGCTCTCGCACGAGAGTATGTAGTGCTGCTCTTTTCCCAAGCAAATCTAAGGGTGCGGGCCGCTACCTGCCTGGCTCATTGAACTAGAGCCAGGTTCAGCTGGGCTTGGACCTAGGCCTGTCGGCTTGGCTCATGATTTTTGGGTTCCAAGGTGAATATGAGGAGTGCACAGGTGCATACGGTTGATCTCACGAAAGTTTGACTCACATGGCTCTTGCATGAGTTATGCCGTGGGGCTCTTTTACCAAGCAAACGTAAGGGTGTCAGTGGGCAACAGCCTGCCTAGCCCCGTGAACCTGAACCAGCTTTCTGCTGGGCTTCGACGTACTAACTTAGCCCATTGGCTTGGCTCATGATTTTGGGTTCCAAAATAAATACAAAGGAGCGCGCCGAAGGACAAGGTTGATCTCATGAAAGTTTGACCCACATGGCTCTTGCATGAAGTATGCTGCGGGGTTCTTTTACCAAGCAAACGTAAGGTTGGAAATGGGCCACAGCCTGCCTGGCTCCATAAACCTGAACCAGCTTTTGGCTAAGCTTGGACCTACAAACTTGGCCTGTTGTCTTGGCTTGGGTCTTATATGAGTGGCTGAATAATTTTCAAGTTGGGCTTCAGCCCAAGTCACATCGTAGCCTGCCCGACCTAGCCAACCGCAGCCTAACCCAACTTTTTGTGTACATGTGTTGTATATATCTTACAAATAAACTATTCCAGACTTCCAGTCCTCGACTGAGAGACCTATCCATTTTGAACGGTTGGTTTCTGTTCTGCATGACCTGTTTCTCATCGGACGGATCAGGTGGAAAAGAGATTTAATCAACTTTCGGGCCAGGCTGGGGTCAAGCCCAACAAACATCTCGGACCTTCGGTCGTCGGGCCCGGGCCCGATTTCTTGCCACGGTGCACTGTTTTAAACGCAGCGCAACCTCGGTCGGACTGACTTAGTAGAGCATGGCGGAGAGCGGAGATCGCAGCTCAGAGGTTTTGGACTCTCCGGTGGAAAGAATGGACGGTGGAGATCTCATCATGAATCTGCAGTCTCAGCTCAAATCCCTCCGCTACAGAGTAGAGGTGATACTTTCAGCAATTGCATTTCTCCGGAACTAGGGTTCTGCATTTCCTTTTCTTTTCAAGCACCACATTAAATTTTCATGAAAAATTTCAGGAACTCGAGCTCGAGAACGCGAGATTGTCGTCTCTGATGGCCGATTGCCGCTGCCGGAAGGTTCACCACTCAATGCTTCTTCTTCTTCTTCTTCTTCTTCTTCTTCTTCTTCTCTCTCTCTCTCTCTCTCTCTCTCTTCTTTTTTCGAAGTTCTAGATTGAATTTTCGGCAACGTGAATGAGTGAAAACGCGAATTTATGACTCTTTTTTTTTTTTTTTTCACCTTTTCCTGTTGAATTTTGCGATTGGATTTTGGAAATTTAAAAGCCTGAGGTATTGTATGATGCTTGATGAACAAAAGGGCGTCTCAGTTCAGCCCAGAAACTGTACTGATGGGCTCCACCTTTTGGTGATCCAGACCGTTTATCTGGTGACCCATGCATGGATATGGTAGGCTGCAAGTGGGCTGTTTAGACAAATTTTCATAACTGATGAGACAATTCGTGGATATCAAGGTTGGGAATTTTTGATGGGTGAGGTTCTCAGGGCAATATCCACTCATGGTGAACGGAAGAGGGTTGATGTCCCGATCATGGAACTTTTTCCAAGCAATCATGAGAATCCTGTTTGTGAAGCGTTGTATATCTCTTTCTAATTTCCGGTCTACAACTGATTCTTTGAACCATGGAAACTTGGTTCCTGAATGAATTCATTAGGTTTTTGCTACACAGATAGAGGATGAAACAGAGCAGCCTGTTGATGGGTTTACTTCCGATTTCTCTGCTCTGTGTGTGGATGGTTCTCTTGATTCTAGCAGGGGGTTGACTGCATCCCAAGACATGTGTAGTTTGGATATTGTCCAAGAAAGTTCCGAAGATGGAAGAGATAAGGACACCAGCCAGAAGGATGGATTTGGACACTTAAATGGATTATGCAATGAGAGGCCCATCAAATGTACAAGGAAAAAATCAAGAGAGAGACTGCGAGGTAACTTCTGCTCTCTATTTTGTGTTGGAAATGTTAATATTGAAAAGCCTCACATGAACTGTCTTGGACGTCAGATTATGTAATTGGTGCAGGGGCATTTCTCACCTGTCATCTAAAGTCTGTGATTTCTTTTTGATGCACCGCTTTAATCTTTAATTAAAAGGAAAACGAGAAAAGAAAAGTACAAGGCCTAAATAACAAACCAACATCAACATGGATTTTTTTATTGTTGTTGATACTTTTCAATTCATTAATAAAATGACAGCATCACATATAGATCAGGCCCTCATTTAAGTGACCTTCTTCACTTTTGAGCTAGGCCGTTCCAATAAGATTAATAAAAACTGGATCTCATAAAATCAGCAGAACTTGCTACAAAACTTCCCAATGGTCCACGAGATCTGCCTTTGACCATCCTTGAATAAAGGGTTTTGGTGATTGAATGAGACTCAAAATGTTGTTAAATTGGCTTCCTCTTCAGGCCATGAAAATGAGCTTTTATCATCTCTGAGACAGAGGTCCTACCTCTCATTTAGATGTAATCTTTTGAAATGTATTGAGGGATGTGAACAGGATTGCCCATTCCCTTGCAGAAGGGGGAGTGGCGACACTTGCTGCCCGATCCCTGTTTCCCATTGCCGGAGTTGCAGGTTCTTTTTCGTTAATTAATTCACTTATTTTCCTAAAAAATAATATCAACTGGCAATGTTGTTTATGCTTACTGTTACATATTCAGAAGTAGATGTAGATTGCATCTCTCTAAATTAGCCTCTGTTCATGCTGAGTGTCTCTCATGGGATTTGTTCTTAACATTGTACACCAATCACAACTCAAACCTTACAGTTTGGCTGCTTTGGGTACAGGTTGTGACCTGAGGACCATGCCTCATAATGTCAAGAGATTTGTTGCTCTAAAAATCATGTATTTTGGTCAGAGGTACATTTTTAATTCAGAATATCCTTTTTTTTTTGGGGTCCATTCGTGGTCTCTAACTACTCAATGTGGTTACTTCCTCATTTTCTTTGTAAACTGCTTCCAAGTTCTGATTGTGCCATGTAATCATTGTTTGTGGGGCAGTTATTTGTTTTGGTCCTTCTCATGTGATATATGTAGTTTATGATTTTTGCTTTGGCACAGTAATTTTTCCATGGCTACTACTAGGTTACTTCATGCATACATCTTTTGTTGCACAAGCTATCATTGTTTACCTGATGGTAAAGTGTTTAGTTTTTCTTTTTCTTTTCTTTTCTTCTTTCTTATTATTTTTTCTTTCACATGCGAATACCTGGGAATGGCAAGATAGGATATGTGTAGCCCACCCCAATTATTTGGGATAAGGCTTAGGTGGTGGTGGTGGTGGTGATGATGGTGATGCTAATACTTGATAGGAAGTTGATTTCGGGTTCCCTCTTCCTCAGTAATTTTTCCTAGTATGTCCTGTCAGGAAACTATGTTTGTAGAAGGGAAATGCTTCATTCCATGCTTGGATTGCATTGAACTTGTTGAGTAGTTACTGTGCTTCTCTTAAAAACAAAGTCTTACTTGTTGCATATCACATATTAATATTGGCATAGGCCTTGTGTGTGTGTGTGTGTGTGTGGGTGCATGCACGCACATGTTTGCATGTGCACATACATATGGACTTATGTACATGATGTGTTTTGATCCAATAGTGTCGAATTCCTGGTGTCTGCATACCATTCTGGATTTCCATCCATCAATTGTTCTCCACAATGTTAGGCCTAGAGCCCCAAAACAGCCGGCCACACCACAGGAAACAGTGGAGAGGGGATGCCTATGTTCTTTACATGCCATCTGATTTGTTTGTTGTGTGTGCCTTATGTGGATGAAGGGACAGCTAAAAACTTAGGCCATTCCAAACTCCGGTGGCCCCACCACACGATTTAGTGGTCTCTATGCCTGGTTTGTACACAATTTCTGATGGTGGGCCTGCCTGAAATCTGGGTCTGGTTAATTTTTGGGGCATCCCATTTTCTGGATTGGTCACCCTTGATGCATGGTTGATGTCTGACACACATCAAGGTGGGCTCCACCCCAGGTTGATATTATGGGATCAAAGTCCATACACATAATATACATATAATATATGCGTGTATGTATAGTATAGTGATGCACACACAGGTGTATGTGTGGACATGCACACGAGCATGCCCACACATACCCACACATGCATGCACACACACACACACACGTGCACAGTCACACATGCAGGGTGTTTTTAAATAGCTTAGGCTACGTACATCTAGCATATGCTATGTAGTGTAGCCAAGTCTTCACGTTACGATGTTCATGAAAGTAGCTTAACTTGCATGTAGGCTACGCTACACAACATGTAGCGTATGCTACATGCTACGTTGTGTCTACCTGCATCTTCGTGTCCACTATATGTTTTTTTTTTTCCCACTAAAATAGTAAAATCAATTAAGTTTTTCAATGATTTGTTACATTTTGCTATTGTCACTAAAAATTAGTTAACGTTTGAATGATTTCAGTGAAATAATATCAGTAACAGTATAAAATCAGTTCCGTTACTATTTTGTAATCTTTATATTTACTCCTTTCCCTGTTTTCCTATTATTTGATTTAAAAATTCAGAAGTACATGCAGCTTACACTACATGGCTTACGCCTCACACTTCGGGGTGAATGCTACGCTGCATGTTGTTCATATGTAAAACACTAGCATCAACAACTCATTTATAAGTGTGTGTGTGTGTGTATCAGTACCTTCCATTTCATGTTATAGGACTTATTGATATGCATATATTTTACAGGTTTTATGGTTTTGCTTCAGAGGCCCACATGGATCCAACTGTTGAGGTGATCTTCTTTATCTTTCAATAAGAATATATGTTACAGGTTTTATGTTTTTTTTTTTTGCATGAGTGCATGCGTTTATATGTGTGCATTCCTGCCAGCCTGATCATGGTTCCATGATGATGTGTGAGAGGATCTGAATACCCATCTTCAGTTTCATGAGCTCACAAGACAAACTACATGGCAGTTGCAGATGATTTTCAGTATGCATGAAGCGTAGTTGATCACAGAAGATTCGTCTTTCCATCTGTTGGATGTCTAAACTCCTATATTCCTAACAGTGCAGTATGATTACATTTAGGGAGTTTGTTCTCACAATTGGAATATTGAAATAAAATGACCCACGTATAATCTCATCCCCTTTCTCAACAATTTGCTCTTTCCTAATTTATCAACTGTCTGCCCAAAGCACCGAAAAAGCTAGGAACCACCTTCATCACCAATACTAAACCTCATTTGGTAATGATTAATTCAACCTTACTATTCT
This sequence comes from Magnolia changhungtana, assembly GCA_030180095.1. Taxonomy (NCBI): domain Eukaryota; kingdom Viridiplantae; phylum Streptophyta; class Magnoliopsida; order Magnoliales; family Magnoliaceae; genus Magnolia; species Magnolia changhungtana. Next base: position 3,270,150 of record JASAUF010000162.1, read on the forward strand.
ATTACTCATGCCACAAGTTATATCCATCTCACTTTGGTGAGAAGACATCTAAAACACTGAGAGCTTGGTAGTTTCTGTTAGATGAGGTTTTCAATGGACGCACCTTGGGGAGAGGACATCTGAAGAACTATGATGTGAGAGAGGTTGGCAGTTTCTATCTGATCAGATGTTTGATGGATGCAATGGTTCCTCCCTCCTCGGCAGACCCTGAACATAGATCCCCTTTCCCCCATGCTAGTGTGCTATAGACTACCTTAGGTCCATAATCAAAGGCAATAAGGTGCCAAGAGTTTGCTCATCTCAATCTTTGTTTCCTTCAGAAATTTATGTATTTCTTGTTTCAAGGTGGAGATATAAGTATAGTTTCTTAAGCAGTAGTTTGCAGCGCAGGCGCATGACATGTTGCCAGTGCACAATCAACAGATTTCTTCCCAAATTGCCCCTCAAAACTGCTTTCATGCATGCCGATAGCTGATAGGAAATTTAGGATGACAATTGTAATTCCCTTAAAAAAAAAAAAGGTAACGGAAGTTATATTAATAAAATCAAAGTACAAGAGAAAGAGGGAACTCCTGCTGAGATATCGGGAGAAGCAACCTTCGATGCAAAAACAAAATACAATCCTATAGATTGGGAAATACGAGACCCCATTCTGCTAAGAAATGTTGAACTCTCTGAATTGTTGAACCCGGTGATTTAGAGATCCCGGTGAAACATCTCCCATTTCTTTCTTCCCAAACCGACCACCAGACTGCCAACAGACACATTCTCCACATCATCATTCTATGTTTCCCTAATTTTGGCCCAAGCCAAGCTTTTATCAGACCATCTGAAGAGGAAGGGAGACACCACGAAATATTGAAAGAGCTGAGAATAGCCGACCACGCTTGAACAATGAACGTAAAGGTGATCCACCAATTCCTCATCTGCCATGCAGCAGAGACAAATGCTGGTAATTATCATGCCCCTCTTCCTTAAGTTGTCAACAGTCAAAACTTTTTTCTTCCCTACTAACCATCCGAAGACCGATATCTTTGGAGGTACTTTGAATTTCCAGACTTTTCCCATCATATAATTGTCCACCCTTGAAGAGTTTGAAGCTATGGATGAACAGAGAGATTTGACCGAAAACAGTTTAGAACTATTGCACCTCCATACGAGCTTGTCTTCAGACGTATTTTTAGGATGACAGCTGATGATACGACTATGAAGAGACATAAGTTCTTTGAACTCCCAATCTTGTAAATTTCTTCTACAATTGATGTTCCAAACACCATTCTCCTCGCCACCAGAATAGATCGAAATGGAGCGAGACGATATATGCTTGGGAAATCATCTTTCAGGAGTGAATCCCCCACCTGAATGTCTTCTCAGAAGCGAGTTTTGTCTCCCTTACCTATTGCAATGCTAATCCCTTTGGGAACCTCCCTTTTCGAAGACAAGATGCCTCTCCAAATAGGCAAAGCTTTGTAAGCCGAAGAATCTTTGGTCCACCATCCTCCCTCTAAGCTCCCGTATTTACTTTTTATAAGCAAATTCCATAACGACCTGTCTTTTGTTCCTAACCTCCACGTCCATTTGCCTAGGAGGGCCATGTTCATGGTTTTTAAATCTCTCACCCCTGCGCCCCCTTCTTGAATTTGCTTACACACTTCCTTCCACTTGACCAAATGGATTTTCTTAACCTCCTTGCCGTGCCACAAAAAATTCCTTCTTAGTTTTTCTAAGGTTGCCAAAACCGAAGCCGGGCATTTATGTAATGACATGAAATACAAAGGAAGGTTAGACAAAGCTGATTTTATCAAAGTGAGCCGGCCTCCCAAGGATAAATATCTGCACTTTCATGTAGCTAGGTACTTCCCAAATCTTTCTATAACCTTGTCCCAAGAGCCCTTTGGGGGCTTACTGATACATAAAGGAAGACCGACGAATGTTGAGGGCAACTTTCCCATTGGGCATTGAAAAAGATGAGCAAAACTTTCGGTTTCTTCGTCCTCCATATTGACCCCGAACATCTTAGACTTTACTAGATTAATTTTAAGGCAACTGCCTCAAAGCATATGATTATCGATCGCAAATTGCTGATTTTTTCTTCTTTTGCCTCACTAAATATTAACATGTCGTCAGCAAACTGGATGTGAGATATCGGAAAACACATACGTTTCACCTTAAACCCACTGATAATACCTTCTTGTTGCCCCTTTGACAACATTCTGGAAAAAGCTTCTGCTACTATTAAGAAAAGGAAAGGAGACAACGGGTCGCCTTGATGCAAACCTCTCGAGCCTCTGAAAAATCTTTTGGGAGAGCCGTTGAGGAGAATCGAGTAATACGCTGACCGGACACATTCCTCCATCCAACCTATCCACTTGTTGCCAAAGCCCATGCGACCCAACATGTAATTGAGAAAAGACCAATTTACATGATAATAGGCTTTTTCGATGTTGAGTTTGCACAGAAGACCGTTTGTGCCAGATTTATGTCTCGACTCTCGAGTCCAAACATTCGGAAGCTATGAGAGCGCTATCAATAATTTGCCTACCAGGAATGAATGCGCTTTGATTGTCGGAGATTGTCTTTCCTAACACTCCTTTCAGCCGAGTAGCAAGAACTTTCGCCAGGATTTTGTATGGGCCACCTGTAAGGCTGATCGGTCTGTAGCCTGACAAGGAGTTGACTCCCGAGGATTTGGGAATTAGCGCTATTAAAGAGGCCCCCAGATCGCTTGAAAGACGACCTCTCTCCTGAAATTCGGAAATGAAATCCATAAGATCCCCTTTTAGATCCTCCCAGAAAATGCGAAAGAAAGCTATAGGAAAACCGTCAGGTCCGGGAGCTTTGTCTCCTTTCATGATGTCCAACACACCTTTTACCTCCTCTTTCGAGATGCTCGATTCTAGAAAGGAGGCTTCTTCAGCAGAGATGCCATCAAACTGCAGATTATCTAACTTTGGCCTGATCCAACCTTCATCTCGAAACAGAGAGAAGTAACGAATGGACTCTGCAGCAATACTGTTTTTGTCCTCCATCTGAGACCTATCTATAACTAGGCTGTTGATCCTGTTATATCTAGCGCGAGCAAAGGCTAGGGATGGAAGAATCTCGTGTTTTTGTTGCTTTCCTTTTTTTCTTCCTTTTGCAGAGTAATGTCCAATCCAAAGTTTTTGCTTGCGACATGTTTGTTTCTGGTTATGTAATTGTGTCCTAAATTATCGGGGTGTCTGTTGAATTTTTTCACTTCTCTCATTTAAACAAAATTCTAAGGACTTCATAATTTAGGGATGCTCCTTGGGATTGTTAACTAGGTCAAGTTCAGAAAAGAATTTGCTCGAGGAAACTCTAGAACACTAAATTCAGGGGATGCTATTTCCTTTAGTTGGGAAATTTTGGTTGTGGAGTTTTTTGTAACTATATCTGCCTTTTACGATCCGTGTTCTGACCATATTACCATTTGTGCGGGTGGAACTGGCAACATGCTTTTATTGGTGGGAAGAAATAATATTTGCTTCAACTGAAATTGCATTCTGCTGTTGAAATTGAGCAGCTGAAAATATGAGGACAAATAATTCATCATTTGGGGTTATAGAAGACTTTCATCGGTGCATTTTGGATGTTTGTAATTATTATTATTATTATTATCATTATTTATTTATTTATTTATTATTATTTTTGTGTGTGCCAGTCTGAAATTTTCAAGGCACTTGAGAAGACAAGGCTTTTGGTTGGTGACAAGAAGGACATACAGTACTCACGGTGTGGTAGAACAGACAAGGGGGTTTCCGCTACTGGTCAGGTCAGTTGATTTCAAAAGTATCTGTCAAAATGAAGTTGATTTCAAAAGCATGGAGATGATATTTCTTGTTTCAGTGATTTTCAGAAAATTTAGTACCCTTTCATATCAAGGAATGATTGGATCTTTTAAGTTACTATTGTTCCTAGGCTGTATTAGTGATTTTCCTCAAGTATCTAGCACTTAAGAACACACTACAGGAAACATGCACCTCAGGGGCTGCCCAAGGGCAAGGTGCACAAGGAATACTTCAAGATGTATGCCTGTGGTGCTATGCTTTGCGTTTCGTGTAATTCATTTGATCATTTCACAAGTTAGGTGTGCACCTCCACTCAAGTATTCAGATATGTGATTTGGTCTCAAAGTTTTCCCTCTGTACCTTCTTGAACAAGTTCGAAAGTTTGTACAAGGGGTGTCAAAATAAAAGGAAAAATAATGATCTTATATTCACATGAGATTTAGGACATGTCTATTGGAAGAAGGGTTTGCAAAATTCTTCAAAGTTTTTGTGATTTCATTGCAAGTAGGCAATGGAATTTGCAATAATGAGTTGAATCAATCTCTGTTGGCAATTGGTAGCCAACCTGGAGCGAGATATATCTAGAGTGTGTCATGTAAAAACTGATTGGTGTCTAGGTCCTTTCTTGTAGGTGGTGGTTTGCCTGCTACTCCTAAGATTTGGAAGTGAAGGCATTCTTTATTTAATGCAAAAGACATATGATCGTAAGTCATTATATTTTTCTTATCCTCTGATATCATGCCTTTGCGATTTATCTATGTTTGGGTAATGGATTTAAAAAAAAAAAAAAAAAAAACTAAATATCATAGTTCTGTTTTCAGTCGTGCAATTCTGTGACTTCCCATCATCAACATACTCATTCAAGATGGATTTGATGTAGGTGATTGCTCTATTTTTACGATCAAATCTCAAGGGCACTGGGGGCCTGGAAAATTATGAGGAAATCACTCCAAAACAATTATGTGGTTTGCCATTATCTTCTCTTCTTATTTGCGTGCATCTTTTTTACTTCGTTAGTTTGAGATCTGATAAACATGTTAATTATACTTGTAAGAATTAGATATACTTACTAGAATTGCATTTTGATCATCCTGTTAGTTTATGAGAAAAGAGTACAGGACTCAGCAAGGTGGAATCTATTTCCTAGAGTTAAGATGGGAATCTTTCTCAGATTTTCGGCAATAAACATGGAAACTGCTTACTGCTTTATCATATAACTACACCCTCCACTGAGATACGAATTTCTATGGCAGAAAGTATATTGGCAGCATTGCATATCAGAATTGTTAACCATTCTAAACTTCTCTCCAGAAGAAGAAATTGATTATGTGAGGGTGCTGAATAGAGTACTTCCCAAAGATATTCAAGTCGTTGGCTGGTGTCCTGCCCCTACTAACCTTCACGCAAGGTTCTGCATTGTTCTGTTTTAAATTTTTTTCTTTACTTCCTGTTTTTCTTCTTCTTCCTCAACTTCTCCTTTCGGCTTCATTTTTGAACTCCAAAAAGACAAAAAGTAGTGAATCTGTACGTTGCCAAAATCATTGCATGCTCTTGCTTGTTTTCTAATAGATATTGGTCTGTTTGACTTTAATAGCCTGTAAGGTTGATCAGACCTAAGACTAGTTCTTATGCTTGTAAATATACACTTCAAATCATGATTGTCATGAAGTTTGCTATGTAAATAGGAGAACTAAATATATGTTCCATATCCCTCTGTATAGCTCTTGTTCTTCATATGTAAGCCATAGTCAACAACTATATAACCTGTATTTAGAATGGCTGGCTTGGTTGATTGGACCACATTTCAGGTTCTAGCTGTTTTAGTGTTACCTGGCTACTATACGCAAATGATTAATGTTTATGCAATCATGTATCCCGTAAAAGTGGATTTGAAATATGCAGACAGTATTCTTATTTTGAATGGGCCAATGCACTGTCTGGGTTATGTCAGAAAAATGAATTCAAAACACTGACTTGTGTTTTCTTATATTGCAGATTTAGCTGTATAAGCAGGCAATATAAGTACCTTTTCTGGAAAGAAAATCTGGATATATCGGTATGCACATACCTATTGCATGTACTTCGTAATCTTGTTTGGGAATGTCTTTATGTTTCTTGTGATTCCTAAATGACGCTCACAAGAATCCCTCTACATTCTTTTGCTCTACGCTTCAACAGGCAATGGAGATAGCTAGTAAGAAATTAATTGGGGAACATGACTTCAGGAACTTCTGTAAAATGGATGCAGTGAATGTGCACAACTACAGGCGTCGGATCACATCCTTTGAAATCTCTTCATGCAATGAAAGGTAAAAAACCTATCCATAAAAGAATGTCCCTGATCATGTTATGCCATCCATCTGTATATCCTTTTATATATACATCATTCGATCTATTGTATATGACAAAATACATCTGAACTTTCTATCTCTCTTTTCTTTCTCAAGTTTATTCACGTTCTTATACAGCGTGACCCGTCTCCATTCAACCAGATGATTCCATAGTGTGATCAGATTTCCTAACATAGCTGGCATTTCCTAGAACATGCTGGAGTTTGACGAACGTGACATGTATTTGTTTCACATAAATAATCATGATCAGGTTAGATTTTATTTGGTCGATAGATTATCCCTAATCTTTCATGGGGAGTAAGGGCATCAATATCACATTTTGGAGCGGTTGGAGGTCCGCAAACCAAATCTGAATGGACCTGTTGTAAATGATTCCATAGTGTGATCAGATTTCCTAACATAGCTGGCAGTTCCTAGAACATGCTGGAGTTTGACGAAGGTGACATGTATTTGTTTCACTTAAACAATCATGATCAGGTTAGATTTTATTTGGTCAATAGATTATCCCTAATCTTTTATGGGGAGTAAGGGCATCGATATAACATTTTGGAGCGGTTGGACGTCCGCAAACCAAATATGAATGGACCTGTTGCAATTGGAATTGAAGAAAACGAAGAAAAATTTCTCTTGGATAAATGGTTATGGAGATCTGGGGAAGAATAAGAGACTCTTTGGAGGGAACTTATTGTGGCTAATTATGGGTAGATAGAGGAGAGGTCATGGAGCATGTGGTCCTCATCCATAATTATTAATGGGTTTGAGAAAGGCATTAGATTTAGGGCGCATGTAGGGGATGAAATATTTATGATCAGGTCATGAGCCATTTTGTTTGAAGCACACTAGCATTGAAGGGTGTTAGTTGAGGATTGTTATGAGATGTTGGGGTTTAAATAGTGTGGCACTTTGTGTTTATCTTTCAGCTATTAGGCAGGTTAGATGAAGCATATATATCTCATGATGTAGCATTGCCAAAAGAATTTTGATGGGATGTTTTCAACCAAGTCCTTCCAAGTTCTCACTTTGATGGGGTCCCTTATCCAAGGGCAAACGTATATCCCACTCCCATCCTGCTTCTCACTTCTTTTGATGGGTTCCCTTCCCCTAGAGCAAAGGTGTGGCCGCTCTGATCCTGCCTAATGTTATGGGATATGGTAGTAATGGATATTATGGATTACTTCTTAACTCACTGAAGGGTTATTGTTGCTTGCTTCATGTTTAACGGTTGTTATTGTTTGAATCTGTTTTGTTTTCCACTGTGCCCACCATTTTGTTTCAAAAACATACGTCATATTGATTTCAACAACATCATATTGAGGGCTTGGCTCCTTGTTGATATAGTTTTCATGCTAGAACTTCTTACTTGGCTAATTTCCTTTAGGTAATCTACAAAAGAATTTTATTAATTTTCCATTTATTGAAGGGATGACACTATACACAACTCCATCTCAATTTTGGGAGCTGATACCATTCATCTCTTTCAGGATTTCAGTCAATGCCTTTAGTTGCATGCTGTTTTTACTCATAAGTAATGCTTTCTCATGATATTGCAGGTCTGATGGGAATGGAGTATGGGCAATGACAATTAAAGGTAGTGCTTTTCTATGGCACCAGGTCCGATGCATGGTTGCTGTGCTATTTATGATTGGTCAAGGTCTTGAATCTCCTAGAGTGCGTACACCAAATCCTTACTAAACTAGTAGGTTTTGAGAGATACTCTACCATACTATTTAGCAGGTCAATAGCTGGTGTTTTTCATTCTGTGCATTAGTTTATATTTGTTGATTGATCAAATGGGACACCAAAATTAATGTCAAGTGAGAAGAGGAGTATGTTGCTTCTAATTTAAAAATCAGAGCCCTGCTAATGTCATTCTTGTGTGCGAGAAGGTCCTTGCATGCAGTTTGAGAGGTTGAATCAGCAGTCAACCTGAGTGGGAAAAGGCAACATACTTGGTGTGTGGGTCCCATGGCCTAAAAGGACCCAATCAAAGGGCGTGTGGGCACCTTCTCCTTACTGCTGTCTGTGAGGTTAACATTGCTTGATGGTCTATGGTATAGAGTTGATCCATCTGGTGGACCTTTATATTCTGTTTGATACTGTGATCAAGTGCTAAAACTTTATGTTGAGGAGCTTGGACTGTGTAGACACTCCATCTTGAAAAAGCAGCCTAGATTATGCAATCCAGTGGAGCTCAGACTGAGACTCTTGTTCTTGTTTTTGAATTATGCAGGATTAAAGTAAACCAGGGATTAGTGACCCTGCCTACTAAAACCCATACGAAACCATATTAAAAAAAAACCTCAATAACCTACCCAAAGATGGCCAAGTGTTGTGGTACCCAGCCTAACCCAGATCTGGGGCGCACACCCCTTTGATCTAAAGCTCTCCAGGGCATGGAAAATTTCCATGCCTCGAGAGGTTTTCTTTTTCTTTTTTTTTTCAAATTCTTGGAACATGGAAGTCCCATTTTCACGCCTGAGCGAATCCCCCGTTCCTTAATTTTCCTTAGCTTTTTACCATCTGTTTTTCAAAGGTTCATGTGCCAATGTTTAGGCTATCAAGGAATCTTTCCAGCAAGTCCAAAATCAGCCCAATCCAATTTCCAAGTACCAAGATTTGATCGAATTACCGAAGGTGTGTTAAGACAGTTTGGACTGAGATTTCAGAAAAATGATCTGATTCTCAACCTTTGTAGCTTCCTAACCCTTTCTGAATTTTTCTCTGGAAACCAAAATCATTAGTGAGCCTTTCCAATTAGCTTTTCAATGAACCAAAAATCAGCCAAAACTGATGCATGACTAGATCCTATCAAAATACTGAAGAGTGCATGGTCTAAAAATCAGCAAGTTCCATGCAAGAAACAACTTGAAAAATGACATCCTGGACGAAAATCCAAAACCCAATTTCCATTTGTTTTGACCCCTTCGGCTCATTTTTTACCAGATTGACCCTAGGACATGTAATTAGTCCCTAACCTTCCTTCTTTTTACAAGGTTACGTCAACTAATCTTTTGGTTTGTGAAATCACATTTCTACCCTTCAAAAACCGTACGATTTTGACATTTGGCAATTTTTTGTTCAGCCAAGCCAGGACCTCTAGGAAACTTCCTTCAAGCTTCAATGCATCTTGATTACTCGCCCAATTAACCATCCAGATGAAGCCACTTGTCAAAAATCCAAAATCCCTGCTGCCATTTAGAAGAATCTCAATTCTCGGCAATTACTTTGTTAATCCTCTCTAACTCTATAAATCGAAACCCCCTTTCCCCCACGAGGAGGTTCTTGATCTCAAAACCCTAAGTTTAGCACTTTAGCTATAGCAAGTCCGTCTCTAGAAGCCTAGCTAACACCCTTACAGAAAATCCTGCAAAATTCAAAAGAAATATCTAGAAAAATGGTAAACCTGGGAAGCATGGCTCTAGGGCTTGAGAAAAAGGGAATTCAATAACTCTCAAGTCCCTTAGAATTCTCTTAGTTTCTTGTTCTATACCATAGCTCTAGTACATCCAAATGATCCATTCCAAGACAAGACCCTCCGGTGTGCATTTGAAGCTCGAGTTTGCAAGGCGAAGTTTCTATATCCTCTCTCTGCATTTGACATGAACCCAGGAATTTTGCTTGGAAACACAAGTGGTGCTTCCCCATCATTGTGGCCCTTTTGCTGAATCTATGTTTCAGACTGTAACAGATCACATATATCACAATTCAAACCTTTTGTGAAAAACGTAGGTTATAGGTTTCTAACTGTCCTTGATTTTTCATAGTCAGTGGTGACTCCTAGTCTTTTCAAAGTCAGTTTGTGGTGACTCCTAGTCTTAGTAATAACTTCTACCTACCATCTCTGGGTAGAGTGACTGCTTTGTCCACAGTATGATAAATACCTACTGCACAATAATGGGTTGGTATCTGGGTATTTATATACTCCGATACTTTTTAAAATGATTCACATACATCCTATTACCTAGTCCAATCTGTGCTCAATTATTTTGCTGCGTGGTCATACTAATACCAGCAAGACGACCTCATCCAACCATAGACTAAAGACTTTTGTGCTTCCTGGAACTTGCACAAATTAATGGAGATCCGCCCAATTTAAGGATGCCATCTTGAGGGAGGAAGGGTAATAGGCCGGCAGATGCATTAGCTAATTGGGGAGTACATTGGCAGTGGAATTCCCTTTTTTATTTTTCCTCCTTATTTTGCTCTGCCCCCTGTGCATGTGAAGTCCAAGGTTTTCTTAGACTCGCCGGGTTGTTTGATATTAGAGTTTAGTTTCTGCTCGTTCATTTTTAAGGTATGCAACCTTGTTGGCTGAGCGTTCTTTTCCTAATTATTGAATTAAAGGCTGGAAGCACAGGCCTGTTCTCAAAAAAAAAAAAAAAAGAGAGGTCATCATGTGAAATTGATCATAATAATCTATATGCTGTCTCCCCCTCGCCTTCCACATTTTGGCATTTCATTGGTGATGAGGATTCATCTCTAAATGTGCGATGCCTGGAGGCTTTAGCAGGATTGATGAAGGGATGGAGATTTCAAGCAAGCTGCTTGTTCTGTCTTTTCTTCTTGCTTCTGCTATGTGTGAGAAGAGAACTCATTCTGTATGTTGGATATGATGCAGGTTATAGATGTTTTACTGGACACCAACAGGACACCTAGAAAACCACAGTATGTCATGGCATCTGAGCTTCCATTGGTTCTTCAATCCTGTGAATTCGAAGGTCTCGATTTCATCTGCTCATCAGGTATCCTCAGAAATGCCTATTAAAGGAGATGCATCTGGTGGTATTCTTTTTTTTTTTTCCTTCTTCTGTGGGCATTGCCAATGCAGAACTCGGTGTCTCCAAACCATTCTTATGGAGGGAGCAGGCTCGCAGGCTCCAAATTGCACTCAAATCACTTACCGAGTCATGAGGCTGTGCATTCCCAGCTTGTGGGCTGCTTCCTCATTATGAAAGCTAATTTGTAACAATTTGGTCATTTCCATTTATTTGAACTAGTTATTCCAATTCAATTCAGTACTGCATCCAAATGCAGCCTACATGTAAATTCTCTATAGCTAAGGTCTTTTTTTAATTTTATTATTAAATAGGTGCCAGGCGAACTTTGCATGAGCACCTTAAGAGTGAATTCCAAACTTGCATGCTGCAAGCCACCATCTTTGATGAGGCCCTGAGCAGCTTGCCTCCACCAGGTGCATAAATCAATAATGATATTCTCGGATTGTGCTTTACTTTGTTGTGGATTGTTGATGCAATGATTCTTTAAATTGCAGGTGGTAGTCCCTTGGAACACGGTGAGAAAAAACGAGCCCATGTTCCTCTTCTGTCACGTCCAACAGAGCGTGAGTCCCTTGTCCAAAATGAACTCCGTGATTTCCAACATTAAAGACAATTTCACACTTTGATAAGACAAAACTTCTGTTTGGGTTATACCTAACTTGCATTTCTTCACCCTTCATGATTACGTTGTTATGTTGGCAAGCAAGGAATGAATGCATTCATTTTCACTCTGCTTTTGAACTATTTCCAGCTTCTTACGAGGAGCGACGTGCCAAATCGAGCGCAAGTTTTTCAACTTCACATAAGCCGATGAATGAAGTGATCTGAATCAAAGTCCGTTGGGTGAAATTATTTTTCTCAAGCGAGATGCCGAACTGCACGAAAGTTTTTATCTATGCTTGTGTACCATCAAAAGCCTTGAGTTTTTTATTATTATTTATTTTAATTATTTGTTCCAGATATTTTTTGTTAGGAGCACTTGGTTCATTTCCAGCTGTTGTGGAGCCTATTCAATGATTTCTACACGGATTTGAACCTTATACCATAGTTGTCAAGGGGTATCATCATGCGCACCCATATGGGCCCGGTTGTGACACATGTGCATTACACGTGTCAAAGGTTGATTGTATTCTCCCACTCAAAATCCTTTTTGCCAACACGACATGGAATGATTGTGGTGGGCCATCAGTGGTGTGACTAAAGCCATTTCTTTGGAGTGCCTTCCAATCAACTCCATTCACTATTATTATTCAAAAGAGAAAGGAGGAAAAAGCAAAAAAACAACTCATTTGCGGTGATTGTAGCCATGAGCTGTGGATAACGTGCTTTCAACCCATGTCACCTCTTCTGTTTTTTTTTTTTTCTTTTTTCTTTTTCAATTTGATAATGCCCAAAATCCCCAACTGAAAATGGTTACGGATAATTTAATACCCAATATACCCCCGTCTTATCTTTTTTTGTCCCATCAGGGAAATGGATGCTATTACACTGGAGAGAGCGGATTGCGTACTGAGTAAACTCTATGGGCCCAACTGTGATGTATGTGTCTTATCCACACCGTCCATCCGTTTTTCAAGCTCATTTTACGGAATGGTCCCAAAATTGAAGCATATCCAAAACTCAAGTGGACCACACCACGGGAAACAGTGGGATAATGGTGTCCACCGTTTGAAAACCTTCCTAGAGCCACAGTGATGTTTATTTGTCATCCAACCTGTTCATAGGGTCACACAGGCATGGATGAATGGAAAATATAAATATCAGCTTGATACAAAACTTACGTGGCCCGCCAAGAAGTATTCGACGGTATGCATTCCATTCCCATGTTGTGGTCCACTTGAGATTTTGATATGCTTCAATTTCGGGCTCATGCCTTAAAATGAGCTGAAAACAAGGATGGACGGCGTGGATAAGACACATACAATACAGTGGGCCCACAGAGTTACCCAGTACACAATCCGCTCTCAAAACTGGAGAAAGCCCTGCATCTGGCGGTCCTCATCTGGATTGTATGTCCATCGCCCCACCTGGATGGTCCATATCTTCTTTTGGGCGATTCACCAGGTGAAAGTCCGTTGAATGGACGATATATGGCTGGCCACACAAGATGGATTACCCGCTCGTTGGGTGGGCCTACAGGGTTCCTTGTGCCGAAAGTTGGTAGTGCTGTGGACTATCAAACCAGGGTACTTTTATTTTTATTTATTATTATTATTTTAATACCCGTAGATATATTTATTTTTTGTTAATACCCATAGACGGTTCTCCCGTTTAAAAGGGTGTGTACAGTTGTGATGCAGCCCAGTCCTTATCAGTGGGGCCCCTGATCTAGTTATCCAGACCGTTGAAATGATTTGCCCCGCTATGGACTGGGGATGGCCAGAAAGGTTATCCATACCAGAAGATCCTGGCCGTGTAATCATTGCCTTTTCATGGGCGATAGTTTTTTTTTTTTTTTTTTTTACGTGAACTTTATATGTTACTTTTTAGGCCACTTATCAAATGGGCCACGATCTCCTAATCTCGGACATTATTTGGGCATCCTCCATCGACGGTAGGTCCCCTTATATCAACAAAAATCTACAGTCTAGATTTCTGATAATCACGGTCGCTTTTTTGTGGAATTTTGTACTATTAGGTAGCATACCGTGCGCGCCAATCTCGACCATTCAGTTGTGGGCCCATTATCTATGGAGCAAAATATGAAAATTACACTGACTGGACAATCCGACCGTTCACTTGGTGTCGATCGCATGGATGGATAAGAAGGACCTACCCCATTGTGCAAAAGTACCATGTTCCGGTTGTCCAATCAGTAACTTTTGGGTATGGTCCATCGACGATGAGGCTTACGATGCTCACGGTCATGCCCGCAATGAACGGCGGATGTGAATGAGTTGCAATAACGTCGTGACAAACGCATATTATAGCGTACGTCTTTTGAACTATAAAAAAGGGCGCCACTACAACTCTGCAACGGCGAAAAATTGATTACGCACCGTCTCAAAATTACCAAAATACCCTCTTGTTTCTTCTTAATATTCGGAAAAATATGCAGAGCTGCACTGCACTCAGATGAAGCTACTCACTCATCCACCGTTCGTGTCAAATGTGCCAGTTTTGGACTGTCAAAATTGAATCGGCTTGCATATATGCCACGTGTATGGTGGATGGGAGCTGCACCTAAGTAAGGTGCAGTTTGCTTGTCTGATGTTAACTTTCCGCAAATGACAAAAACCAAATGAGCTGAAACCATGACAAATTTCCTAGAACTGACCATCAAACCGAAACAAAATAACCTCAACGCCCTCAATGCATATACATGCTACGTGTACGGTAGATTGGTCATGCAAGATGATGGGTCTGTTCCAGGGTAATCTAGTCATTTAAACATACTTCTTTCGGGACTGGATTAGGTGAGACCCTGGATCCACGAGGTGGGTGGGACCCTGACTGTGGGGCTCACAGTGATGTATGTGCCTTAAATCCACACCGTCCAATTGTTTTGAAAGCTAATTTTAGGGCATGACCCAAAAATGAAGCAGAACCAAATCTTATGTGGACCATCCCACATGAAACAGTAGTGATTGAATCCCCACCATTAAAAACTTCATTGGCCACCGGAATGTTTATTTTCCATCCAACCTGTTGTTAAGGTCACCAAGATCTCGATGAAGAAAGCACACAAATATCAGCTTGATCCAAAATTTTTGTGGTCCACGATAAGTTTTGAATGGTCAATTACCACTGTTTTCTGTATTATGGTCCACCTGAGATCTTGATCTGGTTCATTTTTTGGCTCACGCCCTAAAATGATATATTAATACGTATGGACGGCGTGGATGTAGTCACATACATCACAGTGGTCCCCAGGTCCCGCCCACGGTGGATCCGGGATCTTACCTAATCCTCTCCGACTTTTTTTCTTTTCTTTTCTTTTCTTTTCCTCAACAGATGATCGAATGTAGTCCTTCCTTTCCCCGCTGACATGCACGTGCAGTAAATCCGATCCGCTCAAAAGTTGGGCCCCACCATGAAGATCATCTGGCATGAAAATCTATTTGAGTCATAGCAGCGGCTGTCTATTGATTTAGATATTCCTTGTTCTTGATGAGCGGATCGGCCTATTTTCACACTAGTTCGATCTTTTAGTGGGGCCCGCATTTTGGACGGCTCTGATGTTCTGCATAGAAGGGGAAAGAAGGGCCGCATATGATCATTCCTCATGGAGATACATGAGAAGGGCAGTTTAGTCATTACACATTATAAAATCGCAGATACGCACCACCTAGCGACTTTAACCTCCAAACGGCAAACAAAAGGAAAAACACAACTCTCAGGAAGTATAGAAAAAGGGCAAAAACTTTGATACTCTGCGAGAGGGTGGTGGATGCTACGCAGGCACTTGAGAATTACTTATAAATTGCATACGTGGCACACGAGAGGTCCAAATTGCCCAAATTACGGTCCTCATATCGTGATCCGAAATTTAGACTTGTTCGATTATTTGACTGTTCGATTAGAGAACATTTATTGGACGGTTAAAAATGAAAAGAATCCAATGGTCCTATTCCAGCAAAAAATGTCCACGATCAGAGGTTATGATTGGTCAAAAAATCTGATTTTGAGACCGTGAGTTACCGACATTGGGTTCGACAATTGAGTCGGTTTAACTTGAGTTCATTCATGCCACGTGTACAAATTCTGAGCGCCTGCGTATCAGGCGTCTGCCCGACTATCATATACTGCCACTATAAAAGGCGGTTCCCGCGAGGGAAACTCGGCTCAAACGACGCGTTCTGGAAGACCGCTACCTTCCACTATCTTACGCCATCTCCTCTCCATTTACCTCCACAACCATCTTTTATCCTGCGCACCCCCGCAGCTCTCTGTCGTTCTTAGATCTTCTTCCTCATCTGCATCTGCATCTGCAATATCAGACAGATGGAAGCAGCGCTGGATCTGATGCGGAGAATCTCACCGAACCATGCGGAAACGGCTCTCTCAGCTCTCCTAACTCTTCTCCCTCACCACTCCTCCAGTCTCCTCTCTCAAGTCGATCAGCCGCTCCAGGTGTGCCTTCCCCCCTCTCTCGATCTGTGTCTTTTGTACCTCTGGAATGAGATTTTCTCTTCTTGCATCTCTTTTTCCCGCTCGATTTTGTTGTTGTTAGGGTTTCGATTTGTCTGATTTGAATTCGAGCTCCGGCGGTTGGTTTCCGTGGCTTGATTTTGTTATTCCCGTATCTTTCAGCTCCGACCAGTGTGAATAGGGATTTCGTTAGTTGTTCTCTGTCTATGGCCGAGTCGATTGTTTAGAGCTTTCGGCCATTTCAGGAGCAGGGAAAAGTAATTTTTGATTTTGGTATTTGTACTTGTACTAGAATTTCTGAAAAAATGCAAACCCGGTCTCTCTTGTGTTGTATTGGAAGAAAGAGCTCGTTTAAAGCCTCCCATTACCTTTTTTTTTTGTTTGCCTGTGTGTGTAGATGTTCTGCTGAGAGTTGGAATCCGAAAAACTGTGAATTGTCTTTCTCATGGTCGATCTGAACTGAATCTTGATCTGTGTTCCGCCAATGTTTGTTTTTTTGTTTTTTTTCCCTGCTACAGTTTTTATTTTGAATTTTTAAATTTCACTTATTTATTGCTTTCTGCATGAATGTTTTTTTCTCTTCTTTTTTGGGAGGTATTATATGATGCTTGAGCAGATGAGGTGGCATCTGTTGTTTCGACGAGCAGATTTATGGGTTCATCCCTCCCTTTTGTGATCTATATTCTTCATCGGGTGGACAATAGCCATGCGCCAGAGACCTCCATGAAATGATCTGGGCTGTCTGAATTGTGTCCTGCAAATGGAGGGTTTGATCAGCGCATGGCAGTCAACATTTGATAGGAAAAATGTCCATCAGTTGTTTGGATAAAGCTTTTCTAATGAGGGAAATTCATGGGGCGTGGCCCATTTGTTACATTTTCCACCAGATGAAAGCCCTGGGTCACTGAAAGCGGACCTGTCTGTACTGGTTCCAGCTAAAGAAATGTATTCAGTTTGTTTGAGCATTAATAATGTTGCTTAGTTCCTTCATTAGTTGATATTTCTTGAGATATGGTTTCTCTTGATGATAGCACAGAAGGAAGATAGTTGTTTTATTTCAGAATCCTGACTGTTAGGATCCTCCAATTGATGTGATTTTTTTTTATCTTCTCATGGTGGTCCAAGAATGGCTGGCCAGAGGCATTGGATAGTCCAAATAGATGGCTAGACTGCCTGCATATCTGAAATCACTAGGGTGCATTTAAAGTTTAAATAGATTCAAATCATTAAGTCTATCATGGGCCATCCTTCAGTTAGACCATAGATCATCGTCTTTTCTTACTATCTCCTTCCACATCCTTTTGGGCCTTCCCCTTGCCCTTTTAGAGCCTTCAACTTATACGAACTCACTCTTAACCGGCACGGTTCTTGGTCTCCGTTACACATGACCAAACCATCTAAGTCTACTTTTCCTCGTTTTATTACCTATTGGTGCTGCTCCTAAGTTCCCTCGGATGTGTTCATTTATAATTCTATCATTTGATTCATTTCTCATCTCAGCACTCATCCATCTCAACATCCGCATTTCATTTACACTCATCCTATGAACATATTGTTCCTTAACTGCCTAACATTTTTTCTTGAAGAGAATTCAAACATCCATATTCTTTAGCCTGAGATTTTGAGTCTCTCACGTCTACCATTTTTTGTTACCTGGTCATGATAACTGGTACACTACAGGTGCGTCTTTCCTGGTCCTCTTGTACTAGGGAAATGCCCTCTCAATGCCATAGAGCATTACTGGTCTTATAACTACCCTATAAAATTTTACTATTTAGTTTGAGTGGTACATGGCAATCGCATAAAACTCCAAAGGCACATCTCCATTTCTTCCACCTAGCTTGAATTCTATGGGCAATATCCTTCTCAATCTCTCCACTCATAAATTATTGACCCAAGGTATCGAAAGCGGTCTTTTTTGGGGAAACTTCTTGGTCAACAATCTTAACTAATTCCTCACTTTGACTCCTATTGTTATTAAAATTGCACTTCATATACTCTGTTTTAGTCTGACTAATTTTATTTTAAATCCTTTTGATTCTAAAACACCTTCCATTATCTAGCTTTATGCTTACGCGATATGCTTGTGCATTAAAACGCAGTGTCAGGATGAGGAATTATAGGGTCTTGTACATTAGGAAATGTATGGTTTGCTGATGTGCAGGATGCATACATGTACTACCATTTTTTCATGATTCAATATATGGTGAATGGAAAAAAATTCAGCTACAGTCCATGTTCAACAGAAAAGCCTACTAAATGTTAGGGCCTTTTAGATAGAAGCCTAAACATGAGTTCATCTCGTTTTAGTTAATCTCAATTATGCATTAGAGATAATTTCTCTTTTTGGTAACGATTAAAAATGATATTGATAACCAACAATCATGATCTCAAATGCATAATTATGATTAACTAAAATGAGATGAACTCATTTTTAGGCGTCTACCAAACAGGCCCTTAGTACTTCTTACGTCTACAGTGAGGCTCATTAGTTCAACAGTATGGATCACAGACCACATCCCACTTGTATAGAATCCTAAAAATCAGCAGACTCTTTGTTTGATACTGCACAGAACCTTATAATTCTTTATTCAAGTGAATGTGGTGCTTTCTTAAGGGAATCTTTTTATTTCTTTTTTTGAAAGGTGAAAATTTATTAGGTAGAAGCCAAACGAGAAACAAAGACTCTATAGACTCTACAAAGAAAAGAAAGAGAAAAGAAAAGAAAGAAGAAGAAGAAGAAGAATAGACTAAAAGTAAAGATACAACAACCCAGTCCCAAAGCTGGGACCACCCCCGGAAGAAAACCCAGAAAGAGAGACAAACCCCTAGACCCCTAAAACTAAGCAATCTTAGCATACGGTCTGAATAATTAAAATTAGAGGACCTGCATATCCAGTATATTTTATTTTATTTTATTTTATTTATTCTATTTAAATTGTATTTTCAATCTTGGACATGTCAAATCGATCTCTGGTTGTTGATAAGTAAATTGTGTTTCTAATGTTAATTCTTGCTTTTTGTTGGCAATTAATATTTATTGAAGAGAAAAAGAAAAAGGGTGGTGAATTCTTATCCATTCAATGTTTTTCCTCAAGTATAGACTGGATGAGAGGCATATTTAGTGTAGTTGGATTGAATTAGCCAGAAGGATTTATTTATCAGCAAGTTGCCACATATTTTTTTGCTGACATATGGTTGTCTCTGTTTATAGTGATGCGCTGAGTTTGTAGTCAGTATTATAGTACATGCACAAGCACTGTTGTGGTTATTCATTTGCTTAGATTGATTGCTTGGTTGGACTTGAACAAACCTGCTCTCTCTCTCTTGCATGTACTTGCTCTGATATTTTTTTAACGAGGCCTATCAGGCAGTGAGCTGCTCCAAACAAGTGTCAGATTAACGTGCAGCTTTTCTATCTAACATTGCCACTGTTGGCCAGTAACTTATTTGTCAATGACCTTCAGTTGAGTTCCTTGGTTAAACACCGTCGTTACTGTCTTTAGTGCATTTCTGAAATGGTCAGCCTCATAGAAGCCTATAATATATCATAATATCTGCTGATGGACAGTTGATTTTTAGATTTATTTTTTTTTTCTTCTTCTTTTGGAAGTTATGTTCTGTATTTTCTTGCTGCCTTTGAGTGATTTAAAGAAGCAAACAGGTCTTATGCGATCTGGAGTCTGGAAAGGAGTTCATATTGTGCGAATACAACAGAGATGCTGATTCATATAGGCAAGTAGGCAAACCAATAATAGTTTTTTTTTTTTTTTTTTTTTTTTTTTAAGGCAAGCAAAGCTATCAAATAATGCTTATGCATGGATTTCTTTTATAGGGTAATCATAAAAATGCATTGTACTTTGCTTAGAAATCATGTTTCAGATATTGGATATTTTTCACTGCCCATTCACTATTTTGTTATATTCAGAACAGAATGTTGCAAGATCGATCTTTGATTTACCATTTTAACTTTGTAGGTCACCTTGGTCCAATAAATACCACCCACCTTTAGAAGATGGACTCCTCCCATCAAATGCCTTGAGGAAACTTGAAGTTGAAGCAAATGACATCTTTTCAGTTTATCGTGACCAGTGAGGTCCTTCACTTCACTCGTCATTGATTGCATTCATATTCATTTAGATGCCACACACAAGCACACGCATGCATGTCCTCATGTCTGTATTCTCCTTTTACTCTTTATATATTACAGTAGGCTTAATTGTTTGTCTGTGATGACATTCATCTAATGAGCTGGCAAGTAATGGCAGTTTGCAGAAAATGAAAGAAACCATTCTCTGTTTCTGAAGAAGTAATAGCAACTCTTTTGCACAACTGCATTGGTAGGTATTATGAAGGGGGAATTTCGTCAGTATACATGTGGGAAGATGATAATGAAGGCTTTGTGGCTTGCTTCTTAATAAAGAAAGGTCAGTTTTCAATTAAGAATGCATATCTTTTTGTCACCAAAAATATTATATGATCGCACTGATTTGTGATGGTTGTTGGGGATGAAGATGGCTCAAAGACAGGGCATGGCCGGAGAGGTTATTTGCAAGAAGGTGCATGGGATGCTATTCATGTTATTGAAGTAAGATCTCTTTGTTAGAGGATATAATGTGATTAAGTAATAGAATAGTTTTTTGGCATTCATTTTTTGCTTGCTGCCTTGTCTATTCTAATTTCGAAGTTCTTATGCATGTATAGTAGTTCCCTTTCCATGATTATCATGACAGAGATCTTCTTTAATTTTCTTAATAGGTGGGTCCTGAGGAAGAGGGAACAGCTCATTACTGCTTAACTAGTACTGTCATGCTATCATTGACCACGAACGACAAGTCATCAGGAACTTTCAATTTGTCTGGATCAATCAGAAGACAAGTACGTGCTTCTTTCATAAATCATAATGTCTAAGTTGGTGACTTGAATATATATTCCAATTCTATACTGTTCAACCTTTTCTACTAAGCGTTGGCAAGTTCTCTACCATGATTGCTGATGATTAAATGATCTTGTTTGGTGCATATCTTTGTGAATACTATATATTTATTTTCCCATGCTAAACTTTGTTTTGTTAAACAGTTTGTCTGGCAAAGATGTATTGTCCTGTATGTGAGTTCATCTTTGGTATTTGGACAACTGAGGTATAGAAGTTCTGCACACTCGTTCCACTTCTACATCTGTGGGCTTTAGTATGCATTACTTTAGGAGTTAAGACTCAAGACTAAACTACTCAAGGCCACTCTTAACTGGAAACAGATTCTTCCAACTACATATCTGTAACGCTTAGATAAGGTTGATGAGTAGCCATTCTTAAGGTTTTATGATCCAAATGAGAGAAGGAAGAAGGGTTTGAGGCTTAGTGTTAGATGGGGCTTATTTTGATAGTGAGGTCAAGGACTCAGTCAGAGAGGAAACTGGTCCAAAGCAGGCCAAAAACAGTGCCAAAACCAGCTCAGCAGTTAGTTCAACAGCAAAGAGGGCTGGATTTGGCTCTTTAAGATGACACGTTCAGGAGTTCAAGCAGCTTGGAAGAGAAGACATGAGATTTCTTTTGAGGCCTAAACAAAAACTAACATCATGCTGTCATCATCAGAAGCATGTGTGGACCATAGCAACAAATCTCATTCATGGCAATTTTTCAGTTCGGGAATTTCTCGGGAGATTTTTAGATTTTGAAGCTTTCTCGAGATATCATCTGAGAATCTCACTAAAAATAAAAATTTACATATTTATTATAAATTATTAAATATTTTAAAATTTTAATTATATTTGTATGTAATGATTTTTTTTAATCAAATAATTTGTGTTAAAATGATGATATGATATTTTTGTGAATATGTTGCGGGATTTTGAACATGTCAGTGATAGTTGTCGAAGTGGTGTATGGATGACATGTGTGGTTTTGTTTGACCAAAGATTCCAATAGCAAACAATGAGTGGGTTGTAACTCTTATTTATTAGAAATGGAGCTGAACAACCTGCTTTTGGAAGGCTTTGAGCCTTCCTACCGTTTCAAACCCCACATGTTTAGTTTAGTTTTAATTTTAACTAATGTTAGGAATCTTTACAATGGCTAGGCTTAAATCAGCCAATGCCTGATACTAAAATTTGAGTTTAGGGTTTTTTTTTTTTTTTCCTTTCTATTTTCCCATAGAAGTCTTAGTTATGGGAGTTACAAGGCCTGAGATCAAGCCAAGGGCTGAGAATAAACTAGCTTTAGAGTTGTATTTTTGGGTTTATTTTGTAGTATGAAGGGTGTTTAGTCAGCCATATGGAGTGTTTAGTGGTTATGGAGAATATAATTGATATTTTTTCTTTCAGTAGAAAATAAAACATGTGGTACATTTGAGTATTTTAGAGGGTTTAAACGTATTTCTTCCTTGTTTTGAAGATATTCTCCCCTCAGCGCATTTTCTTGAATCTCGTATGATGTAGACTTACCATCGAGAAGTTAATTTTATCTGCTGGAAACTGTTCAATAGTTGGAACTTTCTTTCTGAATTTAGTTTTTAATCACTGGAAGTATGTCTTGTGGTAGAATTGTTGTGGCCTATGTTTAATCACTGTTTTGGAATTTAAGATGCAACTGATTGGGTCTTTCTAAATCTAGATTGATCCTACTTTTTTTCCACCATTCCCTAACATTTGTTTGATTTCAACCTAGTGAAGTCCTGAAATGATGCCATAGCTGCAGTTGAAGTTGATATGAGAAGTAACCATTTTCAAGGCTAAAATTACCATTTCAATCATACACAACATAACTAGATCAACCCCTCTAGCTTAGAGATCACTAGATTCCCATGTGTTAAACCAAATACTTGAATACATATAATCCATGGTTCAGCATTTTTTGGTAAAACCT
Source organism: Magnolia changhungtana (assembly GCA_030180095.1). NCBI lineage: Eukaryota > Viridiplantae > Streptophyta > Magnoliopsida > Magnoliales > Magnoliaceae > Magnolia > Magnolia changhungtana. Next base: position 3,293,041 of record JASAUF010000162.1, read on the forward strand.
TATAATCAGCAACCATTGTTATAAAAACAACAATAGAGTGGTTCTTAACTGACTAATCATTGGATACACTTGAACAATATTTGGTATAACAGGATCCCCACAATTGACAATCTTCAGAAAAGAGAGATGGCGATTCCCAATTGCTGTGTGATGTGCTTGGGGAATGCAGAGTTGGTGGATCATTTCTTCGCCCATTGTTCATTTGCTCAGGTGTGGGCAAGGTATGCAAAAACAAGCCGTTGTGGTCATTACGTAAAGGTAATGGTGGTCGTCATTATGCGTTATGGGGTTGTAAGTCGTAACAGCCATAACAACCGTTACAGAAAAAAACAGCCCGCCCGATATATGATTAAAAAAAAGAAGAAGAAGAAGAAGAAGCTGTAATGGCTGTTACAACCTGTATTGTAATGGTAATGGTGGTGGCCATTATTGAATAACATGGGTGTGGGAGAAATTTTATGCTTTCTTTGGAATTTCATGGGTGACGTTGGGGTCCATTGAGGGTTGTTTTCTGGCTTGGCTTGGGGAACAGACTGGGAGAAAAGAAAAAATGGTGTGGAGGTTAGTTTTGTTGGCTATAATTTGAGCTATTTGGAGGGGGAGAAACCTTCGGTGCTTTCATAGCAAAAGTGGGACGGAGGTGGAAGTCTTTAAGAGGGCCAAATTGAATGTAATAGGGTGGGCATCTTATATTAAGGATTTCAACCAAAGTGGTTGGTCCTTGCTGTCCGGAACGTAGTTGTTCTGTAGCTTTGAGCCTTTTGGTGTTCCTTATATATATATATATATATATATATATATATATATATTTGTCACTCCAAAAAAAAAAAATGAAGATAAGGCGCGGTTCTTGGCATACATATGTTAGTCACCATAGGTGAACAACTGAGCATTGATTTAGAAAGTTGGCCATACATATGTTGGAAGTGGACCTTTAGTCATTGTTTTCTAACTTTATATATATATATATATATATATATATATATATATATATATATATATATATATATATATTCATGTGCCCCAAGAAGCACAGATATTAATTCCATTACATTGTCATGTCGATATAATCTCAGTTAATGATGTGTCATGTGCTTGTCATTTTCTTTGACCCTGATCTAAGGTCACAACCAAGTGTTTGACGAGGATTCTTTGAATTGTCCTCTGAATATGAGATGATTTATATTTAATTGTTGCAGATGAATCTAGACCTATTGGTCGTGGAGGGCCATCTCTGTAACATGGGAAGGATGATTGAAGAAATGGAGAGTAAGCTGAGAAACTCGCTGGATCAGGTAAATATCAGTCTACCACCCTTGCACAATCCCAGTTCAGCTCTCCCTGACTAATCATCTTTGGAAGGCATACTTTTTGGGTTCATGTGCACCTTTTATGGGCAGGTTTACTTTGGGAAGACAAAGGAGATGGTCTGCACACTGCGGCCACCACATGAAGTAGTGCAACCAAGAATGCCAGACTGCTGATGTGGGCTTGTTTTGGTTAGTATTACATGTGAAAATATACACTATATATCGGTTCTAGGTCTTGATTTGCATTAAGTTATGAGAACTGAGGGCCCCATTTTCGGATACTTTTTACAGCATGTTTCATGTGTTTGATCTTGCACTTAGATAAAAAGGTTTGTGCAGTTGGGATCTCATCACAAGCTTCAAAATCATCTGGTAAAAGCTTTCGTTTCGTGCTTCTAGGTCTAACTAGGTTTGCAAAAGCTCTCTAATCTCAGGATTGCTCACTCACCAAATTAGTTGCTCCTGGGGAACATGCAATGCACTGGACCAACCTTCCACTTAGGGAGCTTTGGAGTTGCCTGACGAAGCAGGCAGGGAATTCCCAAATTCTGGTTCATGTGATCAGTCCTATGGGACCCATGCCAGATGGCACAAAATTCCTGAGATTGGATTGTTGGAAGGACCATCATATCCTGCAAGTGGATGGTTAAACCAAGCTAGCCTATCAATTGAATGGTTAGGATCATGTGTTTGACAGGGTTCTTGAAATGCGCCTTCCTAATGGAGCCACTTGACAGGGATAACAGCAGTGAAGAACGTGATATCCCATACATAGGTATTGCACGCTTCAATTCCCTAACCCTTGAAACCTAGTTAGAGAATAGAAGATTTGTCTTTTGGCATGGCTACCAGTAGACCTTTTCTTTCATCAGGATTTGCAGGTTCCTGATGAAGGATAGGAGCTTTTGTACTTGCAGAATACATGGCCAGTTGATCCAAGCCAATTAGATGAATGGTTCTGTCATCTTCTCACTCCGCAGGAAGAGAAACCTTTCCCCATCAGTGCAATGAGCAGTACCAGAAACTCTTATCCTCACTGCGGGTTGAGCTGGAGAACTATTATTTCTAATGATGAGCTGCAAAAATTGAATCTGGAAATGTCGTCATCATCATCATCTACATGAATCCATTTTCCACATAGCCATAACTTTCGTTTGACCATTTGAAATGAAATGTTATATTGTTCAGATTCAGTCAGGCTCGGGACCAGAAATAAAGAGCACTAAACTCCTACAGGCAAAATGTTATAGATTGGTTCATCGGTTGACTAGAATCAAGTGATGCCTAATAGTCTATCTAACTTGATCAAAATCAACACTAAGGTCATGGGTTTGAGTACCCATTGTGGCGTGTAGAAGTTTCTGATGACACTTCTACATGTATTGATTGCAGTGAATGTACTTTTTTTGTTGCTCCATTGAATCTTGTTCGATTTGATCATGCCAAAATAACAGTAAGGAGGCAGGCGTCCGGTTCCTTAGCTGAAGTATGGCCCAGGGCTTGATTAAGACGAGTGGGCTCACTGTGATTGTACGTCGTATCCACACTGTTCATCAGTTTTTCCAGCTCTTTCAGGTCAAACCCAAATTGAAGCATATCAAAAACTAGTAGACCACACTGCAGAAAACAGTGGGAATTGAATGTCTACCATTGTAAACTTCTTGGGAGCCACAAATTTTGGATGAAGCTGATATTTGTCCATGTATGTATGATCTTATGAAGAGGTTGAATGACAAATAAACATCACTGTGGGCCATAGGAATTTTTCAATGGTGGAGGTTTCCAGTGGTCTGGTCCACTTGAGATTTGGATATGCTTCAGTTTTTGGGCTCAGGCCCTATAAAGTGAGCTTGAAAAACAGTATACATCATGGTTGGGGCCTATAGGGTTTACTCAAGTCAGCTAAAAGTGTACTGAGTCACTATGTAATCCGCTCAGCACGATAGACGTAGCTACCAGAAAAGAAGATAATCTATACCACCAGAGCACAAAGCCTTAAAAAAATTGAAAGGGCATGGGAAGCCATTGATTGAAGGATAAAACAATGTTACCCAGCAAAAATGGAGGTGTCAATGGGCCGGGCTCTGCCTGACAATATGATAATTTTGAATAGACCCGGCCCAAAACGGTTCAAACTCCAGGCCGAGACAAAACCCCAGGCCCGGCCCGTTGATAGCCCTACTCAGAAAATCATGTGGAAAGACTTGTATTTTGATAATTGTATAATTTTAGGCAATCCAGACCATCTGGATCTCTGCCCCAACAGTAACACGTTTGTACAGCAATCCGGACCCACCAAATTTGACTCTTTAACCGTGAATGGATGGTTAGGATTGACTGAACAGAGATATTAGATGCATGCTCCATCAACAGAAACTACAATTTGGATGGTCTGGATAGCCGTCAATCATTGACACGTGAGAGGACATCTGAAATCACATCAGATTTGTTAAGCAGGTTCAGCGCTGGGCATGGCTCAAAAGTGCACCCAATATTACCACCAAAGTAACACCTAAAACAACATCTACGTGCATGGCTGGAAAATACAGATTAAAATGGCATGCATGGCTTTGTAAGCACACCTAAAATCACCTACTAATATGCATAAGTTCAGCAACAATTAAATTGTTTTAAAAAAAATATATCTTTTTTTGTTCTCCGCAACTCTTCATTTGATGGCCACTTACTGGAATCATTGCAAATTTTGCAGTGTTTATATATCCATATGAGAGCCTAATTAAACAACCTGGATCACATGCACATATCACACCACATGTACGGTGGACATAAGCTATCATATGATCCACCTCACGGGATAAACGGAATAGTATCGAAAAAGAGTTCAAATGCTAAAAAAGTTGAGACTGCAAAACTTCATAAACTAGTAAAAAAGAACCTAACCATCACCAGAAACCAGACTCCCCCATCCATGGTTCGAAAAACCAAATTCAAAAGGTGAACTAACGAAGCATCTGGTCATTCTGAAAAAAGAAAATTAGATTTTTTTTTTTTTTTTAAGGGGGGGAAAAAAAAACAACCGAGCCCAGGCCATTTAACAAAATCCCTCTACAAGTGATGGAGGTGGCTGGAAAATTCTGGACCAGTTATCCAATTAGAAGACGTGGTGCTCAACCCCCCCCCCCCCCCCCCTCTGCAAATAGTACACTATTAAGAGGTAAACGTGATTAGAAGGAAACTACAACAGTTAACAGAGGTTGGAAGGAAATCATAACAACAGTCGAGGACACTTTAAGCTTTTGCTTCTGAACCACCACCCTCTGTTGGGTCTTCTGCCTTCTTTGCCGCCTCTGTTGTTTTGCCATCATCTGCAAAGCATTGAATAAGTTAGGGGAAAAAAAAAAATGGGGTGGACTATTTAAATAATTCAAAGCAGACCACAAGATTGAAACTGGTCTTAACAACTAGCGAATCCACATTCGTGGTTTTTCAGGCCAAACATGAAACATCATGGATATCGGATTTGGGAGGAAGGAGAGAGATCAGATGCCCTCATTGCAGAAACAGAATATAATACCATTCTTTCTGCTGTATTATCAGGTCTGCTCTTGACTTTTGGACGCATCCATAGGACCCCTAGCTATCTGCTACTCTTCTACTTCACAGGCCTTTGGGTAGTGGGAACATAAAAGTTTCTACAAGTATCTGCAGAGAAGCATTCAGCTTTTCAAAATCTATGCCATCTTCAACTTTGGTCAGATCAAAGGAGCAATCCATGACAGGAGGAGATCCAATGGCTTAGGAGGCAAATCATTTTCCTGCCTCCAAATTTTAGTATTGTGAATATGACATGGCATGTCTATGATGATCTTTATGCATCCCTGGCCCCCATTGATTGGCCCATGAACCAAAAATTGCCTTAATCTGACTTACCCTAAGTCCTAACCATATCTAGGAAGATTTTTTATTTTTTATTTTTTCCCTGAGCGTGAACTATTGCTAATTGTCTTTGAGTAGGCTGATATCGAAATGTGGATAGGAAAACCCTCCTGGAAATCAATCAATATGGAAAACAAACAGTAGAAATGGAAAAGAGTCCTGTCAATGTACATTGTTTGTTTTGCAGCTTCACTTCCATGGAAATGAACCCAAGCTTGATGATCAACGGTAAGGAGGTGTCTCCCATTATTGTGGAAATGACAATGGATTTCCATGGAAAAAAAGGAGGGGATTACCTAAGGATCCTCATTCGAGTTTCCATTTGCAAGCACCACTGATTGAAGGGTTTGTATTATCCACCAAAAGAGTCGTTTTTTGGTCTATGACCTTATTCACCACAGAACTTACTGAATAAACGGTTCTGATTCATCCATGCATGCCAAAGAAGGAAAAGAAAAAAGAAGAGCTGATACTGTAAATGCAAAGTCAGCTGAACGACATTCCTAGCAAAGTTCCTTACCTTCATCCTTGTCATCATCCATGTCAAAATCGCCTGCACCACCCAGGTTTAAGTTCTGCACAGAAGAATAAAAGAATATGAAGATTGTTGTATGATATCCAATCCTTGTGGCTTTTCACAAGTAGACTTGGCTACATACCGAGAAATCCATGCCACCGAAGTCCATGTCATCTCCAGCTGGGACATGCAGAAATAATCAGATATCTAGCACAGAACAACGAATAAAAATGCAACCTGGCATACCAAAAAAAAAAAACACAAAAAGGTAAAGTGTTCAAGAGGAAGAAGGGGTGGACAACTTACATTTGTGTTCCTGCTCTTCATCTTCATCGACCCATTTGTCCCAGTCTACTTTCAAAAACACAGGAGGCTTCCCTTCCTGCTTTAACAGCCTACTCCACCATTTCTTCTCAGCTTTTTCCACAAGGTAACATATATTCCTCACCCCAATGCTAGCCTTGCTCTCCTGCAACAGTGCTCATAAATGCATTCCTTCATTTTTTTTTGTGGTTGCCACAATAGAAAGTAATGAATTGGAGCAACTAATCCACAGGAATTGTGGCATACTGTGTAGACGAAAGCTAACCCATACCGTCAACATTGTGGACTCCGTTGCCTGAAGATCATACTAACCAGACCAATCACTGCCCCATCAAATGGACAATTAAGAAGAGCAGGTCAGCAGTTGAGATGGTTAAGATCATCTGATCAGTTTGATTTTCAGGATATGATCCATCCACAATCAGGCCAAATATTTCACAGTCAGGATTGGCTTGCATGTATGTCATCTGCACCAGGATTGTTCTATACAGGCACTTACATCCACATTAACTTTATCATGCAAGTCGATGTCAACTTCATAGGGGATCTTGTCAGCACCACCAGTGGCAGAGAAAAAGAACTTCCCTTCTGGTTCCAGATTGAGCTTTACATCTTTGGCATCTGGTAATTCAATAGTGATGTAAACTTTATCAGACCTCTGGGCCCACTTCACCGTCGGATGTCGGCTGAAAAACAAGATGCCCGTAAAGGTGAGTCAGGACCTCATTGTTGTTGGGATATTAGATATATCCACAGCTGTATGTACAGCAAAACAATAGGTTACACTATATCATATATTAGATTGAGAAACTGATTAGTTTTGTATATATACCTGTTACTGTTAATGGGATAACAAAACAACTTTCCACAATGTTCTTAATTCTATCAATTCTAGCAACTGCTATAGAGCACGTAGTATCTTGCGCCTATTGCCTGACAAAGGAGCTCATAACCCTTCTTGAAACAAAATAAAGAAGAAAGAATATTTTCTTTCTCCAAGCAAATATGGGGAATGTGCGGTCTACCATGTAATAAAGTACCTGAGACTCACCTCAAGTGGAGGTCTGTGATTATATTTAGACACAGGACATTCTGTCCTGGCCACATTTCGAGACACTCAATAGAGGGTGTTGGTGGTTGAATGAAAGAGTTTGCCTGGAGAGATCTCTGGAGCATCTGAAATCTTCAGCATACTTCTAGCAGAATACGTGCAACTCATTTGGACCATGGAGGTCAGATTGTCCTAAAACTGTGCTTCTCTATTCCCCCACAAACCCAACATATCGACTCTTTGGGCAGGCGTGCATCATTTATGAGCCTAAAAAAACCTATAGTTTGTTAAGCCACAGATTTGCTTGCCTGAACAATCTGCCAAATTGGAAACCCTGTCCTTTCAATCTTCGGCATATGTTCCGTCTATTGTCACATGTATTTATGTGGTCTACTTGTAGGTAAAGATCTAAGGGATACAATATTTTTTTTTTTGAAAGATGACTATATATTAATAAGAGAAAAGAAAAACAAAAGCAGGAGCAGATTTCCGCTGAGAAAGCGAGAAAAACTAGACTCCAAGAAAGATGAAATCAAAATCCTTTGCATCAACATGGATAGCCCATTCAACATCAGCAGAACTGGACACATTTCTGAAGCATCTTCCGTTTCTTTCTATCCAGAGCCCACCAGATGGCAGGAAGAGCCATATGCCATATGAGGGTCTTGTTTTTTCCCATTGAAATTCCATGCCATGCTTTTAGAAGGAGATCCGCCGAACCAGAGAGACACCAATTTATGCCGAACCGAAAGCTAAAATCTGCCCATATATTCGCAATAAAAGGGCAGTGCACTAGAAGATGATCAACCGACTCTTCTTCCCTCAGGCAGCAAAGGCATACATTCGGTAAAATCCTCCCTCTTTTCTTCAGATTGTCTATCGTCAGAATTTTTTCTTCAGATTGTCTATTGTCTAAGGGATACAATATTTTGTTCTGTCTGATTTTTGGAGCAACGTCCACAATGAGAACAACAAGATCAATGGTCTGGATCACTGGACCATGGCCATCACATGGATGGAATCCTGCACCATACCGGATGATACACTTTTCAGAGGCTTAGGTTTTACATGCTGAGGTAGAAAAGTGGTTGTGCCATCTTCTTAGGGCAGGTATTGTATGAAATGGAGTATCTGTAAACATGCCAAGTGCTTTAACACATGCGGATCAGTGATTTGGGCAACACAGATGTCAAAGTAATGCTCCAACGTAAAAACCAACCAGGATTCTACCTCATCTAAGAAGTTAGTAGCTGTTTGCACATGGGAGACATAAAATTGCTTTCCACCCAAAATATGCAGCCCAATTTTGAGATAAGTTATATATTGATCTTAGAGGTGGTAGAAATCTCGAGTCTGTTGCCATTTGAATGAAACTCAAAACACCAACCCCTCCCCCCGTGAATAACTAGATATTTCATAAAGTGAAAAATCAGCCACAAGGGCAGGCAGACCATCATCATCATCGTCTAAGCCTCTAATCCCAATGAATTGGGGTTAGCTACATGAATCCTTTCCTGCCATTCCGCCTTCAATTAGACCAGACATCATCAAGCTTGTTCTTACTACCTCCATCGACGTCCTTGTGGGACTTCCCCTTGCCCTTTTAGAGCCTTCAACTTATATCAACTCACTCCTAAGCACTGTGGTTCTTGGTCTCCATTGCACAGGACCAAACCATACAAGTCTACTTTCCCTCCTCTTATTATTTATTGGCGCTACGCCTAAATTCCCCCGAATACATTCATTTCTAACTCCATCATTCCTCATCTTGCCACTCATCCATCTAAATATCCTCATTTCAGCTACCCTCATCTGATGAACATGTTGGTCCTTAACTATGCAACATTTTGTTCCATAAAGCATGGCTGGCCTTATAGCTATCCTATAAAATTTCTCTTCCATACTTCAGTTTGAGTGGTACATGACGATCGCATAAAACTCCAGAGGCACATCCCCACTTCTTCCACCCAACTTGAACTCTAAACTCTATAGGCAACTTCTTTGTCAACAATCATAACTAATTCCTTGTTCCCACTCCTATTATTAATCAAATTGCACTCCTATTTTAGTCCGACCAATTCTAAATCCTTTAGATTATAAAGCACCCCTTCATAAATCTAGCATTGTGTTTATGCCCTCTCTCATCTTATGAAGTAAGATTAAGTGCTATTTACTTAGCTTTTCTACTTCCATTGGAGTGTGGTACTAACTCGAGTGTGAAAATACATTTAGTTTGGAATCGCACTAGCCAAATGAAACATAAAATCTACGGCAGGCTAGAAACCATAGAATCGCTTTTAGGATTGAGGAATTGCAAGATTCCCCAACTCAAGTGACTCTTACAATTTGGTATACGACTGTAGATTCTAAGTAAGGACCTTAGTGCCGGAAAAGGAAGAGGTTGAGCACCATTTTCCACCCGCACTACGTGTAGTCTCTACTTTATGAGATTTAACGATGTTTTGGGGATTCAACATAGTTTCGACATTGCAACATCTAGTTGTGCTTCACGAAGTTTAAAACTCTTGCAAAGGAAATAAAGTAGATAGCACCTCGCCTTATTTCACAGGATTTAAGAATCCATATAGGCAAATAAAACAAAAGAAATAATGTAGGCAGAAGTGAGTGAGTGTGTGCTACCGATGTTTTCATGATGTATGGAATAGAATGCAATTAATTAGAGATGCGAGAATAGAAAAGGGAGACCAAAGACCCTTTTTTGCAAAATGGATGGTCGGATATTCTCAATTCCAGCCCTACTCTTGATTTCAATGGCTTCTTAGACTGGTTATCTTTCCTTTATTTTGTCTCCTTGGCCGGGTAGCATGTCTGCATTCTTGAAATTTTTTCTAGCATCCACGAACCTACCTTGCCTCTACTAAACTCTCTCTCTCTCTCTCTCTCTCTCTCTCTCTCTCTAACAAGACCTCCATACCCCTTGCCTCTAATAAATTCTCCCTCTACTCTGGCTCTCTTCCACCCGGTCTCCTTACGAATGATATTGTTATTGACTTAGGTATACAAGCATTGGATTGTATGTTTAAAATAATATATAAGATGACAATCTCGTGGGCAACAACATTTTATATTTAAAATAATATATATAAAGTAATGATGTAAAAGTAACTTTTTTTATAACAATAAAATACAAGATGACTTTAAAATAATATATAAAGTAATAATGTCCATATAACTTTTTAACAATAAAATTATTCTAGTTTTGTCCTTTTCTACGGCTGCAAAAAATATGCTCGAATTTTCCTTGTTTGTCCATCTATTTTTAGTGATCTTAGGTTAGTTGAAAAGATCATTAGTTAAGCTTTCTAACAAGATTGGAATCACTTCAATTGGATATCATCTAGTCTGTCAACAGTGTGACTACTTGGTGTGCAAAATCAACAGCGCACAATTTCAATAAATGGGCTAAATTTTCCTTATCATAACTCGGATGGGAGCAAACTTAGACTTGTTGAGAAGATCATTTGACCGCCTTAGCAATGAATCATAATCGGTGATCGTTTAGTTGTAATCATCTGACTCGAATTTTGCTTTTTGTAGCACCACAACCATTTTGTGTAGAAGAATATGCATACTCATTTTGATCTCAACATAACCTAGAAACATGATCTTCACACCTCAATACTATGATATCTAAGGGAGACTAAGTAGCAAGGAAAGTGGTCATTGGATGAGGAGAGTTTATTTTGTCATTTTTCATACATCAGTTGTTACATACAAAGAGTTTTCAAGGTTCTAGAGTTCAGGTGAGCAGCCATGACTTCGTCTTCATTGGATTTTACGTTGGCCGATCAAGTCATCTCTAGGAAGAGCCTAAGACCCTTTTAACTTGACCCATTTGGATTTCTGATGTCTTTGGGATCTTCCTAGTGTGATTTGATCGAAGATGTGTATGGCCGATGTTTCTGGACAACCTAGACAGTCTGTTTATATCTGATCTCATCGAGTTACAATCCACCAATCCAGTCTGTTAATCATTTTCGGATCATACCAAGCACCTGTTCTATCTAATCCATCTAAAATTTTAAGGCCTTTTAGATTGGTCAAAGACGGTTTCTCAGAGTGATGCATGTTTCAAGTCTCCAAATGGTTCAAGCGATTTGGTCAAGATCGAATTGGTTAGGCCCTTGGTCTACTGATTTGGTCCGTCAGTTATTCCTAGAACATGCCATGGATGCTCCCTACTTCCCCATTCGGAATTTTAATGATTTATAATAGGTCAACGAGAGACAAATTTATCGAAGCCAAGGCAAAGTTCGAAGAATAGTTCTTTCTCATTTTGGGTGGGGTGTCTACAATTATTAAAAACACTAAATGTTAATTTAAAGTTATCATCATGACTTTATAAATTATTAAAACGTTATATTATTTTAAAATTATCTTATATATTTTTTATGTTTTTTTAATATAAATAAATAAAGTTACGTTTATATCATTACTTTATATATTATTTTAAATATCAAATGTTGTTGTCCACAGGAGTGTCTTTTTATATATTATTTTAAACATATAATTTAAAGCCCGCTGATACACATCTATATAAGCTACGCTTTGCTACCATTCATAAGGAGGCCCTGTGTTGGGGGGGAGGCTAGGAGAGTTTAGGAGAGGCAAAGTGCACGGAGGGCCTATACGGAATTCCAGGATGTCAGAAAAAAAATAAATAAATAAAATAAAAAAATAAAAATAAAAAAATAAAAAAAAAAATCCAATAATGTTGACATACTACCCGGCCCAGGGTTTTTGGTCTCTCTTTTTTCCTTATTACATCTCAAAATCAATCTGCATTCTATTCCAAATATTTTGAAAAAGTCACAAGCAAAAACTCACTTTTTATTTTATTTTGCAATCATCTCTCCTACCCACATTCTCTTTTTTATTTTATTTGCCTACCCACATTCACTTTTTTATTTTATTTGCCTACCCATAGTCTTAAACCCTGTGAAGAATTGGTAGGTGATATTTATTTTCTTTGTTTGTCGGAGTCTTAAAGTCTATGAAGCACAACTAGATGTAGTCACACTGAAATTCTGCCGAATTCCAAAAAAAAGCCGTCAAATCTCGTAAAGTAGAGACTGTAAGTGGTGCAAAAGAAAAAATGTGCCTAAACCCTTTCCTTTTCTGTCACTGAAACCATTACTTGGAATCTAAAGTCACATACTAAACCACATAAATCGCTTGAGTTGAATCTCGCGATTCCCCAACTCTAACAGCGATTCTAACATTTCTAGCTGGTCGTATATTTTAAGCTTCATTTGGCTAGTAGCGACTCCAAGCTAAATGAATTTTCAGACCTAAGTCCGTACCACACTCTAATTGCACCAACAAAGGCAAAAAAGTAGAGGAAGTGAGGGGCACCGCGCTCATACATAGGCGTTCACAATCTCCCATACAATTCCAAACCTCTATCAATATATCATCTAATCCAAGGGCCTTTCATACTTTCATCGTACTCATTGTTCTCAAGGCTTCTTTCAATTTAGATATTCAAATCCCGAGACCATGAAAGTATCAATGGTCTCCGATGTCATTTGAGTTCATGGTTCCTTCGATTTTTATGCTCTTGAAGTGGTTGTCAATGAACAAGATCTCAAAATAACCCCACCACCTTTCATTAAACTCCTTGTCCTCCCCACTTTCTCATTTTCACAAGTTTGAAGGCATCTTTGCACCTTCTCTAGTCCCCAGTCAAAAGGGCATGCAGTAGATGTAAACAGGAAAAAAAAAACCATGTGCTTTTAAGACACATCCCAAGACACTTAGTTAAACGAAATGTTTAACACAGGACAACCGATTGGGCATTACCCCCAACCACAACTACACCATTCATTCCATAACACATCACTTAGCCAGCGAATCAATTCTGCAGGATGATCTGAGCATTCCAATATAGAACCTTTGATTCTGTCAAAGAGGGCAATATTGGATATCTAGGCATCCTTGACAATTCTATTGTTCTTTTCTTCCACAATTCCCAACTATTGCCTTTTGAACAAGCAACACTTGGGCTAGTACAATACCAGTTATCCATGATTCTAACAATATGTAATAAGCATATTCCATTGTTGCAATGCAGGACACACATCGATACTATTGTTCATCACCATCATCTAAGCCTTATCCCAATTAATCTTAGTCAGCTACATGAATCATGTTCTACCATGCCACTCTCTCAAGGGCTTGCCATTCCACTCTATCACAAGCCACATCAACACTGCCGTTAAGACTGAAAATTAGCTTTCTAGTTCTCTAGTATTAGATATACTCTTCACCCATCAATGAACTAGAGGAAAATCTAAGATGAGCACAAAGCAACACCAACTTCTCATCTAGAGAGGTGGTGCTCAATTGAACATGCGAACCCTCGATTGGATGGTTCATCAGGTTGGTCTCACCAACCACCTCCCACCAATCACACAGGCTGGACAATCCCACACATCAATTGGTTTACCTTTTCTTGTTCAAACTTCAGAGCATGCAATTGTAAATAAGCTTTTCTACCGCCCATTTTCAAGTCACCAGTCTAGAGAGTTTGGATCCTCTGCTCAGCAATATTTTTGTAGTGGCCAATCTGTTGGGGGGCCCACACAATGGAAGGTCTCTTTTTCTCAAAATTGGTGCACGCCAATCAGGTTTTGGTTTCACCTTTAATGGATAACTATTTTCCAAATACATTCGCATGTACATTTCATACACAATTAGGGCCTGTTTGTTAACGCCGAATTTTTGCACTTAACGCGGAATTGGGAAAATGTTCCGCGTTTAGTGGTGTTTGTTAATGCATCGTTAACGCGGAAGAAGGAAAGCGTAAGTGGTTTTTCACTGAATTCTTTCCGTGATAGGAGTCTGGCTTAATGGTGAATGCGAAATGCGCTCAGTGAATTTTTCATTAAACAAAAATTTTTGCTTCCCAAATTAACCCCTCTCAAGTTACTATGGCAATATTTTTTCTTTAAATTGTTTGCGCAATACAAAATCAACTTTTAACCTGTGAAACTTCTTTATGCTCTACCATGATGTATGTGTTTCATCCATTCCATTCATCCATTTTTAAAGATCATTTTAGGGCTTGATACCAAAAATGAGAGGAATATAAATCTCAGGTGGACCATACCATAGGAAAACAATAGTGATTGGATATCCACCATTAAAATTCTCCTAAGGCCCAACATACTGTTTATTTGACATCCAATTTGTTGATTAGGTCATATAGACCTAGATGAATGGAAAAAACAAAGATCAACTTGATCCAAAACCTTTATGGCCCCCAAAAAGTTTTTAATGGTCGACATTCATTCAACACTGTTTTCCTGTAATGTGGTCCACTTGAGATCGGGAATTGGGATATACTTCATTTTTGGTCTCATACCATAAAATGATCTAAAAACATAGATGGACGGCATGGATGAAACACATACATCATGGTGGGGCCCACATAGCACCGACCATCAGCCATTGGCTGGTGGCAGGGGAGTAGCCAATCTGTTTCCGCAGACGCGGATTGGATACTGACAGGTTGAGTAGCGAGACTCGCTACTGAAGTTACGTCACCAAGTTATGTGGGCCCCATCATGATGTATGTTTTGTAACCATTTGGAAATATAACTTTAGGTAAAGATCCAAAGAATGAGTTAAATCCAAAGCTCCAATGGACCTCACCACAAAAAACATTGGGGAGAGTGACGCCCACCATTAAAAACTTAAATAGGCCACAAAAGTTTTTGATCAGGCTGATATTTGTTTTTTCCCTTCTTTCATGTTTGTGTTAACTTGTGAACAAGTTGGATTTCAAATAAAAATCACGGTAAGCCTTAAGAAGGTTTCAACGGTAGGCATCAATCTTGCCACTATTTTTTGTGGTGGGGTCAACTACATATTTGGATCCCTCATTCTTTAACTCATGCTCTAAAATTAAATCTCCACACAGATGGACTATGTAGATAAAGCATATACATCATAGTGGGCTCATGGAACTTGATGATGTCACTTCGGTAGCGAATCTCGCTATTCAACCTGTCAGTAGCTAATCCGCGTCCAAGTAGGATGTGGATTGGTTGGTGTACCTATATAGCTGTTGTATTGACGTCAGCAAGTTTTGTGGGTCCCATCATGAGGTATGTGTTATATCCAAACCATCCATCCATTTGGCAAGCTCGTATTAAAGCTTGAGACGAAAAATAAGCTGCGAAAAGCAGCGGAGGATTGAACATCTACCATTGAAACCCTTTTTGGGGTCACAGAAGTTTTAGATCAATATATTTTTTTTCCTCTTCATAAAGATATTTGTGACCTTATGAACATATTGGATGGAAAATAAACTTAAATAGGCCACGGAAGTTTTGGATCAATATATTTTCACTTCATCCAATTGGGAATGACCTAATAAACGGTTTGGATAGCATATAAATATAAGGTGGGCCTTATTTGAAGGTTTTGTTGCTACTGGTGTTCAATCCTATACAACGCATAATGACAATCTTCCCGCTAAGAAGAATTGAGGACCTTACGATATTTTAGTTTTTTATTAAGTATTTTAGTTTATTTGAATTAAATACAATAATTTTATTTTCATTTAATAAAAAATAATTTCTTTATAATGTAAAACATTTCCAAACCAGAGATAGGAGCAAATGTGTCAAATTAACATATTTCACACATTTAAGATGTTTGTTAACAAACAGTTTATTTCAGATTCAGTACTTAATTTTTAGACTTCAGCCATAATTATCAAACAAGTTTTTTTACTTCAGATTTCAGATTCAGGCTTTAGATTTCAGATTCAGGCTTCAGATTTCAGATTCGGTCTTTAGACTTCAGATTTAACAAACAGGGCCTTAGAATTGCAGAATTATGGTGCAGAAATAACCACAAAAAATGGCAACTAATCCTCCTATGTAAAAATCACAAATCACCAATACAATTTTACAAGAATAAAACACCAAAAGAGATTAATACTAACTTTTCTTGTAGACTGCTATAGATGTGTGGCTTCATGGCATGCCTCCCAAAATGGGACATATACGCATTTCAAACATCCATCAAGCAGCACACACTTTGATCCTTTCCCGGACCCAAAATTCATGCTCATCCACACATCAAACAAGCGAACTTGAGAGAAATGGAGGGTAAAAAAAGGGTCAAATGTCCATATTCACCATACACTTATGGGCTACCTAATGAGTGAACCAACCTGTGTCTTTCTTTAGGCCATTCTCAAGCGCCCAACCTCGTAAATGGCATGGATCTCACACATGCATGTCAATTGGAACATGGGTGAGTTAACTTCTTGGGAAGGATTTATATGATCCCCTTCATGAGAATATGCACAGAGCACTTGAGTTTTCACCTCATTCAACAGTGCACATGGTTTGGCAAACCAGAACATCAAGATGATGCAAACCAACTGTGGATGGATCATTCCCCTAAAAATCTCCCAACTTGGAAGATCCTCACCAATAATCTTGGGTTCCATTCCCAGTTGAAAATGGACAATTTCCATGCTCCCATCTCAATCACCCATTTCCAGAAAATAGTCAAGGAGGTTAAGATTGGACTTCTGCATAATGGAAACCCAAGTAGACTGACCATATCCGCGGATAAAATATCCTACAAACACTTCCTCATAACTAGAAAGTAGAAAGAATGCAACTACTACTCCATCACTATAATACAACTACTCCATATATCCCATGCATGTGCGTGCATGTACACATGTGTATGGGTTTTTCAAACACTACACACCTTCATGGGACCTTAGAAACATCCCAAAACCTTTTTAATGGCACACGGGATGGCCTATCATTGATCTTAACCATTTATTCATCCATACAACTAGGAGGACGCCATGGTGCAAGAATCACACCAATTGAATGATCTTTACCCCTTTAAATGGGACCAACTTCTTGCAACCGTACATTGCAAATGAGCGAAAATCACATGGTTAGAATCATCAAAGCAAATTGTTACTTTAAAATCACAAGAAATACAAATTGGGACTTATCTAGCTGATGCTTCAAGACAACGATTGGACCTATTTGTTTCTCCGATCAATCTTGACTGTCCAATTTCATGCCATTGATTGGAAGCTTATGATCACCCAATGGAATGATTTTTGCACCATGGCTTGCTCCTATTTGTATGAATAAATGAACAATTTGGATTAACAATAGGTCACCCCTTGTGCAAACATTGCTAACGCCCCCATGAAGGTGGGGGCGGTAGCAAAAACCAATGTATGCGTGTGAGAACTGATCAGGTACAGCCAGAAGTATGAGAACTTGTTGTCGAAACAGGTCTTTTACGCCAACATGCCACCTGTCTAGGAAATGCGTACCGTGCAAACGGTAGTCCCCACCATCTAGATCACCTAGGGCAAAACTCAGGCTGGTCTGTTCATCAGGTGGGCCACACAATTCGGATCAATAGACAACCGGCAGTCTTGATTCAATATACCGACCTACCTGATTTTTGTGCCAGGTGATGTTCAAGGTGGGGCCTACCATTCGCGCGGTATGGATTTCCTACACGTATGGCGTGTTGGCGGCACAAGCTAGCTTACTCCCGCCTGTACTTCATCAGTATGCATATACATAAGAGCAGGAGACTAAAACAAGAGAGAGAGAGAGAGAGAGAGAGAGAGAGAGAGAGAGAATCACCTCATCTTCTTCTTCTCGTTTGAGTTTTTTCCAATGAGAGAGAAGAAATGAGAAAAACAGAAGAAATGAGGTGAGGATTGAATGAATATGTATTTATATTGGGAGAAACCTAGCGGCTGCAGTAGCATCAGCTGCGGAGAGCCTCTAGAGGCTTCCGTTCCTCTTAGGTGTAGCACGTGTGGCGCGTGCTAAGAACCCTTGCGAACGGCGTGTGATTTTATTACCTAGACCTCGTTTTGCCTTGTCGCGAGGAGACACTCCTATGGCCCACATGCTTAGATGGTTCGATGATCTGAACCGTCCATGTATTCGTTACTAGCATAAATAGGCTATTAACTTGTAATTACGCTTCATGGATGACAATAATCTTTGGTTTTTGGAATTAAATGCCAACCATTGAAAATCTTATTCTCATTAATCTAAATTCACAACATGGACAGTTCTGATCATTGGACAACTTAGTGTGTGGGCCCCGTTTGGCCACCGATTGAAGGGCTGGGGTTTTTAGCCGTCCGCGGGGGAACCATGGGCATAGATCGGGCTAGGCTAGTCCACCAAGCCCAAAACCGAGCTAGTAAAAAATTGATTGGGTCCGGGCCCGACCTGCCCAGTTTTAAAAGTGATCAATGATCCTAGTCCTTCCATTGCTGAAGTGGGTCACACATTCACAAAGAAATAGACAATTAGAAAAATGAAACCAACCGTCCACATGCAAGATCCATGTGTGGCCTAACCAAGAAGACTGATCTGTCCATACATGCCAGGCCCAAGCCTAGGTCATGGGTCAAGCAATATATCCAAGCCGGTTCAACGCCCGGTTGGGCCCATCCCCACCCCTATCTCTACAGTACAAACCGTCCATCATGCCTTATTCGACCCCACTCACTTGATCTTTGGATCCGTCTTTTTTCGGTTCAAGCCTTAGGACGAGCTCTCCAAATCAATGGACGGTTGGGATATAACACATAGCTCATGATGGGACCCACAAAACTTGGTGACGTCAACACACCAGCTAGATCGGTGGTGTGTGGTACACCAGCCAATCCGCTTCCTTATATTATGGTTTGATTTGCGTGGTTTTATAGCCAATGGCCATTATTGAGTCGATGTTATAGAGATGCACGGCTCCAAGCCCAAATGATCACTTTCGAGATTTTCCAAAACTGCCCCTCTCAGACCAAGCTCATCGAGCTCTGCGGAATCTCTCCTGCTAGAAATCTCGACTATGCCTGTGACCTTTTTCATTAGATCGAAGAACCCGTTACCAACAACTGCAACGCAGTCATCCGCGGCCTCGCCCAAAGCGATACATCGGGTGGTACCTCGCCATGATTCACTGGCCCACAAACCTGACGCCCTCATGTGCTCCTTCGCCCTCAAGTCCTGCGCACGTGTGCTGACCCTCGTCGAAGGGAAGCAGATCCACGCCCAACTCGTCAATCTCAGCTTCGAAGCCGACGTCCGGCTCCAGACGATCATCCTTGATTTGTACACCAAGTGCGGGAATCTCGACTACGCGGAGCAGGTGTTCGATGAAATGCCGCTGAGATACGTCGCGACGTGGAACGCCTTGGTAATTGGCTTGGCTCAAGGGAGCCGGCCTAGGGACGCATTGGCTCTCTTCAGCCGCATGCGATTTGAAGGGGTGCGGCCTAACGAGATCACGGTCATTGGTGTGTTATCAGCCTGCTCACAGTTGGGCGCATTGAAGGAGGGCAAAGCCGTCCGTTCTTACACATGCGATGAGGGCTTGGACACGAATCTGCGCGTGTGCAATGCGCTCATCGACACGTACGCAAAATGCGGCTCCATCGACGAAGCGTTGGATGTGTTCGATAGCATGACCACTAGGAGCCGAGTGACTTGGAACACTATAATCATGGCGCTCGCCATGCACGGTCACGGACCCCATGCAGTAGAGCTGTTTAGCCAGATACGTCTGACTGGAGTCAAGCCCAACGCGGTAACTTACCTCACCGTGCTCTGTGCATGCAATCATGCAGGCCTAGTCAACAACGGGCTCCGCCTATTCAATGACATGGCAGGGTCTGATGTGGCCCCAAACATTAAGCACTACAAGTGCATCATCGATCTCTTAGGCCGGGCCGGGCGGCTCGACAAGGCATACTTTATCATAATATCAATGCATCTACCGCCCGACATCGTCCTCTTGCAAAGTTTCTTGGGGGCGTGCAAGACGTATAAGAACATCGAGCTGGCGGAGTGCGTCTCACAGCAACTGTCTACAATGGGGTCGAACGGCGATAAGGACTATGTGCTCATGTCGAACGTCTATGCCGCACACGAACGGTGAGACGACGTGGGGTGTGTAAGGGAAGCTATGAAGAGTAAATGAACGGTGTGATTCATAAGTTTGTGAATGACGATCATGAATATCCCGATTGGAATGAGATTTATGGCATGTTGGATGAGATCGAATTTCGGATAAAGGCATTTGGGTACTTACCCAAGACGGATTTCGTGTTACATAGCATTGGAGAGAAGGAGAAGGAGAATGCTCTTTTCTACCACAGTAAAAAAATTGGTTGTGACCTACGACTTGATTAGGACGGAAAGTGGGGCTCTAATTCAGGTGATCAAGAACCTTAAAATTTGTAGTGATTGCCATGATATGATTAAGTTGGTATCGAAGATCTACGGTCGAGAAATTGTTGTTAGAGATCGGGGCCATTTCCACGGGTTTACGGATGGATCTTGTTGATGTGGGGATTACTGGTGACGGATTTGGACTAGATGGAATAACTCGTGAATCTGGGCTTTTGGACACTGGCATTGCCTGGAGAAAGTCAATCTGGCTTCAGAAAACCGTTGCATCGGGGACAGCGGATTGCTGGGTGAACCGGACACCTCGTAGCTACGTGATGTCAGGACTAGAACCGTGTGGGGCCCACCGTGATGTATGTGTAACTGTGTGGGGCCCACCGTGATGTATGTGTTCTATCTACGTCGTCCATCCCTTTTGCCCGCTCATTTTAAGGATATGAGGCCAAACTTAAAGTGAGGATGGAACGGCCACGTTGAAAACTTCACGGGGCCACCCCCAAAGTTTTGGACATGATGTTTGTGTTTTCCGTTGATCCAGGTGTATCGGACTTTAGGAACAGGTTGGATGACAAATAAACATAGCTGTGGGCACTCGGAAGGTTTCAACGGTGGACGTCATGATCCAACTGTTTCTGTGGTGTGGTCCACTTGAGCTTTGATTATGGTGCCAAAAATGAGCTGACAAAATGGATGGTGGCCCCATAGAGTCCTGACACTGGGTAGCCATTTGATGTTGGGGTCGGCACGCATGTTGTTGTTGAGATGTGGTGGGATATGATTGGGCAGATGGCATAGCTAGCTATCTACTTCAATTATATTCACTAATGTGAGAGAAATGACTTAACATGCATAAAATCCATGCCACTCGTGATGTACCAGATCCCTTTTGGGGCCTTCGGAAACGCTCACCTATGAAGCAGTTCGTAGACATACAAACTTTTTTGAGAACTCATCTATCCGATGAGTCTCGAAAATCTGAATGGTCCAAATGAAGCAGAACCTCATGAAACCTCCTGGTACAAAATTTTACCTCCCGGTACAAAAGTTTACTTTGATCCAAAACTTTGGTGGGCCATGAAAAATGCAAACAGTTGCTTCCCTTTATTTGAATTTCTCTTTGCTATGGCCCACCAGAATCTTAGATCAGGGTGAAAATTCATACCATAAGGTTCGATGGGATTCCGCATCTTATGGACCGTTCGGATTCAACACCCATGACACGTGTGCAAAGGTGCACACGTGCGTAGGTGAGCATGCGACCTCAAAACTAAAGATGATTCGACACTCAGGTGAGGCCACCCCAAAAGATCTATACCAGAAAACTCCAAATTCACATTGTATGGTCCACCTGAGTTTTAGAATACTGTAATCTTTTGATAATGCTTGCATACTTATGAGACTATCAGATGATAGAATACTGTAATTTTTTGGTAATGCTTGCATGCTGATGAAACATCAGATGAATGGACTAGATGGCATATGTACACCATTGTGGGTCTCACACAAAACTAATTGTGGGCGTTCCATAACAATTATTTCACCATGGCCTTCCTGAGTTTTGGATGGTTATAACGAGGCACTGTAGGTGATGGACAGGTTGATGGTCCGCTATTTCCACCAGCCATGTAACTGCAAAAGTAAATACCCCGCGGGTGCAGATTGCATGGTGATCCTACCACCACCAACATCTTAGGTGAACCTGTTGGACCTAACAACTTCCAAACATAACATACTTTGTGTGGCCATATCTTACAGGCACATGGCCCGATCAAATCAGGAACATGGCCCAAATCCCAACACATCAGGTCACTGCTGCATCCATTATAGCAGGGTCCATGTTCCCAACAGAGGCTCCTTTGAAAATGCATTTACTGGGACATTTAAACATAGGCGCAGGAAATCCTTCACAACTTTAATCCTTCACAACTTTTAGACGTGTTTTAATTGCTGAAGCTAGAAAAATAGCGCTCTTTTTTCGTGACCAGTGGCTGACTTCGTGCAGCCCCACAGGACATTTATCTCTCCTGTTAGAAGATCCTAGTCATATAATGAAAATCAATCCTCGGAAATGCCCTTTCCAGCAATGAGGCGAAGTTGACCAGTTCCAGATCATCTAAAGACGAGGTGTTGAGGTATCTCACATCCAGTATAGGCCCAGAAGATGAAGAACCTGGATCACCGTACGGATGCCAGATGACTCTGTCAGGGTTGAATTTTCCTATAATTTTCTAGGTTCGGGATTTATACAGTTTCGGGGTAAAGACTCAACTATAGGACTATCTATGATAACCTATCAAAATCATGCATTATTTTATCTAGAGACAAATGCCGTCTGCTTTAAACAGCTTGCTGACTATCCAATTGGTTGTTATCTTGCAAGCTACTTTTAAAAAGGAGAGACCTCTTTATCTAAATGCATGCATGCATGCATACATGTTGATCACATCTTTTTTGTGTGTGTGCAAGAGCAGCAGTGCTCATCCATAACCAAACAATATTCCGACCAATTTTGCCTAATCGTAGCTTAAAATAGCTGAAACAACAGGTATCAATGATCCAAACGGCATCATCATAGCAAGCATTTCCACTTTTCTGTAAAATCCAATGCAAGATCTGTGAAGGGATTGGGGCATTCAAATGATTAAACAACATTAAGCACTTTTCAGTGATAAAGAAAATACATTGCAAAGGCATCAATTGTAGACCAGTTTGATCACAAGAAAAATCAGGTTTGCAAAGAGGAGGGTTAAAGAAATGCTGATTCAGGTTAGGATTAAAACAAAATCATGCATATAATCATCCCAGGCAGATTCAGGTAAAATCATATGCCAGAATGCATTAATGACTTGCGAGAAACAGCATAAGAGGCTATACATATCATCCAGCAGAGTAACTGACAGTGGTGAGGGCCGATAAAGAAGAAAAGCATATGCACAAAAGCAAAAGACCAACCGAAAAGAAGAAGAAAAAAACATAGTAACAAAGAACATGTTAGATAACAAAATGAAACCCTTCTGATTCAACAAACCTCGGTGTCAAATTTTAGACATATACCCATGCTAAAAAGCTCCTGGTAGAGTAATTTTGCACCATATGGCACATTCACCTTCACAATGTTTTCCGCAGAATCACAAAAACGGCAGAATGGACCACGGATTTTCTTTCCACCAGGCACGGTCCTTTGTATTACATTTGCGGCCCGGGTACATTTCTGGCAGATGAACATCTGCGAGAAGTCACTAAGCATGAAGAGCCTCTCATAAAGGTTGGCAGCTGCACCATGGGCGAGAAGACAATCGCGTTCCATCTCACCAAACTTGACACCGCCAAACCTCTTTCGATCGGCCACTGGCTGCCGGGTTAGAGGATGAACTGGTCCAGTGTTCCTGAACTTCACCTTGTCCTCGGCCATATGAATCAGCCGCTGATAAAATGTTGGGCCAATAAAGATCAAAGAACTTAACATTTCACCAGTCCGGCCATTGTAAACTCTCTCACTTCCCCATCTTGAAAATCCGGCCCTGCAATGTAAATAAATTCCACAATACTGAGAAAATCAAACTCTGAAAGGGGAAACCAAATTAAGAAACATCCAGGCTTTGACGGAAAGAATTCAGATAGAGCAACCCAGGGCTTCGAGATTTCCATGAAAATGCCAGGGAGGTTTATGGGTATAGAGCGGTGCTAGGTCCACATGCACCTCTATGCAGCCACATATGCCAATCTGGTATATACAGAAGACATCCAAGCCATGTATGATGAGGATTACAATGGGCTGGGCCTGGCTTTGGCCCAGTGCTTGAACTGTTCCCGCCTGGCCCATTCAAAATTTTGATTTTGCTTAGCCCAGGCCTGGCCTGTTGACAGTTGCATCAAGTGAGCCCGAGCGAAGATGACCTGACATCCAAATCAGGCCAATCAAGACATCAGGTGGGGCCCCCATGTAAGATAACAACGGACACTTCTAACAAAATTGCCAGCGGCATACATCAGTGTACATGTCCCATGTTATAAGTTGATCAGTCTAATGTTGCCCAGGTTATTGATGCCGGGACCACCTGATGCATCACCCTGATGTCAGCTAGATGTGCCAGCTTTGCACATGTGGCCATGACCAGAGGTGCATGTTATAGCAAAGCCTATGGAAGATATTTTGTAGCAGTAGTGAATGCTAATCATTTAAAATTTCCCATTAAATAAGCAATATACAAAACATGACCACCATATTCCTGGACATTCTTCAGTTAAGTAATCGTTAGCCAGTGTTTTAAATAATAGCAAATAGGTTGTCTCATACTGCTCACCCCCTCTAAAGCATGCAGCCAGCTTAGGCTACGCACTGCTTCTATATTTTTAATCATAGGAGGATGTACATGCACGCCCACACCCACACCACCCACAACCGCACTCGTACAGCACAAAAACATTGCAGTTTAAGGGAAAATAAACAATCGCAAGCATGCAACTGCATGTGTGGTGGCCACTGTGCTGGGCATGCCATCCAACCAGCACATCAAGTGAGCCCAACCATGAAGATGGGTTGCCCCAAAACCATGCCTATCCAATCATCTGGGCGCACCATGGAAAACGATGGACAGCCACACAAGAAACTCTGTAGAGCAGCGGCCCACATGATGGTTGGATCGACCTTCCTGGACTAGATGGGTTGGATGCCATGCCATGCCATGTACCACAGCAGACCCCACACAACTAATTATTATGGAAAAAGCTTATTCCACAGCATTGCGTGGGAACGAAACTCCCAAAAAGGAAAAATCATAAACAAAAACGAACATGAATCTTCATACAAACTGAAATAAAATTCAGCGATTAAGAACAAAAACATTCCTCTCTTCAGCTCATACACACTGAAATGAAAATCAGATATTAAGAACAACAACATAACTCTCTTGAGCTCTAGAAGAGATTCAATCTAACAAAATAAAAATAAAAATCAAGTTCTACAGCCATAGAGACGTGAAAAGGGGGAAACTTGATTTCTCCTTTGTTTGGGCTCCAATGCTGTATAAAATTTAGCAAGATGTTCTTCTACTAGGGCTGATTGATCCCCTAGATTTTTGTCTAGAATGGTTGCATTGATTCAGATAATTGAAGAGGCAGAATTTTGGGGCACACAGTATATGTGGCTGAAGCATTAGGACTATTGAATGACATCTTTTGAGAGCCTTTTTGTTTTATAAAGGCTAGATTTCTCTGCTAGTTTACACCATTTAAAATTTGTTTCATCTCGTCAACCGTACAGGCATACACTTGGCATAGTTGTATGGATGGTTAGTATTTCTTGATCATTGTGATTCTGGAGATGTGCTCCATCCATGATAGGACACACAGTTTGGATGGTCTGGATAAGCCATACATCAGTGCCATATGGGATGAGAATGAGTTGCCAATTGAAAGTGCTAAACTAACATAAACTGAATAACTTAATTTTTTTAAGCTTTAAACCAAAATCTCCCATGGCAGATGCTACCTACGCCACAAACTACAACCAACATAGCATATGCAACACTTGATTAACTCTATGTGTATGCTATGCCATGTTACTTAGTGTATGCTACAAATGCTATTTTAAATACCGTCAACAGCAAAATTTGAAGAGCCAACCTTAAGCAATAACTAAAGTTCTTGACCACAATGCCCCTACTACAGATTTGGGAAACCATGGAGCTGGATGTCACCGTTATTCCATCTTCAAATTGGGCCACTGTTACCAGCTAGGGGTTAAACCCCTTGCATCAAGGAAGCAGGATGAGGGATTACCCTGTGCTTGCTCTGATTGTTGATGCACCTATTGAAACAAATTTCAAAAACCTACAACAATTTATCTCTGTAGCAGAGAAAGACCAATGGGATTATTGATCCTGATAATGATACAGTAATTTAAAATCCAGTATCGATGTCAAGAAGATAGCAATGGTTTGGGGTTTCTCATGACCATGAGGCTTAGCTACCAATGAACCACATCCAAGAAGACTACAATACAACTGTAGCATCAATCACAACAAACAATATTATATTTTACCATTCTCATTTCTACGAAGCTAAATGGTCAGAAGACATCTAGATTATACCTGTGCAGCTGGTCAGTTATGACATCAACAGAGGCAGTGGTGAAAGGGGTGGCGTATCTCATCGAACCACCGCAGGCAATTCCCTTACCCAAAGCAGCCTCAAGCAGCTGCCCAGGAGTTTGTCGGGTTGGAAAAGCATGTGGATTTATAACAATATCAGGAACAATTCCTTGAATTGTGAAAGGGAAATTCTCTTGAGACTCCAAGAAACCAACTACTCCTTTTTGACCATGCATGCTCGAGAACTTGTCCCCAAGACAAGGAGAGCGAACCTGCACCACAAGCTCAGAAAATCACATCCTGCAGTCCATAATCAGAATATAAAACTTAATGATGTACTTGAATGTAACAACTCTTTGGACTCACAGCAAATGCATAACTGACTCTTATGTCAATAAAGAGCAGTGGCCATGAGATGCCAGCTTACACAAAATACATACATGCAGAACTATAGAACTGAGAGAGAGAGAGAGAGAGAGAGAGAGAACCTGTCTCAAAGAGACTACTGCAAAGTTCTTCCCATCGTCATTTGCAGATAGTACAACTCTTTGTACCTTGCCTCTTTCCGTGTGTTTCAGCTTGATACTATGATCTGCTCCAGATTCGGCACCCTTCCCGATGACAATATCACCACTTTGCAGATTTGCACCAATATATGGGAACCCATCATCATCGAGACTGTCAACACGCCCTATTTTACTTTGTATTTTACAAAAATCCACCCTGTCCTTCGGTTTTAAACGTTTGGTCTCCAAAACCTCTTTGTTCTCAACCTCTGCTTTATAACTCCTATGATGTTCCGTTCGAAACATTCCACGCTCTAGTGAGGCACGGTTCATGACCAAAGAATCCTCTTGGTTGTACCCTTGATGAACATTTACTGCCACAATAGCATTTTGCCCATTAAAATATTCAGGCATGGGTAAAATATCCTTCTTGCCTGGTGTTTCTGGTTTTCCAAGGGAATCAGCTACCATGGTCCTAAAGAGTGGTCTCTGAGGGTAATAAAGTTGATGAGAGAGAGTGTCCACTCTGATATCTGGGTTTAAAGTGCAGAACCCGATAGCCTGCTGAGAATGCTTCTCAGATTGGTAAAGCACCCTCCTGGCAAAATTATGGTTCGCAAATGGTATGATACCACAGCTTAAACCCAATAAAAATGAGAGGTCAAGTTCACAGTGGCTGTACTTTGGGGATGGGTGACCTTTATCACCCATGAAGAGGTATTTGATGCCCCATGCTGTTAAACAATCCTCTTCTTCTTCAACACCTATAAGTTCTACAACCTTCTCATCCAAAAGATACTGGAAGGAGTAAGGTCCTCCTTTGAAATATTTGATGTTCTTTAAATTCTCAACAATCAAGAGTGGCCTCAAGATTCTTCCGGCATCAGAAAATATACGGACTTCACCCTGAAGCTGGTCCCTTTTGATTTCCACCTACAATAGAAGAAAAATTATAAGCAGCAAATCTTACATTTAATAGTAGAATCAATTGAAAGGAGTATATAAAATAAAGCAAGTTTGGTGCGTGCAGAAGAAACAGGCATTACAACCAAATTCAACCTTGAGTGGCAGTGTTCACAGTATCAGTATAGATGCATGTATCGCACCCTTGGGATACAGATACTAGGGGTGTCAATAAGCCAGGCTCGGGCCTGCAAAATCAGAATTTTGAATAGGCCCAGCCCGAAACAGTTCAAAATCTGGGCCAAGTCAACCCCAGGCCCAGCCCGTTGACAGCCATAACAGAAACATATCGGTATCACAAGGCAAATATCACAGGTTCTGGGGAATGCATCACAGTTTCAGGAACTACAAAAGAAGTTAAAAGAATCGTGGGTACACAATACTCAAAACATCACAAAAAAGGGGTATGCATAAAAAGTTTCCTTTGTATAGAGTCCTAAAGTATTTGCTGTCGAACAAAAGTGACGCAGTTATATCCAAAATGAGTTCGTCTCATTCATATGTCCTACAACTAATTCAGATTAGACCATCCAAACAATGGGTATCAATTTAGATGCATGATGAACCAAAAATTATGCTTATTTATTTGACTATCAGAGTGGTGGGCCAACAATTTGGACAGTCTAGATTGTTGTACAACTATGCCATGCATACAATCAAAGAGTTACCAGCATTTTTTACATGGTGCTGAATTAACAAGGTGGTTTATTCTAAATGAGAAAAGATAAATTTTATATTCAAATTATGTAACCAGTGTGGATGTTTCATCAACAAAAAATTAAGCTTATTTGCTTACATGAATATCCGATTTGTGACATTTCTTGGCTGGTTAACAATGAAAAATATCCGATAGTCCTATTTCAAAAAACGAGTGTCCAGAAATCAGAGGTTAGGATTGTTCAACCAATCTGATCTTTGGACTGTTTTGGCAACAATGTGCTGCACAATCTAGTCAGTTTCATTCTATTTAAATATTTAATACGTGCCATGTGCACATTTTCTAAGTGCCCGTGTATCAAGTTCCATAGGTACTAGGTAGCCCGAGTACCATATAACTCATGAGAAAAACTTTGCTACTCTAATAGGTATGATGGATGATACACAGCCATTTAGAAATTACTTCAAATTTGCAATGTGGCATACAAGTAGATATATCAAACTGTCTAGATTATCTTTTATAGCTTAGACACATCATAACCTAAAGAAAATTAGGCTTACTTCATCATATCACAATCAAATTGGTAGACATTTATTGGACGGTTAAGAATGAAAATATCCACTGGTGCTGTATCAACAAGTGTCCACGAATCAAAGGTTGGGACTGTTCAAACAATCTGATTTTAGGACCAAAACTTAGTCACAACGGGTTCATACGTCAATTGGTTTAGTTTGAGTTAATATAAATGCCACGTGCACAATTTCCAAGTACCGGTGTATCAAGCATCATATGCCGCCTGAGTATCACGTAACTTCCCTTTCTAATGACAACACTGTTCAGGCTCTTTTAGGTGAAATGACAGAGATCGAGAGAGAGAGGAGCCTTTTCAGGCTCTTTTATTTCAAATGACATACATAGAGAGAGAGAGAAGAGAGAACGAAGGTGCCAAGAAGAATAAGAGAAGAACAGGAGAAGGATTTGCAGGCATGCAGTTTTCTTTCCCCCGAAAATGGGGAATTTAGTTTGTTTGCTTGTTTTTTTTTTTCGGAATTTTCAGAGGGTACTGTCTCTCAGTATTGTCAATACATATCACATGTATCGATGATACAAGGGAACTTTACAAAGCGATTTTGGGGATATATTGCATTGTATTGACGATATTGGATATATCATATGGTATCTTCAATATATCATGCGACACGGGGGGATTTTACAGTTCCTCCTGTTTATTGGATTGGAGACGTGTGATACCAATAACTGATACTGTAAGCACTGGAGAGCAGTAGAGTATGGATTTGTAAAACATACAATAAACAAATAACAGTTATATGACGCTGTAGACTCCTGCTCCCACTTCCGCCTGTTTTATACCGTATCTTAAAATAGACACTTCCCGTATCCAAATCTATTGCTGCTTCGCTTCACAGTCACACTACATGTAACTAACCTCTCTTAACTGCTTAATGCAGATTGCAAGTTTGACCTCACCTAATTTGCAGATTCTACCACAAAATTGTGAATGATCCAACTGACCCTTGAGTTGTGTGTGCTACAAACAAAAAGTCATTCTAATTGGCTCAGTTTTGATAAAGATGAGACACTGACTTTGAGGTGATGTAGCAATCGAGATGGAATTAAAGCTAATTGAGAGGAACTTGAATACAGCACCTATGAGATCTAGGGCCACGTAGAATTGCCAAAAATCTTTTAATTGCAACAGATAAATAAAGAAAATATAGAGAAGAGGACATTTTTTTAATTTAGAACAGTTTGTGTTTGTCCGTGTGTGTGTGTGTGTCAGTGTGTGTGTGTTCATTCCTTGTTTGCATACACTGTTTTGAAAGATTTCTTTTTTCTGTGTATGTGTGTGCATGTGCATGCATGTGGTCCTTATGGTCATGAGTGGCAAGAAGAGAAAGGATAGAATAAGAGATTAATGCACTTGATAGAACTTAAGAGTAGCACCAATAGGTAATGAAAAGAGGGAAAGTAGACCTGTATGGTCTGGCCATGTGCAAAGGTGACCCAGAACTGCACCAGTTAGGAGTGAGTTGGTTCGAGTTGAAGGCTAAAACAGCAAGGGGAAGAATTGTGGATGGAGCCATGGAGGTAGTGAGAAAAGATTCAATGATGATGATGACAAATACATGCATGCATCCATACATATCCTTGTTTGCATACAAAGTCTTAACTCTTAAATCATTACAATCCACACCTATTTCCCATTGTTCCACACATACACCTTGTCTCAAACAAATTCTATACAATTGAATATATATATATATATATATATATATATATATATATATATACACACATATATATATGAAAGAAAAGAAATTAATTCAAAAAAAAAAGAAAAAACTCTGAATACCAATAGAAGACTTGAATAAATAACTGGATAGGCGCATACACACACGCATGCCCGACATGCAGCGCACACACATAAACAACCCACCAAAACACACAACCACCCTCACACACATACACACCCACACCCACGCACAAGCACACACAATCGCACAAAGGGAGATACATACATATATGAGCTAAATTTGCAGCATATTTTCTCCTTTTTTTTTTCTTTTTTTTTTTTCTTTTTTTTTTTTTCATCAGAGTAGTGCATGCTTCCACGGTATAATGGGCTGCTTGCACCATAACCAAGCACAAATATTTTTACTGAATTCCAAACACCTGCAAACTGCATCAAGAGGAGGACGAAAACCAACCTTGGAATCAATCTGCTTGTTACGGCGCACATTTCTGAGTTTCTTAACAAATGAACTGGAATCTCTACAAACTCCAACCCAATTTCCATTCAAGAAAACTTTATCCTTCCGATTCAACAACTGAGTATCCTCATTCAGACGTTCCATTCCACAGCGTACCAACTTATCCAGAGGAACTTCAACCAAATTCGTGCTCACAAGACCGGTGACTGCCAAATTTTTTACAAGCCCACAATTTTCGCCATCTGGGGTAGAAAGAAAGCACACCTTTCCCCAGTAGGAAGGGTTCCTGCATGTAGCAAATACTGTGAGCTCAACTATATAACCGAGTATCTCCACGCATGCATCATGCAATGCACTTGTAAGATGGAAGTTTATATATCACTGACCAGGTTAGGTACAAAATATTGGTTCCAGATCTAAGGTAACTACTAACTAGGCACAAAACATCAAATATTGTTTGCAGTATCCTCTCTAACATTAAGGATGAGGAAATGGATTCATGGTGGAAATGAGGCAGCTCAATTACAAGTCAGACTTCCAATTCGCTAATCGCTCCAGCAGAAATCTGTACAGACTGTTACACCCATATTGGCACCTATACAGGGCCAACAGGCCAATATGGTCATAAAGGGCCCATTTCATTTCATCAAAACTTTTCTCTGGGTTTTTTTTTCACTTATTTCTTCATTTCGACCCTGGAGGAATCTTAAAAACTCATTTTATACTAGTTCTAAGTTATTTTGGTGATCAAAACACAAGATTTGAGTGATATTCAATGCATTTAAGTCGGAATTAACCATGTTAGAAAAATTACAAGGGAAAAGCTATCTCATTTTTAAATCATCTTCTTTTGTTGTATTTCAATATAATGGACCCTAATTTACAACGCCATGCTTGGTTTCTGTTCGAGCTCACTGATTTGTCATCTTGTGTTGAAACCAGAAACCAGAAACCAGATACAGTCCGTAATAGTGGAATGGTGTAACAGGATTCATGTTGCTGACCCAATTAGTTGGGATAAGGCTTTGATGATAATGATACTTAATTTGTGCTCAAGTAGGGCCTATTTGGTCGGGTTTCAACAGGTCAAGTACAGGTCAAGTAGACAGACAATATTCTTATCAAAGAATCGTCTGGCACACCATTGAATACATGTTAAAAACATTTAAAATAATTGGTGAATAACTATCATGCTAAAGATTAATGTATGGCCAAGTAGTAATAATTCAACTCGACTTCTCGGTTTAAAATAATAATAATAATTCAACTTGACCTTGTCAGTTTCTTGGATTGCATTCTTTACACTAAATTGTTCAAATTTGATGATCAGACACCAGTCAAAAAAATTGCGATGATCAGACATTTATAAGAGGAAAAACGAAATATTGCAATTTTGCATGTTCCTAAATAACACTTGTATAGGATGAACAATCAAACAGAGAGTTAGGATCCACCTGGACAATAAACATGACCTATATTGCACCAAAAAAACAAAGAAAGAAAGAAAGAAAGAAAGAAAGAAAGAAAGAAAAGAAACAACAACTTTACCAGAATTAGGAAAAAATCTACATACATGATCCTATAGGATGAACAATCAATCCACCTGGACAATAATCATGACCTATATTACACTAAAAAAAAACACTTCCCAAAATAATAAAAATGCAAACATGTTATAGATGGATAATATATAAATTGCACAAACTTTACCCGAATAAGGAAATCTACATCCATGATCCAACACAGCATAAGAACTGCCTAAACCTAAAATTTAACAACCAATAAGATCTAGAATGCAATAAATCTGCTGGAATAAGTTCATATGTGTAGGACTTACGGAAATCTGGCATCTCCAGTAATTCCACTATATGTGACCCGCTGACGTGTCTTCCTCAAGTCGCACATCATTTGGAGGGGGTTTGTCCTCCTCAAAGTCGCCACAATTCCAGGACACCTTTCATTCCGTTTGAAAGGATGAGACCATGATCCAGTTGAAAAGGCCCTAGAAAGACCATTCGTGATGATAGATGCATCGAGATAGCGTTCGATGAACTGCACGCTACGGTCACCATATAGATCTCTCTGCATGGTTTTGACCATGCGCCTCTCAGCATGTTTGATGTGCACTCGCAACTCTCGTGCAAGCAACTCACCAGCTAAATCCAACCTTTTGTTTCTGAAATCATCTCTGTTATCACACTTTCGTCTCCCAGAATATGACAGCAAAAGACACTTCACCATGTATCCAAGAAAAAGAGCCTTCTGCCTGTGACCATTAAGATCGGGAAACAAGTACTTGTTAATGCATTCTTCTATCGACTCCTCAGGTGGAAATTTTGAACTTTTCACTTGTTTATCAATATATTCAAGAGCTTTTCCTTGTTTGCGAAAAGCTTCGCATATCTCATCAGCTTCATTAACTGTTGACAGAAGTATATTCACCAAGCCAGAGTCACTAATGTCAAGATCAATCATCTGGAAAATCTCTTTATCCGATGATGCACCAAGTGCAAAAAACATAATCCAGATAGGAACTGACTGGTATAAGAAATACACAGTGATGGCTTTTCCTCCATTAAGACCATCAGCTTTTGGGGTTTCTGTGAGCTTAACAAAAAGTCTTTTCCTCTTGAACAATGACATGTACTGAACAGCCCAACTTGGTTTATTAGAAATCCAAAGTCTTGTTAGGCATCTTTCCTCCTGTGCAATAAAGGTCTGCAATTGACAAACTGAAATTCAAATTTTGAACAAGAAATTCAGACAAGTTACAGTTGAGATCCCATCCATGTTACAGGATACATAAGCCAAGAACAGTAGAATTAGTTTGGTGCTTCTTTAATCAAATCAAGCAAAAATAAATTAACACGAAGGGTGCAATGAACTGTGTAAATCTCATATGACAAATTGATGATTTGTTGCAAATCAGAGAATAATATATCCTTTAATTTAAATCACTTTGAAATAACACATTCAAATCACTTTGAAGTAACACAATGCTTCAAAGTGTTCCAAAATCCTCCACATCTGATAAAAGGAAAAGAATCACATTCAAAATGGAGTGCTTATTCGCATTAAGTTCACCATATCCTCAGAAGTTCACATTAAGTTCCCTCTTTATCCATTGCCCTTTCACGAACAGCATGTGGAGCGGAATCCTCAGAAGTTTCAGCATGGTTTGGGTCATGCCAAGGTTGATGGGTGATCTTCTATTGGCATGGCCATGGGATGGTATTGCAGAAGCAGCCTAGGGGCCTTTGGAGGTTAGGCCTTTTGGCTGGCCTGTGGGCTATTTGTCTATTTGGGGAGAGAGAAATGGAAGATGCTTCCAAAATGAGAACAGTAAAAGGAAAATGGTTTTTAGTAGGGTTTTCTATTTTTTAGTAAAATGGGCCACCTGTATAGATGGGCTGAAAGATTGTTCTATGCTATTCTTTGTTTTTTTTTTTTTTTTTTTGAAAGTAACAAAATTGTATTAAAAGGAAAGAGAAAGTACAAAAAAAAGGCTGCTGAGGTAGCAGAACCGAGAGAATTACAAACCCAGGAACAAAAGGTTATAGTCTTTAAGACCCAAGATATAAACCACCCACTCAATAATCAGATATTTAGCAAAAGAGGCTATAGCCTGAGCGGACTTGTGGGTGTCGTTAAAGCACCGGTCATTTCTTTCCTTCCAGACAGCCCACCAAATGGCCAGAATAGACATCCTCCAGATAGAGGATTTGATCTTTCCCAGCTTAAAACCATGCCAATATGCAAGCGTAGAAGAAGCAGAACTCGGCATGCACCCACTGACATTGAAGCGGCTAAAGAACTCCCTCCAGATTTGAGATATGAATGGGCAGTGGACGAAGAGATGATCCACAGATAAGGGCACTATATCCCCAGATAAGGGCAGTGTATATAAAGGCACTAGGTGCACCCAGGCAACTGCCCTTGGGGTGCCTGAAATGCATAGGCAGTTAGGCACGCCTAAGCACATGCTTGGAGGTTCCAAGCACTTTGTGGATGGGTGGGTGGGTGGGCGTGGGTGCCAACAGGCAGATCACGATACTACATATTTCCAAAACCTTGCCAGGTCTGGAAGGTGGACCAACCACATTGCAGTCATCAACAACAGGGAGAACATGCTGCAAGGAGAAGTAGAGATTAGCAATAGTGCGGTTTCTTATTTCAATGATGCATTCTTTGTAACTCCATCTCGCTAGATCAGGCTATGGAATTGGAATGTGATTTTGAGATTGAAAAAAATAGGAGAAGCTTTTTTTTTTTTCGTCTTTTTTCTTCCATTTGTTTTTACTCCTAGCAGGATTGTGCCTAGCCTGGATGGATTTCCACTTGTCTTTCTTCAACGATGTTGGGATGTGGTCCAGGGAGATCTGTTGGCTGTGTCTAAAAAGTTTCACATTCAAGCAGCCATCATGAAAGCTTTGGGATCCTTTATCGCTCTGTGCTGAAGAAAGATAATGTTGAATTTGTCTCCGAGTATAGGCAAAATTTGTCTCATCGGGTTTGTTTATAAACTGATCACAGAGGTGTTGGCCTCTTGATTGAGGGTTATCAGTTCAGTAATTTCTTCTTCTCAAAGTGCTTTTATCCATGGGAGGAGTATCTTCAAGGGTGATCCCTTTTTTTAGCAAATCAAGTGTTGGATGATTATTGTGTAAAGGGCAACAAAGGGTTTCTCTTCAAGGCAGATTTCGAGAAAGCTTCGGATCTGATGGACCACATCGGCTTTGAGCAAAAGTGGAGAGACCGGATGTGGGCGTGTATATCTTCGCGTTGGTACTCAGTCCTAAATGGATCCCCATTTGGCTTCTTCATAGGAGAGAAAGGTATCCATCAAGGGGATCCATTGTCCCCTTTTGTTGTACTCAATAGTAATGGAAGAATTATCCAGGCTTATCAAGAAGGGAATTAAGAGGGGGGTTATCAGTGGGATGCAATTCTGCAATCCCTTTGTCCAGGTCTCTCACGTTCTGTATGCTGAAATCATCATGCTTTTTGGAGATGGTTCAGCAGCAGATCCGTGCAATTTCACAGATATAATGCTGGTTTTCAAAACTGTCTCGAGCTTGAGAGTTAATATGTTCAGAAGTTGCATCGCTGGGATAAATTGATAGTATTGTGGTGTATAGCTTAGCTTGCGAGATGGGTTGTGCTGTGTCTGAATTACCACTTAAGCATATTAGAATCCCAGTGTTCAGCGGAAGAATAGGAGAAGTCACTTTGGATGGTTGACCAAAACTTTTAAATGGAGGTCGGCCCCTTGGAAAAGTAAGCTTCTATCCCTGGGAGCACAATCATGCTTATCAAATCAATGCTTACTATACCTGATCTATTTGTTGTTGATTCTAAGATGCCTGGTCAAAGCAGTCAGTCACGCAAATAGAAGCAATTCAAAAGCAGTTTCTTTGGAATGATCGGTAAGGAGCTCACAAGTATCAACTGATCATGTGGGAGAAGGTTTGCAAGCCAATCAGCTGCTCTGGTTTGGGTCTTTGAAGCATAAGATTGATGAATTTGGCTTTCTTTGCTAAATGGTGGTGGAAATTTGGCATTAGGAATCATCCTTGCTCAAATCCGTCCTCACAGCATAATAGGGGGTTGCAGCTAGCGGCTGGGATATAAAACTGGGTTTCAGCCAGCAGTGATCCGAGATACGGCAAGCACTCACAGTTTCGGAGCTGGATTCTTCCACATTAGAGTTGGATCTGGCTCTAAGATCAGGTTTTGGGAATATCTAACCTGATGGCAGAGAAGTTGGAAGTCCTCTCATGAATCATGATAAACAAGGAAGCCAGCGTCTGTGATGCTTTCCATTGCTGAAATCGCAAAGCAATCTAGCATCCTCAGTTTAGAAGGTATTTGAAAGAGGAGATTCCCCTCTTTGCACGCCTGTTAAAGATCCTGGATAGGGTGTGCATCCCAATGGATGGGTTGGATAGGTAATGCAAGGGCATTTTCACACCAAGCTCGATTTGGGTGGCATGTGAGATGTGGGGCACACTTGGGGCGGGCAGCCCGTGTGAGGCAGGTGACTCGTGTGAGGCAAAACCTATGTGATGTGAGGCCCACGAGGGGAGTTCGGCCAAGGACCTAACCCATGGGAAGTGGAACCTGGGTTATGAGATAAAAGGATTGATTTCCCATGCTCTATCAATTCGAGCTTTTAGAGAAAGCGATTAATTGTCCTGCATCGAAGTGGTATCAAAGCAAGGGGTCTCGTGTTTGACATTCCTCACCAAGAGTGATTAATGCAGGAGCATTTTCACACCGGGCTTGAGTGGGGTGGCCTGTGGGATGCAGGGGCACACTCGAGGTGGACGGCCCATGTGAGGCGGGTGACTTGTGTGAGGTGAGACCCATGTGACATGGGGCCCACGAGAGGAGTTCAACCGAGGACCTAACCCATGGGAAGTGGGGTTGGGATATGAGATAAAGGGATTGATTTGTCACGCTCAATGCCTCAATCGATTCAAGCTTTTAGACCAGTGTTGTCATATGCGATCGCATATGCCATAGTGGCATATGCGGTTTTATGATCATTAGGCATTATGACATGGCTTATGCGATTATATGATTGCTTATTCGATTATGCAATCGAATATGCTATTATGCCATCACTTGTGCAATGAAAAAATGTAAATTTTTTGGAGGGTTGTGCGATGGCGTATGCCATTATGCCATCGCATATGTGCACAGGCCCCTTGGGTCGTATATAATCAGTTATACTATTTGACAACAATGCTCTAGACCCTATCAAACCTTCTCGATTAAATCACAGGTGAATGAGCCTAATGGGAGGATGGACAATTTCTCGCCAGCATTTAAGAAATCTGGTTTGCTCCTGTTCCTATGAATATCAGGCACTTGTATGGGCAGCAAGCTTAGATAAGATCGAATGGCGGATCATCTCAGAGATTGTGGGATAATAATTCCAAACAGATGCTATCCAAGTAGGGCAAACGGGGAGACCATAACTCACTTGCTGATTCATTGCTCTTTTCTCTAGAGACTTATGGTCAGAGCTTATTTCTTTATTCAGGATATCCTGAGTTTTTCCTCACCTTATGTTGGAGCTGGTTGGAGGATTGTTATACAACTCTTTTGGAAAATGTCTGTTTTTCTGCTTTATGGTCTCTGGCTGGAAGAAATAACCAGATCTTCCCCGGTAAAGCAACCTCGTTCAGAGGCATATTCAAGAAGTCTTGCAAGTTGGGAGCAAGCCGGCATTGGTTCAATCCTAATTTCAGGGATATCTCGGCGGACTGGAGTCTCAACAATTGGCAAGCAATTTCTCTTTAAGAATAAGGCATAAAGCTCTTGGAGGCCTCCTCAGGGGATGTTTGAAATAATTTTTGACATCTGTTCATTTGTGGAACCCTGGGATTGGAGGGTCTCGTGCGAGACCATAGGGGAACGATGATTGTGGAATCCTCTGTGAATTTCAGAATTTCTGATTCAACTGCAGCAGAAGATGCAGCCCTATCCAAGCAGTGAAGTTGGCTGTTGATCTCAATCTGAATCCTGCAGTGTCAGAAGGTGATTCAGAAAGTGCTATTGCTTGGACAAAAGGAGCTTCATTCCCGTGGAGTATAGCTGATACTATTGGGGTCTCTGATCTCTGCAAAAATTGCTCCATGTCTCTCATGCTAATCCCAAGAGAAGAGAATGAAGAGGTAGATCTTTATGCTAAGAGTGGTGCTCTGCATAATAAATATTTATTGTTGATAGTCATTAAGTATTCCTTGTGAGGGCATGAAGGGGTGTTATTTTGCGGTTATGTGTGGGCTGGTGCCCTGGCTTTCAGGCTCGTTTATTTTTGGTTCATCTGTTCTTTCTTCTTTCTTTTTTTCTTTCTTTTTTTTGGATGTGTGGGCGCATGTGTTTGGCGCATCTGTGGTGGGTGGGCTTTCTTTTTGTTACTGCTTTGCAGCTTAAAAAAGTCTATCGCCCAATAAAAAAAATTTATCAAATGGAGAAGAAGACACCATTTTAGTATACTTAAAATAATTGACAAAAACAAGAAAAAAGGTAAAGGAACTAGAACATTTGGTTGCAGTCACCAACATGTGCAACATGTTAAATAACTACTGCATACTGACTAAAAATGTCTACAAATACAAAAAGTGGTGTAAGCAACGAAATACTTTACATACATGAAACTTAGGGGCTGTCTGATTACCATGAAGGGCATATATGATAGAGTTGGACAACTCCTGGTGGGCTGTCACGATAACAGCCACACAACAGCATTTTGTTTATTGTCTTTTGCATCTTTCCTCCATTTTCTTCAAAAAAGGATTTATACCTTCACGAAAGATGTTCTCGCCATGATAACAGCCACACAACAGCATTTTGTTTATTGTCTTTTGCATCTTTCCTCCATTTTCTTCAAAAAAGGATTTATACCTTCACGAAAGATGTTCTCGCCGTGATATGTTGGCTAGATGACAGACAAAATGCTAATGTGGCTAATAATAATTACAGCTCATCAGTGGTCATAGCACTACCATCTATTTTCTTCAAGTTGCTAAATGTGCCCTAGATTGATGGTGGAGCAGATTTAGAATTTTACTGACCTTTTCCATGCCCTTAATCAAAAAATACCCTCCATGATCAAAAGGGCAATCACTCTTCTCAAGCCTATCCAGCCAGCAAAGCTTAGATTTAACCATCACAGGCATCCTGCCAATAACAATGTCCTTTGTTTCTTCACTCAGCACCTTCTTACAAATATACTTTTCTTTCCCCGTTTTGCATTTATCACTATTGAGAGGCTCTTGAATATAAACCTGATAAATTCAAAGGATGCACAAAAAAATAAGTGAGATGAATACCAAAGTGTAGTCCTTCACATATAGACAAACTGAACTTAGGGATTTCTTGGGATTTCTGGGGTGATGAGCTTTTATAATTTAACATGAAATACTGCTATTCAACTGTGCTTTTCTGAAAAAAAAAAGAGGTCAGAGGTATTTTCCGTGGAAATTGAGTTTGGGAGGTTTCCTCTGGCCATCCACTTTCACACGTGTGAGATGTAAACCATCCATGTGTCTCACAGTCAAGTGGAAGTAGAATGGCCCAAATATCAGTTCTATTGCTTGTTTCAGTTAGCCTGCACCTGATTGTTTGTTGCTCTGCGGACAGAGCACTGACAGCTACATTAACACATGTCCACAGAAAATGAGTTTGTTTCTTCTTCTTCTTCTTCTTCTCTCTCTATCACTTCTGTTTGATATATAATTGACATAGATTGCACTAGTTAAGTTTCAACAAGCGAGGCTTTATTTGAAGAAAATAACCAGCTGCAAATTCTGATCAGGTTCATTTTAATTTGGATGAAACAAGAGTAATTGCAATGATGACAAAAGGATTAATGTTTCTATTCAGATGAATATTTTAATTGCTCACTTCCATGTTGCTGTAGACAATAATTGTGCTCCACAGTGACTGTACGTCCAAATGCATCCTGAAACAGTAGATGCACTTAAAATGGCAACAACAAAGTGTGATTCATTTCCATACTATGAAAACCTTAGGTGAGATTCAGATTGTGGAAGATGATTCTCGGAACACTATTAAAAGGGCAGTTTCTTCTTCTTCTTTTTTGGAAGGTAAGATGAAAATTTTATCAAGAAACAAGGGCAATTTCATTGGATCCCAGCAGTCAGAGGATATCCTTTACCATACCCAAAATGCAGAAGTTGGCTCCCTTATTATGAATTTCTTATGTTCTAAGGGGAGCCAACCAATATCTTTTTCCCTCTTTTTTTTTCAATCAATGGGATGCGAGGCTGCCAACACTCTTGCTAAGCAGAGAGTGATGCGAGGCCGTAGTCGGTTCTTCTTGCCTCTTCTTTAACCCTTGTATCCTTAGTTTTTTCTTCAATCAAATCTTGTCACAGATACCAAAAGAAAAGAAAGAAATGATAACAAAAACAAAAAAGAAAAATCCATGTCACGTCAATTTTTAGTACACTGCGTTAAGAAATGCTATTATCATCGTATGTAAATAAAACAATAAGCAGTCAATATTGCCAGCTTTTGATACTCACCTCATATACAAATAAAAATTAGAACCATGGATAATATATCACCAGGTTGGATCTTCCATAATATGCAAACAGGTGCATGCATCAACCGTGACCCATTCTCATTGAGGTGCTTCTGCAGATGAGAGCATTTAGCACATCCCACCATTTGCATTTTCCAGGATGCTCCAAACAGCTCCACTTTTGAAAAATGCCAGTTCCATTCTCATTCCATTCTAGCATACACCCGAAAAGTCCCATAATATTGTAATTCATATTACTCTGTTTTCTTTTCTCTTCTTTTCTCTTCTTTTGTTGGACGACTTGGTCTACACAATGTTTTCTTTTTGAACAAAAGTACTAATGCACCATTTATCACAATAAAATCACATATATGTCCCACATTTTCGTTTTTGGGTCCCCTGCGTTTGGTGGCCAAGATATTATGGAAGAACCAATGTAATTCCGCTATCTATCTACCACATTTGGCAACAACTGCATCCAATCAGAACAGAAACTACCTCTGTTGGAATAAGAGCAGGATTTAGGATCATTGAATATCTTGCCAAACGCACTACAATGAAACAACCATTTCTTGTAAACAGGCAAAATAAGATAACACAGAAATTTAAAAATTTCTAGATTATTGCAGATAGCAAGGACTCACAAGCAAACAATTCCTTCAAATTCGGTTACCTGCAACTTGACTTCGACTTTCATCCTAGATGAGTAGGTCATGTTCTGAAGCCGTGCGTGCCTTGGCATCACCTTCAACTCGTCCTGGGCCTTCTCCCCAGTCCAAAACTTTGGCTCCTCCAAAGTTACCTTCCCGAACGTCACCGACGCATGCCTCCACCCGCCATCCGTTTTCTTCGATGGATCATACCCGGGTTCCACCACAATCTCGCCAATTGAGTCAAAGATCTTTTGAATCCCATTCTCTGTAAATTCGTTGTATGAGTTAATCTGATGGCTGATCAAGCCCCACTCATCGAAGAAAGACCGGGCTGCATCTTTGCAGAACTTGGTCAAGAACTCCTCACTCAAATCCAAGGACCCGCTGCTGCTGGCAGCGATATTGTCACTGCCATCGTCCATGTAATCGTCGATGGATATGTCAAGATCCAACGGCTCGGATGAGGGCGGGACTTTTCCATTGGCGGGCATCGGAACGTCTTCAAGTCCTTCCTCTTCATGTTCTTCGTCGCTGCTGCTT
This sequence comes from Magnolia changhungtana, assembly GCA_030180095.1. Lineage (NCBI taxonomy): Eukaryota > Viridiplantae > Streptophyta > Magnoliopsida > Magnoliales > Magnoliaceae > Magnolia > Magnolia changhungtana. Next base: position 3,335,582 of record JASAUF010000162.1, read on the forward strand.
ATCATCTTAGAATCTTCCACTAAAAATAAAGGAGCCTTTTTACCAAAATGTCACGCGAAAAAGGAAGCTAGGGCATCAAAGTCAGATTTTTTTTAGCTTTTTGAGCGTTTTAGCCCTAATTTCAGCACGAATCACAGAAGAAGATATCTTAAAACAACATGCATTGTAAGAAAATAGAAGGGTAAAATTGGAAGAATCTTACTGTCGAAGTCTTTTTTTCCCGTGGAATTCTTTTTGCAGAGAATCTTCAGCTCTCTACTGAAAGGAAATTTACTAAAATGCAATGGGAGCAGAAAAGCTAGGGCATCGACAGCAGAGATTTCTCGTTCAAAAGCAATGTGTGAGTGCTGTTAGAGCAGTAATGGCGTTCCTCAGTTGTTTTTGCGGCTAGATTCTATGGCGTTTCTCTGTTGCTTTTGCAGGTAGACTCTACGCCGGAGAGAAGGTAGCTATGGAAATGGAAGGGGAGACGGCTGTTTGCGAAATGGGCTTGCAGGACTGAACTGCATCATTTAAGTACAGTCACTTCACACGTGTAAACGGGTCACACGTTTATTGCATGCATTCGAGATAGGGAAGCGGTGATTGCGTACTAACTCAGTACGCTTCAGCGTGCTGAGTAAACTCTGTGGAGCCCACCATTAATTTATTGTATTATCCATTCCGTAATTCCGTTTAACCAGATCATTTTAGGTCATGATCCAAAAATTGAATCATATTCAAAGCTAAAGTGGACCACACCCCAAGAAAAGGTGGGAAGAATGATGTACACCGTTGAAACACAGACATGGATGAAGGTAAAAAAAAAACATCAGATTGATCTCAAACCTCTGTGGCTACTGAGAAGTTTTGGACTCTAGGGATTCAATTCGCAATGTTTACTATGGTGTGGTCCACTTTAGATTTTTATATTATTGGATTTTTGTTTCACCTTCTAAAATTACATGTTAAAACTGATGGACGGAGTGGATGAAATAATTAAAATCACTTTTGCCCACAGAGTTTACTCAGTACATTTGAGCGTACAAATCATTCGGTACGCAGTCTGCTTTCTTTGCATGGGCACTCTAGACGTTGTATCTGGGGTCATGGATCGATGATCCAGACCGCTTATATGATGGGCCTCATCGTGGATATAGGGATGAAAGAAAAAAGAAAGCTCTCGGGATGGAGCATTTCAACCCTTTGATCATTTAACTCTCTTTCTTTGAATAAGAACCGTCATCTTTAACAAACCATAGATTTTCATCCCTTTGATAGGATGTTCTAATATTGAAAATTTCTCGTTGTCACTTATGTACAGTGAGGCCCATCATGTAAACGGTTTGGATCGTGCCAACATGATCCCAAATCCAACGGCTAGAGTCTCACGTAAAAAATGAGAACTGATTGCCTAGCAGGGTACCGCAACTTGTAGCACCGACCATCGTTACCGCCAGAATGCCGCTTGTGATAAAAATCAGTGCCATTAAAGCCATAGGCCCCACCATGAAGACCACCTGTTGTGGGAATCAAGCTGGTGTTTTGATCAGGTGGGTCACACTGTTGGAATCAATGGAAAACCAACGGTCTGACTCAACATATAGGTTTGGCCCACCTAGTTAGCGGATCACTGTGATTTTTGATAAAGATCGTCTTGATTACGAGGCCTGGCACTTTCATGGTACTGATCTCCTAAACATGCTGTGTATTCTGGCGGAAAAACGTCACGGTCACAAGTTGTGGTACATTTGCCGGTAGGTGACCAAGTAGCTCGTTTTGTCTCAGTCCACGCGCCAAGGGTGCTTGCGCATGGAATTAGACGGTATTAAGGGCCCGTTTGGCCGGGTGGATTGGAAGGGATTTGGACGGTGTTAGGGTGGATGGCTTGGATTTCTAGGTAATGATGTTGTAGTGGATTGTCTTGACATCCATGGGATTGCTATATTCCTATATTGTTATATCCAATCTGTTTGGCACGCCTGGCCAATCCGAGGATTAAACCTTCTCATCCCTTTCAATCTGATGAACCAAACACGTCCCAGGCAAATTTGAACAGATTAAGGTGGATTGGATGGGATTTAAATGTAATGATGGTGTTGTCAGTGGATTGTCTTAAGATCCAAAGGATTGGATGAGATCACCGACTCTGTTTGGCAGGCCCAGCCAATCCCGAGATTTAACTTCCAATCCCTTCCAATACCATCCAATCCCTTCCAATCCGACAGGCTAAGCGGATGAAGTTGCTTTTTTGTGATAAGCGTACTTGTCGGTGGATTGTCTCTTAGAGCCTGTTTGGCTGGTCCCACAGTATTAGGAGGGATGGGATCACAATATCCCGGGATATGCATGACAAGCCAAACAGACCGGGTGAACTTCTATCGAGATATAAGCAATCCGATGGATCTTAAAACAATCCACTGACATCACCATCATTATCTTAAAATTGATCCCATCTCTTCGTTGGACGGATTGGAAGGTAAAATCCTGGGATATGCTGGGCATGCCAAACAGACCCAGTGAACTTGTCCCAGAAATAGCAATCCCATGGATCTAAAATCAGTCCAGTAACACCACCATTGTTACCTTAAAATCCATCCCATCCCTCCTAATCCCATGGAATTCGCTCGGCCAAACAAGCCCTTAATGCCATGGGAGGGAGCGAGCCTATTCACTTTGATGCTTGGATCAGGTAGGATGCCAGGCTTAAATACATGCTTTGATTCGTGTAGTGTTTGGTTATACATGAAAAATAATTACCAATCTCGAAAATTATGTCTGAAAAGTGTATTGAGAAGTAAGGTGGGGCCTACCTTGATATTTGTGAGCAATCTACCCCATCCATCCATTTTGTAAGATCATTTTAGGACATGCTGCCAAAAGTTAAGCAAATTCAAAACTCAAGAGGGACATATGAGATGAAAGAGTGGGGAAAGAATTTTATACTGTTGAATCTTCCTAAGCTTCACATGTTTATATTAAGGGTGCACATCAAATTGGTAGAACTGTGGAACCGGACCACAATCGATCAAACGGTTCGGTTTGGGCCGGTTCTAGAGTGCACCGGTTCCAATTCCGGTTCCAAAAATCAAAAAATCGTTAGATACAGTTCGGTTCCGATTTAGGGGCACGTAGATCCAAACTGAACCGTTGACCCAAACCCTGGAACCAAACTTAGAACCGAATTAGGAACCAAACCATGGAGCCGAACTACATTTTAAAACAAGTTTAGGACCAGCTAATTTTTTATTGTCATTCTCGTTGTCATTTTACCAAAATGTAGGATTATGTACGCAGTGTCATGGGGTTCAAGGTTGAACTTGATGAAAACCGTTGATCTGAAGCACCCCATTAAGATATGTCATGTCTCGAATGTGTTGTTGTATTGGAATATTTAAAACATTTTACTGTTGGACAACAAAAAGGATAAAATGTATACATCTAGTGGGCCCATGGACCAGTGAAGTGGATGGTTTTAGTGCCGGAGGTCAGCACCTCTGGACCAGGGAGGTTTTAATGTTGGACGTCAGCATCTCAACTGTCTTAAGTGTTAGGGTCCTCTATACGTACGATGTGGATGAAATATGTTCATCGTGATGGGCCTTAGGAAGGTTTCAACTATAGGAGACACTAGACAATACCTCCATTGTTTCCGATATGTAAACAGGAATGGATTTATGCATCATGATGGGCCCCATCAATTCATATCAATTGGGCTCGATTTTAAAAAGCCAAGAATCGTGGAACCAATCTGGAACCGAATTGGTTTTCATGGTTCGGTTCCAGTTCGGTTCTAGGGTGCTAACGGTCCGGTTCCGATTCTGAAAATCTTAGAACCGTTAGGAACGGTTCGATTCTGGTTTCACCCTGGAACCAGACCGAACCGACTCGTGTGCACCCCTAGTTTATATGTCATCCTAACTATTTATAAGTTCATTCCTACCGGGATGAATAAACAACATAGAAAACTTTATTGTGATACAAAACTTTTGTGGCCATATGAATATTTCAATGGTGGTCACTCAATCTCCATTTTTTTTCTCGTGCGGCTCACTTGAGTTTTAAATCTACCTCATTTTGGTCACTTACCATAAAATGATCTTGTAAAACAAATGGATTGGGTGAATTCCTCACAAATATCAAGGTGGGCCGCACCTCGCTTCCAGCATAAGAAGTTAATAAATTACTAGCTCATGCTTTTTAGATGAAATCACATTGATTCTGCAAATTCTAATTGAGTTGCAAAAAGCTTTCCCTAAGCCTCCCTACTCCATACATAGTATCCAATGTTGGAAACCTGTGAAGAACAAACAATGATGATTTTTTCAAACCAAGAGATTTAAAGTTCATCCCACTTAATACTATCTAATTCCATGTGCCAAACACCTCCTCAGAATTCAACCTGCATCCCGGTTAGATGATCAAACTGTCGGGTATCAGCAACGTAATCTCGATAAATGATTGTGATGGCTACAACCTAGCCATGTAGGTGGGACCTAAGAGTAGAGTCCACCTCTGTATATGCATTGTATACACCTGATGTCCATTCACTTTGCTAGCAAATTTTAAGTTCTAATTCTAAAAACAAAGTGTATACAAATTTAAAGTGCACGACACCATGGGAAACATTGGCTATTAACCGTTTTAAAAAAAAATTATAAGCCAAAAGTTTTGGATAGTTCTTATTCATCTACTTCTACCCGACATTATCAACCGATTAGATGGTAAACAATTATTACATTAAGCTGTAAGAAGTTTTTAACAGTGAACATTTAAGGCCTGTCAGGTATACAGGATTAAATGATATAGAATTGTATTAGATAGAGTTAATACTATTGCTCCACAGTCATCACATGTCTAGAAATATCAGGGTATTTTGATAATCTAATCCCACATTTAGGATGAAATTCTCTCACGGAGAAAAACACCTTATCAAGTGAAACTTGTATTTGGTGGATCATGAAATTACAATTAATGAATTAGATTTCACAACTGATATCGATCACTTGTACATATATGCATATCCAATGTTATGCATAAAATATGCATATGTGAACGGTGTGGATAAAACACATACATCAACAAGGGCCTAAAGATGTAATGGATTTCAAAATCAGCTAAAAATCCAGCAGTATTTATTTTCCAAAGGTTTGATGGAATTTACATGGACCAAATGCAATACTACTTAACACCATGCACTAAACATGGCCTCAACCACCAACGTTTCCTGTAGTCTCAGTCTGGTACACATGAAATTTGTATCTGCTTCATTATTGGTACATGACCTAAAATAATGACAAAAAGGGGTATACAATTTGTGTGTCAAGGTGGGCCTACGGCCGGTCCCACACACAGTCAGTTCAAAGTCGCGCTGGTGACCATCGCAATACACGTAATATACAGGTAACGTTAGGGGTCGTTTGGTACCATGGATTTGGGGGGATTTGAGAGGATTTGAAGGGATTTCAAATCCCTTAGGTTGTTTGGCATCATAAATTCGAATCCAGGGGGTTTCAAATCCCTTCAATCAAGGGGTTTGAAATCTAAGGTGAGACATTGGACTACAACTAAAATTATTCTCATGGTTGCATGTGTAACATGTGTGTCACTAGACTATTAATTTATTGGACACATGACTTACTAATGATATCTTAAAATAATTAGATTATTAACCGTAACACTATAATTACTTTAATACAAAGATCAACACCATCCAAACATTGTCCATGTAAATCAAAGGTTAAAAATTATTGGTTAGTAACTCCGACATGATCTTGTACTTGTGGTTCATCCGAGACTTGGAATTTCACTGTTTTTTTGGTAAAGTATATATTTCAGCGGGCTTATTACAATCATTGTGTCAAAAATTACATGAGTTCACTAATTAGATATATTAAAGTTGATTTAGTGATTAAATTCAAATCATGTAAATATACTAATAGCTACTTCCCTATTGAAGTTGATTCTCAATCTACGATGCCAAACGCAACAAAAGATTTCAAATCCAGAGGATTCCGAATCCAGGGGTTTCAAATCCAAGCTCCCAAACAGGCCTTTAGGCAACGAGAAAAGTCGAACCATGGACCCCACTGGGTGAGACCACACCCAGTATCAAGGTAACGACGGACGCAAAACGATCCCCTGTAGCGGACCTGTTCTCGAGAAAGTGTCATCAGGCTGGTGTGGGGAACAGAGCCTTTTCAACCGTCGTTTTCGCGAGAGTAGCGTGTAAATGAACGATACGCCCAGAAGTTTGTGCAGGCAGTTGGGGTTTTTAGCTCGTACAGGTGGGCCCAAGGCATCAGTCATCCAAGCCGTTGCACTGGGGATATTACATTCACAGAAACTCTACCCGGTGGGAAGCATCTAAACCGCCGATTGGTATCCAATACGGAGACAATCATGGAAGAAAATACGGCAACTGTAGGTATTAAACAAGAAAAATATTCCATAGCTGGGATGGGATTGGTCAGTTACGACCCGTCGTGTCAATGGTTTGGATATCGGTGCCATGGCCCACTTACATAAGTCCGAAACGCATGCGTAACTTACAAACTCGCGGCCCGAGTCCTCTATACGGAGGAGTAATTGATACTAGAGTCAGAAAAGCTCTGGAGCACAGAACCTGATTGCGTCTGCCCCGCCTAGACGGAATGACTCGGTCAGCCGAGGGGCTCTGTGGGGCCCATCGTGATGTATGGAAGTTTATCCACGCCGTCCATCATTTTTCAGATAACTTTAATTTGTTAGCCAAAAAATGTGGCAGATTCAAGGATTAAGCGGATCACACGGTGAAGATTGAACGGTCATCGTTAGAAACTCCTTGGGCCATGTATAAGTTTTGATAAAGCTAATATTTATGTTTTCCCATGGAAAAAAATCATCGTGATTGGCCTTGGGAAGGTTTTTCAATGCTAGGCATCATTATCACCGTTGCTTTTTGTGGTGTGGGCCAACTTAGCCGTGGAATTTACAATTTTGAGGCTAGTGCCCTAGAATGACCTGAAAAAAAATGATTGAACACAGGGATGAAACTCATACATCACAGTGAGCCCAGCGGATCCCGTGCCCAGACCAAGTCCGTCCATGCCGAGGGAAGAAGGCAATCCTGATGTAGAGCGGGTCGCGTACAGTTTCAGGGCCAAGATGGATCAGAAAAGGACCGGTCGACGACAGAAGTGATTCGGACCGTCGGACCTTAGGTCGGGCATATCTCACCATCCGGAATGAGTTACCTAACGTAAAATATATGATTTTAGGGTAGAATGAGCTACTTTAGCTAACTAGCCGGGTTGCGACGCTCGGAATTACAAAAAACCCCTGGATCAAAGGTCGTTTCCCTGTTTTAATTTCATTTTTACTATATATAGTAAGTTTTAGTTTGGTTATAACTCTTCATCCGTCGGACTCTAGGAGTTGCGCCCAACATGTAAAGAGCTTAGAATAATTAGGAGAATGGTTTGGTGAAGCCAAACACAGGACACTTACTATTTTTGGCTAAAAACCTTGCGCACTAGTAGACATCACGACCGTCTATAAATAGTAAGTTTGCTATTTATAGTAAGTCACGGATTCTAGGAGTTTTAGTTGTAGTTTGATTCTGATTTCTTTCCCATTGCTTGGTACCCCTATTTAAAGGGTTGCGAACTTGTTTTTAGTGATCAATTAATCAATTTCGAATTTTTTATAATTTATTTCTATTTTCTGCTTTCTTTCCTCGTGGATTCGAGAAGTCTCTGTGAGGAGTCTAGAGAAGCTCCGTGGATTCGGAGTAATTATCCTCATCACGTTCATCCTTGCGTCAAATCCTCATCCAAGCAGACTGCCTGTGTTGCAAACTAGGTGGGGGCCATTGGTTTTGTGAGCTTATAGTTATTGGACTTGAAACATAAAATAAGACAAATCTAAAACTCAAATGGGCCAATGACAGAAAACTACCGGGATTGAATGCCTATCGATCAAACATTCATAGGACCGCGGAAGTTTTATATAGGGACTTTTGTGTTTTCAGTTCATCCCCATCAGGATGAACACATGAAAAGCTGGGATGACACAAACACCATAGGGGTGTTTGGCGCATGGAATTAGATGGAATTAAGTGAGATGGAATTGTCTTTTTACAAAAAAACGCACTTGTAGATGGATTGTCTCCTGACGCAATGGGAGTGAGTTATTCACTTTAGTGTTTGAATCATGTAGGATATAAGGTTTAAATACATGTTTTGATTCGTTGTGTTTGATTGTACATGAAAAATAATTACTAATCTCGAAAATCATGTTGGAAAACTACCTTAGAAAGTAAGGTAGGGCCAACCTTGATGTTTGTGAGTAATCCACCCCGTCCATCCATATTGTGAGATCATTTTAAGACATGCTACTAAAATTCAAGCAGATCCAAAACTCTAAGTGAGCCATAGGAGAGGAAAGAGTGGGGAAATAATTTAATACCGTCGAAACCTTATCGAGCCCCACCTTGATGTTTATATGTCATCCCAACCGTTTGTAAGTTCATTCTTGCCGGGATGAACTGACAACATAGAAAACTTTATAGTGATACAAAACTTTTGTGGCCAAATGAGTGCTTCAATGGTGGTCACTCATTCCCCACCGTATTCTCTTGTGTGACTCACTTGAGTTTTAAATCTACCTCATTTTTTATCACTTACCCTAAAATGATCTTGTAAAATAGATGGATGGAATGGTTTCCTCACAAATATCAAGGTAGGCCCCACCTCCCTTCTCTGCGTAAAACTTCCTAGCTCATGCTTTAAGGAAGAAATCCCGTGGATTTCACAAATCCTAATTGAATTGCGGAAAGTCCTCCCTAATACTCCTTACTCCATGCACTGGATCCAATGTTGGAAACATATGATGAACCAAATAGGGATGATTTTTCAAATCAAGGGATATAAAGTTCCATCCCACTTAACACCATATAATTGTTGAGAAAAGTCTTAAATCGGAAGGTGAGACAGCTTCGACTGGTCGTGGGAGACGCTTGACCGGTCGTAGGTTCGAGCCCTGGCACGACTCAAAGTCCAGCGAGTTGTTGCTGTTTTTACTGTAGCTACGACTAGTCGAAGGGATGTCTCGACTGGTCGAAGGGGTTCTACGACCAGTTGAAGACTCGGCTAGACTAGTCGTAGGTTACGCAGTTTGTTCCGCGATTTTGTGCGAAACTGCGGATTTGAGTCCTTTCGCAACTGGGATGCGGAAGGGAAGTTTCCTAAACTATAAATAGGTGTTCCTAGGGTTTTTCTAGGGAATAGTAATGTATGGGAAGACTTTCTAAAGTAGTTCCAAGGGTTCCTAAAAGGGTTTAGGGTTATCAAAGGGTGTAGCAAGGGTGAGATTCGAGGTTGTTCGAATCGGGTAAGTCCTTTCTCTTTGTAATTGATGCTTTCATAGTGGTGATCTGTCGCTTTGTGCCGTGGTTTTTTCCCGTAAGGGTTTTCCACATTAAATCTGTGGGTTCTCTTGTGCGCTTGATGCCATTAGATTACAATCATAGATCTAGATCTGTGTAATTCCGCAGGCCAAAATCCTCAACAAGTGGTATCAGAGCATTCGGTTGGGGCACATATCTGAATATGAGGGATTAGTAATAATGGCATGCGCTAGGTATGATATTGAGAAGTATTCAGGGAAAAATAATTTTGAGTTATAGAAGATCAAGATGATGAGTTCCTTAATCAAGCAAGGTAAAGATGGTGCTCTTGAGGAGCAGAAGTCCACTATGACTGATGGTGATTGGAATACTTTAGATTAAAAGGCATTATCATCGATCCGTTTATGTCTCACGGATGAGGTTCTCTACAACGTCATAAGGGAGAAAAATGTAGCTAAGTTATGGGCGAAGTTAGAGGATGTTTATGCGAAGAAGTCCTCTGAAAATCGCCTGCACTTGAAGCGGCAGTGGTATAACTTCAAGATGGCAGAGGGTGGAGATCTGGAGGCTCACATCAGCAACTTTAATAAATTGGTTTGCAAATTGCTGGATATGGATGAAGTAATGAAAGATGAAGAACATGCATGTATGTTGCTGAATTCTCTCCCGGTGTCTTTTCAGGCATTTAAGGACACTATGTGCAGCATGAACAAAACCCTGAGTGTCGATACAGTTATCTCAGCTCTTCGAGGGAAAGCTATGAGACAACTAAATAGCGACATGGGGACGTCTTCTGATGCACTGTTTACAGTGGGAAGTAATTCTAGACAAGGTACAGGTTCTTCAGGTTCCAGATCTAAATCCAAGGGCAAGGGGAAAGGAAAGCTAAAGTGCTGGAATTGTGGGAAGGAAGGACATGTGAAGAGGGATTGTGAAAATTCTAAATCGAAGAGGGAAGATTCTAAGGCTTCATGCAGGGAGGCCAATATTGTCACGTCAGATGGATCGAGTTGATGTGATGGTGATGTTTTATCTGTGTCTACTATCAGACGACCATACGATGATCGTAAGGATGAGTGGATGCTAGACACAAGGGCATCTTTTCACATGACTCCTCAGCGGAGTTATTTCGCCAGCTATAAGGAGTGCGATGGTGGACAGGTGTTTATGGGCAATGACTTTGCCTGTAATGTTGTGGCTATTAGTACGGTACGCATCAAGATGTTTGATGGGGTGGAGCGCACCCTGATTGATGTCAGGCATGTTCCTGATTTGAAGCAAAATCTGATTTCTCTTGGTATGCTTGAGGCAAAAGGATGCAAATACACAAGTATTGATGGTGCTCTTAAAGTATCTAAGGGGGCACGGGTAATCATGAAAGCACAACAACTCGGTAACTTGTACAGGTTGATCGGGAGCACTTCAAACGATGGAACTACAATAGATGTAGCGGATTCCACCTCTGCACGTGTGTGGCATGATGGACATGGCCACATGAGCGAGCAGGGTAGGAAGGCTGAGACGTGCAGACAGGGATACAGAGCAGGTGGAGCAGCCACCTGTGAGAAAAATCATACGGCATGATCGCAAGATATCGGCGAAGTAGATGGACAACTCCAATATCGCAAGGGATTCATCTTCTATTTAGATGGCTCTAGGTGAGTCTGGTGCTGAGAAGTGAAAGATGATTATGGGCGATGTGATGGATTCGTTGTACCGGACAGACATATGGGAGCGGGTGGAGCTTCCAGTGGGTTAGAGAGCGGTTGGATGCAGGTGGATCTTCAGGAGGATACAACATAGATACATGACGATGTTGATAGTGAAGGGTTATGCTTAGAGAAAAGGGATCGGCTTCTCAGAGATATTCACGCCGACGGTATAGCAGGTGTCTATTGGATCCGTGTTTGGCGCTGGTTGGCCAACGCGATCTTGAGCTGGAAGGATGGATGTGGAGTCTGCACTTCTGTAAGGGAAAGTGAAGAGCAGATCTACATGAAACAATCAGACCGGTTCGAAATTAAAGGGTCTGAGAAAGGGCTTTGCAGGAGGTCGTGGTTCGATCTGTCGCCTAGGCAGTGGTTTGATTTCTTCATGGTGGGACATTCAGGATAAAGGATCGGGGGGTTGCAAAGATGGTTCTCGACATTAAAACTGAAGGAGGAGTAGGCTTTGGTAATCACAGTAGGAATACCTTGTGTGTAAGTATTGATCAAGTGTGTGATGGGCCAAGTAAAGCTGGAGAGCGTTCCCTATGCATCTCTCCTCAAGTGTTCCTCAGGACATGTCCCAAAACAGATGAGGAAAAGCAGGATATCTCATGAGCCTTATTCGAATGCGGTGGGCAGTATATGTCATGGTCTGGATTAGACTGGTTATTTCACAGGCTATCAGTGTTGTGAGTAAGTACCCCGACAAGCAATATTGGGTAGTAGTGAGATGGTAATAAGACTACGTCATTCTTTTGTGAAGATATGAGCAAAGGTGGTTGGGCATATGGATTTAGATCCATCAGACATGATCAACAAGAAATTCCTGTAGAGAAGTTCAAGCTCTGTGAAACTTCTCTGGGCTCGGCGATGGCAGAAAAGAAGGACGGAGTGTGATCTTGAGCTATGATGTGAAGCAGAGATAAGAGAAGAGGTCAAGGAGCTACACGGTTGAAGATTGAAGACTTGGTAGAGATTGTTGAGAAAAGTCTTAAATCGGAAGGTTTTGAGGTCGTTTGACTGGTCGTGGGACAGCTTCGACTGGTCGTGGGAGACGCTCGACCGGTCGTAGGTTCGAGCCCTGACACGACTCAAAGTCCAGCGAGTTTTTGCTGTTTTTACTGTAGCTACGACTAGTCGAAGGGATGTCTCGACTGGTCGAAGGGGTTCTACGACTAGTCGAAGACTCGGCTAGACTAGTCGTAGGTTACACAGTTTGTTTCGCGATTTTGCGCGAAACTGCGGATTTGAGTCCTTTCGCAACTGGGATGTGAAAGGGAAGTTTCCTAAACTATAAATAGGTGTTCTTAGGGTTTTTCTAGGGAATGGTAATGTATGGGAAATCTTTCTAAAGTAGTTCCAAGGGTTCCTAAAAGAGTTTAGGGTTATCAAAGGGTGTGGCAAGGGTGAGATTCGAGGTTGTTTGAATCGGGTAAGTCCTTTCTCTTTGTAATCGATGCTTTCATAGTGGTGATCTGTCACTTTGTGCCGTGGTTTTTTCCCGCAAGGGTTTTCCACGTTAAATCTGTGTGTTCTCGTGTGCTTGGTACCATTGGATTACCATCCTAGATCTAGATCTGTGTGATTCCGCAGGCCAAAATCCCCAACAATAATTCCATGTGCCAAACACCCCCAAGGCAAACTCTGGGGCATTCAATCCTTGTTGCCCGCTTGAGTTTTGAATCTATCTATTTTTTGGCCGATGCTTAACCTGAGTCAACAAAAGGGATGGACGACGTGGATTTCTCACAAAGATCATGGTGGCCCCATGTAGCTTCCAACTGCAAGAACCCACAGGTCGCGCCCGAGTGGGGCGTGCTGGAAGTCCCTGGGGAAGTAGGTAGAGCCCACTGTAGTATTTGTGAGAAATCCATCCCACTCATTTGTTTTTCCAGCTCAAGACTTGGCTCCAGAATGAGCCAAATGCAAAATTTAAGTAGGCATCACAATAGGAAACAGTGGGGAGGGAAATGTCTACCATAAGATCCTCATCGAGGGATGAACTGAAATACAACTATTGCCTTGATCCAAAGCCTTTGTAATCCTAAGAATGTTTCAACCATGGGCATTCAATCCTAATTATTTTTTTCCATGTGGCCTACCTATGTTTTGAAGTTGCCTCATCTTTGTAACTCGTGTCATAAAATGAGCCTACAAAACAGATGGATGGGTGAATTTCTCACAAACATCACTGCAGGCCCTAGTCGAGGGGCCGCAGGCAGCCAGCTCCCATAAGAAACAGTGCTCCTAGCTAGTTGTATTGGGTGACTAAGACAATACCATTCACTGATCTACTACACTGTTCATAGATTTAACACTCGTTTCATGGGATACCATGTAAACACTTCATCAATTTCAATGGCTAGAAAGTTTCAGCCAATTGATCAATAGCGCTTAATACTGACAAAAATACGATAACATGGAGAAGAGAAAATTATTCTAAGCAATGTGAGAACCAAGAGCATCCCTTGCCTCAAGGGGAGGACAACAGATAGTGTTAGTTCAAATAAAAATGCAAAAGCACTAATTGTTTTAAGTTATATGTTGGGTCTTTCAAAGGAGATTTGCATGTGGCCTACCTATGTTTTGAAGTTGCCTCATATTTGTAACTCGTGTCATAAAATGAGCCTACAAAACAGATGGATGGGTGAATTTCTCACAAACATCACTGCAGGCCCTAGTCGAGGGGCCGCACGCAGCCAGCTCCCATAAGATACAGTGCTCCTAGCTAGTTGTATTGGGTGACTAAGACAATACCATTCACTGATCTACTACACTGTTCATAGATTTAACACTCGTTTCATGGGATACCATGTAAACACTTCATCAATTTCAATGGCTAGAAAGTTTCAGCCATTTGACCAATAGCGCTTAATACTGACAAAAATACGATAACATGGAGAAGAGAAACTTATTCTAAGCAATGTGAGAACCAAGAGCATCCCTTGCCTCAAGGAGAGGACAACAGATAGTGTTAGTTCAAATAAAAATGCAAAAGCACTAATTGTTTTAAGTTATATGTTGGGTCTTTCAAAGGAGATTTGCATTGCAATCTATCTTGTGCCAAGAATTAGGGTTTGATGAGAGGCCTATCTTTCTCTACACTTAGCTAGCTAACGCGTAACAAGAAAAATCGACCATTCGATACATGTATTAATTTGTCAAGTCATCATGGATTGTTAGTTGTTATGATGCTAAAAGAAAAGAGTTTCAAACCCAAGACCTATAAGCAGGAGCAGCATTGCTTATTGACAGCACAAACATCCTTTTCATAATTTATTTGGAATATTTGTAAGGAGGTCTCAAGTCGAACCGGTTGGGACTACAAGTTAAAAGTCCATCCAATGGACGACTTTCAATGCGCATGAGACTGAAACAGTCACCACCTTGTGTAAAGATCTATTGTGCTGGCTGATATCGATTCATTGAATGAACCAAACTTCTATTTTGCTATTTATCAACGACTGTACTTTTTCTTGTTTACATGTCGTGGGTCACCTGATAAATAAACAAGGCATCCTCATAGTGGGGCCAACCTATTGGAAGGGTTGGATCTCAAGTACACCTTTTGAGTTAAAAAGTTAATTTATTGGGTGGACCGTACCTTATAGTCGAATCGGTTCAACTTGAGACTTGAAGACTTGTTCTGGTCTTCAAGTCAACCTAACCAGGTTACACACACAGTTGGGAGTTTTGGAGTTTTTAAGCCATGAGTACAAGAAGAATAACCAATCCAAAGCAACGTGACCTAATTTCAGGGTCTAGTTCAAGAGACAATAGAATGGCTTGTTCATAATAAGTCCAAAACAGCACAACTTGAAATAGCCTATCCAAAGCAACATGGCCTAGTTTGAGAGTTTAGTCAGAAAAACGAGAAATAGAATAGCTAGATTGAGACGGCACATCTTGATAGTCTATTCAGGATGGCATGACTGAGTACCACAGACCTTATACGCTGCATCTAAAGTAACAACTTAATCTAAATGACCTGGAGGGAGTTCGATTGATCTGGACATTCAAAACAGTACTAGGGTATATCGAAATCCATACTAACCAAGATGGTTAGAGCACTTACCGAAGAGCCATTTGGATGCGCCCTCTGAAAGGGCGTTTGGGCTTTCATTTGGGGGGATAAACGAGGTTTTAATCCAAACAGCGGCTGACTTCTGCACTTTCCAAAAACCACCGTCTCATCTCCCATTTAACAAAATAGGCAGTAAGATGCTGAATTGGTTTCTACCTAGTCTTGAAACCTTCTTTCTCAAATAACCCTCCTCTTAAGGGAGCTAAATCTAGCATTGATCTGTATCCACGAAACTAACCCACGATAAATCCCGTCCAAGCTTGGTCCTGAGAAGCCTACCATTCCTACAGTTCTCAATTAGGAGAATGGTCAGATACGTTCACAAGGCATGCCATGCAGCACATCAGTAGTTCAAGCTCATGTGGGCCCGCTGTGATGTGTGTGGAATGCGAACTGTTCATTAGGTACACTATATCATGTTTTCAATAAATACACCATCTAAAATTCAGACTGATCCAAAACTCAGGTGTACAAAAGGAAATCAAACCCAAACCTCTAAATTAGGTGCCCCACATCATATTCACCATACATTCCAATAATCAGGTCGAACCTAGGTGGGCCACAGATGATGTAGAGCGGGTCGCAGACAGTTTCATGGCCAAGATGGATCAGAAAAGGCCCGGCCGACGACAGAAGTGATCCGGACAATCGGACCTTAGATTAGGCATATCTCGCAATCCGAAATGAGTTACTTAACGTAAAATATATGATTTTGGGGTAGAACAAGCTACTTTAGCCAACCAACCCTGCTATGCAGGGTTGCAACGCCCAGAATTGCAAAAAACTCCTGGATCGACGGCCGTTTCCCTATTTTAATTTTATTTTTACTATTAAGTAGTAAGTTTTAGTTCGGTTATAACTCTTCATCCGTCGGGCTTTAGGAGTTGCACCCAACTTGAAAAGAGCTCAGAATAATTAGTAGAACGGTTTGGTAAAGCCAAATAGGACACTATTTTTGGCCGAAAACCTTGTGCACTAGCAGACATCACGACCGTCTATAAATAATAAGTTTACTTTTTATAGTAAGTCACGATTTCTAGAAGTTTTAGTTATAGTTCGATTCTGATTTAATTCTCATTGCTTGGTACTCTTATTTGAAGGGTTGTGAACTCATTTTTATTCATTCATTAATCAATTTCAAATTTATTAGAATTTAATTCTATTTTCTGCTTTCTTTCCTAATGGATTCGAGAAGTCTCTATGAGGAGTCCAGAGAAGTTCCATGGATTCGGAAAAGTTATCCTCTTGAGGAAGATGATGCTCGACCTCACGTCCTCCCCTGCGTCAACGGAGCTAGGAGCCATGCAAAGTTACACCAAGATCTCTAAATTCACATGCTTTGGCCCCATCCGTAGCTCGATTTCTGCTGTCCCTCTGTCTTAGCAGGTGCCACAAAAATGGTTTTTAAGTTTTTGCAAATTTGTGTGACGGGCGTCCTCTCCCCATTGCTCTTAGTTGTTTCTTGTGGTGTGGGCCACCAAATTCTGAGATATGCACCTAACCCGAGGCGCGCTTCTTAGGGACAGTTTGGATGGCACAAAAACATCATGGTCAGATGATCAGTTGGCGTAGATGGCACAAAGATATCAAGGTGGGACTAATGTGATCATTCCCCAAAGAATTACAAAATAACCAAAATGATATCATTGGGCAAATGACTCCGACCAGATGAAATCTTACCGACTGACAATCCTAGGCGTTGTTAGCCCATGGATCTGTATTGGGCATGCTTCCCCAATTTTCCACCCTACCCGAAGAGTCTGATGCAACTCGTCTGAATTGACTCAGTCTCAGTCATCAGATCATCCAAAGCCTGTCCAGTTTGATTCAATGAGTCACCCTCCCGAGTCGTCCCTGACTCGGGCGAGTCAAGCTGATTTAGCCCACTGAAATAGAGTTTTCTGCAATGGGCATGTTTTATTCTATATGCATAAACAAACAAAGGTAAACAAAGCAAAGAAAAAGCACACGTATGAAGCTATTATCCTAATTTCGGAATGTTGCACTGATTCTGCTCAAAGCTCTGTATCTGGTTCTTCATCTCTCGAAGTAGCGAGAGTACTCTTCACCTTCTCTGCTGTTTTGTGCACTGCTTCTCCAGTCACCCGTGCAGCAAATTCAGCACCCTTTTCCATTGTCTTCTTGGACGTTTCAAAACTCTTAGTAACAACGTCTTCCATCGCTCCTCCAGCTCTGGCGGGATCTCCTTTATCAGCCCTGTTACAACACCAGGGAAAAAAATGGCGGTTTAAGATTTCATTTCCTTAATAGCACTCGCGGGTTTTGCCAAACAGCAGCTGACTGCTCTGTAGCTATGGTACGGTTACAGGTGGCAATGCGTTGGGTTCGGGTACAATCCAAACATGAAACAAGTAAAGAATTCTAGCCCGAACCATTTAACTATAGCTGGGTTGGGCTCGACCAGCACAATCGACCTGACTTGGCATGACCACACTCAGGTTTTAGCATCGAATATGTGGCTAAAGGTACCCAATTTCAAATTTCTTTTTTCCTTTGCCCCATCCCTGCTCAATCACTGGATGCATACAAAACATAATATGCATGCACCCTATACCTAGTCTATTAATTTGTTTGGGGTCGACACATTTACTTAAGTGGTTGTTACTTAAGTGGTTGTTTGACATGATATCTGTTGATGCAAAAATCTAGATCACCCTCCACTGAGCCCTGTGAGCTCGGAGCGAACCTGGTCATGCACAGAATAGCAAACAAAGGAGACCCTTGCTCAAGCAAGGGACCCTCCGATGTCAAAGTCAGGCTAGGGAAACTGGATCTAAGCAGTGTAGAGTAGAGTGAGGGTGTGAGATGTTGCGTACCTGTTGCAATGGGTTTCTCTGGTATTTATACCTGTGGATCGAAGGGGTCGTTGCCGTTAAACTCGACACAATCTATTCTATCAAGCGGGCGTTACGCGCACGTAAATGTTGGCCGTTACCCTTAGATCGTGCACCGGATCATTCTCCCATATGTCTTATTGGGCTGTGTCCTGAACGTGATCTTCGACCATGTTCTTACCCAGGCCAGTCCCACAACTCGGTTCCCCGAGCCCATGGTCGGATCCCATGGTCGGAACGCGTTGGGAATGCCCATCTTAGGCTTGGTCTCTGGCCTCTAGGCCGAAGATAGGGTTTGGGACTCCGATATAGGGCCGTAGTTCTTCAGATGAGAGCTCCATATGTCCGATCTAGGGCCATAGTTCTTCGGATGAGAGCTCCAAATGCCCTTGTGGCCCAGTCTGCGGAAGTATGATCGGCCCTGATGTAGCACTATTCTTTCGAGGCTCTACTCGTCGGTTTGGTTTGCCTGAGTCTGCTCTTATCCGTTCGGCTCAGATTTTCCCATAACAATATTAGAGCGGAATATCAAGTGATCAAATTCCAAAAATAACAAAAATACTCCATGTGCATGTACATGTTCTTATCATCTACTAATTTACTCGGGCTTTGACATGGTTGGGTGGGTCATCTGGCCCGACCCAAAGGTACATGGGCGGGTAACCCCAAAGGTCCACCCCACACATTTAAGTGAACAAATCATGTGTATATATGTTTATATGTACCTAAACTCATCTGTTTATTATATTGTTTCGGGTTCTGGCCCAGTTGGGTCGAGTCATCTGGCCTATCTTAGCCAACTTACATGGCTAGGTCGTGTTGATGTTCCCGGCACTTTTTGCCCTAAAGGGGACACATTTTCTAACCCGAGCCAGACCCACCATCCATTAGCTTGGTCTAAACCCACTTCAGAAGCGACTTGGGCCAGTTAACCTATGGGCCGACCAGACCCACTGCCGCCCCTACGTGCAGTTGAGGCAGTTGACGCGTCCTAACCAAAACGGGGCATTTACATCATATGATCCAACAGCATGGGGATTGGTCATGTGGTCAAAATATGAGGGAGAATCTTAAACCCTGTTTTGCGACATTTGATTGTCGAATCTAGACCGTTAACTACTGTTTGTAGATGCCCACCAATCGATCAGTGACCCAAAACTCTGAAATTGGCTTAAAAGAAAGAGGAAAGAAAAACAGAGAAAATCAAAGAAATAGGTCATGAATCTTATGATGAAAAACTCACTCAGTTTTTGGGGACCGGAAATTCATCCAAGCCGTTTGCATCCATGACCTGACTTTCATCCAAGGGTTAGCAGGGGGGACCATTCCTATAGCCCTTTCAGCTGGGTTTGCCTCATGCTTCTCTAACTTCTCATCGTTGCTGCCTCCTTTTCCAACGGTGGATAAAATCAAAGTTGAGAAGATGAAGACCGAAAGGAGTAGGATCTTACCCAAGCTTCTGAACTTATTCATGGTTTCGATTCAGAAAGAGATGGTAGAAACATGGAACGGGTGCAGGGGTATGTAAAATACCCTCGTGACAGTAGAGGCGGTTCTGGAGTTGGGGGTACGTGGAAAGTCGTCCACTGTTTGGGACACGTCTCGAGCAGATGTTAAGCAAGGTATCGTGACGTGGCAAAATCTAAAGCAAGCCATCATGGAAACGGATTGGCTACTCCCCCTGCCACCAGCCCCGTGGCTGCTGGTCGGTGCTCTGTGAACCCCACCACGATGTATGTGTTTCATCCACTCCGTTCATCCATTTTTAAAGATAATTTTATGGTTTTATACCAAAAATTAGAGAGATATAAATCTCAGGTGGACCACACCACAGGAAAACAATAGCGATTGGATATCCACCATTAAAATCCTCCTAAGGCCCACTGTACTGTTTATTTGACATCCAATCTGTTGATTAGGTCATACAGGCCCAGGTGAAGGGAAAAAACAAACATCAGCTTGATCCAAAACTTTTATGGGCCCCAAAAGGTTTTTAATGGTTGATGCTCGTTCAACACTGTTTCCTATAATGTGGTCCATCTGAGATTGGGATATATCTCATTTTTGGTCTCATACCATAAAATAATCTAAAAAAATAGATGGACGGCATGGATGAAATACTTACATCATGATGGGGCCCACAGAGCACCGACCATCAGCCATTGGCTGGTGGCAGGGGGATAGGCTCGGCTACACACAACTTATCCGTCGCCTTCGGATGCGGATTGCGTCCTACCCCGCCTGTCTCAGGCCACGAACGGGCGGTTCTGTGGTCAGGCCCACCGTGATGTATCTGTTTATCCACGCCGTCCATTCCTTCTCTGAGACAATTTTAAGGCATGTGCACAAAAATGAAAGTAGATTCAACGCTCAAGTAAATTACATCAAATAATAAACTTAGGTTGTATTAAATGTACAGAGCATTAAATGTAAGATCTTTCTACGTTAAATGTGTTAATTAATGGTACATAATAAGAGTCATCAGATCAATGGCTACTTAGAAAAACTATGGCCCCGTTTTTACA
This sequence comes from Magnolia changhungtana, assembly GCA_030180095.1. Taxonomy (NCBI): domain Eukaryota; kingdom Viridiplantae; phylum Streptophyta; class Magnoliopsida; order Magnoliales; family Magnoliaceae; genus Magnolia; species Magnolia changhungtana. The sequence goes on from JASAUF010000162.1 coordinate 3,356,122, forward strand.
TACTAATTTCTTTGTGTTTCTTAAAAAATTATAAAATTTGTATAAATAGCGCATCGGCTTCACACAACTTGTGCCTGACATATACAAACTTCTTTCCATAAGCTTCTTAAAAATTACAATATGTCTATATATATTATTTATTATTGATTTGTATCTTTTTCTAATTAAGTTTTTGTGAGTTTCTAGAGTCAAGTGAAGTTATTCGGACGTGACAAAATTCATATTCTTTGGCATTGATGAAATCTAATCTGTGTTAGAATTTTGAATATGTAAAATTGTTATTATGAAAAATTAGAATTAAAAAAAGAAAATCTAATATGTGTTACAATTTTAGATTTGTAAATTTGTAATTATGAAAATACGAAATTTGAAAATTATAATAATAAAGGACAATCAACCTTCAGGATATTCTCGAATATCATCCCACCATATTGGCACACTTGATGTACGAATACCCAAACTGCTACAGTATGTTTAACCCAAATATCGAACCAAAATGACTTAGAGAGAAAACAATATTGTATACTATGTGGAACTAAATCTTCACCACTATAAGACAAAAGTCTTTTTGCATTTTGAAATAAATTTTGGAGAGATTCTACGATCTATTTAAAATTATTTTTTTATTTATTTTAAACACTAAAATACAACAATCTAGTCACATTTGAGTCAACTCTAGTCTAATAAAAAATTTGTCAAGTGTACAAAATATGGACGCGTGGTTCGGACTCCCACCAGGTAAGATGTAAGAATAAAGAGAAATGATCCGGTGTACCATAAGTTATAATGCTCCCAGTTGCATTTGAAAATTTAGATAATCTAATCCAATGATCGGGATTGTTCATTAGGTCCAACAGACATTTCATCGGCTATCATACAAACATTGATCAAATTTTAACCATTTGATCAATGGACTTTAATATAGATGGTTAACACTAATTACAAGGATATAGGTCCAATCGACAATTTGATCCATTGCCCATCATGGATTGCTTATGATTCTAAAGAACATTTTTTGTTAGCCAATGGTGGCATCTCATCCATGGCTTGAGAAAAGAATGGCTACAGTATATAAGGCAGAATTAAGCGTAGATTGGATCCACCTGTCAATGTGATTTTTGCATGGTGATCCATCGGATATATTCTGGACTAAATAGACAGTTCAGATCAACCAACTGAACTATCCAAGTGAACGTATCAAGCTATGAACATTTCTTTAAGAGGAAACCCCCACATTGATAGTTAACCACCACTTTCTCAATTGTGATGTCTCAGCCATTGTGGAGATGGCATGGATATGTGCCAATCGGACGGTTCAAATTGTAGATTACACTGTGATGGAACACAGACTGAAAATCTCATCCCTTGAATGATTCTAACAAATTGACTCCCGGTACGAATCCAAAGGTAGAGCGTGAGTTATTATTAGTCCAGATTCAATGAGGGGAATCATACGTTTAAAATTGTTTGAAGTGTAAATTTCTGCCGACAGGCCATCCACATTTGGTACTTCATTTGTATAAACTAATCTAGTAAATGTGGATCGAGTTTAAAACAGACTATTTGGTTTTAAACAGGAACCACGGCGTTGTAAATAGGTCAGGTTCAAGTCCGGTCCTACAGAACCCGTACCGATGTTGACTGATTCGGATCTTTTCAAGTCCAGGTCCATTGTCTAGTTCCTGAAGACCCAACCTCGGGTACTCATCAAATATTGAAGACTCAACTTCGAAATTGATTTGATTTGGGTACGAATCAAATATTTTGAGCTGGGTTTGGAAAAAGGGCATTTAATTTATATGGTTGGGCTCACCTGATGGATGCATTAAATCACGCGCACACACACGCACTCCAATTTAACATGTGCATAGTGCATAAACCAGCTCTCTTGCACTCTTGCAACTTAATAAAGTTCAGTTTGATACTAGAATTACAATCATGTATTAAATATACTATTAAAATTAACTGAACCCAAGTCAAACCCAACTAGACCCGAACTAGCCTAACTTTAACCAGGTTGATCACATGGACCCTACTAGACTAGGTTTTCACGAGGGTTCAAAAGGTGAGACTTGAAACTGACATGACTAACAAGTTCAAAATATGGGAACTGGATCTACTAAAGCCAGGTTTGGCCCAAAGGTGCAGATTGACAACCCCAGCTGGGAGAATAAGGTAGAGCTGGGCATCGAGTCGAGTTGGAACTGAGTTAGGGTTGACCCAACTTGATCTAGTTTTGAAATATACTTGACCCGAACTTGATCCGGCTCGGTACCAAGTCCAGCATGCTTGACCTGATCCGAATCCGGATCTGGCCCGATCACAAGTACAAGTCGGGTTGAGTCGGCACTGAGTCGGGTGCAGCGGGTATCCACAGGCTAAAATCACAACTCAAAACCTAGTGCACTTGCTAGAATTCCAGCCTCTTCATCAACTACACAACATCTCGTATTTGAAACATCATATTTGAGTTTATACACGCACGTACACACACATACATGAGTCGAATTTTGGATCGAGTTGAGCCAGTACCGAGTTGGATTTCGAGTTGAGTCAAGTTATTGATGACCCGAATTCGACTCAATTTGAGCTCGGATTGGACGAACTCTACTCGAATTGGATCAACTCATACACTTGGTTCAGCCGAGTCGGACGAGTCGAGTTTGGCAAGCTAAGTCATCCCGTGCCCAGCTCTAGCAAAAAGGCCCTAACAATAAAAACTTAATGTTCTTAGTTTCTCAAAAAATAGTAATCGAACAGTTAGCTACCTGCATATATAAATAAATAGAAAAAAGTACAGCTAGTTCTTAAAGAATAAGGTAGAATACCCAATCAATGCAAGTTACCTAACATTCTCAAAGCACTTTTAAAAATAAAAATAAAAATTATATTTAAATCCTCTTTACTATTTAAATTGTGCTCGACCCCGTTATGGTTCAATTGACTTTATTGTATCATTTTCCACCGAGTCCATAGGTGTGTCATGTGATCACTTTGTAAGTCCAATTTATTGATTGCACATGCAAGCCCTGTTTGTGGGCCCAAAAGACAACTGGATGAAAGCAAGATCGCGTCCTGGAAAAATGCTGAGCGAAAAAGGGCAATAGCATCCCATCATTAGGGCCTTAGACCATGGCTTTAAGATCCACTTGGACTCCTTAGGACCTTATCCTAGCATGATTAATCTCCAAAGTCACCTTGATTAATCTCCAATGACATGAATGGACAGGTCCTGGCTCTATCAAATATACATTTTTAAATAGGCATCAACTAACTGCCTGTCACAAACCGTTCAAAATATGGGCCTAAGACAATCTTAATCCGTTTTATTAATATATGATTAGCATCAAGATGGGAGGGTTGTATTCTTCCCAAATAAATATAGGTGGAAGGTGGCATGACTATTCATTCTTGATATGACAGAGGGGTGGAAGAATTAATTCTTTTTTTTTTTTTTTTTTTGAAATCAGCAAAACGTTATAATTCCATTTCACATTACATAACTTACAATTCTCTTTTTATCTCTGTCTACATATGCATTTTAAATATAAATTACTAAATACATTCACGTGTATTTCAATAAATTAGAATTGCAAGCTACAAGTACAATTAGTAATTCAATTTACATGAATTTCATAATAATTATCCATGCATATCAAATACAAGCTTTGGCACAATGGGGCCGAATTGCACTCCATGAGAGGAGCATGAATAAGATCCTCCGTCCATCAGGTTCACTGCCTCATTTTCACAATGGAACTAAAAGAATGCCTAAAACCTCTATATTCACTTAAATGCCCTGAGTTTTTGGGTGTTCTTCATCCAGGTGGGGCTCATCAGATGAATGAATTAGATGTTGTACATACACTAGTATATGACCGACACACATTTTGAACGATTTTAACGTTGGGACTTCCTGTAATTTGAATAGCTTAATTCAAATTATATATATCATGTCTGCAAAATCCATGTAATTTCCAAGTAACTGTGTATCATCCATTGCATCTGCTATTTATCAAGGTTTTTCTAAAGGAAAAAAGAAAAGAAAAGGTGGCGGGTACATCTTCATTCAACAAGAGTGGGTGGTGCGCGTGGGTCCACCATCTGTGTTTATGGGATCCCACCCGTACAGAAGGGCTGCCCGACTGTGAAGGTTGAACGTCCCAAAAATCACCCGATCCAATTATCACGTGGGCGACCACGTGAGTTCAGAGATTTTGGATGGTTTTCAATTGTTTTCTATGTTGTGGTCCACCTAATAACTAGATAGAACCGTATTTTGGATAATCCAATCCTCACGGTGAGAGTCAGTTGTTGCACGAGTTGGATGTAGTACACATAACACGGTGGGCCCCACATGTGTAAAACCGGATTAGCAGGTTCCCTATTTCTTTTGAAGTCATCCTAAGAAGTTTCGGTACGTAACCTTGATGGCTCCATGCAATTCGTGGTCCAGCAGTTTAAGCGAGTGGGCCAATTTGTTCGGTCCACATTTGCAGTTGGCTAGACTTGAAGAGGGGTAACTGGGTTATTATCGACCAGCTCACCAAGTGCCCCACCCAACTTCGGATCCGGGTCCCTACCAGTGTCATGTCAATTTCAATCTACAGTCTTGTCGGGCCCACCTAACATTTTCTCAGTTAAGCAATAGGAATGGTATTGTCCTTGGCCCAAAGAAATTTATCGTGTCCTGGGTCCTCAGTATTGTATCATCAGCGCTATAGCTGGGTGATCCAGATGGTTGATCTCTACCCCCACAGTGGTGGACCATGCCTCGGATATCTTCTCATCTGGCAATCCTACCCCTTTATCACTGCCCCGAATTGATGGTTAAGAAGAGAAATACAGCAGCGGTCCACATTCAAAGAAAAAAAATAAAATAGTACAAAGATCTGGTGTTTAGAATCTTCAAATCTCGGATATTTTTGGAGTGTCGTTTATCCAGGTTGGATCCCATCAGATCAACGGCCTGACTGATTATCCATGGCCCAGATTCATACAAACCGAAACCGCCGGTTCGCTGTTCATAAAACTCCGTTTAAATGTAACCAACTAACCTCGAAATATCTTTTTTGGTTTTGTGGTAAGCCTTCATATGAAAATATCTAAGCAGTCGATGGCGGCCTTCAGATGAAAATATCTAAGCAGTCGATGGCGGCTATGGATGAGGGCGGCTTCGGTGGATTCCCGACCGTGAATCCTGATGTATGTGCCTTACATCCAGGCCATCCATCCATTTTGAAAGCTCATTTTAAAGCATGGTCCCAAAAATGAAGTGGACCACATTTCAGGAAACAGTGGGGATTTAATACCCACGGTTGAAAACTTCCTGGGGTCACCAGGATATTTATTTGCCATCCAACCTGATGATAAGGTCACAAAGGCGTGGATGAAGGGACCACAAAAATATCACTTTGATCTAAAAATTTTGTTGCCCACAAAAAGTTTTTAATGGTCAATCACCACTGTTTCCTGTAGAGTGGCCCATCAGATATTGGATATACTTTATTTTTGGGATCACTATCCACCTAATGTATAATTTAGGTATTGTGGTGTGGATGTGTGTAAAAAAAAAAGAAGGAATTTTATATACAAAACTGATCTTACTTGGCAAGAATTTATATCCCAGTGCTCAGACAGTAAAAAGTAGAAAATTATATATATATATATATATATATATATATATATATATATATATTTAAATAATTTAGGTTCTGTTACCTTTTTCAAAAGGTTTAACGAACAGTCCTGCTAGCAAAGAGGGGTTAGCGGCCCAAGTGGCCTCACCATTATGTCGATGTGAATCCACCCCCACTACAAGGTGTGTGGCCCTTATTAGGCTCATGGCTTTTTTTTTTTTCATTTTTTTTTTAATAAAAAAAATAAAAAAATTAACACACACTTTCCTCACGGTAGCGCGGTCGGTTGGGATGGGGTGTGACCTTATCCGCCTGAGTGAGGGAGCATAGCTAGACTGAGTTTGACCAGCTCCCTCACTCACGGTAGTGAAATTTCACCACAAACTCCTGATAATCTACTACCGGAGCAAGGGTAAGGACCTTATTAGGCTCATGGCTCAAAACTTAGTTCCATCAATGATTTAAGTGGGCTATATAATTGGAAACAGTGTACAATGACATGGAACCTCTAAACTATTTCAATTGGTGTAGCCCACTTTAATCAAAGATGGTTTTTTTTTTTTTTGGGGCCTTATGATTAAATTTTAGTGCAATATCCGAAAGTTGGAGTAGATTTTATATTATCATTATGTTGGTCTCTTTAAAAATCTAGGGTATTTCCTTTGATGTGGTCCACTTGAATCTAGGGGTGTGCATCGAGTCGAATCGAGTTGAGTCGGCCTCAGCTCGGCTCAGCTTGGTCACTAGGCAACCTAGCTCCAACTTGGCTTGGCTCGATGACCGAGCCAGCATCTCCATGTAACGCCCCGAAAAATTGGGGGTCATGCATACGCTCGACTCCCTAGTTCCCGAGTGTCATCTATCATGCATTTATGGTTTTTATGATTAATCAATTTTAACTATGCAATTTGGAATTACCTGAAGCATGAAGCACAATCGCACCTGTCTACTGAAATGAAGGATATCACACATATATACAGGTCCAAAAATAATAAAGGGTCGCCTAAGGCGTTGCCCAACAAAACAACAAAGAGGGCTAAGTCCAAAAAGAATAAGACTGAGCCCGCGGCTCAGCAAATCCAATTCCAGCCTGATCTAGCCGATAGTGAGCCGCCCATCAGCTGAAAGTAGGAGAGCTCGTTCTCCTCGTCAAAGCTCGCCTCGCCAGGTTCCTCATGCCCTGGGTCACCTGCATCTATGAATGGGTCTGGTTGGTGTTTTAAAACACCGTCCCAGAGTGGGAGTGAGTGATCAACTCAGTGTGAACTATTAATCTTAAGTTTTAACATACAACAGTTATAACATGAAGTTAATGAAAGGCAACATTCGTAGATACTAAGCTAATCTTGATAATGTGTATGCATGGTGAATGGTATGATGCATGCCCTCGCCACAACTCTCCCTCAAGCGACTCCATCTTACGATCGCATATGACAACACTCCCTCAGAGCGACCTCGACTGCCGAGTCGCCACCCTAGCTAATGCGATGCAATGACATGTTAGCCAAGTTCTTAGTTAAGTCCATTCATCCAGCAGGTTGGGGATTCTGATACACCCCACGTATCAATGCCCTAAACTAGTTGCGAGGCCAAGGCCCCATCAACGCGTGAGGCCAAGACCCCGCGGTCCGTGATCCCGTCGGGTTCCTCATCCTCGACTTCAAGCACATGAGGAGTACTGAGAGAAAGGGATCGCTCGCGGTCACTACGGGGAGGCGCGGCACCCCAGCGTAGGCGGACAGCTCAGACACAGTGTCCCATTCCACCATGCCCAGCTCACGAGGCTGTGGACCAATTTCAGGCGGGTTATTGATGGGCTACAACGATTGTAGGGTAGTTCAGGTTCCATATATATGTGAGCAAACAGGGTTAACAAACAGGGTTGATCAGACAGTGGGCTAAACCGCATGAATCAAGCAAGCACGTGGCGGAACAACATCGGGTACCAACGACCCATGTAGTCTAACTATTGTTGCCTACACGCACTCGTCCAATCCATGGGTTTAGCCTCAAGACGGTCCTACCAACGGGACCGCCTTCGCTTTCCTCGCATTCCTGACCAACCCAAGGATTAGGTGGTGATTCATAACATGTTAAGTATACAAGTTATCAACTAACATATCAATACCATGTTCACATGCATCTCAACTAAACAAAAACGAGTACTCCTACCAAGTGAGCAAACATTATCAAGAACCAAGGTGCGTATGAGTGTGTGGGTTTGTGAGGAAGTTAAGCTCTTCTAACACCTCAAGGAATTAAACACACAAGAGTCAAGATTCATAAACACTATGGAGCAATGCATATGAGCGAAATCAATCCAAACAAACATGAGCATGTAATCATTCCTATGCTAAATCATGTGAGAGACAAAATCAACATCAAATGTAAACTAATCATGCCAAATCATGCAATTCCAACAACACACCATTCCTAGGTTCCACAACTCAACAAACAAAATCATTACATTCCTACTATAATTGGTGCTAGGCCACCTAAGGATAATAGTCCGCACCTTGTGATTCGTTGGAGACTCAAAAACGACCTAGGAATGTCGATTTGGGGCCGGTTGGTCGGAATCCCTAAAGCAAGTTCATACATGAGAAATCCATGTAAAATCCCCCTTCATCAAAAGGGTTTTCAAGACAAAGGATGAGAAGCCTTACCTAGACGATCAATGGACGATTTTGGTGGTTGTGGTGCATGGTTTCTTTTTGGAGAAATTGTAGGAGGTTGTGGGTTTGATCCTCTTGGGCCCCACCTTAATTAAGAGTCCACTATGCCTTCTTCCCTCTCTCTTTCTTCTCCTTTCTCCTCTTTCTCTTCTCCCTTTTCTCTCTTCTAGGGTAAAATTCGTATGGGGAGAGGGGTGCCCAAATGAGGCCCTTTTTATAATTCCAGATTTGGTGCAAAAGGCCCCAAGCTTCCACAATTTCCTAAAGTAGACTTATGGGACTCCCTATTGGTGTTGGGGTGGCCCTAACACCCCTCTGGCCACCAAATTCGGCGTGTAGGTGCCTTATGGTCCGACTAGGGCCCATGCAAAAATTGAGGACGAACGGATGAACGGATATATGATCTGAGCAGGCACTTTCGTCCCATAAATGGCCCTGTGGGGGCCGATCTGGTGATTGGGGCAGTTCTGGCGGCCCTCTGGCCATGAAACTTGTAAGGTAGATGCTCCATGGCCCGATGAAGGGCCTTGCAAAATTTGGGAACGAACGGATGCGGGGTTTGGTCGTACGGGTCCGATTTGCGATCAACGGTCACCGTTCCACGATCAGGACCCAGATTTTGTGGGCGGGCGTAGAAAAATATATTAAACCTTGACCGTAAATTTGGAAGAAATTCGATGGCTGGAACGCCTGGTATCCCGGTTTTATTTGTAAGTGCCAGATTTCAATCTGGCATTGGTGGGGTGCATTCGGCTAGTGCCAGATCCCAGTTCTGGGTGTCCACTGGGTCCGCTGTCCGCGATGGACCACAAGCCCAGTGAGATCTATGATTTCCTGAAGTTTTAGATTTTTTTGACCATCCTCGGTCACTGGGTGGCCCACACGGGCTGTTGTCAAGTGCAAACGGGCCATCTGGCTTGGTGGCCCGCACTTGGTCCCATCATAACTAGACTGGTCCACCCCAGTATAAACTAACATTGAGTGATAATGGTCATTAAGTGATTTTATAAGTTAATTAGAAAGAAATTTTAAGGATTTTTGGAAATCCAAAACAGTGAAAATCCAGGATGTTACACTCCAACTCAACTCGGCTCGGTCAACAATCGGACCAGTTCGAACTCAAGCTTTTGAGTGCTTACCGGCAGGTAGGGTAGGTGGTAGGCGAACTGTCGAGTGGTTGCTACTGAAGGGGCGGTGGCGACGGACGAGCAGAGAGAGGCGGAGGGCCTCTGCTGGTCGGGTGGCAAGACGAGGCAGAGAGAGAGAGAGGCGCAGTTAGGTTGTTGCCTTGCTGGTCGGGCGAGATGAGCAGAGCGAGCTGTCGTGGGGTGAGTTGGTCGGACGAGAGCAGAGAGAGAGGGAGGCTGGTCGCTGGTCGGACGAGAGCAAAGAGAGAGTGAGGCAGTAAGCTGAGATGGTCGCTGGTTGGATGAGAGCAGAGAGAGAGGGATGCAGGCAGGGAGCTGGTCACTGGTCGGACAATAGCAGAGAGAGGGATGCAGGCAGGGAGCTGGTCACTGGTCGGACGAGAGAAGAGAGAGAGGGGGAGGCAGGGAGCTGGTCGTTGGTCGGACGAGAGCAGAGAGAGATGGAGGCAGAGAGCTGGTCACAGTCAGGCAGATTCTAATTTTCAAACAAATTGGAGAAATAGAAAGGGGGGAGTGACTAGGGTTTTTTTAAAGTTTTTATACCTACCTAACCGAGTCGAGCCGGTTCGTGCTACATATCAATCCGAATCGAGTCGAGCTGGGGCCAACTCGAACTCGGCTTGAACTCATTTTAGAGCTTTAAAAAATGGCTCGACTCGAATCGAACTCAGCTTCGAATCGATCCGAGTCGAGCTTTTTCAAGCTAAGTCGAGCGAGCCAACCGAGCTAGCTCGGTTCGTGTACACCCCTACTTGAATCACATATTAACCTATTTTTAAGCCCTGGAAGTAACATGGGGTTATACATTTATTAGTCGGATTGGATTTTAAATACATAGCATGGTGAGCCCCATAAAAGATAAAAGGCCATTCTACGGTAAAAATGTATTTGAGATTTCTTATTATATATTAAAAAAGGAATTTTATGAGATACAACTCTTATTTTTGATAGGCCTATGCGGTGCATATGTGAGATCCACTGCGACCATTAGATGTGTAATCCATGGTAGGCCCATGTCTTAAAAAATCAGGCTGATATTTGGGTCATGGGCCTAACTTGGGTGACTCACTTGGTGGACATGATTAATTTTATGTAAAGGTTGATTTTTGGAGCCCACATGATCCTTTGATGGCATGAATGACCCAAACCGCCCTTAATAAATCAAGGGATAATAATTATTTATATTAATGAAGTAAGTTATTAAAATAAAGTTGAAAAAATGTATGAAATAGGTACTTTTTTGTAAACTTAAATAGAAAATACTGCTGGTCATTTTAAAGAATGATTTTGACAATTAGCAGCTTCCTTTGCTCCCTATATGAAAGAAAAGACACCACTCATTATTTTTATTTATTTATTTATTTATTTATTTTAAAAAATCTTCCAGTAAAGATCAGTACTCACGTGTGCACATATGGTTGACTAACACTAAGGTGGACTTCACCCCACATAAATTTCATGGAGCCAAAGACCATCCACCTAATTGATGAGATTTCCTCCTAGGCTTGACCAGTCGTGAGCCTTACTCGATCGGTCGAGAGTGGTGCTCGACCAGTCGAGCCTTGACTCAACTCAAAGTCTAGCGACTTTGGGTTTATTTTTTACGTGGTGCTCGACTAGTTAAGGGAGGTGCTCGACCAATCAAGGTTACGCAGATTTGAGTCCGGATCTTGTGCCGACTGATATTTGAGGTGGTTTCACAAGAGGTGCGAAAGGGAGTTGCCTAAACTATAAATAGGGGTGCTTAGGGCTTTTCTAGGCAATGCAAGATGGTTTCTTAAAGCTTTGCAAGGGTTTGCTAAAGGGTTTAGGGCTATCAAAAGTGTGAGAGAGAGAGAGAAAGAGAGAGAGAGAGAGAGAGAGAGAGAGAGAGAGAGAGAGGAAGCTTGTAGAAGGGAGGTTATGCTCGTGGAGGAGATTAACTGTGCAATCAACATCTCAGCGCTTCTATGTCCTCGTGATTGGTGAGATCTCTCCGTTTTTCCTTTATTCTTTTATTGTTTATCCGCTCTTGCGTGAGTGAAGAAGGTTTGATCTAAGCGGTGTGTGCTTGTAATCTGTTGTAACGTTCTACTTCATAGTGGATTGTCGATCTGGACGAGGTCCCGTGATTTTTATCTCTTTGAGGGTTTTCAACATAAAAATCTCTTGTGTCATGTGGTTTGTGCTTTGATTTATTTCATTGCTTTATTATCCCATAATTCTGGTGTTTTTGGGAAGCTATATCCTAAGGTTTTGTGCAAAGGCCCCCAACAAAGTGGTATCAGAGAGTTCAGGTTAGTTGAACAGAGTGAGATCAGTTCTGAATTATGGAAGGTGGCTCATCAAGGATGATCAGCCTCAATGGTTCTAACTGGACCATATGGAAGGCTAAGATGGAAGACTTGCTTTATTGCAAGGATTTGTATTCTTCAATTCAAGGCATATCAGCAAAGTCAAAGAATATGACAGATGATGATTGAAAGTAATTAGACCGGAAGGCGGTGGAGTTTATTAGACAATGGATCGATGATTCCGTATTCCACCATGTGTCTACGGAAACCTTAGCTGCTAGCCTATGACTGAAACTGCAAGGGCTGTATGAGAGGAAGACAGCCGGTAATAAGATTTTTCTGATAAGGCGACTTATGACTCTCAAGTTCAAAGATGGTGGTTCTTTGGCTAAGCACATAAATGAAGTTAACAATATATTGAACCAGCTCTCCGCTATGAAGATGGTCTTGGACGATGAATTACAGGCTTTGCTATTGCTTAGCTCATTGCCTGATAGTTGGGAGACATTGGTGGTGTCTCTAAGTAACTCCGCGCCAGATGGAAAGATGTCTATGGAACGGGTAACTAGCCGTCTCTTCAATGAGGAGATAAGGAGAAAGTCTCAGGGGTCCACTTAGCAAGAGGCCCTTGTAACATAAGAACGGGGGAGAGGAAAGAACAGAAAAGGCGAGAAGGCCCGAGATAAATCAAGAGGCAAGTCGAGCACCAGAAATGATGTTGAATGCTGGAATTATGGCAAGAAGGGCTACTATAAGCATGAATGTCGTAAGAATAAGAACGACAAGAAAATGAAAAGAAAAAGAAAGGAGAAGGAAGATGAATCAAATTCCACTGCGGTCGCTTCAGATGGCGACGTTGTAGTTATTCTTTATGCAGATCATGATTTTGGTCTCATGGCTACGAGTCAGGACACCGACTGGGTGATAGACTCGGGAGCCTCATTTCATGCGACTCCACGCAGAGACTTCTTCACAAGCTACAAGTCAGGTGACTTTGGGACCATGAAGATGAGAAATTCTAGCGTATCAAAGATCGTAGGGGTCGGTGATATTTGTGTGAAGACCGATGTGGGCTACACATTGGTTCTCAGGGATGTGAGGCATATCCCAGACCTTCGCCTCAACTTGATGTCGACGGGAAGGTTGAATGATGATGACTATGAAAGCCGTTTTGCTGGTGGGCGTTGGAAGCTCATCAAAGGTTCGTTGATCGCAGTAAGAGGAAAGAAGTGTTGCACCCTGTACAAGCAAGTGTCAGTGTGTGTAAGGGTGGGTTGAACGCAACGGAAGATTCAACTATTGACGTGTGCCACAGGCGTCTAAGCCACATGAGTGAAAAAGGGCTTCAGGTACTAGTAAAGAAGTGACTCCTTCCAGACGTGACAGGTATAGCTCTCAAAACCTGTATTGATTGTTTATCAGAGAAATATCATAGAGTGTCATTTGTTAAAACTGTTTCTCATGTTAATAAAGTAAATGCATTAGATTTGGTTTATTCTGATGTTTGTGGTCCTATGAGGACAAAAACCTTGGGTGGGGCATTGTACTTTATTACTTTTATAGATGATGTATTTAGGAGGGTTTGAGTTTATGCTTTGAAATCCAAGGACGAGGTCTTTGATGTGTTTAAATTGTTTCATGCTATGGTTGAGAGAGAGACAGGTAGATCATTGAAGTGCATTCGCATTGACAATGGTGGTGAATACATGGTGACTTCCATGAGTATTGTAAGTCTCTGGGTATTCGGCATGAATAGACGGTTTCCAAGACCCCTCAGCATAATGGTGTGGCTGAGCGAGTGAATCGCACCATTGTAAAGAGAATCAGATGCATGTTATCCCATGCGAAGTTGCCCAAGATGTTCTAGGGAGAAGCAATGCACACGGCAGTGTATTTGATAAACAGGTCTCCATCAGCCTCGTTGAATGGAGAATTACCTGAGAAGGTGTGGACTGGACATGATCAATTGTACAGTCATCTTAGGGTGTTTGGATGCAGGACATCCGTTCATGTACCAAAGGACGAGAGGTCCAAGCTCGATATGAAGATCAGGCAGTGTGTGTTCTTATGGTACGGTGATGAAAGTTCGGTTACAAATTGTGGGATCCGACCTAGAAGAAGCTCGTCAGAAGCAGAGATGTGGTTTTCTTTGAAGATCAGTGTATAAAAGACATTTGTAAGCTAGAGAAAAACTAACTTAGTTCAGGTGAGCTAGAGATATGAATCCGGTTATTCCTCCCGTGGTGCCTGATGACAGGAGAATACAACAAGGTGCATGTAACACCTCGTACCTCTGGTACTCGGGTGTTACCCTTTTTAAATCCATATCAACTTAAATCAAGTTGGATCAATCAACTAACTTGGACACGACACATGCAGGATGGGGATTTCGGTCGAAATTGAGGCCATCCATCCAGACCTCCAGGAACCAGAGTGCGCCCCACAACATTCAAAAGGGTAAGGTTACCTAAATACTCTAAGTTAAAGCATCGGTGCTAATGGATATTGCTACAACACACTTATTACTGACGTTTGAGGATTTGTTGGTGACAAATCAAACCTTCATCATAACCAGTACCTTATATTAACCGTCGAAAATAAATATCAGACCCACTGGGTCGATAGATCACATTATATAGACCCAAAATCATGGACCAAAACCCCTGACGATTTACAGAATGATTAAACGGATCTGATCCATCGTGATCATTCCAACGAACCTCACACAACATGCATGTGCATCCCATGCATTGGCACGTGATGTGCACTGGAACCATTTTCTCAGTCAAATGAGCTTTAACCGAGCTCCTCCCAACATTTGAAACAAATTTCTTCCCGTTAAAATAGAGACTCGAACAACCAACCTTTGAGCCCCTAGGTGGGCCACCATGATCATTTTTCGAACCATCTGGTCCGTTCAAAGTCTCCATGGGGCCCAGCTTACTAAAACCCTACAGCCGTTTCACCCCTTGTAAACAGATGGGGGAGATGGGTCACCACCATCCATTTGATTACGCGTGGAAGGCATCCGAGTGGAGGGGACCACAACGAAATCGGTTAGGCGGATCACGATTGGTCCGATTGTGTGATCCCATTCGTCCATCTTCCCGTTGGAATCACGCCTCTCCTCGTGCCAAAAACAGCCAGGCAATGGTCTGCGTGGAGGGAAATGCAGAAAGAGGACTTTCCCTTCTCGGAAGGACAACGGCTGGTGCGATCTCGACCGTCCACTATAGGGAGAAATCTCCACCGTTCTTGCTCTCTTTCCCTCAGCTATATAAGGGCACTGTAGCCCTTGGGATTGAAGCCAAGAGAAAGAGAACGAGAGCGTAATAGAGAGTTGGGAGTTGAGAGTGTGAGAGGGTGTGAGAGACAGCCTGGTGCCGCACTGTGTCGACCCGACCCGAGCAGGTTGAGTCGAGTCAATGCAGTCCGGTCGAGTCAAGTTGAGAAAGAGGGATAGAAGAGAGAGTGGGTGTGGTCGTGAGCAGAGGACCAACCAAGTAAACTCAGTGCACCCTGCACCGCCTTAGCCGTGGAAAACTAAGCTGAGTCGGGTCAGTGTGGACCTGTAGTAGCACTACAAGCAAGAGAGAGTGAGTGAGAGAAGAAGAGAAGAATTAGGGGAACTGACCTAGGTGAGATGCTGTAACTGTTTCAAGGGAGGACATTTCCTCTTGTTCGTTTCCCATTTCCTGATAGCCTCTCCTTTATATGCTTCTCATTTTATTTTATTTTTTACTTTGTAACATTAACTAGTGGTGGGTGATGCTCACCTGGAACTAAACGATGGCTGTAGCTTGGGTTAGAGATCCGCCAAATAATGGCTGAAAGCAGACCAAGAAATAAGCTGGAAGACAACCCAGTCTCAGACCAAGATCAAGCCAATCAATGGCTGTGGGACGGTCTGAGGAAGTGGTGGTGTTGGGTCTCTGTCTTGAACCAGGATTAAGCCAACGAATGGTCCTGTTTCGGACTGAAATCCGACCTAACCAGAGCCTCTATTTTGGGTTGAGGCCTAGTTAAACAATGGCCGAGATCAAAGCCAAATCGACGCTTCATTTTTAGAACTGGGAGCATATGTTACAAACAGGCCATGTAACGGCCCTGTTCTAGGACTGAAACCAACCGCACAATGGTCGGATTTCGATCGAACAACGGACCTAAATGGTGGCTATATGTTAGGCCAAGGTCGAGTAGTGTGGAGCTCTGCTTTGTGTTGGAGACAAGCCAAGAAATGGCTGCCTTCCAGACTAAGAAGTCGGGCTAAATGGTTGAGAAGATAAACCGGAAACAACCCCCCCTCAGCCGCTGATAAGCGCAGTCCTCAAATGGTCTTCATCAAGTCTTGCTTGGGGCCAAACCGTGATCTATATGGTCCCAGTTGGGGCTGAAAAACGGCAGGGATTGGACCATTTTCGAGCTAAAAATTAAAGCCAGGAACAGCTCCTGCAACGTGCAGCAGAAAGACCGTTCCTCGTCTAAAGGTTGGTGGGCTGTGGTAGCTCTAGCTTCACCAAAAGTGCAGGTGGGCCTCACCAATTGCGGGTGGGCTATGTAAGACCCATGCCCTAGTCCGTACCATTCCGTAGGCTTACGCGATCATACCGGTCGAATTCCGGCGACCCTCGACTGTATCCAACTTTTGCGCGCGATCTTAGGCCGAGTCCCGCTTACTGAACTCGGCTCGAACCGAAACTTATACCTTAGTGATCACGCCGTCGCCACGGTTTTAACGCCGCGACTCGCGCACCAAACCGATACCCAGGCTAGAAGTTGTGGACCTGCGTTCAGTCCGAAGAAAATGCCTCGCTTTGTGAATTCCGATAGAATCTCTACGATATGTCCCATCAATCACATCAATCATAAGTCAAGTACATCCCATCACAAGCCATTACTCACCCTTACCTCTCCTTACCCAAAGTCAATGCAACCCATGCTTAGCCCATTCTTTTCTTACAAAAGTCAAAAGAAACCATCCATTTCCACTCCATCACCACTCCTCTCTCTCTCATTTCACACTCTCTCAAGCAATCCCAAGGAGAGGAAACGTCTAAGCTCTCCATGAGAAGAGTCATATGTGGCCCACTCCTTACCACCCTATTTCCCATCTCTACCCTTGGATCATCATCTCCACTGTTGAAGGAATATTTTTGGAGCATTGGAAGGATATGGAGGAAAAAGAAGAATAGGTGGGTGTTTCTCTCTCTCTCTCTCTCTCTCTCTCTTTTTTGTATGATGTGTGGCCCACTTGGATGGAACCCACCTTGATGTATGTCTTGTCTAAACCATCTGAGTCATGTGGACCCTACCTTATTGGTGACGGGAAAAGCACAAATATCATATTGATCCAAATCAGGTGGGCCACGTTCATGTGGGACCCACCTTGAAGTATGTATATTACCCATGCTGTCCATCAGAAGACCCACGTGAGTCACGTGTGGTGTCTACATCGTGCATATGGGACAGAGGACCCACCGTGTGTCGTGGGTTTCATCCAGAGAGTCTGGACGTAGCCAGCAGTGAAGTGTGATGTGAGGTACAATCACACCAAAAAGCATTTTTACTTTAGGCCTTTTGGGTGGGCCACTCATATAGGCCCCATCTTGATGCATTTATCTAATCCACGCCATCCATTTCATTTACCAGCTCATTTCAGGCGTTGAGCCAAAAAGAAATGAAACCAATCCAAATCTCTGGTAGGCCACACCATTAGAAAAAATTATTTTAATAGTAATATATTATTAGGGATCACTGTAATGTTTCTATGCCTCAATATTATTAAATTTTGGTCTCGTTGGATTTGTCACGAGCCAGGGAATGCAACAAACGGGCTGGATTATCCTGATGTGGGCTCCACCCATGAAGAACTGCAAAAAAAAAAAAAAACAAAAACAAAAAAACAAAAACACTGGGACGCTGTTGCTGCCAGCGTCCAAAGGACGCTGCAGCAAGCAGCATCCTCGCGGCTTTAATGAAGGGTGGGACGGTGGGCCCCACTACAGGCCCCACCTTGGTGTGTGTTGAACATCAACACCATGCATTTGATGGGTCTCCTTTATATGTGGGGTGTCCCCAAAAAATTCAGCCACTCACGAGACTCAGGTGGACCACGCCTCAAAGCAGCAGGGGTTGAACGTCTACCCTTGAAACTTTTTTTTGGGGCATAGAAGTTTTGGACCTATATGAAATTTGTTTTTCCTCTTAGTCCAGATCTCTGTAACCCTATCTACCGATGGGATGGAAAATAAATGTTATGGTGGGCCCCACATGGGACCCACTGTTGAAAGTGTTTTACCCACACCGTCCACCCATTTGTACCCTACCATGATGTATGTTTCGTATGCACACCGTCCAGCAGTGGACGGTTGTGCCATTATGCATGCGTTTCACATCCTGCACCGTCTGTATACTGGGACGGTGGGCCCCTATGATGCATGCATTCTATATCCAAGTCGTACATCCGTCTGCCATGCCCCATGCGCCCCACCTTGATGAGTTGTTCAACCCATGCTGTCCATCCAAATTGCGTGTGGACCCACCACGATTTTTGGGCAAGATCAGCACCGTCCAGAACATCCAGGGACTGGACGGTGGCTCTTTCCAGATCATGTATTATGTTATGTTATTATATAATATATTATATTATATTGTACTATATTCTCATGATATATTATACTATATAAATTATTATTGTATCTGGCTTTGAACACCAGTCAGATCGGTGGGACCACTACTGGTGGGCGCATACCATCCTAACCGTCCATCTACTTGTGGTGCTAGTGCGGCCCCACCGTGATGCGTGGGCTGTATCCCTACCATTCATCCATCTGACGTGCCATGCACGGTCCCACCATGATGCGTGTGCTGTATCTCTACCGTCCACCCAATTTTGAGGGGCCACACATGGTGTATCGGTCTTATCCCCATAGTCCATATGGTGGGACGATGGGCCCCCTTTTTTATGCATGTATCCTGTATTCAGTCGTCCATCAGATTGGACGTGGGCCCACCATGCCGCGTGTGTTTCGTCCAAACCGTCCATACATTTGGTAAGACTAAAAGTAAGACAGATCTGTATCAAGTGGACCACACTGCAGAAAATAGTGGGATGAACGTCCACCATTGAAACCCCTTGGGTTATGGGAATTTTGGACCAATATGACATTTGTTTTTCCTCATATCCCGACCTTTGTGACCTTATGAACAGGCTAGATGGGAAATAATACTACGATGGGGGCCCACTGGAATTTAATAGTGGAAATCATCATCACTACTGTTAGGTGTGGTATGGTCCAGATGATCATATGTTATGATTCATTTGGGTAATGCTCTAAAAAGATCTCTAAAATAGATGAATGGTGTAGGTGGTGCAACCTATTAATGCGGCCCACTTGTTGTATATGAGACCCATTGGTGCAGCCCATCCATAAGGCCTATCATGATTTATATTTGAGGCCCACATGATAGGGCCCATCTGCCTTGTATTTTCGGCCCATATGACGTGGCCCATTGTGATAAATTTCTGGCCCATTTGGTAAGGCCCAATGAGTGTATTTTCGACCCATATGGCATGGTCATTGTGATGTTTTGTATTCCATTTAACGAGGCCCATTATGATGTGCATTGGGCCCATGGGTGGTGGTCATACGATGTATCTAAGGCCCATGTGCAGGGCCCACTTGTTGTGTATATATCCTTTGTATGAGGCCCAATGCGATGTACATTAGGCCTTTGTGTGAGGCTATGGGCCACCCCTTGGGAGCAATATTTAACTCTATATGGGCCACCCCTTGGGAGCAATGTTAGTTGAATGTCCACATTGATGGGCAAGGATGATTGAATGTCCACATTGTGACCTTCCCCTTAGGTCTTGTTAGGCCCATTCTCACCGATAACAATTGTCGAGGCCGATTATTAATCGATTCCTATTGACGTGGCCGATTTGTCAACTTCGACTATCGATCGATCCAATTGTCATGACCGATTTGCCTATTCCGATTACCGATCGAGGCCGATTACCGATCGTGGCCGATTATCGATTGACGTGGTCGATTGCCGATTCTGCTTGTCGTGGCCGATTGACCGATTACTGATCGAGGCCGATTATCGTGATCAATTACCGATCGTGGCCGATTATCGATTGACGTGGCCGATTGCCAATTCTGCTTGTCGTGGCCGATTGACCGATTACCGATCGAGGCAGATTGTTAATGCCGGTTATTGATACTGATTATTAGCACGTGACAGCATAACATCATGATACATGCCCATACGCATCATCCGCATGTTTGTTATGAGATGTAGTTGATCATTACATATGTTATTGAGCATATTGTTATGAGACTCCCTGATAGGCGGATGTTATCTCACATGAGCGCACGGTATGCGCAGGAGTGATGCATGACTGAATTGTATGACTCATGCATCTTGCATTATGATTACTGTACGCCCTAGCGACATCAGGGCCGTAGCCTCCACAGGCATATCGTGGATAGCCAGATGGGACACCGGAAATGTTTGGTTCTAGCATACGGGCGCCATAGATGTCCCTGGGTGAAAATCCCTAAACCTCCGTGGGCAGGAGATGACTTCAACGTCGAGACCGAGTGGATATATGAGAGCACGAGGGCTGAATACCAGGAGACCGCGTCTCCTACTGTGTCATGGTCGGTTGGAACGGGGTGTGACCTTACCCGCATGAGTGAGGGGGCAATATCTAGGTCGAGTTTGATCAGTTTGAGGAATGGGTCTGCTATCGACGAGTCAGGCCCGATATTGGCAGGCGAATAGTGAGGTCTCTTTCACTTACCTAGTTGTGCGCTCGGATAGGGGCGGCAAGCTGGTGTAGAGTGTAATAGACCCCGGTGATGATCCCAAAGATGAACCGTACTGATATGTGGACTTATTGAGCAGGAGTTACATACTCATTCATTCATTCATTCACTATTCACTCGGGCTGGTGGTGCGCAACTATTTGTTACGTGTACCTTCACATGGCTAGGATTTCGGTTGGGCGCGCGACTAACCTGAGATCAGGAGTTTACCATATTGAGTCTGACTATCCAAATTTAGGTATGAGACTGGTTTGGATAGAAGGTCTTTGTGATGGACCGCATAGCCTGCGATACTACGTACTATCATCCCGACTTCACACTCCAACATGGACATTCCATTCGCACCACACAGCGCATTACATCTACTGCATATGGCATTCCAGGTTACTATGTTTATGCGTTTATACGGTCTACATACGACTGACTGTATTCGTGCACTCATTAGGAATTGTGTACTGCATCGCATCCTTGGCATCTGATGTTTGACTCTTTATGACTCCTCATTTGCATAGATGTTTTATAAAGCGTATTCTGATATTCATTGACTTATGGACTTGTCTGTATTTTTGCTTACTCTGTTATCGTATGATTTATGACCTTGTTAACAATGTTGTTTACTCGGATAATTCATACTATTATCAGTATTTCTGCTTATTTCTGATATTGTATGATTTATGAGCTTGCTCGTATTCCCGCTTACTCTGATTACTCTGATATTGCTTACTTGGCACTTACCTTGTGCACACACTTACACCACCCTCTAAGCTTTCTATAAGCTTATGCACGATAGATGCGTGCAGGTGATGTTAGGTTGCAGCATTGTTGAGCTTGGAGCATACAGCGGACTTCTAGAGCTTGATTTTCGATTTATGTATTTCCCTTTCAGCATTGTACTCAAATGATTATATTAGTGTATGTGATGATGATGTTGACTTTGTGAAATTGGTAATCTTGTGGTTATGCTTATTGCGAGTTAAATGTACAAAAAAAAAACCTCCTTGTAAGATCCCAGGATTGGAATCTGGCGTATGGACGCTAGAAGCCGAGAATGGGGTACTACGGAGGCTGTCGGCACCGGATTCGATGATCGGGGTTCTTGTGATTCCGATCTTCTGGTTTAGGGCGTGACAGGCTACACTGGAGGTGGGCCTCACCCAACGTGGGAAGGCTGACCGTGGGTCCTGCATTGACCATGGGCCCCACCAACTAATGGTGGGCCACCCCGAGCAGCATAGGTCTGGATCGTCCATCAGGTGATGGCAAATCCAGGCCGTTCAAGGTCTGGACAGGGGCCACCCTGTTGTATATCCAGGCCATCTGTCACAGGATGACGGGCCCTGGACATCCATTCTACTTAAAAGAAATAATGTTTTATTACGTATAACATAAGACACATATATATACCTATATAAAGATATCCACTGGGTAGATTGCACTAACGATGGGTCATACCAGGCTGCAGGGGGAACGTCCATCCAAGGACGTTACATCAAGACCGTCCAGTGCTAAGCGTTGTTGAATATATATATATATATATATATATATATATATATATATATATATATATATATATATACACATATATACGGGAAGGTTGAGAGAGTTGTAAGTGATACATATCAGATAGTATATAGGATGTTACATATATATGTGATGGGCCTTACATGGGACCCACCTGTGAAATAATCAGCTGGTATACATATCCACCAATTGCATGGCTGCAGCACTGAAAGCAGAGTTTAAATCTGGGCCGCCCATCAACTGGCATCCAGATCTGAACGGTGAAAGGGTAGATATAATATACACACACACACACGTGTACTATGCAATTAGCATGGTGGGTCCTATAAGTGTGGACCTACCTCATGTATACCCTCTACATCTAGGCGAACTCATCCTAAGGGTCTAGGAAGAAAATGAGGCCGATCTAGTGGTCAACTGGGCCCGGACTGGACCCAGTTTAATTAAAAATCAAAGGCTCATGCTTGGTGAGCTTGATTGCCCTTGAGTTCAGCCCAAGACAACCCTAGTTAGGGCCTTCCAAACCCTCCTCCTATCCTTGTATATTAAACATTGGGACTCGTGTCTAAATATTGTGCAGGAAGCTATGTGAGTGGTGTGGATTCACGACATTCTCAAGAAAACTTGCCTCCAGGAGCATTCTACGCCTTTTCTGGTGATGATTTTCTCCCCTTCAGCTTTCCATCCCTAACTAGACCAGAAATAACAACTTTATTAGTGTAAATGGATAACTAGACTAATGATAAACTGTGTGTGGAAACGAACTGTATTTACTTGATTTATCTGTTTAACATGATAATTCTTATGCTTACTATTGTTAGACTCTTGATTTTCTGAACTACCTAAGTAAATAATCCAGTTATTTATAACATGTACCTTATGCGAATTTCAGTTGTTGTATGACGATAGGGATATAGGTATCGTTCCTTATTTCCCTTCATATTGTGATACATGTTGCTATGACACACATATTACTAAAATCTCTCCATGGGAATTCCTAGAAAAGGAGAGTCCGTGCTTGGGGTGTAACTAGACTCTAAGTAGGCCCCTGACATGGAAGGTTTGGGTGTGGTATTTGACCATAGGGTTTACCATCCATGTGGGGTTTCACCTATTTGACTTGGGATGAACTTCGCAACTTTTCTAAATATCGCTGTTTACTCGTCTTTGCAACATTCATGCCGCCAGTTTTTAATCGTCACATTTGATAATTTCAACATTTCATTACCAGTCGGCATTGGTGGTGGCCCCTTTACATCAAATTGATTGACCACATGTTAGTGGGTACTACACATACCCTAAGATGGTAGTCTCATGGGTTGGGGATGGTGTAATGGGCCGTCGGCCTACGCTGGGCCCTACGCTCCCCGTAGTGACCATGAGCTTATTTAAAAACGGCTGATTACAATTGGACTAATAATGGGCTGACAAATCATGCATGCATAGCATACTACGACGACTTAGATCATTATGCTCATGCGATTACGCCGAGTGTTGCGTTAGCGACCGGTTACATTCATGGGTGACGACCCCAATGTTCGTCTGGATGTTTTTTCCGGGACATAGGCCGTCTGGATGTTTTCCTCGGGCCGACGTTGTATTCATACATTCATGCATTTAATAAGACTGCATCCACTGTGTTTTGGATTACTTGTGTATTTTTATGCTATTCCTTGTTTAGGGTGGCGGTGTGAAATCTTGAGGGGAGATCACACTGAGTTGGCCACTCATTCATCAATGTTCAACCGTACAGAGGATGCAGGTACAGGAGACGTCGAGTACACCGCAGTTCCGGAGGCGGTGGCAGCCGAGGAGGAGCCATATGATGAGGAGTCACAGCAAGAGGCGGCAACCTACTATGGGCTAAATCAGTAGTTTAGTCATTTATTTTATTTCAGTACATTGGGATTTAAGAAAACTTAAGGTTTTGTAAGTGGCCCCCAGCTGAGTGGGCCTAAATATTGTTCCTATTTTGGAATCATATATATGCTACGTATTCATTTCCGCTACATTGCAATTTGATTCAGTGATTGATCGTCGTTATCAATAGCTAACTCCTGGGTTCTTAGAATTCGAGTCGTGTACTAGGGTTTTGAAAACTGGGGCGTTACAGTGTAGAGGACGAGAGATTTTCTATAGAAGATGGACTGGGGGAGCAGCCCCCACCTGATCCACCTGTTGAGCCACAGGTGAGGAGGTCATCTAGGGACAAACAACCGTCTAAGAGGTACTCGCCGCATGAGTACATTATGCTCACTGATGGAGGAGAGCTAGAAGACTATTCTGAGGCCCTAGTAGACGAGCATGAAGGGGAGTTGTTAAAGCTATGCAAGAGGAGATGAGATCCTTACATAAGAACCACACCTATGACATGGTGAAATGGATACTGCAATATCTAAGAGGCTCATCTAGCTTGAGCCTATGCTATGGTGACGGAAAACCTATGTTAGAGGGATACATAGATGCAAATATGACAGGTGACATAGACTTCAGGAAGTCTACATCGGAGTTCATGTTCACGTTTACAAGGAGAGTGGTCTCTTGGCAGAGTAAGCTACAGAAGGTCGTAGCATTGTCGATGACAGGGGCCGAGTATATTGTAGTCATAGAGGCATGTAAAGAGATGCTTTGGATGAAGAGGTTCCTACAGGAACTTAGCCTGAAGCAGGAGCAGCACGTGGTCTATTGCGATAGTCAAAGTGTTATACACTTGAGCAAGAATCCAAGTCAGCACTCCAAGTCAAAGCACATAGAGATTCGATATCAATAGATCAGGGATACTTTGGTACAGAAGGTGTTATAGCTTGAGAAGGTCCACACAGATGATAATGGGTCAGAATGATGATCAAGGCTTTGCTCAAGGGCAAGTTTAAGGTTTGTAGAAACCTGACTGGCTTGAAGAAGACGAATCCTTCCTGGGTCGGAAAGAGAGAGATTTGATGAGATTTCCTCCCAGGCTCGATCAGTCGCGAGCCTCACTCGACCGGTCGAGAGTGGTGGTCGACCAGTCGAGCCCGGACTCGACTCAAAGTCCAGCGACTTTAGGTTTATTTTTTCCGTAGTGCTCGACTAGTTGAGGGAAGTGCTCGACCGGTCGAGTGGGCCAATCGACCAGTCGAGGACTCTGCTTGACCAGTTACATAGATTTGAGTCCGGATCTTGTGCGGACTGCAAAAATTTGAGGCGGTTTCGCAAGAGGTGTGAAAGGGAGTTGCCTAAACTATAAATAGAAGTGCCTAGGGCTTTTCTAAGCAATGTAAGAGGGTTTCCTAAAGCTTTGCAAGGGTTTGCTAAAGGGTTTAGGGTTATCAAAGGTGTAAGAGAGAGAGAGGAAGCTTGTAGAAGGGAGGTTATGCTCATGGAGGAGATTTATTGTGCAATCAACATCTCAGCGCTTCTACGTCCTCGTGATCGGTGAGATCTTTGCGTTTTTCCTTTATTCTCTTATGGTCCGTTTGACCCGGCGGATTGGAAGGGATTGGAAGTTAAATCCCGAGATTGGCTAGGCGTGACAAACAGACCGGGTAATCTGATCGCAGGATATAGCAATCCCATGGATCTTAAGACAATCCACTGACAACACCATCATTACCTTTAAATCCCATCAAATCCAGCCTAATCCCTTCAAATTTGCCTGAGACGTGTTTGGTTCGAGAGATTGGAAGGGATGAGAAGGTTTAATCTCGGGATTGGTTGGGCGTGCCAAACAGACTTGATATAGCAACCCAAGGATATGACAATTCCATGGATCTTCAGACAATCCACTGACAACACCATCCTTACCTTGAAATCCATGCCATCCACCCTAATACCATTCAATCCCTTCCAATCCACCCGGCCAAACGGGCCCTTATTATTTATCCGCTCATGCGTGAGTGAAGAAGGTTTGATCCAAGTGGTGTGTGCTTGTGATCGGTTGTAACGTTCTACTTCATAGTGGATTATTGATCTAGACGAGGTCCAATGGTTTTTACCTCTTTGAGGGTTTTCCACATAAAAATCTCTTGTGTCATGTGGTTTGTGTTTTGATTTATTTCATTGCTTTATTATCCCATAATTCTGGTGTTTTTGGGAAGCTAGATCCTAAGGTTTTGTGCAAAAGCCCCCACACTAATCACATATCATAGATGACTAATGGTTCAACATATATATGGATGGACATCAAACCAATGGTAAAAAGCAAAAAAATTTAACCAAAGAATATTTAATTGTGAAAGTTGAGGGCCACATGGATAAAGGTGGCGATTGGTAGTCAAACCAGGTTGGATATGGGCTGGGTTTGGTTTGAGTCATAATGAGAATGAGTCTAACTCAAACCCAACCGATTTATTAAAGTGGTTGATAAATACAACTCCATGCTGACTTTATTTATAAATTGGTTAACCCAAACTCAACCAACCTCACTGGTTTAATAAAATATACAAAAAATAAATTAAAATTGAAATAATATTATCATTTTATATAAAAATACTAACCATATATTTAGAATCATTAATTACTATAAGATTAACCCATTGTTTTTTATGTCATAGTTTATTTAAACTTTGGATATGGTTCAATTTTGGGCTCACACCCTAAAATGAGATGGCAAAATGGATAGACTAAGTGAGAGTGGATCTATGATGATATGTGAGACGTGCTCCAACCATTATATTTATAATTCCATCCTTAACCTTTTATTGGCCCCACCTAATTTGTATGTGAGATCCACTTTGACTATTATATTAGTAATCCCATATTAGTACCAAAACAAAAATAAGTTACTTTTATTCAGGTGGGATACATTAAGGGAAATAGTTGAGAGAGAGAAGTTCATCCTTGATTTTTACGGGACTTACTGCGACGATTATATAAATCAACTTCAACCATTAGATGCTAGAGTAAAATATACGGTTTGACTGGTACATTATTTTCCATCATGTGGTCCACTTAAATCACTTATGAAGCTGATTTTTGAGCTCTGGTCCTAAATGTGACCCAAATAGTATTTAAAGTAAATTTCAAGTTAACATCACAGTGGGCCCATCAACATCAAGGTGGGGCCCAATTTAGCGACACATCCTTCTCTAAATAACTCCCATTTCATTTATTAACATTATTTAATTCATAATTTTAAAGCACCCAACCAAGTTAATAAATACATGAATAAAAGCACCCAAACGGACTCATAAAAGTGAGAGCCGATTAGGTGAGACCCCGGCCTCACCAAAGACGGAGCGGCCCGTACCGTGGGGTTACTGTGGGGCACACCTTGATGTATGTATTATGTATTCCCACTGCGGGGCCCACCTTGATGTATGTATTATGTATTCCCACTGTACATTAAATCTTTTCGGATAATTTTACAGCATTATCCAAAAAATGAAGCATATCTAATTATCAGGTGGACCATACCATAAGCAGCCAATTATCATCCAGTCTTCTACATGTGAAATAATAATGACAGATGGATTTATTCTATTAAATTAGAACAAGCAGTATTTTTCTGCTTGTGGTGAGCAGAGAGTCGAAATAAAGGAAGCATATACTGGGCCCGTAGAGATGGGCACGGAAAAAGGACAAATTGCCTGTACCCCTGGGAAACGGATTGGCTACTCCCCCTGCCACCAGCCCCACCATGGTGTATGTGTTTCATCCATGGTTCGGAGAAAAAGAGGAAGGGACTACGGTCGGTGCTTTGTAGGCCCCACCATAGTGTATGTGTTTCATCCATTCCGTTCATCCAGTTTTACTGATCATCTTAGGGCTTCAACCCAAAAACGAGAGGGATATAAATATCAGGTGGACCACACTATGGGAAAACAATAGTGATTAGATATCCACCATTAAAATCCTCCTAAGGCCCACCGTACTGTTTATTTGACATCCAATCTGTTGATCAGGTCATACAGACCTAGATGAAGGGAAAAAACAAAGATCAGCTTGATCCAAAACTTTTATAGCCCCTAAAAGGTTTTTAATGGTCGACGCTCATTCAACACTAATTTCTGCAATGTGGTTAGTCTCGTACCATAAAATGATCTAGAAAAATAGGTGGACGGCATGGATGAAATACATATATCATAATGGCCCCACAGAGCACCGACCACCGGCCATTGACTGATGGTAGGGGGCGTAGCCAATCCGTTTCCGTACCCTGGGGCATTAAAGTTCCTGCAGTCGAAGTTTCGATGGAGCCTACGCAAATGTCCATCACAAATTTACTCGGTCCGTCGGTTCCGCAAGACCACAGTAGGATGGAGTACAAAAAATGAAGCAGATATGGGCCACACCACACCTGTTGGGGAGTAGAAACCATCCACATTTGAGACCTTCCAAGAGCTGACTATGATGTTTGTATGCTATCCACGCCGTTGATAGGGTTATTCGCTGACTTGGCTGGTGGGCTCTTAGTAAGGCTTCAGCCTAAAATGAAGACAAATCCAAAAGTCAACCACACGGCAAAAAGCAGTGGGGAGTGGGGGATTGCATGTTACCATTAAATCCCTCTTGGATTATAGAAATTTTGAATCAATATGATTTTTTTTAATTTTTTCATCTTCATCCAGGGTCTGTATGACCTTATGAACAAATTGGATGGAAAATAGACGTTATGGTGGGCCCTACTAATGTTTTAACAGTGAGAATCATTGTCCCCACTGCTATTTGTGGTGTGGTCTACTTGAGATTTGGATATAACTTATTTTTGGGATCAAGATCTAAAATGATCTCTCCAAATGGATGAACGGTGTGGATATAATAAATACATCATTGTGGGGCTGATGTAACTTTGATCTCCTTTGAGCCGCTCGTACAACTTGAAGCCCGATGAGCGTCAGAGCTCATCTTCGCATGACCTGGTGGTGTGTTGTAAACCAGCCAATCCGCTTCCATACAAAACTTCAATGGCCCCACAAAGTTTCCAATGGTTGGCATCCAATCCTTGCTATTTGATGTGGCGTAGCTATCATCAATTTTGAATCCGACTGATTTTTAAATTCCTGTTATATTATTGTCACACCACGAAATTTGGAACTCAAGTTGGCTAGGCCTGAATGTGAATCCTGGAAGTGTGAGCTTATAATACGTCAAATTTTAATTTTCATCACATAAGTTCCACTCAATTTCATTGTTAATTAGAGACCAACTAAAAATAAATAAATGATAATTCTTTAATTAAATTGTTTACTATTTCAATCATCCAACTTTAAGTAAATGTTATTATATTGAAAACTCAATTTCCACTAACCTAATAACAGATACATTAAAATTCATTTAATAACAATAATTAAAAAAAAATATATTCATGTTGTCATGCTAGCTCCTCACACTCAAACCCTACAAAACAATCTGTTTAGTTGTGAGCGTGATGGTAGTTCGTAGGGTTACTTCCATCCCAAGTCAGGATTTACACGTTAGTACCATAACATATTTCAATATATTGAGCAAAGATCGATACCAAAATAATTTAATAATTTTCAGATCAAATTCAATTTAAGACATATACTACAAAAATACATAAATATGAAAAGCGCCAAATAATAGTTTTTAAGTAACTTAAAAGTAATTACTCATGACGATTTTTTAAAGAAATGACCCTGGGCAGAACACCGCGTGAAGTTTTTTAAGAAACGACCTTGGATAGAGCATTACGTTATATCTTTTAGGAGTCAATCCAAGGCAGCGCATCCATGTGTGTATCTTTTAGAAAATTACCCAGGCCAGAACACCCTGCCAATCTTTCAGGAATGACCCAAAGCAGAACACCCGTGTATGTATGTTTTAGGGAATTACCCAAGGTAGAACACCCGTATAATATATCTTGCTAATATGAAACGAAAATCTCATAACAACCCATTACTGAATAAGAATGGCATACTATCATGTAGAAATCAACATAAAAAATTTGAAAGAAAAATAAAAATATTATTTAACAATTTAAATAAATGTATCTACTACTAGCAGATATATATAAAATATATTCTAACACAATTGGAATTAGCATTTAATTCACGTCATGCTAGGAAATGAAAATATATGACAAATATATAAAATCTATACAACCATAACGGTGAAAGAAAAAAAAAAACAACAGAATATATATATATATATATATATATATATATATATATATATATATATATATTATGAGTATATGAAATTAATATGGAGATCACGGTTAGGGAGAGATCGGACTGGTGTTACGGACACAAAGATCTCTTATGTGGGTTAGATGCAGGGTTCTGGTGGGGTCCACCGTTTATCTAAGATGAAAATTTAAGCTGATCATTATTTTCCTCAAGTCAGTATTGATTATGGGATGGATATAGTGATCAGGTGGGTCATGCTAATGGAGTCTGATCAAGAGCTTTCAACAACTAAGGTTTTGCAGATATGCGAATCCAATGATCAGTTTAAATCGACAATGGGGTCCACTACAAAAAAGAGTTTAAATTAATGGGTCCAAAATGGTGCACATCTATTTTTACGGAGAATAAGGGATGAATAAGAGAAAATCGAGAGTTTGTTGCATGCGAAATGACTTGCTGACTCTCTCTCTCTCTCTCTCTCTCTCTCTATATATATATATATATATATATATATATATATATATATATATATATATATATATATATATATATATGGGAAATGGTACTATAAGGTCGAGCGCATGCAACCTTAACATAAGGTCGAGTCGTGTCTTAGTGTGAGCCGTTGGACGATAAACATTCAAAATGCCCAATGTGACGGGAAGATGCGACAACCTCTCGGGGAATCTTAATGTGATAGGAAGCTAGTTAGGGCCCACCATCATGTTGTGAGAAATCCACACCGTCCATCTATTTTTTCAGGTCATGTTAGGATATAAGACAAAAAGTAGGGCAGATCTGAAAATAGGGTGGGTTCACGACAGGAAATAGTGAGGATGGATGTCTGCCGGTGAACATTGGTGGGGTTACATAAGTTTTAGATTGGGCTAATATTTTTGTATTTTCAGTTCATCCTAGTAAGAATGATCCTGTGAATAGTATAGATGACATATGAGAATAATGGTAGACCTTAGGAAGGTTTCAACAATAGGCATTTAACTACTCACATTTTCTTGTTGTGTGGCCCAGTTGAATTATAGATATACTTCATTATTTTTCCCATGTCCTAACATGACCAGAAAAAATGAATGAACGTGGTGGATTTCTCATAAACATTATAATGGGCCCACCTGTCCGTGTAGATAAAAATTCCTTCCCACACAATCCAGACGACAGGCTGTCTGCGTGGGGAGTGTATTAGGTGCGACTCAGGCCTGACCCAAGACGGTGCGGCCCTTATTGTAAGCCCACATTGACGTATGAATTTTATATCCACTCCACCCATTTATCTTTATCGATCATTCTTAGATATGATTCAGAACTTGAAGCAGATCCAATTCTCCGGTGGACCAAACCATAGTAAAAGGTTATGATTGACAATTAATGGGCCACTTATATTTTGGATGAAGCTGATATATTTTTTTATTTTACTTCATCCAGGTTTATGTAACGTATTAATAGGTTAGATGGAAAATAAACATGATGTAAACTTTACAGTGGGCCATGGGAAGTTTTTAATGGTAGAGTATTCAATCACTATTGTTTCTGATAGTATGGTTCACCTTAGAATTGGATCTTCATTATTTTTGGAATTAGGACTTAAAATTGTCTTCCAACAAAGATGGACCGTGTGGATACACAATATGTAGATCAAGTTGGGCCCCACGATGAGGGACACACTATCGTAGGTTAGGCAGAGGCTGCACCTAATTTGCTCCCTTCTGCGGGGCATGGATTAGCTGCTGACAAGTTGAGTAGCGAGACTAGCTATTGAAGTGACATCAACAAGTTCTGTGGGCCCCAGCATGATGTATGTTTTATATTCCACCTTCCATCCATTTGGAGAGATCATTTTAGGGCAATATCCAAAGGAGTTAAATCCAAAGCTTCGGTGGACCCCAACACAGAAAATAGTGGGATAGCAACGCCTAGAGGTGTGCATTTGTGACCCGATCCGGCAGATCTGACCCGATTTGACCCGATCCGACCCGTTCCGAACAGAACCGACGGTCAAGATCGGGTCTGATCGGGTTGTGGTTTCCAGATCCGATTTTTTTTCAGGTCAGGTTCAGATAGACCTCTGTCCGGACAGACTCGACCCGAATACCCGAACCGATGGGACCCGAACCGCACCAAACAGACCTGAACAGATAGGTGGGTGGGTAGTATAAAATATACTTTTTATTTTTTACCCTATTTTTTCTAAAAATGGATGGGCAGTGTGGATAAAACACATAAATTGCATAAAATATGTTGATCAAGTCATGAGGACCCAGATGAAGAGAAAAAATAAATATCAGCTTGATCGAAAACTTTTATGGCCTACTTAACATTTTTAATGGTGAAAATTCATTCAAAACTGTTTTCTATAATGTGTTCCACTTAAGAGTTCAATATACTTCATTTTTTTTCTAATGACTTAAAATGATCTATAAAAATAAATGGAGGGCATGGATGAAACACATACATTATGGTGGGGCCCACTGAGCACGGACGTTCGGTGGCAAGGGGAGTAGCCAGTCCGTTTCCTTTCCAGTCTCCAGAGTACAGCTGTACTTGTACCGTCTTGACTCTCGAGCTGTAGGCGCTCCTTGAGCTCCGTGCTGTACGGACGTTTTAAAGGAGATCAAAGTTATGGGCCCCACAGTGATGTATTTATCATATCTATACCGTTCATATACTTTTAGAGATAATTATAGAGTATTATTCGAAAAGTAAATAATATCCAAAGATCATGTGGCCCACATCACAAATAATAGCATAAAATGATTTTCACTGTTAAACCATTCGTGTGGTCCACTCGATAGTTAGATCCATCTTATTTTTCGTCTCAAGCCTTAAGACGAGCTTGGAAAATAGATGAACGGTTTTGATATAACACATACCCTATGATTAGATCTGCTTACTTGGATTAAGAAATTTGTTTATTTCGTGCACGGCACGTTAAATTTATATTCAATATTAAACGATGTACACGGATCATCGAAAGTTTTCTCATAGCCATGTGGGGCCCACCTTGATGTGTATGTTTTATCTAAGCCGTTCATCAATTTTTACATATTATTTTAACCATTGAGTACAAAAAGTAAGTATATTAAAGGTTAAAATAGACCACACTACATGAAACAATTTAATTAAATTTATATATCCGAATTCTATCCAACCGGATCCGACTCAGTTTTACTAACCGAGTCGGACACTGTTCGAGTCACAGAAACCGTGCATAGGATCTATCCGAATCATGTGGCCCAGATCCGGGCACGGATCTGATCGGATACGGGTAAAGCCTGTGAAATTTCGAATCTGGTCGAGTGGAACATAATCCGATCAGAACAGGACCGATGCCCAGCTCTAGCGACGCCCACCATTAAAAACTTCTAAAGGCCACAAAAGTTTTAGATCAAGTTGATATTTGTGTTTTCCCTTATTTCATGTCTTTTTTAACTTTTGAACAGGTTGGATTTCAAATAAACATTATGATGGGCCTTAGGATAGTTTTGATGGTGGGAATCACTCTCCCCACTGTTTTCTTTGGTGGGGTCCACTACAGATTTTTATTTGCCTCATTCTTTGGTTCATACCCTAAAATGATATCTAAAAATGGATGGCGGTTGTGAATATAACACATACATCATAGTGGGGCCCACAGAACTTGGTGATGTCACTTTAGTAGCTGACTCGCTACTCAACCTATCAGCATCTAATCCGTGTCCCCTTCAGCGTGGAAAGCGGAAAAACTGGTGTGCCACACACCACCGAACTTGATGGTGTGTTGCCGTCGCTAAGTTTCGTGGGCCCCACCATGATATAAGTATTATATCCACACCGTCCATCCATTTGGAAAAATCGTTTTAGGGCATTAGCACCAAAATTAAGAAGATCCAAAGCTCAAGTGGACCATAACATAGAAAGTAGTAGGGATTGAATGCCTACAATCGAAAACTTCTTGGGGCCACAAAAGTTTTGGATCAAGATGATATTTGTTTGGTCCCTTCATCCAGTTCTATGTGACGTTATGGATAGGTTGGATGTAAAATAAACATCATGATGGGCCGTAGAAAGGTTTCAACAGTGGGCATCACTGTCCCCACCGCTTTATGTGCCGTGGTCCACTTGAGGTTTGGATCTGCCTCGGTTTTACGGTCAAGCCCTAAAATGATATCTCAAAATAAATAGACAGTATGGAGATAACACATATATTATGGAGGACCACATAATTGGTGACAGCAACGCACCCCAAGTTGTATAACACCGATTTATCCGGTTTTACCCTTTTTTTGGGATGGCATCTCCGTTGTATATTTTGAAAATTTATCATCAATGGTTCAGACTAAGACACGACTCGACCTTATATTATATTTTGAAAATCCACCAACAGTGATAAGGTAGCAAATCCACACCGTACATTAGTTTTGCCTAGTAATGGTGGGGCATGGGTCCAAAAACGAAGGTAATATAAAGTTATGGTTGGCCACACCAAAGGGATCAGTGAAATTTGGAATCCTTGCAGATTAAAAAAAAAAAGAAAAAAAAGATGTTACAATTTATTTTGCAAAACGGATGAACAGAGTGGATTTATGATGGAGACTATCTGTGGGGCACACAGTCTCATAATACTGGAACTTAATGTGCCTGGAGACACAGGCAATCCACGTCATCTCTCTCTGACCCGGTACATGTAATTCATGCACTTTTTTACTGGCAAGGATAGGTACAGGTACAAAAATATCTAATATCTGTACAGCACCTGTTGAACGAACAACGCGCACCCTAGATCTTTGATGCCGTTCATGTTGTTTGTGTAAAATCCACTCCGTCCATCAGTTGATAACGTTTATATTCACTAAAATTGCAAAAAATCATCCCTATAAGATGCTAAAATGGGCCACACAAATAGGAAAATTTTAAAATTGAGCGTAAAACCTCTAAGTTCACGTTTCGTAGCTCGCCTGAGCATTGTATCAGGTTGATTTTTGTATAATCCCTTCACTCTTGTAATTCACATCTTTTGAATGGGTCTGATGAAAGATACACTCCATGGTCGCCCCACACTCAAACCTATGGTTGGCATCCCATCTTGATCGTTCCCTGTGGTTTGGCCCACCTGATTAGTGGATCTGGAAAAATTTTCACCTCAGGACCTAGAATCAAAGTGCAAACCTGATGTAAGGAGTGGATTCAATATATAAAACACGGTGGGCCCTACAGAGCTTATATTTTTAACACCGCTGCCTAAAACAGTTGTAATAAAGGATTCCGATCCGTTCTAACATGCATAGTGGATAACGGTCATAAATAAGACGGACCAGAAATTTATACAGCACCCCACAGCCTTTGATTTTTTCAAACTGGGGCCCACGGTTACTTACTGATCCTAGACGTCGATATCGTTCCATCCATTGTGGTTGTCCCATGCACCAAAATATCTCCCATATTCAAAGAAGTACAAAGGTTTCACTTACTGACCGTCGAATTAGCTAAGTAAGGTTCTAAAATCCCATTGATTAGGAACTTAAACTACAAGAGATTTTTCAGTGGATGGGCCATCGGTGGTGCGGTTCATCAACTGAACGGTTTGGATGACCGAAACATGGACCCCAAATGTACAGCTGAAAGCCCAAAAGATACCGTTAAAAACTTCCCAGGCCTAGCATGGCGTAATACCTCTATAAATAAACATCACCTAATCATCCAATCCTACAACGTCTACTACCATCGATGGGTCGCGCGTGGTTTTCAGGCCTAATGAGTTTACTAACCAGCTACCCTGAGATCATCTTAGCCGTAGCTTGCTTTGTGTTTGTCGGTCGATCATGCCGCAAGCGTACAGTCGTCACTAACTGGCCCATCATCGGGATGCTGCCGTCTCTCCTCTTCAACATGCACCGGCTCCACGACTGGTGCACTGAAGTCCTCGGTGCAACCGGTCGCACCTTCGTATTCAAGGGCCCATGGTTCAGCTGCATGGACATGCTCATCACATGTGATCCAGCTAACATAAACCACATCCTAACCACCAACTTCGCCAATTTTCCCAAAGGCTCGGATTATCTAGAGATCTTCGACGTTCTCGGCGATGGTATCTTCAACTCCGAAGCTGATGAATGGAGACTTCAGAGGAGGATGGCCCACACCCAAATCAAATTCAAGGGCTTCCGGCAGTTTGTTGCCAAGACGAGCCGCGAAATGGTGGAGAATAGGCTGATTCCCCTTCTCAAGGACGTGGCCCACCAATCCAAGGTTGTGGATTTGCAAGATCTGTTACAAAGATTCTCGTTCGATAGCACATGCGTTTTGGTGTTTGGTGTCAACCCGAACTGCCTTTCCGTCGATTTCCCGACCGTACCGTTCGCGGTGGCGTTGATGAGGCGAAGGAGGTTATACATTTCCGGCACACCGTGCCGGTTAGCTGGTGGAAGCTGCTAAGGTGGCTAAGGATCGGTAGAGAGAGGAAATTAGCCATGGCATGGGACACGATCGACCGCTTCATATCGAACCATATATCGATGAGAAGAGAAGAACGGAGAAAACCCAAGATCAACGGTACAGATGAAGCGGATGCAATCAACCTACTGACTTCCTACATAGGCCATGAATCGGAGGATCAAACAGGGAATACAATCAAGACCGATAAGTTCCTCAGGGACACAACATTGAACTTTTTGGTCGCTGGACGGGACACCATCAGCGCATCCCTTACATGGTTCTTTTGGCTTGTATCGAAGAATCCAACCGTTGAATCAAAGATCTTAGCCGAGCTAAAAACAATCCGATCATCAGAGGAAGGATGGCCCACGAAACCAAGGGTGTTCGATGCAGAAGAGCTCAGCGGGCTAGTCTACTTGCACGCGGCCTTATGCGAGGCACTACGGTTATATCCACCTGTCCCACTCGTGCATAAGGGTGTAACGAACTTCGATGTCCTTCCCAGCGGAAAACGGGTCCACCCGGGAATGAGGATCTTGTATTCCTTATACGCGATGGGGAGCATGGAGGCGATCTGGGGTAAGGATTGCTTGGAATTCAAGCCGGAGAGATGGATATCTGATCAAGGCACACTGAAATTAGAACACTCGCACAAGTTCTTGGTGTTTAATGCCGGGCCGCGGACTTGCCTCGGCAAGGACATATCGTTCACTCAGATGAAGGCGGTCGTTGCAGCCGTGATCAGTAACTTCCATGTTCAGGTGCTGGAAGGGCAGATCGTGTGTCCAAAGTTCTCTATAATCCTTTATATGAAGAACGGTTTGATGGTCGAGATCAGAGAACGGCGTGATTGACGATGGACGGTGGTGATCATGAAGATGTGGTCTATGATGAACGGCGTTGATTGGGGCCTGGTAATGACGATGGCACCTAGTGTTTGAAGTTACAGTTACCGTTACTCTAGTTTTGTTGGTAGTTATGCTGTGAAAAACACGAGGTTGGATATCTAGGGGTCGTTTGGATGCCTTTAATTTATTTTTTTTAGTTGTAAAAACGTTGCACCGTAAAAGAGTGTTAGATGTAATCGGTTTATATGCTATTCTGTTTGGTTTTTAAGTGGTAATCTGTTTAAAAGTAAATAGTTTGTGTGTTTGGCTAGCCCGTAAAGTGTATACAATGAATGAAGAAGGTATTCATACCATAGGCCTTGAGCGATTAAACTTTCAAAATCTGCGAATAGTATAAAAATGACTTGAATTTTTTTAAGACAATGAGAGAGCATTAAAACGTGTACACACTAAAGGGATTGGACGTCTTCTGCTCATCACAATGGCCCCAAATACAATCTCTCATGTGGTCCTTTTGACAATGTACGAGTTGTTTTTTAGAGTCATAAGAAAGCGTCAAAGGAAGTTCATGATAGATAGATTAGATGTACCATGCACACTACCAAGCTCTAAAGATCATGAGTATATATTAACCATTGTGTTTTAACATGTATACTGAATTTTTAGCTGTAAAGACTTTACCTATAATTCGAAACATACCTTTTTATTAGGTTTCAGTTTACTGCTAAAAGTTGTAATATATTTACAGCCTATAAAACTTTTACAAGCAAATGCATACATCCAAACAACTCTTGCAATCAAATTATATGTAATCCCTTTATAACTTAAGGACTTTATAGGCATCCAAACGACACATAATGTCTACCACCCCAATTTCTTATACCGAGAGTGACACAGGGATGAACATGATGAGATCGATCACCATCCTCCTCAAGGACAAATACTCCGAATCTATGGAGTTTATCTGGACTTCACATAGAGACTTCTCGAATTCACGAGAAAAAAGAGCAAGAAAATAGAAATAAATTCTAATAAATTTGAAATTTAATTAAACAATGACTAATGTTTCTCCTTACACCATTAATAAAGAAAAAATAAACCAAAATTCATAATTACTAAAAATAGTAAAATTCTAACTCTAATAAAAATCCTAATTTTAATAAAACTCTTCTAAAACCTAATTTTTAAAAATAAAAATTTCAAATAAACTTTTGCTAGAAGAGTCTTAGCATAATTACAAGTTATTTCTAAAATGGAAGAAAATCTAAAACTCTAAAAATAGAAAAAAATATTAAAAAAATCGAAATTACTAAAAAAATAGAAGAGTCCTAGCATACTTGATGCAGAGATGAACGTAATAAGGTCGATCACCATCTTCCTCAAGGATAACTACTCCAAATTCATGGAGCTTCTCTGGACTCCTTGTAGAGACTTCTCGAATCCATGAGGAAAGAATGTTAAAAAATAGAAATAAATTCTAATAAATTCAAAATTTGATTGATAAAATGAAACAAACGAGTTCATAACCCTTTAAATAGAGATACTAAGCAATGAGAGAAAAATCAGAAGCAAACTATAACTAAAACTCTCTAAACTTCATAACTCACTATAAATACTAATTTTACTTTTATAGTAAATGTCTTATGTGGTTTAACATGTTATTCTCCTAATTATTCTAAGTACTTTTTATGTTACACACGACTCCTAAAGCCCAATGGATTGAGAGTTATAATCAAACTAAAACTTACTATCTATGGTAAAAATGGAACTAAACATGGAATTAACATACTATTTATAGTAAAAATAGAACTAAATATGGAATTCGGCCGTGGATATGATGGAATCTCACAAATTCGGCATAGGCAACCCGGCATAGCCGAGTTAATTAGCTAAAGTAGCTTGTCCTATCCCAAATTTTATATATATATATATATATATATATATATATATATATATATATATATATATATATATATATATATATATATATATATATAGTACGTCGAGTAACTCATTTCAGTTTGTGAGATATGCTTGTTTTTAGATTCTGATGGTCTTGATGACTTCTGATTGGGCCTTCTTTGATCCATCTTGGACATGAAAGTGTCCGCGACCCGCTCTACATCAGAGAGAAATATCAAATTCTCTTCAAGCGAGATATTGAACCCATAAGAAAAAGGGAATCTGAGTAAGACGACTTTAACGCTTCTTCTTGTTTGTTGATTTTCGATCTTTTCCTTGCACATGTGATTGCATGTGTCCAATGTTTCCAGCCAAGAGAAATTGACTATGAAAACAGTCTTTCTCTTTGGAGTTATTCCTTATCTTGTAATAAATGAGAAATGGAAAAGTAGTTTGGACGATAATAAAAATTGGACTTATATGTTATCTGATATATAGTGGTGGTTGTTGGCCCTCAAGGTGTAGGTAAGGGTAAATTTACGAGAGATGGGTATCACCCTAAATTTTGTGCTCTTCAACAAGGTATGGTCCACATAAAAATGAGTTTATTAAGTTTTTCTTTCTAACTTGATGTTGCATAAAAATACCTCACGCAATTAATGTAGGCAAGATCAAAACATATATAATAGGAAATTGCTAAACTAAAACAAAAAACAATATGCACGGAAATTTATATAGTTCAACGATATTCTTAATTACTCCATAGGATAATAATATATAACTTTTTTTCTCAAAAAAAATGAGAGAAATAAAAATACAAAGCTTATGTTTCTCTCACCGGTACTAGAAATCTCGTACCAAGAGTCCTCTAAAAGACGAACTGCAGGAAGGGTTGTCTCCAAGTGAGAGAGAGCAAGGGGTGGCGTTAACGTTTCCCTATGGGAGACGTCACCCGCCCTATGGGAGACGTCACCAATAACACTTGAGTTGATGGTCGCTACGTTCCACCTGTTTATCCAACAGACCGGCCCTTCCATCTTAGTATATCCTGCAACTGTTTGAGTGCCACGAGCATAAGGGCAGGTGCAAGGGAGTGAAGGTAGTAAAACATACCTGGTTTCAACACTGAGGTCTTGGCATCGATTCCCTAGTGGGGGTGGAACTGACATTGGGGTGTACCAACCAGCTAACAAAGAACAAAAAAGAAAAAAGTCTGTACGTGTAAACGGGGTGAAGGTAGGCTGTACGTGAAATATCCCAGATAGCAGAGATTTCAAATTAAATGGTTTTAATGTGGAGACCGAATCCCCCCAAGAAAGGATTTCATGCTTGCTGCAATGTGATTGGGCCACATCATTATTGACTGCATTTAATGCAGCAATGCTGATTACGTGGACCAATCACAATGCAACAAGTAGAAAATCATTGCTTGTGCTGGCAAGTAGAGGATTTGAATTCTTTAATGTGCTGTACTTTCGGCCCTTGGAGGGTGAGAATTAAGTGTGTCAATGGATCAGGCTGACCTGCAGGTTAACTGGGCAAACTGTTTTTGAGGTGGCTTTAGGCCAAGCTAAATGTATAATGGGACATGCTTAGGCTAAACATATGTCTCCCTTTAGTAAATGGGCCAGGCTTGGGTTGAGCGTTACTAGACCCGGCCCTCCCATATAAGTTATCAATGGGTTGAGTCAGAAGACCAAACCTCATCCAACCCAAAACCCAAAAGAAATTTAAAAAGAAAAGAAAATTATAGATGGATATTTATTTATTTATATGTACTAGGTTAGCTTGTACATAGTCTCAGTGTTATATTTCATTCTTAAATTGAGTTGGGTTGTGGTACGTTGGGTTAGGTAAGATGAGCCCATCCCATTTACATTTAAATGGTTATGGTATGGTCGGGTCGGGCTTCATAAATTTTTAAATGGGTTGGGTTGGGTTGGGTTGGGTTGGGAATGAGAATAATGGGTTGTGGGTTGAATCCGGGCAAACATTTTTTTTGTTATTTAGTAAATGGGTCAAGCTTGGACTCCCCTCAATCCCGTCTGGGCCTAATCCATTGCCATCAATGGTGAAAATGGTTTTTATAATAAGAGGTTTTCTTGGATACATCCTAATGCATTATAATAAGACAACTCAGGACTTTAGTCATCTGATTTAGGACTTTTTCAACAACACCAACCATTTATTTGATAGGGCTCTGCTTGGATGGGGGATGGCTAAGAAATCTCTCAGATTGAGTATTTCAACATAGGCTATGGTGACCATTCAAACAGAAAGAACAAGTTAACAAAGGATCAAATTAATCCAATCAAGAGCTTTCATTTGTTGTCTTCCCACCATGCAAAGTGAGATTTCTTGTATAAATGGTTTGAATCATTAGAAGATGGCTTGTGTTGTAAGGCTAAAATCCCAACGTATCAGGTTGCAGTACGTTGCGCTATTAGTCGAGAATTTAGGATGGAGATCAAACCATGGGCCTCATTTATAAAAACTCTATAAACTCTATGAACAATGTAAAAGATAATTTCAAATGAGGCTGATGTTCGTGTTTTCCCTTCATTCTTGTGAGCAACACCTAATGAGCAATTTGGATGGAAAGTAAATATGATGCTGGCCTTAGGAAGGTTTCAATGGTGGACATTTCCATCTCCCACTGTTTCTTATTGTATGGCCCACTTGAGTTTGGATTTACCTCATTTTTGAGCTAATGTCTTATCACAATCCAAGTGATAGACAAAAGGTATCAAAAGGATATTGAATTGAGCCCTCACATAGCTAGGCAGGTGGGTTAAAGTTTCTTTAACTATGGGCTATTTGGTCTT
Source organism: Magnolia changhungtana (assembly GCA_030180095.1). Taxonomy (NCBI): domain Eukaryota; kingdom Viridiplantae; phylum Streptophyta; class Magnoliopsida; order Magnoliales; family Magnoliaceae; genus Magnolia; species Magnolia changhungtana. The sequence continues at coordinate 3,398,285 of JASAUF010000162.1, forward strand.
TATAAAATACAGTACGCAAAATACATGAACTTTTTATGATCAGCATTTACTTTACTAATGGCCCAAAAGGTAGGGTTTTTCCCAATTTTTTAAAAGTAGGTAAAATTTTGAAGATATACCAAAAGATAGGCATTTTTATGGAAAAAATCCCTCTCCCATTGCCAAAAAGTACTTTGCAAAGCCCACACTTTGTGTAACCTTGCCAAACTAGATGCCAGTGGCACATGTGCACACGTTTCAATGCTAGTGGCACGTGTGCACACGATTCACCTAGCACATTAGCTCAATAACACCACAGTCCATCAGATCAATATAAACAAGTGGACGTGTGTGTGCGTAGACGAGTGTGACAATTGCTTGATTAATCATGCGGTAGGTGCTATGTCGATTGTTTTTAGATTAATTAGTGTTGATGTGATTTAAGTAGTTTTAATGCCATTTAAAGATGGAGAAGATTGTTTTATGGTGAAATGATACCCTTTGAGGTTGATATGATTAAGTAGTTTTAATGCCATTCAAAGATGGAGAAGATTGTTTTATGGTGAAATGATACCCTTGTTTTCATGTGGTGTGGGTGTGGAATGGCTGAATGGCATATTAGTAGACAGACTGTTTCAACATTGAAATGATCAAAGTGCTTAACACCCCAATCCATAGCTCAAGTAGTAGACTGAGTGAAAGATACCTCGTTTCAACACTAGGCCTTGGTATCAATTCCTAGCAGGGGAGGCTAACAGTGAAGTGTGAACTGACAGTGGGTTGTACTAACAAGCTAACAAAAGAATAATAATAATAATAATAATAATAATAATAATAATAATAATAATAAACTATGATCGAGTGCATATGTAGTGTGGGAGTGTAAAAAAAAAAAAAAGAAGAAGAAAAAAGCCCTTATTTCTTTCCAACTACTAGTAATTTATTATTACTTGTCAATTAAGAAGTAAAAGTTACTTTCACGGCAAAATTCCTCATGATGTCCGAATTTGACTAAACAATACGTTTGAGAACTAAAATATTTCATAGGATGAAATGACCAAAATTCCCTTGTCTATATTTTTTTCTTCATGAAAAAGCAATAGTACGTTGGAGAACTAAAATATTTCATAGGATGAAATGACCAAAATTCCCTTGTCTATATTTTTTTCTTCATGAAAAAGCAATAGTCTTTCATTGTAGAGCCCACATTGTGCAATGCCATCCAACTCATCAAGTACACCCCACTATGATAATTAGATTAAACAAAAATTAGTGCCATACGTTCACTAGGTGGGCCACACGTGTATATTAATTGTTTGCTAATGTTTAGCCTACCTAATGATTGGACTGACCTTTTATTTGGTTGGTCTGATCATCATGTTTGGATTGCATCCGTCCGACAGGTTGGATGTAATACACATACCATGTGGTACTCACAACGGTGGACTCTACCACCATATTTTAGAGAGAATAAAAAAAAAAAAAAAAAAAAAAAAAGTAATGGCATTTGTTCATTTCACTCCCAAAAAGCAGGTGAGTCGTTGAATTATCCTTGCGACTTGACTCAAGATCGAATGAGCTGAGCCGGGTTATCTGATCTTATAGACGACTCAACCGGTCCATTGACTAGGTGACACTGTTTAGATGTTTTGGCCCAAAATTAGTAAGGTTAACTCAAAGCTCATGTTAAAGGATATGAAATAAATAGACAGTGATGATAGCTACTATCAGTACTGTTACTTTTATGATACAGGTTGTAATAGTTAGTTTATATATATATAATAAATTCAAAATACCATTATCCTACCTATAACACTGAAAAGATATATGAAAAACCTATATCTACTGTTAAGGATAATTACGGGTTATTTTTTCTATAATAATTACTATGGCCGGCCATTATTATATTCTGTAATATAGTTATCATCGTAACGGCCTATCCATTCTTGTAGCGAACCTTTATAGCATACTATGGTTGAAATATTATTCTTTGTAGTCGTCCACTGTACTAAATGTTGTAGCTCATGGCTGGCTGTTTGTTTTCTTTCCCTGTATTTTTTTTTTTCCTTTTTACCTCACCTTTGAATAAAGACGTACATCTTTGAAATCTTCCAAAAGCCTAATGTAACGTTTATAAATGACAACCAAATATCTACTTTATCAAAGACTGTGGTGGGTCTCAAGAAGATTTCAATAGCATGTGTTTTACACTGCTGTTCCCTGTGGCGTGACCCACTTCAGTTTTGTATGGCCTGATCAAGTCTAACAATGATCTGTCACAAATTAGGAACGGACTAGATTTCACACGAGCGTAATGATAGGATCATACGTATTTTTGACGCACCTGCTGCCTCTGTACAATTACACGCCGGACAGAGTACACGAGTTGGTATAACAGGACAAATCCCCGTAGCATCACCTGAAAATACTATTGTTGTTATTATTGTTGTTGTTGCGGTGGCTGTTAGTGCTGATTTGATTATTATTGTTGGCGTCGTCGTGGTTGTTGCTGCTGATTATTGCTATTGTGGTTGTTGTCGTGGCTGTTACTGCTGCCGCTCCTGCTTTTTTTTTTTTTCGAAGTCGCTGCTGCAGCTGCGCTGCAATGCTAAGAGAGACGATGTAGATGCGGATGTGGAAATGGCATAATGCACTACCTACCGTTAGTTATTGCTACCGTATGCGTTTGTTGGTGTTTAATACTTTGTTCTGGAAACTAATCCTTTGCTACACGTGGCATGTATTTTTATCAATTCAATCTAGACCATCTAAAGTATGGAGGGAATGGTGGATGAAGCGTAGACTGAAATCACATTGATCAGATGATCTTGACCACATATTGCACTCGTTGAAATTTGGCCTTCAAACCATCTTTGTTTTAACAATTCATTTGATGTGAAGTTCGAATTGTTTGATCGGTTTGATACGAGGTCTATGTTCGGATCACATATGGCCCATGATTTGTACGGCTCGGATTGATGTGCGCATACAAGAGAAATATTTGTTGAGGAATGAGTCGCCCTAACGCGGTAGAGTCTGGCAAAAGCACATCATAAACAAAATAATATCCGAACGGAGACAGGCTGGCAACGATGCTACCCGGGCGGGATGAGGATCGTAGATGGAACCCGTTCAACAAAAAGTTCTCTGGGGTCCATAATTATGCATGTTTTGAATCCAATCCGTCCATTATTTGAGCCCTATCATGATAGATTTTATACCCAAAAATCAGACCGATTCAAGACTCGATTGAACCACACCACATAGATCAGTGTGGATAGGGACGTCCAAACCTTTATAAGGCCCACCGTTATTTCCACAAGGATGAATTGAAAAACCAAATATCAACCTGATCTAAAACTTCAGTGGGCCACGAGAAGGTTTCAATTGTATAAATATCTATTCCCACTTTTCCTTGTAGTGTGGGCCACTTTACTCTTGGATCGTCCTTTTCTTTTTCGCCCGTTCTAAGACTAGTTGGCAAAAATGATGGACGGAGTGGATGATACGTACCAATCACAGTGGGCCCCACAGAACTTTTTTGTTGCGGTGGCACCCTAGAAAAGGAAATTCGCGTCGATCATCAGACGGGCAGTAAAAGACAACATAAGCAACGGCCTTCTGATTAGACGTCCATATGATCCAAAATGTCGTTGTAGAGTAGTGGGCCCCCATTATTAGTGGCCACGATCTTATCCAGTTGGGCCGCATGCGAATATTAACGACGGACAGTTTCGATCGGACCATTTATTTGTACATTACTCTTGGCGATTTCGATTTGTACATGTGGGGCCCACTATCAAAATGATCCAAACCATTGCTGCGATGGACCCAATGTGATAAAGGGAGAAGACAAATATTGGCTTGATCGAAAACTTTTGTGGCCCATAAGTAGAGGTGGGCATCGGGTCGAGTCAGACTGGATTGGGTCCAACGTAACTCGATTTGATTTTTCAAGAACCTGACCCGAATTTGATCCGATTCGGGACTAAGTCTAGCAAAGCTGACTCGATCTGATCCAAATTCTTGCTGGCCTGACTCAAACTGAATTGGCCTGAGAAACTGAATCAAGTCGGATCGAGTTGAATCTAGGAAGAGAGAGGGAGAGAAAGAAAGAGATTTGGGAAACCAAAAGAGAAAGAAGGAGAGAAAGGAGGAGAGAAGGAAGGAGAGGAAGGAAATCAGGAGAGAAAGGAGGAGAGATGGGTGAGTGCGGCACCTCCTTCCGGTAAAGAAAGAGGGGTTAGGGTTCGTTTGGATTTCTGGATTGACCATGATCTAAACTCGATCCGATGTACAATCAGATCTGAGTGGTCCTACTCGATCCGCACCAATTCAGGCTTTTGGTTTGGTTTGGAACGGTTCAGATCCACCGAATTGAGTTGGATTCTGCCTAGCTCTACCCACAAGCATTTAATCACCAATCTTTCCATGGGTGTGCACCTGAGATTTAGATCTCCTTCGTTTTTCAGCGCAGGGGCTACAATGAGCTGGAAAAAACTGAGGACGGCATGGATATACGGTACATAATCAAGGCGGGCCCACTGTCACGACCTGATCAACTCGACTATTTTTCCTATCATCATCCATTTAATGTCTACCAATCAGCAATTTTATATCATGAGAATGATCACATAGGTTCCACATGCCAGGTGCGTGGAGCCCACCGTGAAGTATAAGTGCCATCTTAACCGTCCCTTGTATTCACCACATTGTTAGGAATAGACACTGAAATCTAGCCTGATCCATAACTCAGGTCAGGTGGCCCACAGAAAAGTCCCACAGTGGGAGACAGTGGGAAGAGGACGGCCACCATATATAGAAACTTTCATATGGAATGTGGGGTCCACCGTGTTATATACATGTCATCAAACTCAGTTATCAAGTTCGCACCCTCAGGATGAAGGGACAAACCAAAATTCATGCCATTGCAAGACTTAGGTGGGACACAAAGAGCGAATATCTAGGTTTTAGTCTTGAATGTACATTGACCCGTTTGGTATGTCCCACCTGAGATTTCGATGAGGACCATCCTCCTGATATACGGTGCGATCAAGGAAGAATGTCAGATGCGCAGTTTGGATTCTATATACACATCATGTGCGGGCCACATACAGCTTGAACGTATGGTAATTAACGTAGGTTGGAATGCACGTGATCATTCCTCACCGATCATCCCACAGTGTTGCTTGTGGATCACGACCCATCTTACAATGGGACCCGTAATTTGGACGGTTTGGATCTAGTTCCATTTATGGCATCTCAGCTCTTAAAGCTTAGGGCCTGTTTGGCCAGGCAGAATGGGATCGGCAATATCCTGGGATAGGCTTGACGAGCCAAACAGATCCGGTGAACTTGTCCGGGATATGAGCAATCCCATGGATCTTAAGACAATCCACTGACATCACCATCATTACCTTAAATTCATCCTATCCCTTGGTTGGATGGATTGGAAGGTAAAATCCATTACCTTAAAATTGATCCTATCCCTTGGTTGGATGGATTGGAAGGTAAAATCCATTACCTTAAAATTGATCCTATCCCTTGGTTGGATGGATTGGAAGGTATAATCCCGGGATATGCACGGCGTGCCAAACAGACCCAATGAACTTGACCCGGGATATAAGCAATCCCTTGGATCTTAAGACAATCCACTGACATCATCATCATTACCTCAAAATTGATCCCATCCCTCTTAATACCATGGGATTTGCCCGACCAAACAGGCCCTTAGGGTGTGTTTGGCCAGGCCAAATCCATGGGATTAGGTGGGATGGAATGGATTTGAAGGTAATGATGGTGGTGTCAGTGTTTGTCCCTTGATCCCATGGGTTTGGGATAGCCCACGGGATATAAAGCAGCCTGTTTAGACCATCTCAAATGAATGGATTTGCATCTACACTGTTTCTTGTGGTGTGCCCCACTGACTATTTTATATTTGCCTTAAAACAGATTTATGGCTAAATGTAGGCCGCTGAAAATGATGGACAGAGTGGATATCTCATTGATAACTTAGTGAGCCATAGAGGTGAAAAATCACATCCTGAGATTGGCAGAATCATGTTAGCTAAGGGCAGTGTTTACAAGGCCAGGTACATTCTGCCATCCCAAACGGGAGATAGGATGAGATGGCGTAGGATAACCATCTCAAATCTCATCTAAAACCCGATCCATCTTCCGGCCAAACAAGCCCTTAGGGTCAGTTTGGGCGGTGGGATTAGACGGGATTAGGTGGGATGAGATTCATCTAATCCTGTGCCAACTCCACTCCATGTTTGGGAAGAATGGAAAAGCTTGAAATTACATTAAATGGAATTGCATCGGGTCCATGCCAATTTCACTCAATGTTTGGGAAGTTGTGTAGGTCCCACCATGATGTGTGGGCTATATCCACACCGTCCACCCATTTATCGAGATAATTTTAGAGCATGGACCAAAAAATCAGGTAAATCTAAAGCTCAAGTGGACCCCACCATAGAAAGCAACAGGGATTGAATACTTACCATTGAAAACTTCTTTGCGGCTACATAAGTTTTGGATCTACCACATTTTTAGGCCCATGCCATAAAATGAGGTTACAAAACAAATGAACAGCTTAGATATAACATGTGTGTTATTCCCAGTAATTTCAAATGATGGTGGGTATATTCATTCAATGTACCACCCTATTATAAACAAAGCATGGCATTAATTTTATCCATGGAAACAGGGGACAATCCCTGCAATGGGTACTAATTATGTTTTTTGAATCTCATCCCACCTAATCCCTTCTAATCCCACCGCCCAAACTGACCCTTAGGGTGTGGGGACCGAACCTAATTCAGATGCGACGTGGACGGGACCATCTTCCGTGCACGCAACGGTGAAGATCCATGGAAAGGTAAAACAACAATTTCAAAATCCATTACGATGCAGCGTAGTCTACCAAACTATCCCAGGTCTCCAACTACAAGACTCCAGAAATAGTTAAACTGTATTCTTTAAAATGCTGGTGATTCGATCCGCACACGGGGACAAAATCAAACGGATCATGATGTTTTATCCATCTGATTTTGTCTGTTGATTCTAGATCCCCGATCAATTTATTTCAAACCGTAGATTTATTACTAACAATTAGGGTGATTTTCACGAAGTGTTTTTTCTACAACAGGCCCTATGATTTGGATGGTCCAGATTGATGCCATCTTTTCCAGGTGTATAGTGAATGAGTCACAGCCATTTTAGTCATGACCCTTAGCCAAATTTCTGTGATCCAGACCGTGGATCTGATAGATCCACCTCGAATGTATAACATTCCATGCATGGTCTATGGTCACGATTATCTAACCATCAGCATCGTTGTCAGAAATTAAAACCCGAGTTCCAGTCAGAAGCCTCGGGTCGAAGATCGTGATGAAAAGGACCAGGTCAGGTCTTTGGGAGCCGATTAGGTGCGGCCCCGGTGTCACCCAAGACAGTGAATCTCATAAAGTAGGGCCCACATTGATGTATTTATTCCATATCTACAACGTCCATCCGTTCTAAAAGATCATTTTAGGTGTTGTTCCAAAAAAAGAAGAAGATCAAATTCTCAAATGGACCATAAAATAAGAAAAAGTAGCTGTTGACCACTAATAGGCTATGAAAATTTTGGATCAAGCTGATGTTAGTTTTTTCCCTTCATTTAGATTTTTTTGATCTAATCCACTGTTTGGATATCAAATAAAAATGAACTAAATATAACTGTGGGCCCTAGAAATTTTTATGGTAGGGAATTTAGTCAGCACCTTTTCGTATAGTATGGTACAACTTAGATTTAGATCTTTCTTATTTTTTGGGCTCATGCCCTTAAATAATATTTCGAAACGGATGTAAGGCGAGGATATATAATAAATACATCAAAGTGGGCCCCACGATAAGGGCCGCACCGTCTTGGGTCTGGCCGGGGCCGCATCTGATCCGCTTCCTAGGTATTGACCAAGCCACAAGGCAGTCATTTTCCAGTCCAAAGAGATCTTCTGTCAGTTGAACGGCTCTTTGCCGGAAACTTTCTCACTCTTCTTTTGTAGTTATTTGATACGCTGGAGGAGTATGTACATCCATGCTCATTAATAATTCCTCTCTATAAGAATCACGAATATATCTCACAATCTCAACAGTTAATAGAATGGGCCACATTAAAAAAACCGTAGAATTACAGTTTATTTCCAAAAAAATCAAAAAATATTTTTTTATTATAAATTACTCAAATATTTATGAAATAATGAAAATTGAAGATTTTTAAAAAAATTTAAATCATATAACGAATAAATTACTTAAATAATACCTTTAAGACGGTTTGGATTCAGATAATCATTTTCCAGTTACATATTAGAATGCGTTTGGATGGAGTATCATCTTCTGTCTCCTCTGAAGAAGTTTGCTAGCCCTACACGCACCTTGAACATGTGCATACGTGTGAAACGTGTAGAAAATCTGAGCAGTACATAAGGTGACATCCAGTATGAAGATTACCGTATTCCAAAACCAGGATGGCCCACTCTTAGTTTGGGTCATCAATATACGAAAACAATGGACGGTCTAGATAAAGTTGTGAACGGTCAGCATTCAATAGACGTGTATGGCCCACTTTGATGACTGGACTGGCATGATTTTCATCTATGGTCATATTCAGGGTATGCACCACCTTATTTTCCGCTCGCACGTTCCACCTTTCAAGGTTTGCACGTGTGATGACTGTTGGAGAGGGATGCGTGTGGAGCTAGCAAACCCAAAGAACACTTACTGGTAAAGGATCCGTGCGAAACCTTACGCTTAAGTTAGTAATCAGTCTCCCTATCTCCACGTGCACAAGGCACACGTGTACATCTGAACTACCATATATGGTAGGCCCCACCATGGAAGCACATAAACCAGAAGCCGATAGATGATCCTTGCCGTCCAATTGGATGGTTTGGCCCATTCGTCTACCGTTGGTTGGACCTTTTCTCGAACTATTCATGCATAATAAAAGTCCTGTAATCGGTAGCTAACATCACCGGATGGTGGGCCAGCAGATGAACGGTCCTGATCACACACGTGCCGCGTATAGTAGATTATCGGTAGGTGCAATTGATGGCACCGGATACTTTTTCTAATCTTATAAAATAGAATCAACGACTCTGATTCTGGGTCCACACACAATCTATTCTCTAATAAGCCTTCGCAAACACAAGCAAAAGACCAAACCAAACCAAAACAACATAAAAGAAGAGAACAAAAACCAAAAACCAGCAAAAAATCATATTTTCTCTATCACTCAGTTTTCAAATTCTCCAATTCATAATCCCTCAATTCAATCCCATCGCCGAAAAGAAGATAAACCCAAATGGATTGCTGCCCCTTCTTCATGCGTCGGAAATGGCAACGACGGATTGGATATCATCCTCTATCTGATGATGCTGTCGGCGATTTGGAGAACGCGTCGGTGACTGTGGTGGTTGGGAAGGAGAAAAGGGTGTTTGTAGTCGACCCGGTTATTTTCGAGAAAGACCCGTTTCGGGTTTTGCTTGAAGTAATGAGAAAGAAGGAATTGAAAGAGAATGATGGAAATGGAAGAGGAGAAGAAGAAGAGATTTTCGTCGGCGTCGATGCAATCCTGTTCGAACACATGCTGTGGTTGATGTACAATGACTGTTCTTCTTTGTTTGAACTGAACGTGGAGGAGATTATAGAGTTCTATGCACAGGATTCTTGAAAGAACAGTAAGGATCTTACTAATGTTTGTGATTAACATGTTAATGCATATATGAGTTTTTTGTTATTTTGAAGAGTGATCATATGCAACCGTTGCATGGAAGGTTGCCATGCTAGAATTTTTTATTTTTTATTTTTTTTTGAACGAGTAGATATCACGTGTGTAGGACATCCTAGCCGTTGAAAATGTGGGACCTGTAATGAAATGCACCTGGTGTGAAAGTCAGTAGTCATATGAAGACCACACCATCGAAATTAATTGATGGCTGACGATTTGAACCTACGTACATGTTCAGCCCTCCCGATGAGTGGGGCCCACCTTTTGGACGACTTTGATGCCATACACGTGTAAGAGGTTGGGAGGAAAGATGGGGAAGAAGGGTAAGATTAGAACATGTTATGGTTGGATTTAGTCGGTTATTGCTGGGAAATCTTGTGTTAGAAAGGGTTGTTGGGTTGGTTCGTAATTGCGTGGAACTGAGGTTCGGTTCCGTTGGAAGTCGTTGTAAGCTTATTCGCAGTGTTGCGGATATGAGATCCAAACTGTGCAGCAGGGTGGCCGCACTGTGAAAGTGGGTCTTCGTGAAAATTAGGGCAATCCAACCATGATGTGGGCCACTATGTGAATCGAAATGTTTTTGGGCCGTTGTTCATTTCTTTTCTATGGTGTGACCCACCTAATGGTTGGATGGGCCTGATTTTCGAGTCATCCTACTTTCATCATGGGGTTCACATAGTGCGTGGATTGGATGGCATAGAGAACGCGGTGGGCACCACGCAGGCGATAGAATAAGTGACTTTTCATGCGTGATAAATGGCCCCTTGTGTTCCAGACGGACGGGAATTTCCAGTATTGGGTGCACACGGGTCGGATCGGTCCGGTTCTAGGGTGAAATCGGAACGAACGGTTCCTAACAGTTCTATGATATTTGGAGCCATAACTGGACCGTTAGCACCCTAGAACCGAACCGTTAAAACCGGTTCAGTTTCGGATTGGTTCTACAGTTCTAGGCTTTTTATAATTTAGCCCAATTATATGTTTTATTTTATTATCTAGCTAGACTTTTTATAATTTAGCCCAATTATATGTTTTATTTTATTATCTAGCCCATGTCCATTCATGTTGTGATCCATTTGATGAATAATGGTTTAGATATTGTATAAAGTTAGCAAAAATATATTTATAGAAACAATCAAATGGTGCATTATAAACCATAAATCATGAGTCAAACAATCAAAGGTTCCTGGTTCGGTTCCACAGTTTGGTTCTATGGATCTATTCATAGTTCAGTTCAGTTTTACATACCCCAAATCGAAAACTGAACTGATATAATCGGTTTTTTAATTTTTGGAACCGGAACCGTTGCACTCTAAAACTGGACCAAACCGGACCGTTTGGTCGTTCCGGTCCGGTTCTACCGGTTCCACCCCTAGTTGTAATGAGTCTGTGTAACAAAAAGCTCTGTGGGGCTCAGAGTAACGTATGTGGTCATCTACTCCGTCAATCCATTCATCCAGCTCATGCTCGGAAATGAGCCCAAATTTCAGTAAGATTCAAAGCTTAATTGTGCCACACGACAGGAAAGAGTGGGTATGGGACGCCCACCATTGAAACCTTCTTGTGCCCGCCAATGTTTTGGATCAGTCTGATATTTTGTATTTCCCGTTAATCTTGGTTGGAATTATCTTAGGAACAGGTTGGATGGTATATAAACATCATGGTGGGCCCCAGGAATGTTTCAATGGTTGGGAGTCCTCATCTCAACCGTTTCCTGTGATGCGGCCCGTTTAAACTTTAGATATGCCTCATTTGTCGGATCAGGTTCTAACATGAGATTTCACAAAGGATATTCGATGGGCCAGACCTGGGTCTGATCAGTGTCAGTCCGAGAATGACCTGAAAACACCGCCTGAGCCCGGTCAGGCCCAAAACCGAAACGGACTGAGTTATTTTAGGCCCACGCCCTACAGGTTATATGGGTGGTGAGGACCTGTCTACTATGGGTCCCATTAATCAGAGGTAAGGATTTCTCCATCAATCTAGCTTTGGGTGATGACCTATCTAAAATTTGAACAGTTCAATTTTGAGTTAATGCATGCCACGTGTATGAGCACCTGCTTATCAACCATCACATTCCCAGAGTATAAAATAATTCTACTGAATGAAAACAGATTGCAACGGCGGAAATATCCAAACTCCAATACATTCTCAAATAATTGCGGACGAACAAGCTAGGAATTATACATGTATGAATTGTGAATTTTTTAAGGTCCCGATACATGCTTAGGATGTGGATAGTCCTATGATTCGTCCATTCGACATAGACGATCAGAACCATCAAACCGATGGGCCCACCACGCGTGGTGGAGACCATGAAAAAATTTCCAGCTTTGATAATCTTAGTCATCCAATACGTGGTCTTTTTTCCTGGATCGTTGCTATCTGTTTTTCTCAACTATCTATTTGTAAGCCACTTATCAAAGGATCAATAAAAGAAAGCTTCCAACATGCGGTGTTAGTTAAATGGTTTGGAATAGCTAAGCATGGCCCCCACTTGCACCAACTACTGCATTGGGACACTGTTCATGTTCCAATGCATCAAGGCCTAAGAATTTCTCCATCACGTAAGAAGAATACCTGTATATATATAATAATACTATAGCCATGAATTTTTCACAGGTCATCATGGCAGTAATCTTTCAGAAGCCTAGCTTCCAACCCACCTTGCTGGGACATGACATTACAGTAGTTGGGTCCCAATCTTACTTGAAGATCCTTCTAACTAAGTGTTGCTCCAGCCTTGAATCCCCACTTTGGATTCTCGATTCTAATATTTTCCACACCCAAATTTGTTGCAGCTTCGCTTCACGCTTCAGCCAACCATAGTCCCAAGTAGAAGAATGGCTGGAGTAGTTCTATTTCGTGAGTTGAAGTTGACGGGCATGTGCTTGTGTTTGAATGGACATGGCCCACATGCAGGACTTGCATAATCCATGAACGTTAATTTCAGATTGAAGTAATAAGAAAAGAATAGGAGAGAAAGAAAGAATTCATTTCTTTAATCTTGGAGATACTTGTGAATTGAAACATAGATTCCATTTTGGAAGTCTTATTTAGATATCAGTGGAAATCTCATGCAGGATCCTTTTATCTTCAGAATCTCGCTCTTGATCTACTAATCCATTTCAGCACTCTTCGGAATCTCTCCCACTAATCCATTTCAGCACTCTCCGGAATCTCTCCCACCGCTCTCTCTTACTAATCTATTTTTACATTTTGAAATAGACGTCTCCTTTCTCCTGCACTCGAGTCTATTGCCGCTTTGAATCTTGTGCTTGAAATTTTGACCATGGAAGATATTAAGAATAACATCTTTACATCTATTCATATATGTGCCTGCAGAATCCGGATCCTTTGCTGCTGGGAAGTATGGATTTCCTGCTCCCTGCATTTTCATTACAACAGTGCTGGTGTCATCACAATGAGAATGCAGGGTGCAGGAATTCCATGCTCCCCAGCAGCAGAGGATCCGGACTCGTGCAAGAGATGAGAGAGGAAGAGAATGATGGGATTTTTTGCCCCGTGCTCGACCGGTCGAGGGCTGGTACGACCGGTCGTGGGAGGTGCTCGACCGGTCGTAGGTTCGAGCCCTGGCACGACTCGAAGTCCAGCGAGTTCGTGCTGTTTTTTACTGTAGCTAGGACTGGTCGTGGAGAGCTACGACCAGTCGTAGGTGGTCTACGACCAGTCGTAGGAGAGCTACGACCAGTCGTAGGAGAGCCAGGACTAGTCGTAGGTTACGCAGATTGTTCCGCGATTTTGTGCGAAACTGCGGATTTGAGTCCTTTCGCAACCGGGATGCGGAAAGGAGTTTCCCAAAAACTATAAAAGGGTTGCCTAGGTTTTTCTAGGTATCACAAAAATAGCAAGAGGGTTTCCTAAAGCTTTGCAAGGATTTGCTAAAGGGTTTAGGGCTATCAAAGGTGAGAGAGAGGGAGAAAGAGAGAGAGGAAGCTTATGAAGGAGGTTCCCGCTCGTGGAGGTTCTCTACTTTGCAATCTACATCTCGGCCGCTTCTATGTCCTCGTAATCGGTTAGATCTCTCCGTTTTCTATTTCTCTTATTGTTTATCCACTCCTCGCGTGAGTGAAGAAGATTAGAACGTTCTACTTCATAGTGGATTGTTGATCTTGACGAGGTCCCGTGGTTTTTACCTCTTTGAGGGTTTTCCACGTAAAAATCTCTTGTGTGGTGTGTGATTGATGCTTTAATTTATTTCATTGCTTTATCCATAATTCTGGTTTGTTCGGAGGGCTAGATCCTAAGGTTTTGTGCAAGGCCCCCAACAAAGTGGTATCAAAGCTAAGTTCATTGAACGGGTAGGATCGGTTTGAATTATGGAAGGTGGCTCAAGGATGATCAGCCTCAATGGTTCTAACTGGACCATATGGAAGGCTAAGATGGAGGACTTGCTTTATTGCAAGGACCTATATTCTCCAATCTCGTGCATATCGAAGCCAAAATCCAAGGATATGACGATGATGATTGAAGAAGATGGACCAGAAAGGCGGTGGGGTTTATTAGACAATGGTTGGATGATTCCGTGTTTCACCATGTGTCTACGAAACTCACCAAGAAGCTAGGAATTAAAATTACAATGTATGAGAGGAAGAATAATAAGATATTTCGATAAGGCGACTTGTAAATCTCAAGTTCAAGGATGGTGGTCCCGAGCATATGAATGAGGTCAGCAATATAGTGAACCAACTCACCTCTATGAAGATGGTCCTGGATGATGAATTGCAGGCTTTACTATTGCTTAGTTCATTGCCTGACAGTTGGGAGACATTGGTGGTGTCTCTAAGTAACTCCGCGCCAGACGGAAAGATATCCATGGAACAGGTAACCAGTTGTCTCTTCAATGAAGAGACAAGGAGAAAGTCTCAGGGGTCTACTCAGCAAGAGGCTCTTGTGACGCAGGAACGGGAGAGAGGAAAGAACAGGAAGGGCGGGAAGGCCCGAGATAAATCAAGAGGCAAGTCGAGTAACAGAAAAGAGGTTGAATGCTGGAATTGTGGCAAGAAGGGCCACTACAAGCATGAATGTCGTGGTAAGAAAAACGACAAGAAAGGAAAAGGGAAGGAAGAAGAATCGATTCCATTGCGGTCGCTTCAGATGACATGGTAGTTATTCTTTCTAGATCACGACATGTCTCACGGCCACGAGTCGAGTGGCACCGACGGGTGGTCGGGAGCTTTTTTCATGCGACTGGACTCCTTCACAAGCTACAAGTCGGGTGACTATGGGACCTGTGAAGATGGGAAATTTCGCATATCAAAGATCGTGGGAGTCGGTGATATTTGTGTGAAGACCGATGTGGGTCACATTGGTTCTCGGGGATGTGAGGCATATCCCGGACCTTCGCCTCAACTTGATGTCGACGGAATCGGATGATGATGGCTAGAAAGTTTCTTTGGTGGGCGATGGAAGCTCATCAAGGGTTCGTTGATCGTGGCTAGAGGAAAGAAGTGTTGCAAATGGCAAGTGTCGTATGTGCAAGGGTGGGTTGAACGCACGGAAGATTGGGCTATGACATGTGGCACAGTGCGTCAGGCCACATGAGTGAAAAAGGGCTTGCACTAACTACAAGGAAGCGCCTCCTTCCAGACGTGGTATGCCTCTCAAAACCTGTCTTGATTGTTTATCGAGGAAACAAGATAGAGTTTCATTCATTAAACCGCTTCTCATGTTAATAAAGTGCATGCATTAGATTTGGTTTATTCGATGTTTGTGGTCTATGAGGACAAAAACCTTGGGTGGGGCATTGTATTTTGTCACTTTTATAGATGATGCATCTAGGAGGGTTTGGGTTTATGCTTTGAAATCCAAGGACGAGGTCTTTGGTGTGTTTAAGTTGTTTCATGCTATAGAGAGAGAGACGGTAGATCATTCAAGTGCATCCGCACTGACAATGGTGGTGAATACATGGCGACTTTCACGAATCTTTCAAGTCCTGGGTATACGGCATGAACAGACGGTTCCCAAGACCCCCAAAGATAATGGTGTAACCGAGCGAATGAATCGCACCATTGTTGAGAGAATGGGATGCATGTTATCCCATGCAAAGTTGCCCAAGACGTTCGGGAGAAGCAACGTGCTGCACGGTGTATTTGATAAACAGTCTCCATCGGCCCGTTGAATGGAGAAGTACCGAGAAGGTGTGGACTGGACAGATCCATCGCATACGGTCATCTCGAGTGTTTGGATGCAGTGGCATCCGTTCACGTACCAAAGGACGAGAGGTCCAAGCTCGATATGAAGATCAGTGTGTATGTTCTTAGGGTACGGTGATGAAAAATTCGGTTACAGGTTATGGGATCCGACCGAGAAGAAGCTCGTCAGGAGCAGAGATGTGGTTTTCTTTGAAGATCAGTGTATCGAAGACATTGGTAAGCCAGAGAAGAACCAGCCTAGTTCAGGTGAGCTAGAGGACATGGATCCGATTACTCCTCCGTGGTACGATGACGGGGAGTACAAAGAAGGTGCGAAGGACGAGGAGTTCCTTCAAGATGGACCGGGGAGCAAATTTCACTTGATTTGTTGAGCCACGGGTGAGGAGGTCATCAGGGGCACGGTACCGCCCAAGAGGTACTTACCGCACGCACGAGTACATTATGCTAACCGATGTGGGAGAGCCGAAGATTATTCTCGAGGCCCTAGCCGACGAGCATAAGGAGGAGTGGTTGAAAGCTATGCAAGAGGAGATGGAATGCATAAGAACCACACCTATGATATGGTGAAACCGCCTAAGGGAGTAAGAAAGCTCAACAACAAGTGGGTGTTCGAAAGAAGATTGAGCGAAGAATTCACAGACGAGGTTTAAGGCCGACTTGTGGTGAAAGGTTTTGGTCGAGGAAAGGTATAGACTTCGAGGAGATATTCTCACCAGTGGTGAAGATGACATCCATACGGGTGTTGCTTGGGTTGGCGGCTAGCATGGATCTGCGGGAGATAGAGCGGTTAGATGTTAAACCGCATTTCTCCATGGTGACCTGGAAGAAGAGATCTACATGCACCAACCGCAGGGGTTCAAGTCAAGGGCAAGGAGCATATGGTGTGTCGAGGAAGAGCTTGTATGGGCCGAAACAAGTAATGGTACAAGAAGTTCGATTCGTTCATGTTACAAAGATGGGTATGACAGAATCGGAGTCGGACCACTTGTGTGTTCACGCGTAAGTTCTCGATGGTGATTTCTTAGTTCTGCTATTATACGTTGATGACATGCTCATCATGGGAAAAGATATCAAGAAGATTGAAAAGCCGAAACAGAGTTGGGCAAGTCTTTGCGATGAAAGACTTGGGCCCTGGGCCAGACAGATCCTAGGAATGGAGATAACCCGTGACGAAGCGCAGGAAGCTTTACATCACAAGAGCGGTATATTGAGAAAGTCCTAGAGTGGTTCAATATGAATGCAAAGCCGGTCAATATCCACTAGATGGTCACTTCAGATTGAGCGACAGGCAGTGTCCCAAGACGAAGGTAGAGGTGGAAGAGATGCAGAAGATACCCTACGCGTCAGCGGTAGGAAGTTTGATGTATGCTATGGTGTGTACACGCCCAGACATAGCATATGCGGTTGGTGTTGTCAGTACCTTGCCAATCCCGGCAAAGAACATTCGGTAAAATGGATACTACGGATCTAAGAGGCTCATCCAGTTGAGCCTATGCTTTATGGTGACGGAAAACGTGTTAGAGGGCTACACATATGCAGAATGGCATGCGGTGTGACATAGATTCCAGTGAAGTCTACATCGGGTTCATGTTCACGTTTGCGGGGGGAGCGGTTTCCGCAGAAAGCAAGCTACGAAGGTCGTAGCATTGTCGACGACGAGGCCAAATACATTGCAGTCACGAAGCATATGTAAAGAGATGCTTTGGATGAAAAGGTTCCTACAGAACTTAGCACCGAAGCGGGAGGAGCACGTGGTCTATGCGATAGTCGAGTGCTATACACTTGAGCAAGAATCCAAGTCGCATTCCAAGTCGAAGCACATAGAGATTCTAGGTATCACCGGATCAGGATACTTGGAACAAAAATACTTGAGAAAGTCTACACGGACGATAATGGGTCGACATGATGACCAAGGCTTTTCTCAAGGGCAAGTTTGAGGTTTGTAGAAACCCTCGGGTCGGCTTGAAGAAGGTGGATCCCTCCCGGTCAAAAAGGGGGAGATTTGATGGGATTTTTGCCCGTGCTCGACCGGCCGAGGGGCGGTACGACCGGTCGTGGGAGGTGCTCGACCGGTCGTAGGTTCGAGCCCGGCACGACTCGAAGTCCAGCGAGTTCAGTCTTTTCGTAGGCCATCTAACATCGGTGGAGAGCTACGACCTGGGTCGTAGGTGGTCTACGACTGCCGTAGGTGGTCTACCACCAGTAGGAGAGCCAGACTAGTCGTAGGTTATGCAGATTGTTCCGCGATTTTGGGAAATCGCGGATTTGAGTCCTTTTCGCAACCGGGATGCGGAAAGGAGTTTCCCAAAACTATAAAAGGGGTTACCAGGGTTTTTCTAGGTATCACAAAAATAAAGAGGGTTTCCTAAAGCTTTGCAAGGATTTGCTAAAGGGTTTAGGGCTATCAAAGGTGAGAGAGAGAGAGAAAGAGAGAGAAGCTTATAGAAGGGAGGTTACGCTCGTGGAGGTTCTCTACTTTGCAATCTACATCTCGGCCGCTTCTATGTCCTCGTGTCGGTTAGATCTCTCCGTTTTCTCTATTTCTCTTATGTTTATCCACTCTCGCGTGAGTGAAGAAGATTGTAACGTTCTACTTCATAGTGGATTGTTGATCGGGACGAGGTCCCGTGGTTTTTACCTCTTTGAGGGTTTTCCACGTAAAAATCTCTTGTGTGCACAGTGTGATTGATGCTTTGATTTATTTCATTGCTTTATCCATAATTCTGGTTTGTTCTGGAGGGCTAGATCCTAAGGTTTTGTGCAAGGCCCCCAACAGAGAAGGCAACAAAACCAACTTCTTAGTGGATCATGGTGCAAGGCAGTTGTATCTTCTTTAATTGCATCACCAAAAGAAAGAAAGACCATCTCCACCGTTCAAAAAAAAAAAAAGATCTTAGCTCTGATAAAGTATACATCTCTGATACTTTCCCACCGGTGGAAAGGTAAAAGTAGCAACCTGATTACTTTTGCCAAAAGTTGATTAATCAATCAGATCCACCGTGGTGCCACCTATTAGTTATCGAAAATCCTGTTTTGGGACAATCCAAAATGTCTACCTGTGTATTGGAGAGAGATACTGAAACATGGCCCATCCCATGATGACTACGATCTTCTAATGGCAGATACATGCAGAGTCATTCCCTGTCCCATGATGGAGCCCTTTGGATCGACGGCTTTAGATTACTGAGAAGGCGGCCACCTGCATCAATCAGGTCCTTCCATGTAGTCTGCCCTTTCATCAATGGCTATTTTTCACTACTCACACCTATAAGACAACCCTATTCACCACTTTCATCAGACTTACCATCAAATTGTAGGCCACCCATTGGATGGCTAGGATCATTTATTCCGTACCCCCAACACAGTAAAAATGCATGCATATGCAGCATAACCCACCATTCGAAGCTTGTAGTAATCTTTGATAGCCTGTTCCGCAGACACCCCAAGATAAGTTCATTCTCATTTTAGCTAATCATAAATAATGTATTAGGAATTATAATTGCCTTATCGAGATTAATTTTAATCCTTTGCAAAAGAATATAATAATCTCATTTTCAGGTGTCTACCAACCAGTTCTAGAAATAGGTAACATGCAAGTGCCTGTGAACCCAGATCTTCATAAGCTAGTGAGAAGCATGGGTCAATATTACAAACATGACATGAAATCCCATCAAAGCTCTCCTCCTTTTTCAAACCACTTTTAGCCACAATGAGAAGTACAAAAATAATTCTATTAAAATCTGCACCCAAACACCCCCAACCCAATCCCTCCCTAAATCAGTTGGGGTGGGTTGGCGGTGTCTAATCAGTGGTAATTAGTGTGAATGGGTGGTAATTGGTGTTTTTGGGAGAGTATTTAATGTGAATTGAAACATAAATATACCAAAGGCCATGAAATATACCAACCTCTTTTTTGAAATCATAATAAAACCGTATGATTCCATTTCACATGATTTCTCACTCTTATCTCCACCAATGCATTCCAAATGTAAGCTGCCAAACACAAATACCGGATCTGCTGATTTCAATTCACATGAATTCCATGATAATTACCAAATGTATGTCCAATACAAGCTACCAAACTAACCCCTAACACCAATCACATTTCTTATTTCAATTTCCACATTTCTTACAAAACCCAAACCCAAATTGACGCATTACTATCATTTATTATGAGATTTGCTAAGCCCAAATTGACACATTATTATGAGATTTGCTATGCCCACCCGTGTAGTATACAAGGCAGCTCATGTACACGCCACACATGCACCCATGGTACATTGGTACCATATCCAATCCATTTATCTGAGGTTAATCTTTCTCTCGACTAAGAATCAGGTGGCCCACAGTTCACTAAACAAATGCAAAGCTGAAAAACACTAGGCTGAATTTCTTTTACAAGTTCAACTGTTTCTAACACTGACCCACCTGATGAATGGACTAGATTTATTTTTTTGATGAGAACATCTACGCTAACAGACACACCTGATGGACGGCTTGGATATTGAACTTGTCTGGCAACAGAGTTGGTGGGCGTGTAGATGGCATTCTTTGTACAAGCATGTGGGCTAAGCAAAGCTCTATGACTATTTGTCACATTCCACCCTTCCCTCCTAATCCATATAGACAAATCAAATTTTAAATTACACCCTCCAAATTGACAATTCCATCCACAGCATTCTTCAGATCTCCTCCAAGTAGAGACATGAGACCCCCACCATGCACTCTCCCTTCTGGCACATCAAAACTACGGTTCCTGCTCTCTTTTATACCCTTTTCAGAACACACCATGTGTGAAGAGGAGGAACATGAGGATTTCATGGACAGGGGCACCAGCACCTGTGGGGGTATTCGCTGCCTTCTCCCGCTGTTCTCTGATGACTCAACGCAGTCAGAAACTGCGCTCAGTCCTGAGGAATGATCATTGTCCAAGCTGCTCCCCATTGTTGACATGGACACGAGCCCCTGGAAGAGGTGGGGGCTGATCATGCCACCACCCTTCCCCTTGTCCTGGACCATGCTGCCATGGGCTGCGCACAGCCCACTCCTTCCCCTTGCAAACTTTTCACACGCGCCCTGGCCCCACGTGCACCGCTTACCTCCGCCGTGGGCCTTGCAGAAATCCGTGCTCCCCTGTGCGCTCTTCCCGCAGTTCTCGAACCGGCACCGCTTGCCCCCGCCATGCCTGACGCAACAGTCAGTGCGCCCCCGGGCGCTCTTGGTGCAGCCTGGCACAGCACACCGCTTCCCCCCACCATGCGCCACACAGTAGTCAGTCCCGCCGTGCACACTCTTTGGACAGATGCCACCGCCGTCAAATAGGCAGCGCTTCCCCCCACCGTGCCCTTTGCAGAGCGGCGTGCTCCCCTCAGCGCCCTTGGTGCAGCCAACAAACACGCACCGCTTGCCCCCACCATGAGCCTTGCAGTGCATGGTGCTCCCCTGGGCCCCCTTGGTGCACCCTGGGTGCTGGCACCGGCGCCCCCCGCCGTGCGAGATGCACAGCCCAGCCTGCCCCTCGGCACTGCGGGTGCATCCTTCCACCGTGCATCTCTTCCCACCGCCATGCCTGATACACAGGCCTGACTTGCCGCGTGCAGCCTTTGTGCAGTCTGGATGCCCACACCGCCTGCCCCCTCCATGTGCGATGCAGTACTCAGTCTTACCCTCTGCACTCTTGGTGCAGCCCAGGCACTGGCACCTCCTACCTCCCCCATGCGCCTTGCAGTATGCCGTTCGGCTCTCGGCCCCCTTGTTGCACCCAGGTTTCTGGCACCTCTGCCCACCTCCATGTGCGATGCAGAGCCCTGACGCACCTCTTGCTCCCTTGGAACACCCTTTGAACCTGCACTTCTTTGGATGGTGGCTCCGATGGTCAGAAAGTGCTGCAGCTGTCATAGGCTCAGAGAACGTGCCCCCCGAACATTCGGTGGAGGCCGAGGGCCCAGGACTAAACTGAAGATGATGTTCCACACTGGCCCCAGACTCTAGAAGCTCTCTGGTTTCTGGCAAGTTCTTGCTAGTCTCTAGCCTCGGAGCCATGAGGAGAGAAGGCATGTACCCACCTGACTTCCTCTTGGCTGAAGTGGAACCCTCGTCTACCACTGGAATGAGTATTCTTTTTCCGTTGGCAGGCAGTTGGTTTTGGAAGTAAGATTGATGGGGCTCGGTTTGTGCTGAAACTGGATTTTCATGGGGACCTCGAATTTCCTCAGTCCCTCTGGCAAGCCCAAGTTTCAGGATTTCGCAGTCGCTGTCAGCAGCCAAAAGTTGGCTGAATAGGGTGGCAGATTCCTTGATTTTGGTTGCCCCAATTGAATAATAATCATCAAGATAAGAACTTGGCATTGGACCTAACCCAAGAACCAACCTGCAACCATCGTCCGAGGCTGGAGTATTGTGGTTTCTCTGAGGATTGCTGATTTTGGCAGTCTTGCTCATTCTGTAACCAAGACAGTCTAGACGCAATGCCGTATCACCCAAATTGTCAGTTTTACCACAATCCGAGATGCGTCCAATGTCTCCATATGAACTGATTGGTCGACCGTCGTTGGGGAACAAGATATCTGTCAAGTTGAGATCCATTCTCTGTTCCCTTTCAGAAATAAAAGAGTGGAAAATACCAGATGCGAAGGGGTTTGGGGACCTGGAAGTCCGACAGCCTTCAGTACTGCACCCTACCACAGGACCAACTCAAACCCAAGAATGCACAGCTCTCCTATCAGAACTGCATCATTACCATACTGTTTAATGGGTCCGCACAATAAGCTAAATGAAAAAATACAAGGAATTTTATAATAGGGCGTCCACCGCTTACAAAACCGGATGTGTCCGATCTGTCCATTCTGCTCAGTGATTTGGTTCTGTAGCACTTAAAGATAAAATTCCTGCAGAATTCCCACCATATCTTACTACGTTTCTAGGATAAAAGCCTTTAAGAAGAACAGTCAAGATCGATGCACTGAGAAGATCTGCAGAGTGCCTTTTGCTCCTTGGTGAAGAACCCTCACGCTTCATAATCCTATCAAAGGAGAGCACGCTCATATACAACCTGAAAGCAATCATTCACCGGACAAATGCGGATATAATATGTTGCATGGTTCAAAGATAACGGTAAAAGGCCGGCTTTATTTTATCTATAATATACTCTGTGTGATGTATGTTGAACTAGAAAAGCATAAATACAAGCAGAGCCTAAAAGAAGGGAATAAGGATTCTATCAGTAAAGAGGGGCTGAATAAGCATATTATAATTCATGCCCTCCACTTAGAAGCAGTTTCCAAAATAAATGGGTACGCCATGCAAGATTCATCCAAATACATGTGTATATATGCAATGTGAGCATAATGTGTAATTTACAAATAATTGTATCTACGAGTATCTAATATGGAGCTATCTTCTCCCTCTACCTTAATCTCTGCTTTTAGAAAGAAAATAATTTAACTAGATGCTCAACCCAACAAAGGCATAATTAAACACAAAGAGAAGATTGGCTACCTATAAATTGAGTCAATGTCTTTATTAATCTAAGCTCTGTTACTCTCTTCATATTATATCTACATGAATATTACATAAATTACACAAACGATATACAAGAGTACAGTAAACTGAGTCAATTAAACTACAACTGTAACTTTGGGTTCAGTTGACCCAACCCAAGGTCGGGTTGGTTGGGTTGGGTTGTCTAGGTCCTCGGGTTTTGTTAGGGTTGGAAAATACCAACCTGAAATAAGGTTGGGGCTTGGGTTGAGGAAATTCACATGTACTTGGGTCAGTTTGGGTTGGAGTTGAGCATAGAGAAATCAAGTTGGGCTCAGGTTGGGCACATTGGATAGAATTCAGGTCGGGTCGGGTTACAGGTTGGGTGCTCTTGAAGTCAGGTTGGGCTTGGGTCGACCCACCACCTGACCCAACCTGCCCCATTTGCACCCCTAGCTTAAACCACCTCAGAACCACTATTGCCTAACCGATAAATTTGGGAGAAAAACACAGTTAGCAGCCATAGGAAGTCCAGGAGACAGCAATCATATAGCAGCCTACTTATATTTTCAGATGTAAGTATATGGACACTCCTATCCATACCTAATGAAATATATCTCCAACCAAGCAACCACATCAGCAGAATAGAAAATGACTATTTGATATATTCTTCCAATGAATTGGCTCAGTCATCATAACAGCAATGCAGTTGGGGGCATTTCTCCCATAATACACAGAGTAGTCAATTCTCCTCATACATGACCCATGCATGCACTTTGGATTTTCAATTCTCAGTTTCAATCAGTGTTTTAAATAGCTTACGCTATGCAACATGTAGCCTGCACTACATACGTAGCTTAGCCCTAATGCTATGTAGCTCGTGAATTACATAAGCCACATGCTACATAGCCTACACTAGACCCTACATAGCATACACTACAAGTTACTTTTCACTAAAACAAAGCTCGACTAAATTTTTTAATGATTTGTTACATTTTCTATTTAAGATATATAAAAAAATAGTTAGATCATTTCAGTACATCATAGAAGTAACAATACTAAACCAGTTTTATCGCTCTTTCTTTATCTTTATAATTAACTTTTGTTATATAAGTTGTATTTGGTTGCACCAGACATCATGAAATTTCATTATTAGTCAGTCCAATTTGGTGCAGAATACCATGAAATTTCTTGATTTCATGCAACCAAGTGCAACCTTAATTAGGGCCTGTTTGATTTTCTAATTACAGAGGTAATTCAAGGTAAATGGGTAATAATTATTTACCTATGTATTTCTGGTTGGATTTTCAAGGTGATGTGGACCGCCACCTTTCATTTATAGCACTCCTCACATCACCCGAGGAGACAAATGTTAAATTGTGGGGCCCACCATGATGTGTGTCTTATCCACACCGTCCATCCCTTTAGCCAAATCATTTTAGGGCATGAGCCGAAAAATGAGGCAGATCCAAAGATCAAGTGGACCACAACACAGGAAACAATGGGAATTGAACTCCTACCATTGAAAGCTTCTTGAGGACCCCAAAAGTTTTGGATCAAACTGATATTTTTGTTTCCCCTTTTATCCATGACTGTGTGACCTTATGACCTTATGAACAGGTTGGATGACAAATAAACATCAATGTGGGCCCTAGGGAGAAAACAGCTTTCAACCATTGACGTCTTAATGATCATTGTTCCCTAAGGTGTGGTCCACTTGAGCTTTTTGATTTTCCTCATTTTTGGGTTCATGCCTTAAAATGTATTTTTTTTAAGGATGGATGGTGTGGATAACTCACATATATCATGGTGGGGCCCACATATTTAAATCAGTAATAACCAAGGTGTTCCGTATCCGTTACGATACGCCCGTAAAGGCCGATACGGATGGGTAACAGTCATGACCGTTACGCGAGACGGGGGTGAAAAGGGACAGTTTTTTGAGACAGTATCAACCGTTACGGTGGCCGTAGAGGCCGTTGTAGGACGATTACCATTTTTTTTTTCTATTTATATTCATTTTTCTCCTCTTTTTCACTTTTCTCATTCCAAAACTCTCCTATATCATTTTAGGATAGATTTCAACCACTCTTA
Organism: Magnolia changhungtana; assembly: GCA_030180095.1. Lineage (NCBI taxonomy): Eukaryota > Viridiplantae > Streptophyta > Magnoliopsida > Magnoliales > Magnoliaceae > Magnolia > Magnolia changhungtana. The sequence goes on from JASAUF010000162.1 coordinate 3,423,785, forward strand.
CTATAGCTTTTATGATTAAAACTGTAAATTGAAGTGATTTGAGCAAATAGAATATCCAAGGGCCTTTTTTTTCAAAAAATTGAAAAAGCAGTATTTATGCCTTTTCTGATTTCTAATTTTAATGCTTGATTGTGATGTGTAAACATTAGAAACATAATCATATTAAACAATTCACTAGACAACCTGATACAACACTCTCACCAAAGAGTGGACCGTTACACTACCATAAACATGTACAAAACAAAAAATGAATATATATTTAAAATATTTACATTATTCTTGATTTTTTATATATTTTTTCAGAATTTTTTGGGCAAAAGAAAATTTTCAACCGTGGGGTTGTAACGGTCGTTATGGCCGATACCCGTATCAGCCGTTATGGCCGATACCTGTATCGGTAATGGTGGCAACCGTTACGGCCACCATTACCGATACGGAATACCTTGGTAATAACAGGTGTTGTATGGACCGCTTTTCGAAACGTAATTCCCGGTGAATTTCAAACATGTGAAGTAATAATTAGTTATTTCCGTGTATTTACCAGGGAAATTAAAAATCAAACAGCCCCATAATTTTAATTTTAGAAGTGTTACACCCTATGTAGCCTACACTCACGCTTTGGAGTGAGCACTACGCTATATGCTATACGCTATTTAAAACACAGGTTTCAAGTAAATGTGGAAAAATGCTATTGATAAAGTCCAAATTCAAAGCTCCGCATAGCTAGCATTTGTGGGGACCAATTTTTCAAGCTGTTTAGAGTCAGCTGGGATTTAGAGAGATCACCTTGGGGGGTTATGCCACAGTGGTCTTCAGGCCCTTTTCTAGATCGCGGAAGATGCGTTCAATATCTCACCCCCCTTCTGGAATGCAAGAATTTTTTAAGGGAAGAGTACCACAGAGACGGCTCTGTCCTATTTTATAGTTTCCTTGGTTCTGGAATAGGCCAGTTGTCACCCAGAACTCTCTAGAATCTCGGTAGCCCAAGTTTAGAAATAACTTGGAGTCAATTATTCTTGGGTGATTAACTGGGGTTCCAGGCCGCTGTTTTGTGTTTGTTTTTTGTTTTCTGCTCTTGTGCTTTTGTTGTCTAGTTCTATTTTTATTCAACAGTGGACTGATAACAGGGTCACCTTCTTCTGTGCTTTGTGTTTTTTCGCCAGTTGCTTAATGATAATGTCATCTTCCCCAAAAAACAACATAAATAATAATAACAATAAAACAAGCTACAGGTAGACATTCCAAGTATGCAGACCACAATAAGATCTCTAAGGTTTCCTTCTATATTCAAGAAGTCCAGAAAAGTAAATTGAACCTATTAACTCCATAATACATGGTGTAGTTATAACTAGTCTAATACTAGAGGTAACTGCCAACCTACGCTTTTCTTCTCTCCTTTTTTTTTTTTCATTTTTGATGAATTGCCAACCTTCATTATAAAAGGGTCAAACGAGCATGCAATATATATAATTCTCAGAAGCCAATTGTCCAATTGTCCACTTTCACGATTGGGCAAGACATACTTTTTGCATGTTTCTAGTGATTCTCATGGCATCGTGAAATGAATACAAGACTTGGGGAAATCTACAACACAATAAAACGATTTTTTTTTTTTTTTAATGATTGATCCGTTACTCCTACAGCATCTAGGGTTCCTCGAGCAATGTGATATCTCATGCTGGATAAATCCTTAACCGTTCCCTCACCTAATGAGACCATTCTTGTGAACTATGGCCAATAGCAAGTACGTAAGCAGAGATATTTCAAATCCAGAGGTTAATCATACAGTGAAAACTTTACTCCACAGGAAATGGAAACAACATTCCTCACTTATAAAAAATTAAAAAATTAAAAAATTAAAAAAAAAAACATTGAGATAGATGTCCAATCAGTAACTACTAAAGGATTGCTTCTCGTTCAACCACTATCAAATTTTCCTTTTAATTATTTTCACATGAGACACACAAGTAGAACTCAACAACAAAGTCATTCAAAATTCCTCTTCCTAAAATTGAAGCGGCTAGAAATCAGCTTCCTGGAGTGACAAAACATGACCTATCACAGAAGCTCAACTTCTAGAGAGAGAAAACCCAATTTTACTCATTTGAAATTCTTTTTGGAAAAAAAAAAAATTTCTTTATTTGGCAGAGAGGTAATGAAACTTGGTCCATCTGACGCAGAAGCTTTTCGATAGTACCTCAAAATATCAATACAGAGTTGTAAAACTACACAACAGTATTTTTTATATTTTTTTATATTTTTGAAAGATTACACGACAGTCTATAAAACCCAGGTTCTAAAAATTGGACAATCAAATTGGAGCCAATGAGAGTGCAAGTCTGAGCAAACTCAGGACTCGATTGAGTACTTGTTCAAGTCGATTGTAATATGAATACTACAGAAATAGCTATAAAATGAAAACCACAGCTTACCTTAGGCTTGGTTCGTTAAAATTCATAGTATTACTCAAAAGAGGGCTAAATTTTAGAACTGAGTTCTCGTGTATCTTTGATTGTTTACTTTTTCATTTAACAAAATACCCATGAAATTTTCTTATCTTGAAATTATTTGGAAAAAGATTTGAGAATAGTAGATTAACTTATGGCAAAATAATAATAATAATAATAAATCATTAGAAAAAGAAAAGCAAAAGTAGCCAGATCTACAAATCTAAAAGAGAAAATGAGGAAGAGGAAGGGCGTTGACCCTGTTGGATATGTTCGGTAAAACCTGGCACAACCCTACCCTTCAAAAGCAGAAAGATAAAAACCAAGTAAAATTCACACTTTTATTAGCGAATTCAATTCATGAAGAAAGAACACAAAATCCCTACATGCATGTTCAAGCAACTCACCAAGCTCTATCAACTTGACAAGTTTTAAAAATCTCAAACAAGATTTTATTGGGCTCTGAAAATACCAAGTTTTACCCAATTCTCAACCGAGTCAACTCACCAAGTTACTTGATGGCGAGTTTTTTGCAGAGACCCACGGATGCCACATACCATCCAAAATCATCACCCAAAACAATCCTATCCATACTTCATACATTAAAAAATGTCCCAGGTTGATAAGATCTACAAGAATCCAAGGATCCAAACTAAGAAATGCAAACCAACAAGAGAAAACCTTTACGAAATTAAATCCGCCTGTTTTACTTCTCATCTGAATGAAGAATAGACATCCATGACAGAAAATTCCGTGCCCTCAGTTCAAAACTGTACACGCGATACACAAAGATAAGATCAGACCTTCATCCAACACGTCAAACCGTGGATGGCGCATAGCTCAAAAACCACACCCATCTGACGATCTTAACCATCCAATTAGATGGATTTTCCAACTGAATCTAGACCATCACTTATTTTTGTCACTCAAAGTGTCAAGTTTCTGCCGCCATTTAGATGGTTAGGATCGTCCAACCAGTATAATTTTTGAACGATGAACTGTCCACAGCAGTTCGAGAGAAACAACCCAGATCTCGTCGAAACGAGCAAGATTTACGATTTCGGCCTCCAGAAACGGACCCTTCAATGGATAATAATTGCAAATAATCTGAAGCACCAAAATTCACTCCTCTAAAATCACAAGCTGAAATCAACAAAATCTAATTCTCGGAAACAGCATCGAAAGGCAATCAAAACCCGCTACGAAACAATCAATCAAAAGAAATAAACGTAAAGGAACAGATCAGGGTCCAAAATCATTAAGAAAGCAAACCCTAGCAACTGAAAACCCTAATTTCTGAACATAAGTGCACAAATCTACACAGAAAGCACGAAAAATCGAAAGAACAAGGATAAAATCCGAACCCAAAAAAAGTACCTGAAAGCTCATAATGAAATCTAGAACGGGGACGAACAGATTGGGAGATTTCAATCCGACTCCTAGATTTTCTGCTGAAAGAGAGACCATACAAGAGAGAAAATCACTGTGGTGAAGAACTTATAAACAGAGAAGTGGTCCCCGTTTGGCATCCGAGGCACTCCGTAAACCTGTAGTTCTTAGACGTGGGTAGGTCACCTCTGTCAATCTCAGCCGTTCATCTGGTTTTACCTGCAGTGGGTCACCCACGTTTCTAAAACCTCGCAGATCTCATCCTACCTCCTATTTAATGCTTCTTCGCTCATCGATTGTGAAAAGTGGGCGCGGTTTGGGTGGATCCCTAACTGTGGGGCCCACTGTGATCTATGTACCATACATCCACACCGTCCATCCATTTGGACAGCTCATTTTGGGACATGAACCCAAAAATGAAACAGATCCAAATCTTAGGTGGACCATGCCACACGAAACAGTCGTGATTGAATCCCCACCGTTAAAAACTTAACGGGGGCAATGTAATATTTGCTTGCTATCGAACTTGTTTCATGGGTCACGAAGACCTAGACGAAGATACCACACAAATACCAGCTTCATCTACAAATTTTGTGGCCACGAGAAATTTTTAATGCTCGTTTCCTGTATTATGGTCCACCTGAGATTTTGATCTGCTTCCTTTTTCGGTCATGCCCAACAATCAGTTTTCAAAACGGATTGACGGCGTGGATACAAGGTACATTCATCACGGTAGGCCTCATGGTCAGCATCCCACCCTCCTCGGTGGATCCACGCCTGTGAAAAGTGGTAGCTTTGTCCCACCGATCTTCCATCAGTGGACCTTTTATATCATTGGACATTTATGACGGCCCACTTCCAAACGGGTGTGATGAGGGGATGTAAGCCTCTCGATGAGAACTACGATATAGGGTACTCGCGCGAGCTACCAGACGTTTTTCCAGAAAGAAATGATAAAATATGGAAAAAAAAAAAAGAATGGTCCGGAACGCTTAGCTGGCAGACAGCGTCGTTTTGTATCGGCTTCGATTCTCACGCGCTGCGCCGTTGAGATTGCCGGCTTGGCTTTGTGTCTGGACCCACGGGCGCGTGAAGGCCAACGTTTCTTGTTCGATTTTCTGGTTTTTCTGGTGTTTTGATTCACAGCTACAGAAACGATTTTCTCCTCGATTTATCGCGGGATTCACACGACACGATGTGTCTAAATGGGTTGAACAGTTTTTAAAAATCGTCCTAGTCGACTCAGACTAGGTCCAACACGAACCGGTTCCACACCACGATTCACCCATGACTCGGCCGATTTTAGCTAATTCAATTGGATTAGAAGGAGGGTAAAGAGCTTCAGGGACTTGCTAGAATACAGACTTGTTGAGAATTTGTTTGGAACTTTAGTCTTTTGACCTGGTCATCTATACGTCATCCAGACCATTAATATGAAGGGCCTCACCTTGAACATAGGAAATAAATCATTTATTTATTATACTAGAATACGTTGACCCTCTTAACTCTCTTTAATTTCTGAAGAATCAAAGGTTAAAATATTCCATCTGAGAGCTTTTCGGGTCTCCACAATGAGCACCATCACTTAAAAAAATTAGTCCATTGAACAAAGATCCTGATCCCATCTTTAGGACTTTTAATTCTATTTTAATCATATAGGTTGTTCCTTTTTTAGTAAGTATTTAGGACTTTTTTTACAAAGAGGTCTGATCAAAAATTATAATCTACCTAGATGATAACTTCCAAGCTATTAAGTTCATGTGACATCATGAAAATTGCCTGACTATAAAACTCATCCCCATCTACTTATCAATTTAATACATTGTATAAAACAATGCCTAGCCATTAATAAATAGCAAAATATAAGTGCTGTCCACCCAATGAGTGATTGTTTATGAGTTTTTCTAAGGGTGATCCTCATAAAAGGATAAGCTATTGTACAAGTTAGATGTCATATACACATGAAATTTATGTTGTATACACATGAAGTTTGCAAGTCATCCGTTGGTTGGACCATAACTCATGATCCAATTGATTGGACCTGAGATTTTCTCTTTTTGAAGTAAGGTTTGAAAATAGAAATCCTGACAAATGAAAAACCAATCAAAGAGCATAAACTATATTGATTTTTTATAAAAAGCAAAAAATTACAAAGCTCAGAACTATAAAACCCATCAACCAAACACTGCAAAGTCAAGGATATGGACCTTGATTTAGATGGATAATATATCAAGATCACACTAATTACATATTTTTTAAACGGATGATTGTTTATTTTGAATGGTCAATCAATGTAAAAAAGCATTCAATGGTCAAAAAAGGAATGTTTAATAGTATCTTACTGGGCAAAATTATCTATAATGCAACAAATTTCGACAGTTTGAATTTGCACTGGTTCATGTCATGCCTATAATCTTTGAATACTTGCTTACGACCTGTCATAGTTCTACAGGAGGTGTAGCTGACCTCATCCTTGTCCAATAACCATTTTAAGGGGGGTAAGAGTAGCATGAGATAATCAGATTATCGATCATCAAATTTCGTGTAGGGACTTGTCCAGAGAGCTACCGTGGACTCTGCTAAAGTATCGAATAACTTCCCTGGTAGGAAATAGCACAGAAGCCTATACATATTTAAAAGGAAAGAAAGAACGGTAAATGATTTCATGTAACTACCCTATCATATGTTGAGGTAGTGACCTATGCCTATCCCTTCAACCTTAATGCACTTAAGTAGCTATGTTTGAAGTGTTTTAGGCAGTGTTGTATATAAAAGGAGGACATGTAGAGAAATGGTGATTTTTTCATGAGAGAAGAGGGGTAAGCCTCATGTTCTCTTTGTTCTCACAAAAAAAAAAAAAAAGTCTTATATTATTATTTAATGAATAAAGGCATGTGGTTGAATTATGAAAATTTTTATACTTTTTATTTATTTTACTTTTATATTTTAATAAAGCTATTTTTTGTTGGCGTTTTGTTTCACCGGCGGACATTTCTATGCGACATCATAACCTAAGTATGATTACCCTACCAGTTTGCATTGCTCTCATTTGGACCAGGATCCCTTTTGCCAACATAAAATGTTTTGACTCCACAGCAGATTGTTGTCAGAGATGTCATATACAGGACTCTGAATTTGATTGTGATACTCCAACACCCGGCTTGGTACTAAGAAAGCTCTGTAGGCTTCACCACGGTGCATGTATGTGTTTTATCCACATATCCTAATCATTTTGCAGTCGCATTTTAGGGTATGAGCTAAAATAATGAGAGGTAGTTCTAAGGCTCAAATGGCTTACACCACAGTAAGTGGGAATAGTAATGCCCTTGAAACCTTCCAAGGCTACATGGTAATGTTTATTTGTCATTCAACTAGTTCATAAGATCATGTAAATTTGGATGAAGGGAAAAATCAGCTTGATTCAAAACGTATGTGGCTCATGAGAAGTTTCAACCCTAAGCATTCAATCCCTATTGATTCCAATAGTGTAGTTTTACTTGAGCTTTGCATCTGCATCATTGTTTGGATGATCACAAAAATGAGCTGAAAATTAAATGGACAACTTAATAAAACACAAGCATCATAGTGGGGTCTTGGAGCTTCAATTGGTAATAAGCAGTACCAAGCTTGGTACTAGACAGGTCACTATCGAATTCTCAACCCCTCCATGTTTGAAAGTTAATTGGTAGAGCATAGCCCATCTTTGACACGCTGCCTAGTGACATCATAATAGCCATGGCGCTCTCAATCTTGGCCCTCTATCCTACCTAACATGCTTCCTCACGAAATGTATTACCCAAGTAACCCTTAGTGGGTGTTACCCACATTAATGATATGTTGTATATCCATGCCGTCCATCCATTTTTCAGCCCATTATAAGACATGGTCCAAAAAATTAAGTAGATCCAAATATTAGGTGGACTACGCTGCATAGAACGGTTATATTGAACACCCATCATTAAAAACTTCCTAGTGCCTAGGATAATGCCCACCATAATGTTTCTTTTTGCATCCAAACCGTTAAAAAGGTCAACCAGACCTGGATTAAGGAAAACATAAAGAAGAGATTGTTACGGAACTTTTGTGGTACATAAAATGTTTTTAGTAGTCATTCACCACTGTGTCCAATGGTGTGGTCTACTTGAGATTTTGATCTGCTTAAATCTTGGAATCACATGCTAAAATGAGTTGGAAAAAGGGATGGACCATGTATACCTTTAATCAACACCACTCACAGTCGAGGAATTCAGCACTGTGGAAACTACGGTACCCTACAATTTTTACCACCTGCACCTTATGCAGACATATGGCCCACGTGGTGAGTGAAAAGGCCTGATTTTTTTTGGATGTGTGATCTTCATGGTGTTGGGACCTACCTTGTCCATGATACTCATGTTGTACATTAAATACTGACTACGATACTGACATGTTTGCACGAGGGATGTTGCGATGCCTGGCAGGGTATATATATATATATATATATATATATATATATATATATATATATATATATGTGTGTGTGTGTGTGTGTGTGTGTGTGTGTGTGTGTGGGAAAAGGTATAATGCGCTCGAGCTTACTATAAGCTCCCATGAGGTGGAGCTGTGTGGGCCCCACCGTGATGTGTTTCAACCATCAACACCGTGCATTTGATGGGTCCCCTTTAAATTATGGGACCTCCCAAAAATCAGCCGTATATGGAACTCAGATGGGCCATACCATCTAAAATTATGTGAAGACACCGTTAAAACATAAAAAAGCACTTGGTGGGGCCCACCTGAGTTTTGTATGCGCCTAAAACTTGGTCTGAACCCTCATTCAAGTGGTACACACATAATGGATGGGCTGGATTTTCAAACCACATCTCGGTGGGCCCTCAAAATGGGTTGTGAATGTTTTAATGGTGCACGGCCCCTCTTCACTTCTGTATGTGGTGTGGCTCACACAAGTCACGGATTGACTCGATTTTTGAGACTTAGGCCCACGATGGAATAGTTCATCTGGCTGATGGGGTAGATGTTCGAAACGCATCAGGGTGGGGCCTACAAAACTTGACCTCATGGGCGTTAAAATCAGCTCGAGTGCAGTGTACCTTTTCATATATATATATATATATATATATATATATATATATATATATATATATATATATAATAGAAAAGGTACAATGAGCTCGAGCGCACGCGTCTGTCACATGTGGTTGAGCTGTGTGGGCCCCACCGTGATGCCTTTCGAAAATCAACACCGTGCATTTGATGCACCATTCCATTGTGGGCCTATGTCTCAAAAATGAAATCAATTCGTGACTTTTGTGGGCCACACCGCATACAGAAGTACAGAGGGGTCATGCACCATTAAAACATTCATAACTATTTTTTAGGGCCCACCGAGATGTGGTTTACAAATCTAGCCCATCCATTATGTGTCCCACTTGAATGAGGGTTCAGACCAAGTTTCAGGTGCATGAAGCACTCAAGTGGGCCCCACCAAGTGCTTTGATATGTTTTAATAGTGTCTTTATATAATTTAGATGGTATAGCCCACCTGAGTTCCGTATAGGCTAATTTTTGGAATATCCCATAATTTAAAGGGAACCCATGAAGTGCACGGTGTTGATGATCAACACAGTGTTGATGACCTCACAAACGTATGGAGCTCGGTGGGGCCCACATAGCTCGACCTATATAAATCTTAGTGTGCGCTGGAGCTCATAGTACCTAAATATATATATTATATATATATGAAAATATATATATATATATATATATATATATATATATATATATATATATAAATTTGGTAAGCGGTAAGCCCACACCGGACGGGGATTTACTGGGAAAGCCTTTAGCCAGAAGTTCCTGCGCAGGTATGCTAGGTGGGGCCCACCTAGATGTTTGTGAGAAATCCACTCCGTTCAGACGTTTTGAGAGCTCATTGTAAGACATGAGACCAAAAATGACGTGTATCCAAAACTTAAATGGGTCACACTAGAGAAAACCATGGGAATTCAATGTTAATCATTGAAACATTCTTGTGGCCATCAATTTTTTTGTGTGAGGCAATTATTTTAGTATTTTCACTTCATTCCAATGGTGATGACTTTATAAAGGTTTAGGATAGCTTATAGACATCAAGTTGGAGCCCACGAAGGTTTCAATGGTAGGATTTATTTCCCCAATTTTCCCTCTCGTGTGACTTACTTGAGTTTTGGATCCATTCCTATGTCCTAAAATGACCTCTCAAGACGAATGGACGGTGTGGATTTCTCTTTGTGTGGTCTCTTTGTGACTTTATACCGTTAATAGACTTCTATCCCATGATCAAGATACAGAGATGATCCTGGACCTTGATTTTTAAAGTTAAATGCAAGAAATTGAAAATCAGTGTAATTTTCTTTGGACAGCTCTAACAGCAGAGATTCCAAAACATGGATGGTTCCGATTATTGGACCACTCTGCATGTGGACCCCAGTGAGCTGGGGCACATACTAGGATTATGAACAGCGAAAGAGGAAACTTGAACTCCTGTTTCACTGGAAAATGACACCGTAGAAGCCTTTTTCCGCGAAGAGTAAAAACGCAAATTACTGATCGGGCCCACCCGTATGATATTGCAGCATTCTCTGGATTCTCGACCACTGCTTTGATTGTCACCATTGATCTGAAAATCATTTCAATGCAAGCACTGGATCATAACCATTCAATCGAAGGACATCGAGCTGGTGAATCTGGACCGTATTTTTACATTTCAACTGCCCATTTTCATGCCACTGGTCAAACGGTTAGGTTCCCTCAATCGGAGAGATCTTTGGTATATGCCACTCAACGATGAGGCCAACCGAATGAACGTTCCAGATCATCTTGATATGATTGGCCAACCACAGCTGGCTCTTGAGCGAGAGCGGATTAGGCGAGACGCCGGCATCACCAAGACAGTGCGGCACTTACCATGGGGTTACAGTGGGGCCCACCTTGATGTATGTACTATGTATCCATGCCATCCATTCATTTTTTCAATTAATTTTAGGGCAGTATTCAAAAAAAAAAATGAAGCATATCCAATCATCAGGTAGACCATATAATAATAATAATAATAATAAACAGTGGCGATTGACAATCTTACCATTAAAAGCTTCTTTGGGCACACCTTAATATTTCCCTAATGTTTATTTATCAAACAATATGTTGATAAAGGCACGTAAGCTAAGATGAAGAAACAAACAAATATCACTTTATCCAAAAACTTTTGTGGTCCATTAATAGTTAATCACGACTATTTCTTAGGGCATGATCCACCTCATAATTGGATCTATTTTTTTGGATAATGTCTTAAAATGACGTGTAAAAACCGAAGGACAACATAGATACATAATACATACATCAAAGTGGGCTCCACGGTGGCCCTATGATAAGTGGTGCATGGTCTTTGGTGAGGCCAAGGTCGCACCTAATTCACTTTTCTTCGCGACGGTTAGGGGTTATTAATTAAAATAGCCATCACTTATCACATCAGAAAGGTAATGATCTCAGTAGTTGAAGCTATTATTACTTTAGCCCGTGTGTAATATTTGACTTTTACAAGGTGAAATTGCCTCTTTGCTAGTTGTGCTTTCGTAACGCATTAGCTTTTACAGAAGTTGACTGTTTCTTTTAAGAATGGGCATGGGCTCCATTAAATTAACAATTGGAGTCACCTCTCATCCAATATCATCAATTCACTTTTATTAGATAATTGTGAACCCATAATAGGAACATTTCAAAAATTAGAGTTATTTATACCCTGTAACTCTATTTATGTTATACGTTATTTCTAAATTGTTTCGTCCGATGTGGTCCATCTATGATTAGTTTTTCACTGAAACTTTAATGTATGGCATGAAATTAAAACATCTTTCATATGAACGGATTAGATTTGCCATAAGATAATGCCATAGCCATAAGATAATGCCTTATGGCATTCTCTTCTTTATTCTTCTTTCTTTTTCACAAGAGGTGACCATACGAAGAGCTGAAGCCTCTTTGAGGGTTAGTAATTGTGTGGACAGACACTGCAATCCTTAGCAATGACCAAAAACTTCCAAAAACTTCTGGTGAAGCTTTAGGGGTTTTTTTTTTTAAGTTTTTTTAAGTTCTCCTGCCACAATCTCCAACATATAACATATGATAACCAAATGTGAGTTTTTTTGTGTTGTATTTGTTTATGTTGGTGGTTATCAATTGTGAGAGTTTGTGAAAAAGATGAGGGTGTGATGGTTTCTCCGTAGTTATTTTTTTATTTGGTTTGATATAAATGGTGAGAGTTTTTGAAGGGGATGAGGGTATGGAAGAATGTTGTAATTGATCAATTTTTTCAACTGAAGAATATTGTAATAAGATAATGTTATAATGAATTAATGTGATAAATATTGAAATAAATGAATACTATAATATAAAATTGTGTCTAAATAAAGTAATCCAAAAATCATAGGAAATTTAATCAAATTACCATTCCAACGAATATAAAATCATCCAAACTAGAGATGAAAGGAGGGAGCTATGGCCGTTTTCATGAGACCGACGATCCATAGCGAGAATCAGCAACCCATGGTAACTTAGGCCCACTTTTAAGTAATCAAATAGTGTCTATACGTAGTGATTCTAAAGATATTTGAATGTTCATCAAATTATATTTCCAATCAGTACAAGATCAAACAAATCAGACATATAACTAAGGAATTATGACCGTTTTCGTCTGATCGGTGATCCACAGTGCGTATCGATGATCCATAGTGAGTATTGGTAATCCATAATTAATATCAACGATCCTCACTGAATATCAGTGATCTACAGTTAATATCGACGATCCCGCGTAAGGGACTCACCTATTGAACCCATCCAACGTCTTAGATGTGGCCCACTAGATCATCTTGGAGTAGATCCAAGCCGTCCACATTAAATGGATTTTAATTTCATGTCATCTATGGAAGTTTTAGGAAAAAAATTAGTTACTAATATACCATACCAAATAAAACAATTCGGAATTAACATACAATGTTAATGCAGTTGTGAACCACACACAACTCTATTTTTTTTTTTTTTAAATGATCCTATTGTGGGTTCCCAGTTGTCCAATGAAAGTACACAAATTAGATTAATCGGGGGGTGACCTTAATTATTTATAGTGGAGCTCACCCCATTCTAAAGTTATCGGAACTTCCACAAAAAGTTACCTAGAACGGGCATAAGGATATTTTCATTTGGAAAAAAATTCAGAGGGTTAAAATAATAGTTGGGTCATGTGACGAGGCTATCACATTTATGACATCACAATTGAGGATTGTTTTAATTAATACCCCAGTGGATGAACGATTGGGTCCCTTCTGCCTAAAACTTGAGTTACTGTCGGGCCGTGACAGTGGGGCCCACCTTGATGTATGTGTTGCATATCATGCCGTCCATTCACTTTGTCAGCTCTTTTTTGGGCAAAATGAAGCAGAACAAATGTCATGTGGACCACACCACTGGAACAGTGGTGGCTGAATACCCACCGTTAAAAACTTCTTGTGAATGGAACGTGTGAAGTGGAGGATTGTACGTATCCATGCCCTCCAATTTAAGATGGTTCATTTTTTATTTTATTTTTTCCGAAAGCAGTCTATTGAAAGGGATTAGCTGAATGTGGTGAAACGAAGTAGATTTTTTCAGCCATCAATCATTCCACTCGTTAAACCTGGTGGCCCACCTCAACGGCCTCCACCTAACCTAGCTATTGGAAGAAAACAAAAAATCCTACGCTAGCCAATGAAAAGCACCTAGCCATTACATCAAATTTCATAACTATGGTCTTGCTTGATCGAATTTTCTCCTCTTCTTTCACGTCTCCAATAACTTCTTGATGGACGGTTGACGTTGTATCACTATAGTAAGCCTTTTTGCTGACGGAGACTGCACGTCCATCTCAACGGGTCCACCGAAAGAGACATGAAAGCTGCGCTTTGCCTGCATTTTCAAAATTCCCACGGCTAGAGTTGCGACTTTTCAAATAAGGCTCGATTGAGTCCTGCCTGGCTTGAATTGGGCTTCCTCCAGCTTGATCTGGCTGAACTTAATCAGACGGTAGGTTTCCCCTTAATATAGGGCATGCATAAAAGGGTGGCAGGGATCCACCGAGGTGGGTGGGATCTCTGGCCGTGGGGCCCACTGATGTATGTGAGTGTTATATCCACGATGTTCATCCATTTTGATGATCCCAAAAATAAAGCATATCTAAATCTCAAGTGGACCATAATACAGGAAACAATGGTTGGGCCACAAAAGTTTTGGATCAAGCTGATGTTTGTGTGGTCTCATCTAGGTCTTTGTGACCTTATCAACAAGTTGAATGGCAAATAAACATTCTGGTGGGCCCCATGAAGGTTTTAATGGTGAGGATTCAATCATAACTACTTCCTATTATATGTTGTTAAAAGAGAATACCTTAAATCTTCTTGTTGCTCGACTAGTCGAAAGTCTCAACATGATATGGCCCACCTAATATTTAGATTTGCTTTATTTTTTAAATCATGTCCGAAAATGAGGTTTCAAAATGGATGGACAGTGTGGATGTAAGACACATAACGGTGGGCCCCACAGTTAGGATCCAATGATTATATCCACCCAAAGTATACCCCTAGCTGATACATGTTTGAAATTTTTTATTTTTTTTTAACACACATGCGCACACCCCACACACGCACACACACCCATACACGCACGCTGTGAGATTTCACCACTGGTGGGTACTCGAACCCTTGACCCGGTGTTTGAAAGTTGTTGGGTCAAATATTTACTTAATTGAACGCTTCTTTGCCAGTAGTCTTACATCCATTCAAATCCCATCACATGAAGGTAGGGAGCATTTCAAACTGGACATGAGTTGGATACTACCCACCGATCCCTACCAAGGAATCCATGGGCTTTGTGGGACCACGTACCATGAAGTATGGGTTTTATACACATCATCCATCCCTTTTGCCATGCCATTTTAGGTACATTCTAAAAAATGAAGAGATTCAAAGGTAGAGCCAATCACACAATGGGATTAAATAGCAATCATTTAAAACTTTTTAAGGCCAACAAAACTTTTGGATCAAATTGATATTTGTATATTCCCTTCATTCATGACCGTGTGACCTGATGAGAGCCCTAGGAAGGTTTCAACTATAGGTGTTATTATAATTGCTACTTCGTATTGTGTGGTCTACTTAAGTCTTAGATCCGTCTCATTTTTTGGGTTGTGTTATGTGTAAAAAAAAAATTAAAAATTAAAAAATTAAAAAAAAAATCATAAGTTATAGTCTTGTGTAGGGTTGTACACAAGCCAAGCTAACTCGAAAAACTCGCTTGACTCAGCTCGATTTAGCTCAGCTTGAGTTGGCTTAAACGATGACTCGAGGGAAGCCAAACTTCATGTAACCCAGCTTGCTTTGAAAACAAGCCAAGTTCGATCATAGTGGATATTGACTCGACTCGAACTTGGCTCGGCTTGACTTGAATTTATATATATCTTATCATTTGCCTTACCTAACTCGTCGCGCCGCGCCCAAGCTCCACACACACACACATACTCTCTCTCTCTCTCTCTCTCTCTCTCTCTCTCTCTCTCTCTCTCTCTCTCTCTCAACACCAACAACAATATAACCTCTATAGCTTTATCTTCTATATATATAATTGAATATTTGATTTGAGAGTTGGGTCGAGTGCGGGTTGACTCAATTAGGTCGGGTGACTAGGTTGAATCGAGTGTGGATTGGGTCAAGTTGCTGGGTTGAGTCAGGTGCTAGGTTGAGTTGGGTTGAGAGCAGGCTCGACTAGATTTGAGGTAAGCTCAACTTGAAAGGTTTGGCAAACAAGTTAAGCTTCAATCGTGAGTTTGAGCTCAAACTCGAAGTCAAGGATATCATAAACGAGTCAAGCCAATCTTGGTTCACCTCAACTTGACTCGGCGATATACAGCCCTAGTCTTTGAAGAGTTGAACACGACAAGTAAATGTAATTTTATTTATTACAAATACTTGTACACAACAAGGGTATGCTTTACAACACTCACAAACTATCACTCTTGAATGACAACTCACACACACAAGAAAAAAACTCTTTGAACTCTTAATACTTGGACACATTGCTTTCACTCTTGAACTCACTCTTTTGTTAATGTTTTGTATGTATGTACATAATGAGGCTCTCCCCATATTTATAAGGAGCTATGGAAGGTTCTAGAATCAATATAACTCTAAAGAGTTCTAGAAGCTTCCAAATATATCTTATAAGGTTCTATTATATTCCGGAACATTCTAAGAAAATCCGGAAGGTTCTAACATAGTCCGGAATGCTCTAGCATAATCCGGAACATTCCAGAAGAGTAAAGAAAACTCCATCAAACTCTAGAAGTTTCCGGAAGATTCTAGAGAAATCTAGAATTTTTCAAAAATGTCTGGAAGTTTTCGGAAGACTCCGGAATATTCAAGAGAGGTGGTGATGACATTTAACATTCCCCCTCAGCACCAACTCTCACAATTCTGCCTTCGTCATCATGCCAAGTTGCTTTTTGAATTTGGTGAACTTAGCATTGCTAAGTCCTTTCATGAGTATGTCTGCAACTTAGTTGTCGGTCTTCACATCCTTGGGTTTTAGAACTCGTTCCCAAGTCTGATTTTGGTTCAATGCCTTAATCTATTCTTCCATCGCCTTCTGCTATTTTATGTCTCGGGATGCTTCTTCAAATGTCGTTGGCTCCTTCACGGTCTCTTTTTCTACTAAGGCAGCATCCACGTATCTTGGGTTAGGCTTTCTCTGTCTAGTCGTCCTCCTAAGTGGTGGGTTGTCTACCGCAACCTCCTGTTGACTTGGGCGAAGCTCTTTTGGACTACTTTGATGTACTCCAGTTTGCCATGGACTCATAGATTTATATGGTGTTTCAGACAGATTAGGCACTTGCTCACCATGTCGTACTGTAGGTGTCATCTCCTTAGTTGAACTAGGAGATTCTTCTCCTTCCCTTGTCTCCCCCATCTTCTCATGCAGTTCATCTTCCAAGTCTTAAGAGTTTGGCAGCTCCTCCTTGATGAGGCTTCATCAAAGATAACATTTATCGATGTGTAGCACCAACTAGTTGCAGGGTTGCAACATTTCCACCCTTTCTTTTCACTGCTATAGCCCAAAAAGATGCAACGAATTGCCTTCTTATCGAACTTGCTACGCAAGTGATCAGGCACAAACACATAGCATACACTTCCGAAGACTCGGAAGTAACTCACCTTGGGCTTTATGTTCCATAGCTTCTCGAAGGGTGAGACAAAGCCTAGTTTTGCTTGTGGTAGCCTATTGATCACATGAGCTGTCGTTTGCATGCACTCTGCCCAGAATCGGCTGGGCACATTCTTAGCATGTAGCATGCTGCGACATATCTCTGCAAGGTGACGATTTTTTCTTTCAGCAACGCCGTTTTGTTGTGGAGTGCCCGAACAAGTCAATTGTCGTCGGATTCTACACTCCTTTAAATAATTTGAGAACTCTTTCAACGTATACTCTCCGTCATTATCTGTTCGCAAGCATCGGATCCTTCTATTGAACTCACTTTCGACCTTCTCCCGAAATTCTTTAGATTTTAATGAAGTTTCTGACTTCTCTTTCATGAAGTAAACCCAAACGAACCTTGAGAAGTCGTCAATGAAGGTCACCATGTAATGCATGCCACTAACCGATGCCTGTTTTACCCGTCCAAACACGTCTGAGTGGACAAGCTCCAAGGGTTCTTTAGCTCTAAACTTTGATTCTTCATATGGCAATTGGTGTGCTTTGCCATATTGACACCCTGCACAAATTATATCTTCTCGAACATCCAGCTGTGGAAGACCTTTGAGCATAGCCTTCTTCATCATTATCTTCAGCTTATGATAACTCACGTGCCCTAAACGTGCATGCCAGAGATCTGCAGTCTCATTTTTTCGAGTCTTATCTACATAAGCTGATTCAGCTGACATTACGTAGATTGACTCCAAGCGTCGTCCTTCCATGATGGGTGTACCTAATGGTTTAAGGTTTCGGTACACCTTAACATACTCCGGTTCAAATACCACATAATTACCAGAAGATGTCAGTTGTGATATTGACAATAGGTTTTTCTTCATCTCTGGCACGTGATAAACATATTGCACCTTTACTTGATTAGGGCTAAATCGAGGTGTGATAATAGTCGTACCTACGTGAGTTATCGACAACCTTGAATTATTAGTTGTTACCACCACCCGATCTCCTTTGTAGGCGGATAAACTTGACAGTTTCTTCTTATCACCTGTCATGTGATTTGAGCACCCTAAATTAACGATCCAATTGTCACTGTAGTTGATAGCTGCTTGATTGGAAACTGCAGCAAGGGCTATTTCACCAGTCTCTGTCACTATTGAGGAAGCAGCTACTTCGCCAGTGACCATGTTAGACTGCTTGAGTGGTTCATCAAAATCTATCTCCTTTTCTGAAAAATCTCCTTTGATGGATTCAAACACTGCTAAGAATGCCTGAAAGTCCCAGTCATCTTCACTGTCTTCTTGGTAATTTCTAGAAGTCACCAAATTACCTTCGACTGATTTTTTCTTGAACCAACAATTTTTTACAAAGTGACCTTTCTTGCCGTAATTAAAACACTCGATATCATACCTTCGAGATACGAAGGATCGTTGTTTATTTGTGTTGTTGTCGAATTGAACTCCCCCTGTCCGAGGACTTCTTCCTTGCTCTTCTCTCTTCTTGGACTTTCCAAAGTTCTGCTGACTTTGTTCGCCCTTTCTGTTCTGCTGTCGATGTTCGCCTTTTTTATTATTGATGTAGAATGCTTCATCTTCCTTGTTTATCGACACTCCAGCCATTTGTTTACATAAACTTTCTTGATTGGCCAACAAATTCTCCAATTCTATGAGAGTCGGTTGAGTAGGCCAACCTTGTATTGCCGTGATAAAAGCATTATACTCGGGCTTCAACCCGTGTATAATGATCATCCTCATTCTTTCCTCATGAATATTTGCTTTAGGATCCAATTCTGAAATTTCTCGGCATAAATCCTTAACTTTTGTAAAATAGTCGCTTATAGACTTATCTCTTTGGGTGGTGGACATTAACTCATTCTCTACATATTGAAATCGAGCATCATTTGTTTTTGAAAACAATGATGCAAAGGTGTCCCATGCCATCTTGGGTGTGTCGTCATCCTTGATTCGCCCGAGCAACTCATCCTCAATGGTTGACTTGAGCACGTACATTGCCTTCCCGGCCTTGATCTTCCACTTTCGGAGTGCTTCAACATTTTCCTTAGGAGGTGGGATAATCTCATCCCCATTAACAACCTCCCACAAGTCCTGCCCTTAAAGATAAGACTTAATGTGACTCCTCCAACTTTGATAGTTGTGGTTGTTAAGCCTCGTAATTCCGCTTGTTGTGTTCACAAGATTCGCCTTCGTGACTTGGTGCGATTATCACTCCCTTTACCAAGCAAGCCAATAAACTTCACAGTCTCCAAACTGTGCACGATCACTTTAGAAAACGGATCCCGATCAAACCTCGCTCTGATACCAAATTGAAGAGTTGAACACGACAAGTAAATGTAATTTTATTTATTACAAATACTTGTACACAACAAGGGTATGCTTTACAACACTTACAAACTATTACTCTTGAATGACAACTCACACACACAAGAAAAAAACTCTTTGAACTCTTAATACTTGGACACCTTGCTTTCACTCTTGAACTCACTCTTTTGTTAATGTTTTGTGTGTATGTACATAATGAGGCTCTCCCCATATTTATAAGGAGCTATGGAAGGTTCTAGAATCAATATAACTCTAAAGAGTTCTAGAACCTTCCAAATATATCCTATACGGTTCTATTATATTCCGGAACATTCTAAGAAAATTCAAAAGGTTCTAGCATAGTCCGGAATGTTCTAGCATAATCCAGAACATTCCAGAAGAGTAAAGAAAACTCCATCAAACTCTAGAAGTTTCCAGAAGATTCTAGAATTTTTCAGAAATGTCTGGAAGTTTCCGGAAGACACCGGAATATTCAAGAGAGGTGGTGATGACATTTAACAGTCTTGTGGGGCCAAGAGGACATGTCATTAATATACTCCCCTCAATTTTAGGCTTAAATCTCAAAATTCAGCCTAATTCAAAACTCAAGTGGGTCACACAAAGGGAAGCAAATGGAGACAATGGGGAGACACCTACCATAGAAACGTTTAGATGGAATGTGGGGCCCACAACGTTTTATACATCAATTCTAACCCGTTCGTCGGGTGAGTCCTACCAGGATAAAGAGGTACATGAAAGCTCATGGACCATTCTAAACTAGGGGCGGCCACACCACGCAAATATATACGTTTTAGGTGTGATAGTACATTGCTCCCTGTTGTGTGGTCTACCTAAGTTTTGAATTAGGATGATTCTTGTTATGTATAGTGAAGATGATGAGAGGCACCAGATGCATGGATTGGATTCTAGGTGCACATAACATGGGTGGACCCAACATATTTCGAATGCATGGTAATTACCATGTGGTTCAGGCGTATATAATCATCCCGGCCCATTATAAGAAAGGGTCATATGTAGTGGACCCACGCTTTGCCCATGGCTTATTTTTGTGATGCGGCCTACTACTTGAATGGTTGTGATCACCCACACACATGGCTCAATAAGCAAACTACAAATTTGGGTCCTTACTAGGGGTGTACACGAACCGAGCTAGATCGTTTAGCTCGCTCGACTAGACTCAAAAAAGCTTGATTCGACTCGGTTCAAAGTTGAGTTCAAGCCGAGTCAAGCTGATTTTTTTAGCTTTAAAATGAGTTCGAGTCGAGTCCAAGCAGGCCTCAGCTTGACTTGATTTAGATCAAATCCAGCTCAAAATGACTCAACGAAGTGTGGCTAGTGGCAAGGAAGGTATGTACATGAAACTAATACCCTTTTTTTCTTGGTTTTTTATTTTATTTTTATGTTGCTTAGAAGGTGTTTGATAAAATAGTTGTAAAACCATTACTTCTATTTCACATACAGATGGGTTTTGAAGGTGCAGTCTAGGTGTTCGCGGAAATGCCTCAATGGCGAACTCGACTCGATCTTGGCTCGGACTCGACTCAAGCTGGCTGAGCTGTTGACTGAACTGAGTCGAGCTAGCCAGTCAAGCTTAAAGACCGAGCCGAGCCGAGTTCGAGCTGAGGTCAGCCAGTGGCCGAGTCAAGTAGAGGCCAGCTCGACTCGATTCAACTCGATGTACAGCACTAGTGCTTGCACCGTTTGGATACACATATGTTTCATAGGTAGAAAGCATACATATGTGGTCATTCCTATACGTGGCTAGTGGTCAATGCTACGTGGGGCCCACCATGATGTATGTGTTTCATCCATGCCCTCCATATATTTTTACGGATCATTTTACAGCATGAGTCCAAAAATGAGGTATATCCAAATCTCAAGCAGACCACATTACTGGAAACAGTGTTGAATTAGGGTTGGCCATTAAAAACATCTTGAGGGCCATAAAATTTTTGGATCAAGTTGATTTTGTTTTTTCTCTTCATCTGGACTGTATGACATAACCAACAGATTGGATGTCAAATAAACAGTATAGTGGGCCTTAGGAGGTTTTTAATGGTGGATATCCAATCTCTATTGTTTTCATGTGGTGTGGTCCACCTGAGATTTATATTCCTCTCATTTTTCGGGATCAAGCCATAACATGATCTTTAAAAATGGATGAACGGAATGGATGAAACACATACATCATGGTGGGGTCCATATAGCACCGACCACCAGCCACGGAGCTGGTGGCAGGGGGAGTAACCAGTCCGTTTCCTTTTCTCAGGGGTAGCGGCGGGCACCGAAGGGATCTTTGGACCTTAGTTTCGAGTCGGGTTCTGATCGGATCCGAGTCGTATTCGGGTCAAACAACGGCCTTTCCATGTGGGTCCCACTGAATGAATTAGATCCACATGTGCCCCTTTGACACATTCAGCCACTCAAAACTTGTACACGTGGCATAGATTAACGAAGTAAATCGCATAAACTGTGGAAACCTTTATCCTCGAGTAACATTTTCCAAATTTAGATTCGTTGGGCCACTCTAACATCGGATTAGAGGATACCTATTTGCTGAAATTGGTCCATTGGGATATTCTTTAATCTGACCGTCCAATAAATGCCTATTAATCCTATAGTCAGAAAACCAAAGAAGTGTGATCTTTGGCTAACGGTCCATCTAAACTGGGACACACCATTTGGACAGTTTAATTTAACCATTTGCATCCTTCTAACTGCCTGCGTGTCATCCATCACACTGGACGCGGAAACAGGAAGTTCCTGCGCAAGATTCTCTGTGGGTCCCACTTAGATGTTTGTGAGAAATCCAACCCCTCTATCCATTTTTTAAGTTGATTTTATGATATAATATCAAAAATAAGGAGGATCCAGAACTCAAATAGGCCACACGAAAGGAAACAGTGGCTATTTAGCGATCACCGTTGAAATATTTATATGTCTATAAAAGTTTTTAACGATATAATTTTTTTGATTTTTTCACTTTATCTGAGTGAAAATGACCTTATAAACGGTTTAGATGGCATAGAAACAGCAAGGTGGAGCCTAGGAAGGTTTCAACGGTAGGAATTCCTTTTCCCACTGTTTCATCTCCTATGGCTTGGATCCTCCTCAATTTTGGTAGCATGCCTTAAAATGAGGTCGAAAAACGGATGGACGTATTTGATTTCTCAGAAAAATCGCAGCATAGAAACAGCAAGGTGGAGCCTAGGAAGGTTTCAACGGTAGGAATTCCTTTTCCCACTGTTTCATCTCCTATGGCTTGGATCCTCCTCAATTTTGGTAGCATGCCTTAAAATGAGGTCGAAAAACGGATGGACGTATTTGATTTCTCAGAAAAATCGCAGTGGCCCAACCTAGAATCCTTGCGAAGGAACTTCCCGCGAAAGGGTTCCGCAGGAAATCTGCGTCCCATCACACTCTGCCCGAGTATCAAAGTTTTTATCAAGTTGACAGTGTCTATGTTCGAGCAATCATAATTGATGACGACAGCATGTCTCTCTTATAGCTGCGCACATGCAAGTCAATCCCCGCCGTCCAAATTATGGGCCTGAGGATGGAGCTTGTCTCGTTATCGTCATCAAATGTACGGCTAAGAAAATGGTGTGCGGTGCGATCCAAAGTTTGGATGGTACGATTGGAAATGAATTCCCACCCTACCACATCCTCGCCGGCTTGCTCTGTGGGGCCCACTGTATATATCTATTTTATATCCACACCATCCATCTATGTTTCCAGCTCATTTTACGGCATAAATGTAAAAATGATGCTGATCCAAAGCTCAAGTGGACCACACTGATGGAAACAGTGGGGATGGTGACAACCACCGTTGAAACCTTCTTAGGGCCCACCGTGATGTCTATTTGCCATCCAACTTATTTACAAGGTGACGGGGATCTGGATGAAGGGAAAAACAAACATCAGCTTCATCCAAAAGTTTGGTAGTCCCCAGGAAGTTTTTAACGGAATCATCACTGGTTCCTTGAGTGTGGTTCACTTGAGCTTTGAATCTACTTCATGTTTTGGGGTTGTGCTCTAAAAGAAGCTTAAAAAACGGATGGACGGCGTGGATAAAACAAAAACATCACAGTGGACCCACATCGCTTGCCTCTAGGTCCTCAAGCAGTCCACTTCCTCACTGCAACTTTTTTTTTGGTTAGCTTGTTGGTACACCCCCACTTCAGTTCACACTTCATTGTTAGCTACTCACCTCCACTTGGGATTGATACCAAGACTAGGTGTCACGCCCCGAAATTCGGTACCCGAGTTGGCCAGGCTCGAACCCGAATTTCAGGATTGTGAGTTGTACTTAAACAAAATATACAACGTAACCCACATTATAATCATGTATTTTCAAGGCAATCAGAGCAACTAAAAGAATAAAAATCATTATCATTAAATAATGTCCACTAATCAATCCTTAAAATTTTACTTACATTAATAAAAAAAATAACAAAATGTAATGAAGTTTAATTAATATTCAAATAAACAAAAGGAAAGGTCTTCGATCTTGCTCAATTAGCTCTTCATGCATAAACCCTGCAAAAATCTATACGGGTGTGAGCACGACGGCTCGTAGGGTCACATCATTCTCAAAATTAAAACTTCTACATCAGCATGTAACAATGAATACATAATGAAAGCTCAATTCATAGTGTGTAGTATCGCAAGCCGGTAGGGGCCTCGCACCAAGGGCCATAACTCGCGTTAGTCCCATACCTAACGTGAGAAGTGATTCCAAGATGATAGACTCTTGATCCCGAATAGTCTCATAGCTATTGGGGATCGTGGCCCATAAATGTGTATACCAAAACTGTATTTACGCATCCACAATTTGAATAGAAGATGACATTAATATTCTACTAATATAAATGAAATTCTGAAAATGAATTCAAATAAAACAAAATAACTTTTGATCTGTTTTTGGACTTTACCAAGGCAGAGCACCCGTGTACCCATTTTAGGGATTAACCCAAGGCAGAGCACCGTGACCATTTAGGACCTCCCAAGGCAGGGCACCGTGCATTCAACATTTTAAGGAGTCCGGGCAGAGCACCCACGTGTACATTCACTTAATCTTAAATAAAGAAAATACGACTTTCATCCTGGAACACGGGCCAAGGATTGAATATTTAGATATGACACATCCTGGAACACGGGCCAAGGGTCGAATGTCCACAATTGTTAAAAAAATGCGGCATTAAATAAACATCCTTTTCGGGAGTGACCCGGGCAGAGCACCCATAACAACATGATCCTTTCTAGGGCAGAGCACCCATAACTTAATCATATTTAAAAGAATGTAGCAATAATCAATTGAATTAATTTCACATATTAATAATCAAATAAATGCATTTTATTTTACGTGCACCCAAAATCAAATGACTTGAATCAATAATATGAAATAATAATCAATGGAAATCAAAATACATACTAATGTAGGCTTTTCAACAGGGAAGATCACCTACCTATTATGACTGTAGATAATTGACAAAGATCTAAGCTCTTACGTGGTTGATTTGAATGGTCCAGATTATATGGCTTCGACTCAACCAATCACGAAATTTTTAACTATCATTAAACTGGTGATTCTATAAGAGTTGTCAAGGCTCTGGAATCAACCCAAACGCCAAGGCAGAAGTCAACTCAATGGTTAGATCGTTTTCAACTCGTCACACCCAAGTGCATCTTCTTCTCTCGGTCGTATCTTTCTTCTTTCTTTCTCTTCTGTTTTCTACTCTCTGTTTTTCTTTAGAATTTCTTATCTAGATCATCCAACAACAAAAGCTAGAGGATTGAGAGTCGCTAGTTGGAGAAGTTTGCTAGGTACTTAGACGGTTGAGATAACATGGAGATGCTCCGACAAATCGTGGCAGTTATTTGGAGTGAAATTTCGCCGAAGGAGGGAGAGAGATAAGCGGGAGATGATTTGGTCATGGCAGTGACGTGCTGATGCACGTCACTTGAGTTTTTTTTTTTTTTTTCTTTCTTCAAAAAAAACACAGTCAGCCCAACTCATGAATGTTTATGAAAAATCCACTCTGTCCATTTATTTCTTCAGATCAGGTTAGGGCATTAGCCCAAAAATGAGGTTGATCCAAAGCTCAAGTGGGCCACACCACAGGAAACAATGGAACTCACCGTTGAAAAAAAATAGGGTATTACACCAGGTATCTTTCACTCATTCTACCGCCTGAGCTATAGATCAGGGTCTTCCGTACCGCAACCTGTGGTGTCGTGTAATCTTTCCTACTAAACTTTTCTTTGGAGGACATCAGTACCATGGAAACGATTCGCCCAGCAATAAATATCATCTACCACGAAAACAAAGGGAAACGGATTGGCTACTCCCCCGACACCAGCCAATGGCTGGTGGTTGGTGCTCTGTGGGGCCACCATGATGTATGTGTTTCATCCATGCTGTCCATTTATTTTTACAGATCATTTTACAATATAAGAACAAAAATTAGGTATATCCCTATCTCAATTGGATCACATTACAGGAAACAGTGTTGAATGAGTGTGACCATTAAAAACATTTTGGGGGCCATAAAAGTTTTGGATCAAGCTGATTTTTGTTTTTTCCCTTCATCTGGGCCTGTATGACCTAATCAACAGAATGGATGTCAAATAAACAGTACAGTTGGCCTTAGGAGGATTTTAATGATGGATGTCTAATCACTATTGTTTTCATGTGGTGTGGTACACCTAGGGGTGTACACGGGTCGGGCCGAGTCGAACTGACCTCAGCCCGTCCAAGCCCGTTCAACAGCCACACAAGGCTCGAATCCAACCGGGCGTGGTTACCGGGCAAACATCTCCAGCCCGAACCGGGCCCGGCGCGAGTTCGGGCCAGTTTCGAACCTTCGAGTTCGGGCCAGTTTCGAACTCAGCAAGTTTATAGGAAGGGCTTTGGCAGGTAATCTGCGTCCCATTAAAAGGCCCTCGATCAACAGTTTAGATAGTTGAACTATAAACTCCACAAAAAATCTAACTAGTCAAGACATTTACATACATTTGACAAAGCATAAAATAAAATATTTTCGGATTTCGGACCGAGTCAGGACGAACTGGGATGTATTCAAACTCAGCTTGAACTCACTTTCGGGCCTAAAAAATTAGCCCGTACTGACCCAAAATCAATTCCGGGTCAGGCCGAGTCGGGCTTTTTCGGGCCGGGTCGAGCGAGCTAACCGGGCTAGCCCGGTTTGTGTACACCCTTAGGTACACCTGAGATTTATATACCTCTCATTTTTGGGATCAAGCCAAAAATAATCTTAAAAAATGGACGTACGAAATGGATGAAACACATACATCATGGTGGGGCCCACATAGCACCGACCACCAGCCCCTGGGCCAGTGTCAGGGGGAGTAGCCAGTCCGTTTCCAAAACGAAGCTGTTCCTGTCATCAAGTGGGCCAGACGGTTGGAATTAATTGACCACTGCAGGTGTGACTTTTTTTCTTTTTTACACACGCACACACACCCCCACACTCACACCACACGCGCACACACACCGTGGGATTTCACCACCGTGGGTACTCGAACCCTTTTGACCCGGTGTTGAAACTCCAAGAAGTCTACCACCCGGGTAAGGGCAAGGACCCCAGGTGTGACTCAACATACAGGTGCAGCCCACCAAGGCAGCCGATCAGCTTGATTTTAAACAAGGGTCATCTTCATGGTGGGGCCCACCTCTTGAACGGTACTTATATTTGCACAAATAGTATCGTGGAGATTAAGATGTATCATACACAGGTTGTTGTGCCGTTGTCGTCAGTCTCACAAAGCCAACCACAAACGGCCTGCAGTGCACGTGCAAAACTCGAAGTGGAGTATGAGATCATCTCGGCCCAAACAGCTGGAAGACTGTGATAATGGTAATGATCGGAGCCGTTCATCGGCCGTAGTCCGTGGTGAGATACACTAGCCAACAATAACGCTTACCATCCGTTAGATGATCGAGTAGGAAAAAAGTAGACGGTTAAGGAAAACCAACGTTCCACACCTTGATGAGTGAACCTTCCTTCTTATAAAAACATGACATTCACCGTGACCAGCCAGATGAACCCACCCAATCCCACACATTCGTGCCAAATTGGCACGTGTGGGTGCTTTTATGTGAGCGTGTGCGAGAAGCAATCTTCTTGCCGAAATGTAATAAACTACCGGACGCGGACTGCGTACTGAGTAACTCAGCAGGATATAGCGTCCTGAGTAAAATCTGTGGGGATCACTTGTAAATGTCTTATCAAATCCGTCCATCCGTTTTTAAATATCATTTTATGGTATGATACCAAAATTGAAAAATATATAAATCTCGAGTGGGCCACAAAGTAGCAAATAGTGGGGATTATGAAAACCTTCCTTTGGTGTGTTCCAATTGAACTTTGGATATGCTTGATTTTTTAACATTCCGTTAAAATGTTTTGTAAAAACTTATGAACGGCTTGGATGAGACAAATACATCATTTTGGACCCCACAGAATTTACTCAGTACGCAATCCGCGCCATAAACTACCAATGGTTCCCTTCTAGTTCCGCTGGCGTAGCCGATTAGCCGAGTCAGGCTAACACCACGGCGAGCCGTTAAAATATTTTGCTGTCTCATGCGGAGAAGCTAATGCCCCGCACCCTGTTCGCTGCATCCAGACACGTGGCAGTCCGTATCGGTCACCGTGTGATACGCGGCATTTCCGATTTGCACGCGGATCAAACACTCGGGACGGGCGGAGGCTCCGAAGGGCCACTCGGGGGCCACCGTGATGTATGAACTTTATCTACACTGTTTAGTTTTTTTTTTTTTTCATGTTATTTTAAAATATTATATAAAAAATAGTATAGATTCAAGTCTCAAATGAGCCACGTGGTCGGAATTAAACTATTACGGTTGAAAATTTATGAACCACTGAAAATTTCGATCAAGATGATATTTGTTTTTTCACTTCATTCATGTGTATATGCCCATATCAGCGGATTAAATGGGAAATAAATGATACGGTGGGCCCTAGGAAGGTTTCAATAGTGGGCATCCTTAGCACCGCTGCTTTCTACGGTGTGTCCATTTGTGCCTGGGAACCGTCTTATGTTTAGTTCAGTAGTCTAGAATGATATGGAAAAGGGGATAGACGCCGTGGATAAAAGTAATACATCATGGTGGCTCCTCAGTGACCCTTGGAGCCTTTAGCTGTCCGGAGCTGGGAACATATGGGGTAGTCATATGGGGTAGTACCTAATCCATGCCATTGGAATTTAGGGCCGATTAAGTACTACGCCACTCATCGGAGCTGGGATAGGTGGAAGTTCCAAGGGCCACTAAAGGGCCAACATGATATATGAATTTTATCTACACAGTCCATCCATAGATCATGAACCAAAAAATAACGAAGATCCAAATCTCAACTGGCCACAAAGTGGGGATTAAATTCCTACCGTTGAAATTTCTTAGGGGCACAGAAATTTTGGATCAAGGTGATATTTGTTTTTGCATTTCATAGTAGTGTATATGACCATATAAATAGGTTAGATGGTAAATAAACCATTCGATTGACCCTAAAACGATTTCAATAGTGGACATCCTTGGCACCACTACTTCATGTGGTGTGGTCCATGTTGATGTTAAAATTTGACTTTCTTTCACCAAACTCCAGGTACTTGGACCGAACTTTGTATCCTGCACAAAGAGAAGATAAAGGAGACCCTGGCTAGAGCAAGGGATCCTCCAATATCAAAGTCAGGCTAGAAATTTGGGTTTAGGTTAAGTAGAGTAGATTAAGAGTGCTAGATATTGTGTACCTTTTTCTGTCATAATGTCCCATATATATACCTTTGGGTTGAACTGAACGTGTCCGATAATCTCGACATGGTCTCTGCCATCAAGCGAGAGTCACACATACGTTGATGTCAGCCGTTGCCCTGTGATTGTGCATCGGGTGATTTTTGGACGTGCCTTATTGGAGTTGACTGTTTAGCACAATCCTCGGCCATGTGCCCATCCGAGCTGGTGCTCGATTATATCCATCCGAGCTTCACAAGTGAACCGATCCTGGCCGGAGCTGGCGGGTTGGATGGATAATGTTTTCTTCTGAGTTTCAGGTCGACACTAAAGCTCCACAAAAGGACGCGGAATCAGGTCGACTCAGACACTATCCATCCGAAGCTTTGTTTGTTAATATTTTAAGTCCACACCTCGGTATGGCTCGGCTCAGATTTACCAATAACAGACCAAATGACATTTGTATCTGCCTTATTTCTATTTTCATATCCTAATGATATGGAAAAATAAATACTCGTTGTTTATAAAATTTATACATCACGGCGCCCCTTGAGTGGGCCTCGGAGCCTACGCCTGACCGAGCTCCCAGCAGACGGGGTAGTACCTAATCCCCGCGCTTCGGATTCCAAATGTCTTTAACTCGCCTGTTTTAATAACATACTTTGGGATCCGCAAAATTGCTGTGCCGTCGAATTCGCGAGGGAGAGATGATACGGTAAATTCAGTTGAACCAGGATATGGTGGACACTTCTCTTCACAATGTAAGTGGAAGAGTAACATTTGAATCAGGTCCGTTCATCTATCTGGTCCTATCATTATTTTTAATTTTAAATTAAAATAGTAAAAAATATGAATATTTATCGATTTATCGTTTGTTTGAAGGACATCGATTAGATGTATAAGATCGTCCGACGTGTATGTTGGTTTTATCATCTTACATCAATATTAGGTTAATCTAGATAGACTGTAAAAAATGATGAGAAAACATAACACGTGTGCTGGGCTAAAAGATGGACCTACCAATATCAGTTGTACCTTAGAATGTCCACTACTTTTTTAAACTCACAATGGACAAAAAGAACACGAAATTGAAAGAATTGAACACGTGTCAGTATATGATTGGATATTGAGTTTTCTATTATTGGTGGTGTGACGCCACAACTACGCGTCGGGTCTTCAGTTGCAAGAGAAAATCATTCGATGGAACCGTCTCCACGGAGCATCCATGCAACAACTTTTTAAAGCAGACGTGGCAAGGCGAATGTTGAAGGATCCTTAATCTTGCTCGAGTTTCAACACCCGGTAAAGGTTTGGAGTATCCACGGTGAAATCCCGCTACGACGTGTGTGGGTCTGTGTAAAAATTTTTTTTTTAAAAAGGTGATTTTTAAAGTTGGATCAGTCCATCATCGGGCACTTGATGGACGGTCATGATTCTTACCATCATGGCTGCCTGAATATATATATATATATATATATATATATATATATATATATATATATTAATATATAATATATATTAAGTGGTATGTATGGAAGCAAATTCTTAATTCCTAATTCCCTACGTGAATTAGGGTAAAACACTTGTCATCGATTCGGTGGATGCCGCCTAAGCCCGGTCCACTGACATAATAAAATCGTGGGGTTGATCAATCAAGTTAAACTTTCGCAAGAAAGGGAAAATACCATCTTTCAAATTCAAGATGAATCACGATACTTTTCTAATTGATAACAGGTTTTACTTATTTCTCTGCGGTAAGATTGATCCAGGTCATCATTGAAGTTGTATCAGCACTCCCACGTTAAATGCGGTGGCTCGAGTAAATTGCAACAAACATGAAAATTGTTGGGGAAAAATTCTATAAGTTCAAAAATTAACTTATGGAATGGACCAACTCTATTAAATTAGTCTGAGCCCATGAAAACCCAAACCTGATAAAGCTACTATGTATAAAAACAGGCCGACCTTTAAAAAGGATAATGCAAATGTAAGGACACTTGAAGAGCTTCTAAGATTACACAGATGGTTGAGAGGCCGACCTAATTTATAGGTGGGCTAAAGGACGGTTACACATCGCCTATAAACCAGTCGCATGTCGATTACGGATCGACCATAACTTGGTCACAAATTGATTACAGACTGGCCATAGTACAATCATAGATCGGTCATAAATTAACTATAGATCAGTCACAGGACGACCACAGACTGACCATATATCAGCCATATATCAGATCTGAGATGATCACAGAATAGCCATAGCCCGGTCATAGATTGTCATAATTTGAACAACGCCCCTGACAAGGTCAAGAAATCTCAGCATTTGGACGAAGGAAACATTGTCCTTCTAGGTTCCAACTCTGCGACTGACTGCTCCAACTCTGCGATCGCTTTGGGACTCGACCTAAAGCCGAACTATGGGCTTAAAGAGTCCTCTTCGACGATCAAGGATCTCTTCCTCAAGACCTTCAAGAGATAAAAGCAAATCTCGACCGGGATTTCATAATCTCAAGGAGATCCTAGATCACATCAAATTTCCAAGATATTAGGGAAGACTCCCCTCCATAACGGGATCCTCTCTTCCCTACAAAGGGACAAGTTTCTCCCACCACTGGAGGTACGCTCACAAAGAATTATAAACACCTGACTGATATCTTTTATGGAAATCGTACTTCCAAGACCACAAGAACCACGTCCTCCTTTGTCTCTCACCTTTGTCTTGTGCATGATCAAAAAGAAATATCATAGAGGGTCAGCTGCAAAAATGCATCAACAAAAATTATATTTGTTACTAACAAATGATTAAAGTTCATTCAAAATACATTTATAGCTGACTTGACAAATTTCCTACCAAAATTTTTGGAATACATTATTATTTTCTTCACCTGTGTGTATAGTCTAGATCTCCTATACAACGGTCATTTGCCTGCATTTTAAAGCATGTCTTATCAAATAAGGAGTAGCTAGGTAATTTCCATCCAGAAGCTTTATCTACCACGTGATGCCACGAATTTGATTGGACAATTGACCATTGTTAGAAATATAGCCCTTGTAAGGCATGTTTGAAACGGAAGCGGATTGGCTGGTGTGTACCTCGCACCAGCTATATAGCTGTTTTATTGATGTCAGCAGGATCCATGGGTTTGATCATGAGGTATGTGTTATATCCAAACCGTCCATCCATTTGGCGAATTGGTTTTAAGGCTTGAATTGAAAAATAAGACAAAGCTAACTATCAAGTGGACCACACTGCAAATAGCAATGGGGGATTGAATGTCTACCATTGAAACCTTTTTTGGGTCACATAAGTTTGTATCAATATGAAATTTGTTTTTCCTTTTCATCCGTGTCTTTGGGACCTTATGAACAGATTGGATGAAAAATAAACGTTATGGTGGACCCTATAAATTTTTTAACAGTGAAAATCACCACCTCCGCTGCTATTTGTGGTGTGGTCCAAGGATCTAAAATAATCTGTAAAAATAAATAAACGGTGTAGATATAATAAATGCATCGTCGGCGCTACTCTTTGCACATACAAATTTACCGTCCAATTAAATTCTGCGACCATATCTTGAGAAGAGAGGTCACGGGGCTAAGTTCCCGCTGGGGATGGATGCCGGGACCTCAGCGTTGAGACGAGGTATCTTTCACCTATGTTGACGTTACCAAATTGTGGGTCCCACAATGATTTATGTGTTATTTCCCCACTGTCCATCCATTTTGCGAGAACAATTTAGGGCATGGCCCAAAAGTAAGCCATATCTAAAGCCTAAGTAGACCACATTTAAGAAAGCAGCAGAGGCAATGACACCCACCATTAAAATCTCAAGAGGTTTTCAATGATAAGAATTGGTCAATTTCCTCTTCTTTCTATCATGTGGTCCACTTAAGTTTAGAATCTGTCACATTTTTGAGTTATTCTCTAAAATGATCTAACAAAATAGATAGCGAATGTGCATATAACATATACATAATGATGGGGCCCACAAAACTTATTGACATTAACGCACCACAAAGGTTGGTGGTGTGCTACGCGGCACATCAGAGAATCCACTTCAGCATATTTAACCATGAACGATTTTTGTTTTACCCCAGTCACTTCAATTGATTCATTAGACATTAGAACTCCATGCTAGGAACATGCACATGTACGAACTCAATTTCACATGCATATCTAACATGTACGTCCCTTTGGCAGGTTATGCATGTGCAGCACCCTACTACTATAAATGACAAATTTGTGAAACATGATTGTGACAATTTTTTTATTTTTATTTTGGGTGCGCTTAAAGTGGGCTCAAAATTAATTAAATACGTACTAATGTTTATTGTAATTGTCCAAAAATAGAAAGGAAGCTGCTTAAAATGGTGGGCAAAACCAATGTTTATAATATCGGCCTATCAGCCCAAAACAGGCCAATACAAGGCCAGGAGCAGATTTGAGTGTGGCGCTTGGTGTAGACCCACCTTGATGCATATGTTCTATATCGAAGCAGTCCATTTAATTCAACTTGCAAGATCATTTTAGTGCATCGGCCCAAAAATTGGAGTAGATCCAATTCTTGGGTGGGCCATACTATAAGAAACAATGTTAATTGAATATGCTACCATTAAAAGTTTCCTAGTGCCTATGCTTTTGTAATGTTTATTTGCCATTCAACTTGTTGATAAGCTTTTTTTACATCTATGTGATATACCTAAGGGTTCATTTGACACCATGGATTTGGGGGGAATTGAGGGGATTTCAAATCCCTTGGTTTGTTGGGCACAGTAAAGTAAAGGAGGGTTTCAAATCCTCTCAATGAGGGAGTTTAAAATCCAAAGCGAGACCTTGGATTACATCTAAAATCATTTCTATAGTCGCATGTTTAACATGTGTATATCACCAGACTATTAATTTATTGAACACATGATCCACTAATAATATCCTAAAATAATTAGATTATCAATTGCATCACTATAATTACTTTAATATGATGATCAGCACCGTCCAAACATTGTCCATGTAAATCAACGGTTAAAAACTATTGGTTAGTCACTTAGACATGATCTTGTGCTTGTGGTCCATCTAAGACTTCGAATTTCATCATTTTTTGGTAAAGTATATATTTCAACGGGCTTATTACAACCATTGTGTCAAAAATTACATACATTCATTAATTAGAGATATTAAAGTTGATTTAGTAATTAAATTCAAACCCTTACCAATATACTATGAATAGCTAATTTTGGGATTAAAGTTGATTCTCAATCAAGGGTGCTAAACACAACAAGAGTATTTCAAATCCATGCTCCCAAACAGGCCCTAAAGTAGATCTAATTGCCCATAATAGAAGCATATCTTGGTCTATAAAGTCCCAAGAAGGTATGAACTCCAACCTGTCCTATGCTTCTTCAGCCAAATACAATATATAAGTGAAAAACCTATGCGAAGGAAGAAAACAAATATCAGCTTGATCTAAAATTTTTGTGGCCAATTAATGGTCAATCACTATTGTCCACGTAAGAATTGAATCTACTTCATTTTTTAGCTCACGTGCTAAAATAATCTTGCAAAATGGATGAATGATATAGTATACATGCATCAAGGTGGGCCCCACATTAAGAGTCACACCATCATGGGTGATGCCGGGGACACACCTAATCCATTCTCCACAAGCCGATATGGGTTGATACGACCAGTATCAATGGTAAACGACACAATACCCTGATACACACTAAAACCGGATTTTTTAAACCATGGTTGAAAGCAGTGGTTCACGTCCACAATAATATCGTTATAACGGTTCTTACAACTCTATAATATGAACCGTCTAGGTATAAGTCTCCAAGTTGACTTGGCAAATGATTAGAGCAACACAATCAAAGCCCATGTTTGACAACTCAGCCATCAAAATCAGATTCCGTAGCGTGTTTGGGTTGGTTTCTGTCCTACCTTTTCCCAGAATATCGACAGGCAAATAAGGACGATATTTTCCTGTAACCCTGGGTTGCAGAAATCCCTGTTATATCCAATCCGTCCCTTGGTTGAGCCGGCCGATTTTAGGGTACAAGCCCGAAAAAGAGTCAGATCCAAGGCTTAAGTGGACCACACCACATGAAGCAGCGGTGAAAATGACACCCACTCTTAAAAACTTTATAGGGCTCAACATGATAGTTAATTGTCATCCAACCTATTTATAAGGAAAGTAAAACACAAGTATCAGCTCAATCCAAATATTCTACAGCCTGTAAGAAGTTTTGAAAAAATTAGCACGGTAGTACTATGCTTTTTTTTTAAAACGCACAAACACTTAGGTTACCAAAGCATATATTTTTAAGGTATAGAAATAGAGTTTTGACCAAAAGTACCTTGATCTTTAGGATAAAGCAGCTGAAAAAAGTGGAAGTATTTTTATTTTATAGGTGTATTTTTGTCTTTATGAATTCAACGGTATAAGGAGATGTTTAGGTTGAGTAGGTACGTTTTGTTCACGTCGAATAAAAATTGAGGTCTATTAAAAACTGATAGATGCTCCGTCAGATCTATACTAAACACTTACCCAAGGGTTTTCAATAGAAGGTATTTAATCCCCGCTGTATGGTCCACTTGAGATTTGGAATTGCCTCATTTGTAGGAGCCCCTGTCCGTTCCTAGCAAGGGACAGACGGGGTTCAAGGCAAGTCGGGTTTGCTACAATCTTTGAAGCTGTCTGCTGTGTGGACCCCTAATTCGATTATCTACACCGTTGGTTTGATTGGTATTGTGTGGACCTATATATATATATATATAATTTAACCGTCTATTTGTGTAGCTGCCAATTGAAGAGGTAGGACTGTCCTATCAAGTATATTTTTGTAGTATGGTCCATCCATGATTGCTCCCATATATCATACCAACCGTCTAAATTACTGATCTTCGGGCCCACTGTACATGGTGAAAACCTGGGGATATTATCCATATCCTTCAGCCTAGGAATTATATGATCCTCGACCCAGGTTCATTAGCTCAAAACCCTAGAAATTCAACTGACAGGGTTCGGTAGACTCAAGTCACTCAACAACGTTATTTGCTTCATGCTCTTAGGGCTATATGTTATAAGTGCTCCTACTTCCATTGGTTCACTTGGACAGTCTATTTAATTGATCAGAAACGTCCATTAAATCTATAAAATATTTCTTACGCTATCTTACAAAAATCATACTGATCGGATGGTCCATTCCATCTTTGATTTGGCTTTATTCTCTACAGTTGTCCGCTTTTTATGCCATGGACATAACATAAGTGATTCTTTAGAATCACAAGCAACCTATTTTTTTGGATCAAATTGTTTGATTGGACCTACTTCTGTGTAAATGATTTTGACCATCGGTATTAAAAACCATTGATCAAATGATTCATATTTATCATATCAGCGTGATATTTGCATGGTAGCCAATGAAATGTGCATTGATCCTAATAAACAGTAGAGATTAATGGATTGGACTGCCTGAGTGTCCCAATGCAACTAAGAGCATTATTACTCATGGTGCCATGAGAGCACTGATGCATCTCTCTTAATACACATATCACATGCATATAAACAGATACATGAACAACGATGGGAAAACGGATTGGCAGAAATGACAATCATCCCTGCATATGGGACCCTGGATGGAAGTCTACTATTCGGTGCTCTATGTAAAACATGGCCCTAAACCATGATGTATGATGTTTCATCCATTTTTACCTACAAAAGATCTTTTTTGGCTCCAAGGGTTTAATCCCGCATCTTCCAAATAAATTAAAGGAGACAATATAAATCTCTTTTTCAATTCCATCCATCTTAATCCCACCTAATGCAGGTGGCCAAACGGGCCCTAAGAGCATTATTACTGATGGTGCCATGAGAGCACTGATGCATCTCTCTTAATAAACATATCACATGAACAAAAGGGAAACGGATTGGCTACTCCCCCTGCACCAGCCCCTGGCTGGTAGTCGGTGCTCTATAGGCCCTACCATGATGTATGTGTTTCATTATATTTAAAGATCCTTTTAGGGTTTAACCCAAAAATTAAAGGTATATAAATCTCAT
Organism: Magnolia changhungtana; assembly: GCA_030180095.1. Classification (NCBI taxonomy): domain Eukaryota; kingdom Viridiplantae; phylum Streptophyta; class Magnoliopsida; order Magnoliales; family Magnoliaceae; genus Magnolia; species Magnolia changhungtana. Next base: position 3,461,052 of record JASAUF010000162.1, read on the forward strand.
GTGGTCCACACCGCATGAAAATAATAGTGATTGGATATCCACCATTAAAATCCTCTTAAAGCCCCCTGTACTGTTTATTTGACATCGAATATGTTGATTAGGTCATACAAGCCTGGCTGAAGGGAAAATACAAAAATCAACTTGATTCAAAGCTTTTATGGCTCCCAAAATGTTTATAATGGTCTTCGCTCATTCAACACTATTTCCTCTAATGTGGTCCCAGAGCATCGACCACCAGCCATTGGCTAGTGTCACGGTGAGTAGCCAATCCGTCCCGAACAAAAGGATATTCAAAAGAGGACCGGTTTGGAAAACGTCCAAAGAAAACACGCGCCCAGTGTTTGGTAGTTGACAGTATCTTTCCTCTTTCAAACTGAGTTTGAAGTTAACGAGTCTTAATGAGTCCTACCCGAGTCTCGCTTTTCATCAAGTTTCTTACAGACTCTTATTTCTTAATCTTGTTGACTCACCGAGTTTTCAATCCATTCACCAGGTTTTAGAACTATGTCATGTACAAGTGGGCCCGGTGTCCCATGTATACAGACCATCGGCCAGTCTCATTTTGGATGGACTATGAAACGAGCCATCTCTACCAGACATCCTAAAGAAGGCAAAACATATATAGGATAGCTCTAGGGTCTTTCATCCAAGGAGATTGGCTCATGGTCCATGCACAAGCCCCCTTTATTGTTGAAATTTTAGTTTTTGAAAAAATCAAAATATTTGAAAATTTTATTTTTCCACCAAAATAATTCAAAATTTTCAAATGAAGCTTGGTTTTCTTTAATACCATATCAGAAATAAGAAAATATATTTTATACTTTATATGTAGAGGTGTGTGTAGTATTCTTATTTGAAAATTTGAATATTGAAATGCACGCGCATCAGCGCACGAGCATAGGCATTGCACTTCACACGACATGTGCAAGGGATGTTAGACAAGCCTGGTTTTTATAGGTTACAGAGAACGGCCAGATTTTCCAACATTGGGGCTATGAAGGTGCACTATACGTTCATGCACAACAATCTTGCCATTCTTCCACACTTTTTTCCTATTAATTGGTGAGACCCACGCTCCATTATTAGTGCACTAGATTCCAACTTGGCAAGCAACTATTCCAATTATAATAAATGAACATGACGTAAGGTAAAATGTATTCTACTTTGAAAATATACTTCTTTTAATCAAACAATATGTTGAAAATCCCCTGCATGTAATTCTCTACTTTCTCACTTACAAAGTCATAGGCCATACATTGATTACTTAATAAGCCATATGGAAACATATGAATTTTTTCTTTTCTTTAGAAAATGACTAATTATTAATACATTGATTACAACTCACGTGGAGGTGGTAGGTGAGAATCAAAAAAGGAGAGAGAGGTGGATGAAAAATGTGGGGTTACATGCAAATATAAGGATAAATAATTTTAACAATGGTGATTCGTCTCTAATTTTTATGATAATATGGCTTACTCAATTTTTAGCATGGCATCTTAACATGAGATGGCATAATAAATGTATAGAGCATATGTCACACAATTATTGTGGTGGTCTCAATAAAGCCTCTTGTAGGTTAAAAAGAAATTAATTGACAAAAATAGCCCGCATGGTGGGCCATATAAATCCCTTTTATGTTTGTGAGAAATCCACTGTTGGGGATTTAGACCTGCGGAATCACACAGATCTAGATCTAAGATAGCAATACAATGGCACCGGGCATATACAAGAGAACACACAGATTTTACGTGGAAAACCCTTTCGGAAAAAAACCACGGCACAAAGCGACAGATCTCCACTATGAAAAATAGAAATTACAAAGAGAGAAAACTTACCCGATTCGAACAACTTCGAATCTAACCCTTGCTACACCCTTTTGGAAACCCTTAAAATACTTTCTCATACCCTAGAAAAACCCTAGGAACACCTATTTATAGTTTAGGTAACTTCCCTTTCGCATCCCACTTGCGAAAGGACACAGATTTTCGCAATTCGCAAAATCGTGGAACGAATCTGCATAACCTACGACTAGTCGAAGAGGAGTTACCACTAGTCGAAGCTATGACTGGTCGAACAAAACCTACGACTGGTCGAAGGTAGTCCGGACATGAAAAACATAGCCGCTGGACTTTGAGTCGAACGGGCTACGACCGGTCGACCAGCTCCTACGACCAGTCGTGGCTGACCCACGACTAGTCGAACGACACCCAAAAAACAGATTTAAGACTTTTTTCTCAACAATCTCCACCAAGTCTTCAATGTTCAACCGTGTAGCTTCTTGACCTCTTCTCCTATTTCTGGATTACATCATAGCTTCTCTTGCACACTCTATTTTTCTTTTATGCCATCGCCAAGCCCAGAGAAGTTTCACAGACCTTAAACTTCTCTACAGGAACGATCTAGAAAAGCATGTCAGTCGGATCAAAATCCACGTGTCCGGCCATCTTTCTTCCTGTCTTCTCAAAAGAAAAACGTAGTCTTCTTACCATCTCACCGCTACCCAATATTGCTTATCGGGGTACTTGCTCACAACATTGATAGCCTGTGAAATAACCGGTCTAATCCAGACCATGACATACAATGCCAACCGCATTCGAATAAGGCTCATGAGTTATCATGTTTTTCCTCATCTGTTTTGGGACATGTCCTGAGGAAAACTTGAGGAGAGATGTGTAGAGAATGCTCTCCAGCTTTACTTGGCCCATCACATACTTGATTAATACCTACACATAAGGTATTCCTCCTGTGATTACCAAAGCCTACTCCTCCTTCAGTCTCAATGCCAAGAACCATCTTTGCAGCCCCCCGATCCTTCATCCTGAATGTCCCACTTAACCGAGTCTTCAGTACATTGATTTCAGACATGTCATAATTGGCGATCTACATGTCATCAATTCTTGACTCATCATGAAGGAATCAAACCACTGCCTAGGCGACAGGTCAAATCACAACCTCCTGCAGAGTCTTTTCTCATCCCCTTTAACTTCGAACTACTCTGATTGCTTCATGTAGATCTGCTCTTCACTTTCCCTTACAAAAGTACAGACTCCACATCCATCCTTCCAGCTCAAGATCACATTGGCCAACCAGCGCCAATCACGAATCTAATAGACACCTGTTATACCATCGGTGCGAATATCTCTGAGAAGTCGATCCCTTCTCTCTGAGCATAACCTTTCGCTACCAACCTCACCCTGTATCTATGTTGTATCTTCCTGAAGATCCACCTGCATCCAACCACTCTCTGGCCTACTGGAAGCTCCACCAGCTCCCATATACCGGTCTGGTACAACGAATCCATCACATCACCCATAGTCACATTTCACTTCTCAGCACTAGGCTTGCCTAGAGCCTTCTGAAAAAAAGATGAATCCCCTGTGATTTTGGAGTCGTCTATGTACCTCGCCGATATCCTGTGATCATACCGTATGATTCTTCTCACAGGTGGCTGCTCCACCTGCTCTGTATCCCTGTCTACACGTCTCAGCCTTCCTACCCTACCCTCTCATATGGCCATGCCCAACATGTCACACACGTGCAGAGGTGGAATCCGCTACATCCACAGTAGCTCTACCTTTTGAAGTGCTCCTGATCAACTTGTACAAGTTACCGAGTCGTTGCGCTTTCATGATTACCCATGCTCTCTTAGATACTTTAAGAGCACTATCGATACCTGTGTACATGCATCCTTTTGCCTCAAGCACACTAAGAGAAATCAGATTCTTCTTCAAATCAGGAACGTGCTTGACCTCAGTCAAGGTACGCTCCACCCCATCAAACATCCTGATGCGCACCTTACTAACAGCCAAAACATTACAGGCAATGTCATTGCCCATAAATACTTGTCCACCATTGCACTCCCTGTAGCTGGTGAACCAACTCCGATGAGGAGTTTAGTGAAAAGATGCCCCTATGTCTAGCATTCACTCATCCTTACGATCATCATATGATCGTTTAAGTGTAGACACAGATAAAACATCACCATCACATCCCTCGATTCATCTGACGTGGCAACATTGGCCTCCCTGTACAAAGCCTTAGAATCTTCTCTTCTCAATTTAGAACTTTTACAATCCTTCTTCACATGTCCTTCCTTCCCACAATTCCAGCACTTTACCTTTCCTTTGCCCTTGCCCTTAGATTTGGATCTAGAACCTGTACCTTGTCCAGAAGTACTACCCACTGTAAATAGTGCATCAGAAAACGTCCCCATGTCGCTGTTTAGTTGTCTCATAGCCTTCCCTTGAAGAGCCGAGATAACGGTATCAACACTCAGGGTTTTGTTTGTCTTTGCACATAGTGTCCTTGAATGCCTCAAAAGACGCCTGGGAGAGAATTAGCAAGAACATACATGCTTGTTCTTCATCTTTCATCACTTCCTCCATATCCAGCAATTTGCAAACCAATTTATTAAAGTTGCTGATGTGAGCCTCCAGATCTCCACCTTCTGCCATCTTGAAGTTATACCACTGCCGCTTCAAGTGCAAGCGATTTTCAGAGGATTTTTTCCCATAGACATCCTCTAACTTTGCCCATAACTTAGCCGCAGTTTTCTCCCTCATGACGTTGTAGAGAACCTCATCCGTGAGACATAAACGGATCGATGATAATGTCTTCTTATCAAGAGTATTCCAATCACTATCAGTCATAGTAGACTTTCGCTCCTCAAGAGCACCATCTTCGTCTTGCTTGATTAAGGAACTCATCATCTTGATTTTCCATAACTCAAAATTATTTTTCCCTGAGTACTTCTCAATATCATACCTAGTGCTTGCCATTATTACTAATCCATCAGATTCAGATCTGTGCCCCAACCAATTGCTTTGATACCAGTTGTTGGGGATTTAGACCTGCGAAATCACACAGATCTAGATTTAGGATAGCAATTCAATGACACCAAGCACATACAAGACAACACACAGATTTTACGTTGAAAACTCTTTCGGAAAAAAACCACGACATAAAGCGACAGATCTCCACTATGAAAAATAGAAATTGCAAAGAGAGGTAACTTACCCGATTCGAACAACCTCGAATCTAACCCTTGCTACACCCTTCTGAAAACTCTTAGAATACTTTCTCATATCCTAGAAAAACCCTAGGAACACCTATTTATAGTTTAGGCAACTTCCCTTCCGCATCCCACTTGCGAAAGGACACAGATTTCCGCAATCTGCAAAATTGCGGAACGAATCTGCGTAACCTACGACTAGTCGAAGCGAAGCTACTACTGGTCGAACAAATCCTACGACTGGTCGAAGGCGGTCCGAACATGAAAAATATAGCAGCTAGACTTTGAGTCGAACAGGCTACGACCGGTCGACCAGCTCCTACGACCAGTCGTGGCTGACCCACGACCAGTTAAACGACACCCAAAAAACAGATTTAAGACTTTTTTCTCGACATCCACTTCATACATTCGTTTTTTCAGCCAATGTTAGAAAATGACCCAAAAATGAGATAGATTTAAAATTCAAGTGGATCACATGAAAGGAAAAAAGTGAGTAAGGAAATGCATACAATTGAAACCTACCCGGGTCTACTATAATGTTTATGTGCCATCCAAAATGTTTATAAGATTATACTTATAGTAAACTAAAAGCATAAAAATATTAGCCTGATCCAACACTTTTATAGTCTCATGAATATTTCAACAGTGGACACTAAGAAACCTATTAGTAAAATAAGCTAGTGCAAGGCATACATTTTTCAGCTGACTAGCTGTAGTGGTTCAATCATCACTTTTTTACTGTCATGCAGCCCCACTTGAGTTTTGGATATGACTTAAAGTAGATGGATATGGTGGATTTCTAAACATCAGTGTGGGCCCACCGGATATGGTGGAATTCTCAAAACGTCAGTGTGAGCCCACCTAACTTTCGAGAAGAAACTTCCTGTGACAGGGTAGCTGGCAATCCACGTTCTTGCACTATCCAAATCACATGAAATAGTATTCTGTCATTTTAGTCTTGGGTTTTTTTTACAACCGCCTAATTTACTTACATTATCTATTTGGTAGTTATGAATTGGATGGTTGAGATTGCATGATAATTGTAATTTAAGAGATATGGTTTCATCAGGACGTGTCTCGCAATTTGGCTGGTTTAGATAGACGTGCACGAGCGCCACACGTGAATTTGCCGAGTAGCCACCATTTTTAAATGGTTGTAGACTATCACGGGAATCTTGCTTATCATAACTCGCGACTTTATTTCCAATCGTTGCGACTGAGGATCCACGGAATTTGTTGCGCTCCATTGGGCCCACATTCTGAGATGGTCAGATGATCCTAACCGCAAATGTTGTGGAGGCTTTGCCTCTGCCTTAGGATCGGGATCCCCAGCAAGTGTCGCCCCATTGGGCCCACATGCTGAGATGGATTATTAGCGCCGTCCATTTTCTACTTACTCGTGAGGCAATTATGCTTCAGCGATGATCCTGACCTTCTATTGCTAAAGTTGAATGCGGACCCTTAAAAGTCTTCTTTTGAATGTTGCAAATTCATCTGACAATAGTGATTATCAGAATCATCCGTTCAGTTTCTTAGAGTGGTGGACTGTGCAGCATAGAATCCGGAACACAAACAGCAGCTTGATCCAAAACTCTTGTAGCCCCAATCAAATCTCAGTGGAAATTCAATCCCTATTGTGTGGCCCACCTGAGATTTGTATATGCTTTATTTTTGGGATCATGTTATAAAATGAGTTGCAAAACCGATGGACGGCCTGGATATACAACACATACATCAAGGTGGGCCCGACGGTCAGGGCCGCACCCACTGGCTGGATCCGGGGTCGTACCTAATCCGCGTCCTCCGATCATCTGACCATCTCAGCACGTTGGCCCTACTGTGGCGGCGCATGCTAGTTAGTGGGAATCCTGTGTCGCGTCTGATGCAAAACGAACTCATGTCATCTACCGGTTGTTGGGGAGGGCCTTCGGATACGGACGCGGATTGCGGGGTAAATAGCTTACAGCGAGTAAACTCTGTGGGGCCCACCGTGATGGATGTATTTTATCCATGCCGTCCTACTCATCAACCTATAGCGTGGCGAGTAAACTCCGTAGGGCCCACCCATGTATGTGTTTTATCCATGCAGTCTTTCCAAAGCTCAAGCAAAGCAGACCACAGAAAACAGTGGGAATTGCTGGGGAGCATAAGTTTTAGATAAAGCTGATATTTGTGTTTTGCATTGATCTCTGTCAGTGTGACCTTTTGAACGGGTTGGATGACAAATAAACATCATTGCAGACCTTGCGAAGGTTTCAACGGTGGACATCATTATCCCATTGTTTTTTTTAGTGTGGTCGACTTAGCTTTTGATATACTACAATTTTGGTTTAATGACATAAAATGAGCATGAAAAACGAAGCGTCAGTGTGTGGGGTGTGTGAAAAAAAAATAACACGTGGTGAAATTCAACTAGCGTGAGTGCGTGGGGTGTGTGAAAAAAATTAATAATAATAAAATAATGCTGCACGATCCGCGTCCTCCGGAAACTAAAAATAATTATGGAATTTCTCGTGTCGAGAGTCGTGCAAGATAGAACTCTCGCTTCGGGGGCTTTAAAAAAAAGAAAAAATTATTGGGGAGTTATTTGATACTCCGGCTGCGTACGACGCTTGACACGCAGGCACTTAGAAATTACACGATTGGCTTATATTAAGAAAAATGAAACCTTCTAAATTGTTGAAGAAACTGTCTTTAAGTTGTTAGATTATAAAAATCATGGCTGAATAATCCTAACCTCTGATTTGTGGACACCCGTTCTTTGAAATATGACCATTAGATACTTCTCATTCCTAACAGTCCAATAAATGCCCAGCAATCGAATATTTCAATAAATAAATAACAGTAAAAATTTTTTGCTCCTGATACATATGAGGTGCCCATACGAGATTTGTTGCCATGCAGGAAAGTTCTGAGTAGTTTCTAACTGCCAGTGTATCATCCACCATACTCTGCCAGAGTATCTAAGCATTCCTCTTTTTTATTTTATTCTCTTGGACCTGCAACTTCCACGATTGTTGGCAGTAGTTACCAGGTGCTTTACCAAACCAACCATCATAGGACAGGACGCGGATTAGTTTGTCACAACTCGGGGTGGTGTGGTGATGTGTTGGGAGCTGTGGGGCCCATCTTGATTATATCCACGCCGTCCATTCATTTTTCCAGATCATTTTAAGTCGTGAACCCGAAAATATGGCAGATCCAAAGCTCAAATGGACCGCATCACAGGGAACGGTGGGGACAATGATAGCCACCGTTGAAACCTTTCTAGAGTACAACGTAATGTTTGTTTACCATCCAACCTATTAATAAGGTCACACACCTGGATGAAGAAAAAACACAAATACCAGCTTGATCCAAAACCTCTATGGCCCCAAGAAGTTTTTAATGGTGGACGTTCAAATCACATCTGTTTCCTGTACTGTGGTCCACCTGAGCTTCTCATCTGTCTCATATTTTGGTTCATTACCCTAAAACGAGCTGGAAAAACGGATGAACAGCGTGTGTGTATCTATATAATAAATAAAATAATTTTTTAAGAAAAAACATCAAGGTGGGCCCTACTGCGCCCAACTCATCACATCCCCACTGGGGGTGGTGTGGGAAATACTACCTGATCAACCCGTGATTGATCGAGCTGGTGGACTTTACTATAGAGAAGTCCTGGCCTAGCTATCAGGCCAGTCCACTCACCAGGTGGGCTACACCGTTAAGAAGAAATGAACCGTTGGAATGAGAAAGGGGACACTGTCATATTCATTCATGAAAAACCAGATGTGCACGGCAGCCCAATTCCTGCACGACGAGCCTATACACTTAGGCCTGCGTGATGTGCGACTCAGATCTCGCACATGTGGCACACTGCACATGCAAGGCATGAGTAACTGATCAAGTGGTCTGAGGATTAGTGCACTCGCAGTTCTCTCACCTTCCCATGGAAAGAGGGGCCATGTTGGTATGATGCAAAGGTTTAAAAACCATAATACTAGGGCGATTTACCGTCCAATCACCACGTGTCCCTCTGCATTATGAGGCCATGAAACAAAAGCTCTGAACCCTCCGATCATCCACTCCGTTCATCATCTGCGATGGATCTTGTCAGGACATTATACAGCAATCAGGCCAATCCAAAACTCAAGTGGTACACACAACCAGCAACAGAAGCGGATTGGCTCACCACCCGCCTTTGTAGTGAAATGACATGGCAAGATTTGATTGGTTGTGTTATAGGCTGTCTGAGATGGGCCAAGCACGTACTGGGCTGATAAAAGACTCGGGACCATCTCTAAAAGTGTACGGTCCCACCAATCAAATCTGGCCACACGTCATTTCACCACCGACGTTGCCCTCACTCTACAAAAGGACCTTGATGGCATATAACTATGCCTGTGGGCCTTCTCTTTCCATGGTTCCTGTTGGGGTGCAGGTCGCTTGAGTTTTGAGACAATCCCAGCCCTCGAGCAAATCTCAGTAGCATTACTCAAAACTACACAAATCCACTCCAATAGCCCTAACGGACGCAGCTCCCGAAACGGATTTTCCTGCGAATACTGAATCGCTGAAAACCCAGTCCAACGTATTTTTTGACGAGTGAGCTTTTTAGGCCTAATTTCAGCGAGTAGGTAATTAGACGGGGTTTTGGGATAGCGCATCCAAACACGCAACACAGACTACAGTTTGGCAAAATGGCGTTTAAGCGTCAACTACCCCTTTTGGGGGCGGTGCATCCAAACAGCCCCAAAGCATGGATTCAAAATCAGTTTCGGTGTACCACATCTGTCACCACCGAAACCATGCTGCAACACCCGACATCAGCTGACATTCAACGACGAATCTGGCTCTACTGAGATCTTGGACCAAACCTCATTAAACCTAGCCCCACACTCAACTAAGACAATCAATAGAGATTTTTCCAAGTTTTTTATGGTAATATTTAATAACATATAAATATTAAAGATTCTCTGTCAGTCAGTTGTGACCAAAGCAAGTTTTTCTTTAGTCTTATATAATGTGAAGAGAACAGCATGCATGCAAGATCCGAGCAGTTTGTTAAGGAGTCCAATCCAGAATATGACTGCAAAAAAAACAGGCAGGTCTGCAAATGAATGGGATAGAACGCATGTAAAATGAAACCACTGGAAGCTCACCAACAAATTGACCAACGGTCTAAATTCAATGTCAATGTAGCCTACCTGACGAGCGGACCAGCCAGATTTTACAGCCAGGGCATGCTTAAGGGGCAGCCCACGTGATCAACAGGGAGATTGGACCTGCTCATTTTTCACCTGTGCCGCTGTGCGTGGAGCAAAAAGCTAATTGGTCCCACCTGTATGTCCAGTCAGACTGTCAGTTGTCCATCGACTCTAAAGGTGTGGCCCACATGACAAGCACAATGGCCGGATTTGTCCAAGGCAATCTTCAAGCTGGGTCATGGTACTGATTTCCAGCACCAGTGGCATGTTGGCAAGAAAGATGGTACAATACAACAAGTTGCAGAACTTGTTTGTATGTGATCAGTTGTCCAGTTTACAACAACTGAACAATTCACAGTACAAGTGGAAAAGACACCTCGGTCGATGCAATGCGATGAGTTGGTAAATCCCTTCCTTTTAAAAGGAGTAAAGGGCTGTTGGCACATGCCGACAACTGTTTGCAGGCACCCATGGTGTCCAACAGAACACAGACTACTTTATACTCAAGAAGAACACAAAAAATGCAGAATAAGTGGCTGCAGTTTTACAAATAATAAACTTCCTTTTTCTGCAGCAATGGGATCCAGCAGAACAATGCGCTGGATAATGGGACCACGGGACCCATTTGCACAAACTGAAAGAATGAGGATTTTGCACATATTCCTGCGTTGGGGATCATATAATTTCCACCACAGGTAAAGGGTGGAACCTTTTTAACTGTAAGCATATGCTTGTTATCATATGGAAGAAGTCACCTACGTGTCGTGTCCAAGAGTGCTCCCATTTCTGCACTATGAAATTCAGGTGAAGTAAGTGAGCCGAGCAGAACCATGCAAGGACTTTTCATGCTGTATGATAGTGGCCTCCTCCACCACACTCCAACCATTACTGTTGGTGCTGTTTTCAGGCAACGGGAGAGAACAGCTCTGCAACAACAAAGAACATCTTATTGTAGCAGCATATCTTCCATCAATGATAATTCTACATGTTTTGGATATTTTAACTTATATAAAGGCAAATTACCCACATTGGTACAAGTATATATAATGAGGGTCATCCAGTTCCAATCATCAGGTGAATGTGTAGATGAATCGTCAGCAGCCTGCCGTAGAAAATATAGGAGCGGCGGCATCAGCTGCATCTCATAGTGTCTGGATCTGCCACAAACCCCACAGGTGCTGGGTTCTCCCAAGTTGGTTGTAGCTATGAGTGGCTTACCGCCATATGAGTACCTGAGGAAGAAAAAAAACAAACAGAGAAACGAAGCAAAGGGTTACACAGGAGATGGTGTAAACAGAACCTTTTTCTTTCTTTTTTCCCTTTTCCCTTTTCTTTTTTTATTCTTTGAAATTATAAATCTTCACATGGAAATCAAGATGAAAATAACAGGGAAAGCCTTTGGGAAGAAAGGGGGGAAACAAAAAAACCATAGACTACTATGGTTGAAAGACCCAGACACTCAGACCAACTTGTTCATTCATGTCTCAAGTTGGGACTCACCTGAGTTGGGGTTGAATCAGCCTGACTAGCCAATTTGGGGTGACTCATGTATCGAACCAAATCAGGTCCAATCGAGTCCAAGTCACCTCGGAAGTCTTAAAACCCCATGGTCTAACATGTAGTCACCAAATCCTCCAACATTTTGCATTTTTATAGGAAACTATAGAAACATTTGGTAATCATATCTGAGTGTCAGGTGCTGCAGTGCTGAAGTAACCCATGTCATACTCCTAGGGAAATCTCAAACGTCCTTCAACAGAAGAGCACTTGAACCCAAAACCGACAGAGATGAGCAAGGAGAGAATACGTAGGGGCATGAGGCAACACTCGCTAAGGAACTCGGAAAAACAGCTCAGTAGCTTAGGGAGAAGGGGTGCACCTCCTCACGAAGGGGGTTACAACGACCAAGCCGGGCGACTGTCTACCAAAATCAATTTCCATTCATACTATAAGCTTTGATTGAAGAAGGCATGTGTTGAAGTGGATAAATTTACATCAGGGTAGGGAAAAGTAGCAAGCATATCTGCACATGATCCATCCACCACCTTGGCCGGCAGGAGTGGCAAGGGATTTTGCCATAGGATTAGAGAAACTTTAGAAATTTGATGGTTGCCAAGCTGTGGTGTCTTTCGTTTTGGACAGCGATGCACTAGCCGGTCCCAAGCCTAGGGTAAAGGAGGGTTTGATGTCAGGTGGGCAGCCGGTCCTAGAACTTTTCCCAAGCAATAATAATGATTGGCTAAATAGGATTCATAAAGCCAGCTCAAAATTAACTGGCAAGGGATTTCGGCATAGGATTAGAGAAACTTTAGAAATTTGATGCTTGCCAAGCTGTGGTGTCTTTCGTTTTGGACAGCGATGCACTAGCCAGTCCCAAGCCTAGGGTAAAGGAGGGTTTGATGTCAGGTGGGCAGCCGGTCCTAGAACTTTTCCCAAGCAATAATAATGATTGGCTAAATAGGATTCATAAAGCCAGCTCAAAATTAACTCAGACAAAGTGTCAATGATGATGATGAGTCCACAACCTGAGGCATAGGGTCGGATGGACGCCCGGTCATATTTGGACACGTTCAACTCATTTTTTGTATTATACCCAAGGTATTTCAAAACGGTTATGCAAAGGCAACAATATGCGTTACGGCCGCCATTACTGTTATGGAATACCTTCATCATTTCTTACCATTTTTGTCAAGGGGTAGTACCAAGAAGTAATAGCATGTGATTTGTTTTCAATATTTCTAATTGCAACTCTACCATTCTGATCAAATTTCTATCAGTTTCGACACTTCAACCATTAGAAGATTCCTAGCAACCTCCATACCTGAAGCATTGCTCTGGATATACATCCATTCGTTTCTTGAACTTCAGATAGGTCCGATCAGCATCCAAAGCTCTATCATACTCATAACCTTCTGCTTCCCACAATTCTCCCTCTCCATTATCATCATCAAGAGAGGTTTTGTTCCCTTTGATGGTAAGTGAAGAGTAGTTGGCACAAACAGAAGAGAGATCATCCGAGGATTGCTCTTCCTGAGAATAGAGGTAAAAGCAAGGCACCACTGCAATCAACATAACATAAATCAACAAACAAAGATGAAACCCAATACAATCATCATAAGCTAACAACTCTATCAGAGTCAGAGACCATATGCATGTGAAGACAAGATGGCTGAGATTTAAGTGCAGCTGTACGAGAAATAATGGTACAAACTGGTTTATCCAAAGAGGAACTCTGTGATTCTCGACACGCCACAGCATCATGGTCTACAGTTTGGACAAGTGGGCCCTATGGTTCAGTAATCCATACTGTATCTGACTGTGCGAACCTGGATGGACCATGCCCAAAATATCTTTGAATGAATAACCATAACCCTTCAAATGTTGACCTACAGATAGATGGTTAAGAGGTAGAGCAAGGGTCCGCATTCAACTGAAAAAAAAAAAAGGCAAAAGATTGGATTGGCTATGATCTGAAGATATGCGTGAGTTTGGGGCATGGTCAACTGACCACCGAACCATGAGCCTCAATGGTACAAAAGACGTAAAAAGTGGAGATTATACAAAACCAGAGTCATACAATCGATGCAGTTTGGTCATTAAGAGTTAATAATTTCAAAATTGGTAAGCTCTACCTGGTATGCTGGCATCTTTTACTCGTATGCTCGATTTCATAGGCGAGACTTTTGCGACAGTGTCAGAAAGTGCATGGCCTTTTTTTTTTTTGGAATGAGAAGCTAGGGATCCAGCTTCAGAAAGCGCCCTGGCCAACTCCTCCAGATCCACATTCCCATCATCTCCATCATCATTTCCTCCCGTCCACAACCCCTCCTCCCACCACTTGTTGGAATTTGTAACCACTTCGGACGACGCGGACGCTTTCTGACCAGCAGGGCTAGCTTCCACCTCACTGTGTGGCTTCTGAACTCTAAGAGTACGCCAGCTGCAAATTTTTCCAGGTAGATTTAAGGTGGATGAATTTTTCTCAATTGATTCCAGCATCAGTAATTTAGACGAGGAAGAATAGGGTGCTGAGCCTCAGGAAACATAGTTTGCTAAGATGCAAAATTCCATGTATGTGGGGCCCGTGATTCTATGGTCCAGACATTTATCTGATGAGCCAACAGGATGGGGGTGCCCCAAATATCTTCTGGAATGGAAGATCCTGACCCTCCAATCGTTGGACTTTTTCCGTTTGATGTGAACAATCCCCATAATTGTCTCCAAACATTTATTTGCAGGCCAAAATAATAATAATAATAATAATAACAAAAGAGTTAGGATATTCCACCCATAGGCACAGGCCCATCCAATCAACAGTCTCCATCATGGAACCATGGGTCAACATGTATGGAAGTGCGCTCCAGCACCTTATAATTTCTATTCTGAATAATAGATCACCAACTCAACAAGAGCTCAATAGACATGGATAACAGTGACCTAATAGGGCTGCTTCCACATTTTGTCATTGCACATCCCAAGATATAGATTGTACGGTCTTCAACCTTCAAAGAATCCATTGCAATAGGAGCATAGACCTGCAAGGAGAAGAAAAGGACTTATGGCTGTAGTGCTATCTCATTCTGAGTATCTCTTCTTTTCTTTTCTTTTCTTATCTTTTCTTTTTTTTACTTTTTGAGAGGTTCTGCATATCAAATGTACATTTTCAACAACTTAAAAGAAACTGAAGACAGACCTGTGCAACCAGACAAAGTCTACCTCCACATACGCCACACTCAAGCAGATCAGGCCTGATGTCTGATTCAGGAAAAGGCCAATCCTTGAAAACCAAAAAAAAAAAAAAAAACAAAAAACAAAAAAAAAAAAAAAAAAAAAAAAAAAAAAAAAAGCGCTTTTGTAGGTAAGGAGCAACATCTCTTCCAAAATTTCAAATGAGTTTTATAAAATGTCCTACGGCTACTTACTGGTAGTCCACCAATTTTTGTTGTGTAATGATCAGAAGCTTCATAGTTATCCTCAGCCCATGGTCCAGGCAAGCCCAGAAAGACTCCTCCCATCTCTTTACCTGTTGGGCTAGAAATCTTGAAAGATCAACATAATCCCTGTATGCATGAATGTACATATGAATGTAAGGAAAAGTACTATGAGGTCAACAATATGGAAGTTTCCAATAAGGTCAGGTGCTGTAGGCCCCACTATGATGTCTGTTGGACATCCACCTCATCCATTAGATGTGCCTTCCCATGGTAAGGCACAAAAAATTAGGCCAATCTATCGCTTAGGTGCGCCACATGGTAGGGAACAGCTGAGAGTAGACACCCGCCAATTAAAACCTTCCTGATTGTTTGTGGGGCCCACCAGATGCACGATTCAGATGTCTGACACACATCACGGTGGGGCCCACAAAGCTTGACCTTATCAGAAGCTCCCATAAGTTGACTCTAGCAACTTTTCACGTGTCATACTAAGATTCAGTTTTGATCTAAAGAAGCGAAGTTTCTTTCATTTTGATTGGCTAGATTTGGATTTAGAAAAAAAAAAAAAAAAACTGCAAAACATAACTATTGATTGGTAAGAGTCACTGTTTGATTTGGATTTAGAACAGATTCATATATTTGTGATGATTTTGAAAAATACAATTTCAACTACTATTTCAGATACAGGAGTGGGATTGGTCCAATAATTGTATCTACATCTATCCACACCACATTAAGATTCAATTCAATTGGGAATGTATCATATGCAAGAAGAAGATGGGGGGAAGAAGATTGTGTAACCTCTCTTTCCTGGCCCAGTCAGTAAGGTCATGAAAATGAAATATTCAACTTTTATTTATCCCTTATTTTACACATAATGGATTTACTTGGACCAATACAAGATATTCTTATAGTACTTCTAAGTTGGGTCTTATATTAGGAGGCCTGGGAGTGGTATTACTTACCAATCCAATTTATTCTACTTTTCATTGGGATTAGTTCTTGTTATATAATGAAATTTACCATAAACATAATTACAAAATAAAGCATAAACTTCAGTACTTCGTGCAGTGAATCCACCTGAGGAAGTGAATTGAGAACTTTGTTGCAATTATATTAACAAAGCATGCTTACTTATTTTGTTAGGTAACTGGATTCACAAAACTGAATATCATCATCATCATCATCATAGCCATGCCACAGCTAGTTGGTATTGGCTTAAAGAAAATCCTATTTCAACAATCATGCCTCTCTAAGGTCTTATCCTCGGTAATTAACAAGGCTCCAAAGCCCTTATCACCACCTTGACACAAATCCTTTGAGTGAAGAAGCCTTTGTAAGTTCATATATAAATGCCACATCCTCAGTAAGTGCATCAATGTTTAACTCTACCCAATAGCAACACTCTCCCAAGGCCAGGAAACAATGGTTTATATCATGTGGGTAGCTGGTCATCGAACTTTTGCCAAGAAATCATGGGCTGATAAAACTAACTTATAGACTGGAATTCGTGGGGAAAAAAAAAAAATTGTAATGTAATGATTTATTGTTCCAAATGAGAATATTTGCCAAATTTTTCTCAAATGCATCCAAGACAATGCCTAAAATCCAAATTGTTGGCTCCTAAATTGTATTAAGTTTGATCTGAGCTGACTATAACTGGCCAGAGCTCAAAGCATTCCGCGATCACCTCCAAGTTGGCGCGGAGTGGATATGATGCTAACCAAGGCTAGCATGAGACCATCCTTACACCATTCCGGCTAATGGTCAAAGCCAATGAGGTTCTATGATCTCATTAAGAGCTCACTATCCAAGGACAACATGAAAAGACTAGCATGCAGTCTCCAAAGGAATAAAATTCGATTAGCGCTCACCTCCAAGGGTAGAGCAGAACCAAGTATGCCACACTATGCTAACGAGTTACAACCCAGCATGGCGCCTATTCCTCCAGTAGGATTTCATCTCTCACTAATAGATAAGGTCAGCATGGAACTAAGTTTCATCCCTCGGCCATCTGTTGGACCATAGCGTCCTTCAGTAGCTACGCGTGTTGTGCTGCTGCTGTCTCGGCATCAACATCCTGCCTCTAGACCACATCATCCTTAGTTTGCTTTCTGATAGCCTCATCCGTGGCCCCTATCTCCTCAGCCAACTCTCCTTCTTCTTGGCCGGAGATTGGAGATTTTCTGCTACCTTGCACTTTTCTGGGCCAAGCTTGGCAACATCTGCCAATGCCACTCTCTACGTCAAGAACTCCTTCAATGACTTCCAAGCTGTCATCTGGTTGAGTCAATTGAAGATGATGACAGGGTCCAGATGATGACAGGGCCCACTTTATGACAGAAGCAATCGCTGCCACACCAAAAGGTGGCAACTTGCTTGACCTCTGTGGAGATGAAGTCAAAATCCATTTTCTAGGAGTGATGGGAATACGCCAGAATTTGGGAATCATGAAATCCAAATATATGGACCAATTATAACTGATGAAATTAATAATAGGGAATTTTACAAAGAACTACCTAATTAATATGGAATTTACATTCCGGTACCTTTTTCAAAAAGGTTTTCAAACAGCTACCTCATTAATTGATATTATTATCATTCCACTACCTTTAGTCACACTTTTTTTGACAACCGATTGGGTGGGTGGGTGAGCAAATAGGTCGATTGCTTGGGGGGCCGCACCGTGATGCTTATGTAAAATCCATCTCAACCACTGGGTGCATCACCTCATATTAAGCCAAGGGCCCAAAAAATCAACCCATCCATGATTCAGGTGGCAGATGACTGGAAACGGTACACAGGCAACAATCACCTCCAAATTGTTTCCCTTGGTATGGGCCACATGAATCGCAAATGGGCCTGAATTTGAGGCCCCAAGCCTAAATTTTTGTGTGGCAACTAATGGTTGGAGTGGATTTCATATAATCATCACACTGGGCTCTATGAAAATCAAGGGCAGATGGCTCTCTCCCAACTGTTTTCTTTGGTGTGTCCCACCTAAATCACAAGTTAGCCTGCTTTTTTTGGCTTAGGACCTAAATTGGGATTACGCATCTAATGGTCAGAGTAGTCTTACAAAAACATCACCGTTGGCCCTACCAAAAATCAATTCTGGGCATCCCTCACTCCAACCGTACAGACAGTATTCTGATTAAAAAATAGAATTGTAAGGGACACTGCTCCTGATTTTCACAGGGCCCACCCACCATGATGTTTATTTAAGATCAACTCTTACCATTAGATATAAAATAGCACAATATTAGTCCTGATGACAAAAAATGAGGTGGACCTGTGATTCTGGTGGTCCACACCAAAGGAAACAGTTGGGAGAGAGACATCCACCCTTGATTTTTACACGGTCCACCATGATAGTTATATGAAATCCACTCCAATCATTAGATTCAACACAAGCATTTAAGCTAGTATCCCAAAAATCATACCCATCCGTGATTTACGTGCACCACACTAATGGAAACAATTTAGAGGGTGAGCTTGCCCTATGCATTGTTTCCAATCATGTGGTCCACCTGAATCACATATGGAGCTGTTTTTTTACTCTTGACCTAACATGAGGTGACGCACTTACTGATCAAGGTAGATTTTACATAAACATCACAGTGGAACCCACCCGTGCCACCCACCCATTTACTCTCACAATGGGGAGATGGAAAGTAGTGGAATGATAATTATATCAATTAATGAGGCAGCTTTTTGAAATCCTTTTTGAAAAAGGTACTGGAATGTAAATTCAAAATTAATTAGGTAGTTTTTTGTATGATTCTATTAATGATGATGATGATCAGAATTTCAGAACATGAGGATGAAAATAAGTACTGAAGGCCTTAATCTTTGAGTGGAGAGAGAAAGAGAGAGCACAGTAATAACAATGATCAGAATGTCGGATCATGGTGAAGGAAATAAGTACCGAAGGCCCCAATCTTCAGGGGGGGAGCTTAAGGCAAAATTTCCAAGCAATTAGTTTTTAGGATGGTTACAACTTTGCATTATTAAAGGATGCGTGAGGGGTTTTAAACTAAAGGTATGCCCCTTTAGGAAATTAACTGAAGCAATCTGGCTGTTAGACAGTTTGCTACTTCTCAAAACGAGAAAACCTTGGTACTTCAGCAGAGCATGACAGTTTTTTTTTTTTGTTTTTTGGAAGGGCTAGCAGAGCATGACGGTTGATATGCAGGCAGTAAAAAGAATCATATGGCATATAACGAACTCAAGCTAAACCGTACAAATCCATTAAAATAGTAAATAATAAAAATAAACTGTAGAAATTGTGGGCCTTGATTTAGATGGCTCTTACACCTAAATTTACATAGGTTTGTATGATTGGTGGATAGGTGTGTTTCCCTAATTGTATGATTGGTGGATATTTAATGGATGATCAAAAAATATAAAGAGACAATGGTCTAAATTCAACAAGCTAATGCTTATTAACCAGAGGTTAGGATCATTAAATCAATTTTGTTTTGGATGATTGAAATATAAAATGAATTCTTCACGCAATGGATGAATCCCGACTTTATCAGAATCTTATCTAAGGGAGTCTTGAAGTGGGAAAAGGGGCTGTTGGTTCAAGGAAAATGTGGTAAACAAGAGATGAGGTAGCATTAAAACTGACGCCGTTTTCCAACTCCTTTTGTTCATCACCATATCAAAGTGAAGTAATCTTATCCAATCGTATTCAATCAGACCCGCCCCAATCCAAGCAGGGCATAATTGCAAGATGGTTTCTCATTTGCAAATGATCATAACTGGGTCCTTGCTTTTGCTCCAGTGGTAGACTCTTGGGAGTTTCAACACCTGGTCAAGGGTTCGAGTACCCATAGGTGGTGAAATCCCACTACAGCGTGAGTGTGTGGCGGTGTTTGTGCGTGTGTTTTTTAGAAAAAAAATAATAATAATTTACAAAATAATAATAATAATTAAATGATCATGTGCTAATATATTTTGTTCACCATGCATCAATGCTATCTATCATGAGCTCCCACAAAAATGGGACGTGCCTCATGTTTTGAATCCAACCTGTATGTTGGGTGGGACCCGCTGTTGATCGTCCCTGGTACAACAATCCTGCTAATTGGATGATCACAAACCGTCCAGTCAGTGACCATAAGAATAGACAGCAGGATAGAATGTGGTAATGCCCACCAAATGGAAGGGTGAGATCGTCCAATCCCTGCAGTTCACAGGCTCCAACCATTGTGAGACCACCCAATGAACGGCGCAGATCATGGCCAATTTTGCCACGTGTCTACTTTGAGTGCAATACACTAGATGAGAAATCAATGGGCATATGCTTTGGTGCAAAAACCACAACAAAAAATAAAACTGAGCAGCCACTGTCTACGGACTCTCCACCCGCTCTAACTGATAGATACACCCATCCTTTTTTACTTGTGGGTACACGTTGTACTATTGTGTCACCAAAAAGTAGAGCGGATGACACTAGCAATTCGGCGAGTACTGTAATTTGGAAGTTGTTAGAACTTCTTATTTCAGTTTCTTCTTATTCTTTTTGGTTAAGGGCGTGTTTGGTTGCAGCATGGACTGATTAATCATGAATATCATGATATTTGGTGCAACCAAACGCACCCTTATAGCGAATTGAATAAAAAGGGAATCAGAAATACGAAACGAATCTCATCGTACCTGAACTGGGTTCGCGTAGTCCGAGTCTCCGGCCTTCTTCTAATTTTTAGGGTTTTTTTCTGGTGGAACGGAAGAGAGCTTGTGGAGAGGAGCTATTGTATGATACGTTGCCTGCAACTTTGCACAGTGTACAACGGGCTTCCAGTTCCAACAGGTGGAAAGCCATGTTTCCGTAATCCGGACCGTTGTTCTGTTGTGTCCTGCAGCGGATGGACTCCGCCTTAGAAATCTCATTGACGGGACGATCTGACCCTTTCAATTTGTGGCCTGCGGATAGCCTGTGGATAAGAGAAATATAGCAGCTCCACAAGATCTTCAAATCAGAGAAGGGATGTGGGCCACGTGTCTTACGACTCCCCTTGTTCAACCCGTTCATGGTGGGCTACGTGCTCAGTAATCTGGACGGGTGATCTTATTGAACTCCCCGCATATGGAAAATCGTTGGCGTCCGAAATTCGGCCGCTGATGGATTGCTGCTGATCTCATAGATTTCTGTTTGTCGACGGTCTGGATTGCGTGGAATCGAGCGATCTGGTATGGTCGCTGATGCGCTCTGGTGGGACGAATGAGGTTCATGTTTAGACGATGCAAAACACAAGGAACCCTATGCGAACAATAGGAACCCTCGGTTTGGACGCTTCAACTTGCAAATATTGGTGCATCAGGGCACTGTTTCGTACATAGAATTGGGAGAAATTTCCTACTGTACGACCCATTAATGGCCCATTCCCTTTTTTAGCCCACTTATTTTTAAGCCCCAGCTGTACGGACAGCTTTTCACACGTCGAAAATGCACCTTTTTTTTTCAGAAACGTGATTTGTGGAAGCTGGTGCACCCTATAGCTACGGATTATAACCGTAGACACTGAAAAGTAGACTCTTTTTTAATTTCTTTCTTTATTCATTTAACAAGAATATCTTCTAAACCAAAATTAGTTACTTGGCGTAGCTTATATGATTTTGGGGTAGGAGGAGCTACTTTAGCCAACCAACCTGGTTATTTTCCAAGATTCCATCAGGTGGATGGTCAAAAATTCATTTCGCGGTCAATTTCATTCATTTCGTTTACTTCGCAATCAATTCCATGCATTTCACGGTCAATTCCATGCATTTCACGGTCAATTCCGTGCATTTCACGCTCAATTCCCATCATTTCATGGTCAATTCAATGCATTTCATGGTCAATTCCGACAATTTTCCTTCACTTCACAGTAAATTCAATTCATTTCACGGTTAGTTCTATTTACTTCATGGTCAATTCCATGTATTTCACGGTCAATTCTCTTCATTTCAAGGTCAATTCAATGCATTTCACAGTCAATTCCAGCGATTTCCCTTCACTTCACAATCAATTCAATTTATTTCACAGTCAATTCCATTCACTTCACGGTCAATTTCATGCATTTCACTATCAATTCCCTTCACTTCACGATCAATTCCATGCACTCCACAGTCATTTCAATGCATTTCACGGTCAATTCCCTTCACTTCACGGTCATTTTCATTCATTTCACGGTCAATTTCGATGATTTCTCTTCACTTCACGGTCAATTCCATGCATTTCACGGTCAATTCCCTTTACTTCACGGTCAATTCAATGGATTTCACAGTCAATTCGCTTCACTTCACGGTCATTTTCATGCATTTCACGGTTATTTCCCTTCATTTCACGGTCAATTCCATGCATTGCATGGTCAATTCCGGCGATTCCCCTTTACTTAATTCATTTCACGATCAATTTCCTTCACTTCACGGTCAATTCCGTGAATTTCACGGTTAATTCCCTTCACTTCACGGTCAATTCCATGCATTTCACGATCAATTCTCTTCACTTCACGGTCATTTCTATGCATTTCACGGTCAATTCCCTTCACTTCAATTCAATGCATTTCACTGTCAATTCGCTTCACTTCACGGTCATTTCCATTCATTTCACGGTCATTTCCGGCGATTTTCATTCACTTCACGGTCAATTCCATGTATTTCACGGTCAGTTCCCTTTACTTCACGGTCAATTCAATGCATTTCACGGTCAATTCGCTTCACTTCATAGTCATTTCCATGCATTTCACAGTCATTTCCATTCATTTCATGGTCAATTCCGGCAATTCCCCTTTCACTTCACGGTCAATTCAATTCATTTCACGGTCAATTCCCTTCACTTCACGGTCAATTTCGTGCATTTTATGGTCAATTCCCTTCACTTCATTTCAAGGTCAATTCAATTTCACTTCACTTCACAATCAATTCCATCATTTCATGCATTTCAATTCAATTCCCTTCACTTCATGGTCAATGCAATGCATTTCACGGTCAATTCGCTTCACTTCCCAGTCATTTCCATTCATTTCACGGTCAATTCCAGCGATTTTCCTTCACTTCACAGTCAATTCTATGCATTTTATGGTCAATTCCCTTTACTTCACGGTCAATTCAATGCATTTCACGGTCAATTCGCTTCACTTCACGATCATTTCCATGCATTTCATGGTCAATTCCCTTCATTTCACGGTCAATTCCGGCAATTCCCCTTCACTTCACGGTCAATTCAATTCATTTCACGGTCAATTCCCTTCACTTCACGGTCAATTTCGTGCATTTCGCCATCAATTCCCTTCACTTCACGGTCAATTCAATGCATTTCACGATCAATTTGCTTCATTTCATGGTCAATTCAATGCCTTTCATGGTCAATTCCATTCACTTCACAATCAATTCAATGCATTTCATAGTCAATTCCATTCACTTCATGGTCAATTTCATGCATTTCACTGTCAATTCCTTTCACTTCACAGTCAATTCCATGTATTTCACGGTCAATTCCCTTCACTTCACGGTCAATTCCATGCATTTCACGGTCAATCCCCTTCACTTTACAGTCAATTCAATACATTTCACGATCAACTCGCTTCACTTCATGGTCAATTCCATGCATTTCACGGTCAATTTAATGCATTTCACGGTCAATTCCATTCACTTCACAATCAATTTCATGCATTTCACGGTCAATTCCCTTCACTTCACAGTCAATTCCATGCATTTCACGGTCAATTCCATGCATTTCAGGGTCAATTCCCTTCACTTCACGGTCAATTCCATGCATTTCACGGTCAATCCCCTTCACTTCACGGTCATTTCCATTCATTTCACAGTCAATTCCCTTCACTTCACGGTCAATTCGATGCATTTCGCGGTCAATTCCCTTTACTTCACGGTCAATTCTCTTCATTTCACGGTCAATCCCACCACTGCCCAAGTGTTCAACTCTACACATAATAAGAGATTAGTGTTAAGTTATTCTCATTGTACACAATCTACACCATGGATTGACAACTTATCCAAGTTAGATGCAACCCATCCAAGCCAATTTGGACTCAGTCAAATCAAAGCCGATTCAGCACCATGATCAGCATTGAAAATACGCATGACTTGACCCAACTAAGACAAGTTGCTCCTGACTTGGTCGAGTCATGACTCAAGTCAAGATCGAAAGAGCCAGTCTGAGTCATTAAACTAAACTTTTCCCAATAAAAATATTATCGCAAAATAATTTATAATAAAAATATCATAATATAAATGAATGTTCAAAATCAAAGCAAGAAATACTCCAACCCAAATTCAAAGGAAGCGACCCAACGTGCGTTTGCCACAATATACAAAACCATGCCAACTCATAGATAAAACATTGAGAAATTTACCTGTAGCACCCCGTACATCTAGTACACGGGTGTTACCGTATGTTAAAACCCGCACCAACCAAGCTTAAAACACTAGGCAACTTAAAATTTTGATATGTATAGGATGAGACTTCCAACTAACATCGAGACCATCCATCAGAGTCAATAGGAGCCAAGCTTAACCCGACACCAGACAGTGAGGTAAGACTAAACGAACGCCTCAAGTTAAACTTATAGAACAATCTATCTAAGTCATGTTAGGGGCAAGGCATCCACTAACGATCCTTGAGGGTTAACTAGCGACCAACCAAACCGTCATTGCACTACAAAGCCCCATTTAACCGTTAAAACCCGTCCTCAGATCGATCCAACCATCAGATCAGCACGCATTGGGCCAAATAGAGCCTGAAGTGTGTGGTATGGCTCACCTAGGCCCTGGCCCTGCCTAAACCCGGGCTGGGACCCCTACATGAGGACCCTAAGAAGTGTGGATGGGCTGGATTTATCACAAACATCATGATGGGCCCCACACGGTGCG
The DNA here is from genome assembly GCA_030180095.1 of Magnolia changhungtana. Lineage (NCBI taxonomy): Eukaryota > Viridiplantae > Streptophyta > Magnoliopsida > Magnoliales > Magnoliaceae > Magnolia > Magnolia changhungtana. The sequence continues at coordinate 3,486,068 of JASAUF010000162.1, forward strand.
CATGTGCACCCCATACACATATGTACGACGTGCACCAGAGCTATGGGCTCAGTCAAACTGGCCTCAACCGAGCTCCTCTTTAAAAAAAAAAAAAATGACCATTCGCTCCTGCCTTTCTTTAAAAAAAAAAAAAAAACTGATGATGTTCAGACCTCTAAGTGGCCCACCATGGCCACTTTTTGGGCCATCTGAGTCGTTCAAATTCTCCACGGTGCCCAGCTTAACAAAACGGTATAGCCTTTCCGTCCCTTGTAAATGGACGAGAGAGATGAGTTAAAGCCGTTCAAGGCATTACACGTGGAAGATATCCAAGGGGTGGGACCACAAGGAAATCTGTCGAACGGTTCACAATCAGTCCGATTGTGCAATCTCATCCGTCCATTTTTCTGCTGGAGGTGTGCTCTTCCTCTTGCCAAAAATGGCCAGGCTCAACCTGTGAAAGGAGAGAGAGAGAGAGGACCTTCCTCTTTTGGGAAAGACAGGGACTAGGAAATCGCAGTCGTCTGTTGGTTGCATGGTGATCCGACCGTTGAAGCCTCCCCTCCCTGGCTATATTAGAGCACGAAGCTCTTGGGATTTGCGCCAGAGAGAGAGAGAGAGAGAGAGAGAGAGAAAGAGAGTGAAAAGAAAGAGAAAAACAGGGCGACCAACCCCCTGTTTCGGCTTGAGACAAGCAGGCAGCTGCTGTCTCAGGTAATACGTTTTTTTTTTTTTTTTTTCATTTTCCTTGTAGCTTCAGCTAGATGAAGGTGATACTTGCTTGGACCGAAACCAAGCCAAGCAATGGCTGAGTTCGGTCCAGCAGCAGTGGTGTTTGGGTTGAGCTAAGCAATGACCCGCTTCAGACTGCAACACAATCGATCAAGTCACACCAGTTCGGGTCCCATTCGAGCTTTGTTTTAAGCTCTCTATAGAGCTTTAAAACCAGCTTAGGGAGAAAGCCAAAAACAATGATTGTATCAAGCTGAAAAATGACTCTGTTTCAATCCAGACCTGAGCCAATCAATGCCTGCGCGGTGACTGAGAAACCTGTTAGGATGGGTCTCTGTTTTGGATCGAGGCTAAGCTAATCAATGGCTATGTTCCGGGCTTAAATCCGACCCAACTGCAACACCCGTTTCGGGCCAGGGCCCGACCAAACAATGACCATACGTCAGGCCAAAATCGAGTAGAACCGAGGCTCTGTTTTGAGTTGAGAGCTAGCCAAGGAATGGCCGTATTTCATGGTTTGCTGCAGGCCTATCTAGGGCTCTGTCTTAGGTCGAAATTGCGCCAACTGATGAACGAGTTCTTGACCGGAATGGTGGCAGCAACAGGCCCTGTTTGGTGCTGACTGATTGGACAAACTGTGGTCATATGAGGGGTCCAAAAGCTGGTTGAGAGAGTGGAGAAGCGTGAGCTGAAAACAGTTGCATGGTTGCTCAATTTCTGGCTAGGATCAGGCCAATCAATGGCCAAATTTTGGGCCAAAGTTGTGGCAGTAAAACGGCTCCTGAGCAAGCTTTGCGTTAGGCTAGAAGTGGCCGACAAGTGGGCCATGATCCGAACTAAAACCAGGTCTCAAGTAAGCCCTGGTTCGAGCCCATACCCTAGCCTTGTAGCTGACCACAAACTGAGTGATGTCAGGACCAATAACAGACCATGATTAGCATCAGAAACAGCCCGTGTGAAAGCTCTGTTTAGAGTAGAAAATGGCCCCATCCGGCCATGTAAACAGGCCTAAAATCAGCCCTAAATGGGCTCTGTATCAGATGAGAATTGGCCAGCGGAGGGGTCTCACGTTAGACCGAAAACCAGTTTCCTCCAGACTGTGAGAATGGACTGAAACCAGTCTCCTTTAGCTGCTGCTAAGTTGCAGTTCGAAACCGATTTTCTCCAGGCCTTACATGCACAGTGTCTAGGCCGCACCAGGTGAAAACTCTCGGTGGGCCGCATTTTGATGCACAAGGGGTCATGCTGCACAAGGAGCAGGTCGCACCTGTGTTTGCAGCACCATGGGCTGCGCCACAGTTGAATGGGTGGGCCACACCCTGTTTGAGAACAGGTGGGCCGCACCGTGTAAAACAGTTGGTGGGCCACACCTGAGCTTGTAGCTCAGTGGGCTGCACCATGTAAATGGTTGTTGGGCCGCACTTTGCACAGTTAGTGGGCCACATCTAAACTCTGGTGGGCCTCACCATATGTAAATTGTGGGCCTCACATGGATCCCTGGTGGGTTGCGCCTGAGACCAACTTCCTGAGGGCCACACCATGAAAAACTCCAGTGGGCCGCACCACTCTTAGGATTGGTGGGCCTCACTACTAACTGCTTTGGGCCCAGTCCTTGGGCCACCTTGAGAGCCAGTGAATTGGGCCAAATCAGGCCCATGTTTAGTCCAGATGGGATCAAAACCTTGGCCCAATCAGGCCTCTTATTGGAGCAAGCAAGGATGGGCCTGATTTTCTTGGTGAAAGCCCAAACAACATTAATAAAGGTTATCAAACTTTCCACCAACCTCCACGTTTAATACCTTAAGTTGTATTATCTAATGCTATAAAAATTTCATCAGGAAACTATTCAAGTGACGTGGAGCCACCAACGTCTCAAGGAGATTCGTATCAAGGAACACGTCACAACCTCTCTGGTGATGATTTTCCTCCCCTTAAGCTTTCCCTTCCTAACTAGACCAATAATAGTAGTTTTGTAAATTTTAATGGCTAGTTAGACTCATGATAAATTGTGTGTGGAAATGGACTGCATTTACTTGACCTATCTATTTAACAAAATGATTCTCTTGCTTACTATCGTTTAGACTCCTGGTTATGTACTTTGAACTGCTTAGGCGAATAATTTAACCATTCATGTCATGTATCTTATGATTAACTTAATTTGTGTGTCTTGATAGAAGTATATGTACTGTTCCTCATTTCCTATTCATGTCAAGATCTATTTTACTGTTATGATGATGTGACACACATATTACTGAAATCTCTCAATGGGAAGTCCTAGTGTAACGCCCTGAAAATCGGGGGTCGAGTGTAACTCAACTCCCGAGTTCCAATGCATCACTTATGCAACATATTTATGATGTTTGAATGTTGTCTGTGTTAGAGCAATAAACATGAGTGAGATTATACCAAACAGCAATTCATACTCCAGATCAATTGTATAAAAGCAAGGAAAAATGAATGTATATATGTGTATGTAAAGAAACAAAATAAACGTTTCATTATCCGAGTATGAATCATTCCGAGTCACAATATACATGTCTGTTTATAAACAAAATGTCAAAATAAACTAGGTACAATCCTCAGTAAATCCCATCGGTCCGGCGGCTAGTCGGCGCCAATGACTGCATATATGAGAACTCCTCTTGGTCCTCGGCATAATCCGGCTCTGCCTCCAAAGTTACTGCTAGCTTAAACTAGAGGCAGTCCGGTTGGTGTCGCAACAACGTCCCGTAACGTGGGAGTGAGTAGCTAACTCAGTGGAACCATAAAGCATAGGTTAGCATGTTCATCAAAGCGTACCAATTCAACGTGTAATGATAAAGGGAAATCAAACACTCCTAGTTACTCTTACTAATGCAAGTATGAATGCGGGTATGATGGATGCCCTCACCGACATACTCCCTCATGCGACACCCTCTTCGTTCGCGGCATGCTTTCATCCCTCGGTGCTCCACATCTTCCGGGCACATGCAATGCATGTCTTTGAGCATGATTGAGTTGTTATTAGTCCATTTCAAAACGGCGGGATTGGGAAACTAAGGTACCTCCCTTGTATCATTCCCAAACATGATCCATTCCAGGTCGTCGATCCTAGTTAATTTCGACGACGGTGTGTTTTCTAGGTCCTGCAAGGGCCGCCAGAGCATTACACGGAATCGTTGCACCACTCCCCATCACCTTATCAATACTGAGGCCTAGCTTATACTCTACATTCTACGGGAAGGCTCGTTGCCTCACCGTAGAATTAAATATGCTCGAGGTCACTACACCGGATACTGGTCGAGCATCTCAGTGGCTGCATATACAGAATCGTTGCACCACTCCCCCATCACCCATCAAGTAGTGTAGGCCGACAGCTCGAATATAGTGTCCCATACCACCATAATCGGCTCACGAGTCTGGTTGCTCACTGGTCACTACGGGGAGGCACGTGGCCCCGGCCGTAGTCGACCTCGGCCACGGTGTCTCATACCACCATGTCCGGCTCATGAGTCTTAGCGGATCGAGGTACCATAGTTAAAGGGATTTCACGGTAAGTTTGGTACCCTAGGTTCATACATTAGCGACCAAACATGGTGAACATACGTAAGACATACGGGTTACTTGATGTATTCGGTTGACTCGGCGCACAACAAGTTGGGCGATATGAAGCTTAGAAGCACCTCGTGTGGCCAACCACTATCGCCGGCCCGAAGTACGACGCGGGTTCGCCAACACATCACGTGTGGTGAGATGAATCTCAACCACAACTCCAAGTCGATACCGGATGTCTGGACTATGGGCATAGTCCCAAGCCCAATCAATTCCCAACCATGGCATGTGAAGTAAAGCATGATAAACAAGATAGATCAAGAACACTAGCAATCATGTTGTAAAGCATATCATGAAGCATGTTATGTAACAAGTTACAAAGCATGTAAAAGCATGTTATAAAGCACTATATAAATAGGAATACAAATACATATATCTCATAAGTGAGTGGTTAGGGTAAACAACCACATGGAGGATATCATACATGATTCTAAGGTAGTTGAGAATCACATCTCAGCACCCACCTAAGGTACTAACACTTAAGCACTTACACTCACAAGCATTTTTTTCAAACACTTGGAATGCACTATTTCAACATACATGACGTATGTTAGAGGAAAGTGCACTAGGGCTGTCCCTTTACCAAACTAGCATGTTATACGTATATATGATATTCATACAACAAATAATCATGGCAATTACATCGAGCAAATTTTATACGTATAGGGTATTTTCTAGAATACCCATTTTCAACATACATAGTGTTTACAAGGGAACTTGTAATATGACGATTCTTTTCGCCAAGCAATTAATTTATACGCACATAATATATTTACACAACAATTAGTCATGACAAATACATTGCTAAAATATACACGTATACGGTACTTCTTACAATACAGTGTTCCTACATACACGGTGTATATTAGTAAACATGTATCTAGGCGAACCCTTTCGCCAAATAAGTATTTTATCCATATATTATATAATCATACATTAAATAAACATGTCAAACGTTTTTCGAAAAAATACGTATACGGTGGTTTTCTACGTATACCTAGAGTATGTGAAATTCCATATTCTACAACGTTAATCGAAACAGGAAACGGAAAGCACTTTGTACATGTGCATTTACATGCAGATCATGAATCTATCATTATCTGACATTGAAAGCGTTGAAAACCGTAACTTATACACTTAAAGTCCTCACCTTACGCCGATAAACGCGTAATGGAGTCAGTTCGTTTCACCCTCGCTTTGTCTAAGGCACAATGGCGACCTAAGACATGAAATAGGTTAGCTATTTCATAACCTACAACCTATACACTTCAAATCAGACCTAGGGTTAGGGTTTCTTACCTTCAAACAGAATGGATACCGCCGAGAAAACACCTGGAAAGGAGCGGTGTAGGCCGTGCGACAACCGAAAGCAGTAGGAGGAAGATCTCCCACAAATCCCAAGCTATTCTCCCTATTTTTCTCTCTCTCTAGGGTTTTAATCCAAATTCGTATGGCTATTTTGTTCTAAGCTCCTTTTATAGCCAAAACATTCGAAAATAGACTTAGGTTCAAAGGTTATTGCTAATATAGGATATTCGTCACTTTTCCAGCTCAAAAGAGAGGTTCTGGTAGCCCTCCTTGAGCCAAACGTCAGACTTAAACTCACCACCTATGGATCTATGTGGGATTACATTTTCGACTTGATCGGATTCCCAGATCACACGTGGCGGGCCACTTTCAGTTCGACGGTCAGTGGGCCACAATCAGAAATTCCAAGTACATGTAAATGTTCCTGAAATTTTTCTTAATCCGAGGGTGTAATTTGGTCTCGATTCTGACGGTCAGGTTGCTTAATACTTGACGTGCAACTGACGATGCCGATCACTATTCCGATATTTTTATTAGGATGGGAATAGTGTTTTCACACTCCTCGCTCGAATGAAACGAATGGCCGTGGGACATCGGATGGACTGATTTTGAGATGATTGTCAAGTCCAAGAAGGAGTCCTAGTTCCTTAGCCGTGTTAATCGGGCCCGATGTGCGATCTAGACTAATCGAATTTCGTTTCATTCAGAAGCAAAGGAAATGAGTTTGGTTCTAAACTTTAGGGTAACCTAGCGTCACTTGTTTTGCAAGTTTTAGGTCTTGCAGATCGTATTTAAAGCGATCCCAACGGATTTCATGGCTAATTGAGTTTAGTACTTAGTTAACTTTGTTAAATTTCCAAAGGATTTAATCCTAATTAATTTCTGGTCGAGGTGGTACTCGATCCAATGTACGAAAATTTACAGGTCGTTACACCTAGAAAAGGAGAGTTCGTGCTTGGGGTGTAACTATACTAGTTGTGACGTAAGTAGACCCCTAACATGGAGGTTGCGGATTGTGGCAATTGATTATGAGATTCACTATCCATACGTGGTTCCTCCTATATGACTATGTAATGAATTTTGCAATATTTACAAAAATACTACTGTTTACTCGTCTTTTAACCACACATGCCATCATGCTTTAGCCATTGTACTTAACCAATTTGATAATTCATTCTAAGTCAGCATGTGGTAGTGGCCCTTTCCTGTGAAACTGATTGACCACGTGTTGGTGGGTTCTACACACACACCCTAAGGCGGCAGCCTCATGGGGCGGGGATGGTGGTCATGGGACACTATGCTCAAGCCATCAACCTACGCTGGGCCATGTGCTCCCTGTAGTGACCGTGAGCTTATTTAAATTGGCTGGTCGCAATTGGACTAATAACAGGTTGGTTAATTATGCATGCATAACACAAACCGTCATCTATTGTTGTTGTACGTGACCTACAGAAATGCTCGTCTGGATGTCTTACTCGGGGCACATCAGTATCTAATGTCATCGTACGTATTTGCCTATCCGGATGTCTTACCCGGGGCACAGACTGTCTGGATGTCTTACCCGGGTCGAAGATTGTATACATGCATTCATGCACTTAACAAGATTGCATCTACTGTGTTTTGGAGTGCCTGTATGTTTCCATGTTATCCCTTATTTAGGATGGCGGTGTGTAATCTTGAGGGAAGATCATGCTGAGCTGACTACTCATTCATCAATATCCAACTGTACAGGGGACGCGAGGACAGACAGAACTGCGATGGATCAGAAGGAGGTCACAGTTGGAGAGGAGACTAGAGACGAGGAGTCGTATCAGGAGACAGTAGCGTATTATGGCCTTAATCAATAGCTTTTCTTTGCTAGTCTATTTAGATTTAATGCATTAAACTTTAAGTTTTGTAAATTGGGCCCTAGCTGAGCGGGCCAAAAAATTGTTTGTATGTTGGTTCGGATATATATTATGTTCCTTTTCCCATTATCTGCACTTTGATTTACTCGTTGATTACCTGGAAAAGCAAGCAAGTGGTGCGCGCGGGGGGAGGGGGAGTTTGGCGAGCCCATTCCAATTCGGGTTTGATTATTGGGGGGAAGCCTCTATGGTTACGAATTATGGTATATATAGCTACGGTTATAACTCGTAGCCATAAGTCTAACCGTAGCATAATACACTACCATGCTTCTTTGAACGTCTATAATTGAAATCTTTTGACGAGTCATAAAAGTTTTGGATCATTATGAAAAAAAATTTTCCTCTTCATCCAGGTCTTTGTGACCTTATGAATAGATTGGATGGAAAATTAATGTTATGGTGGGCCCTACGAAATTTTTAATAGTGAAAATCAAGTTTTCTGCTACTATTTGTGGTGTGGTCCAGTTGATCTTTGTATATGATTCTTTTTTCTAATAATGCTCCGAAATGATCTCGAAATATGGATGAACGGTGTGGATATAATAAATACATCATTTTGAGGCCATGTTGAGGAGCGTTAGTGCTCATCTTCACACACCAGCCAATTGGCTTCCGAAAGGAACGACGGGGCATTTTGGTCCCGTGAAAAGTTATCCGTACATAGGGGAGTATTCTTGGAAGCTAAAAAGAAGTGGGCTTAAAATGGTTGGTGGGCCATAAATGAGTCGTACAGTAGGGAATTTCTCTAGAGTTGGGAGTGGCGCGTGTGATGAGTGGATCGACCTATTTTTGAATTGGCCCACCTCATGATTTCTATCATGGCCTGGTGATGCCTGCGTGGACGGGAGTTTGAGCAAGTTCAAGTAAGCCAGAGCCACGTGGGGCTCACTGCGATGTGGGTACTGGTAGATTTCAATTCCATCCCACGAGTTATGTGTGTGATGTGATACGTGTGCCGGAGGTAACTGCGACTCAGTTCAAACGGAACACTTGTAACCTTAGCTACTCATTTTACCAGTTAAGCAATAATTAAAATTGAGGTTTTTTTTTTTTTTTTTGGTTTGTTTCGTGCAGAGAAATTATTTTCAATTAAGTGTGTAATAGTTTATATTATCTAGATAAATGAAACTAAACTAAGGCCAATAATTTAAATAAATGGATTTTAATTGCATTTGGTTGAAAAATTCAAATCATAAATGATAATAATATTAATTAATGATAGCTTGTCCATAACTTAGATGATTGTCGAAAATGGTAGTATGCATGTCAGGAGCAAAAAGGTTGCCAGATACATTTGCTAGATAGGCTCCTTAATGTGATTTTTGTGGCCAAATGATCATTAGGAACCATAATCCGTTCATGGCATGCTAATAAACTCTGTTGTGCGAGATAATCGTGGTTCGAATGAAAAGATAAATGTTTGTTCATCGTATAGTTACCTTTGTGGCTAGATGGACATTGTGGCAATTATATGTTCGTCGCACAAGACTAGATTTTTGTAACTAAATGGTTGATGGTAGTTATATTTTTTATGGTCCGGTCATCACGTGACTGGGCTTTGTGACGAGATGTTTAATGATAAATGATATTTCATTTGTTCCCTACACGACCAAGCTTTGTAGCGAGTCGGTCATTTGGAAAACAATTGACCATTTATTACTCGGTCACATACTTCACGCTGAGAAGTTTGATGGAGCGATAACTTGTTTGTCGCTTCATGGTGATATAGTAGTTCACGACAATCCATTAGTTTCTTAGATCTTAACTAGGCTATGTGGCAAGGCAATCATAGTTAGACAATAAATTATTTGTAAGCCAAACTTCATAGCAAGGATGGTTGAGCAAAATCTCTAGGTAAGTAATAGAATGTCTCTATTGCCCATTTATTTGAAACGTACATATCTTTATAGTGTCCAACTACATGATTGCATATATGGGGTGCCTAACTGCCTTATTATAATCTATTCGATCTAAGTTGACATAAGCATTGCGCTGTCTTACCAATGGATAAGTTAAATAAAAATAGCAATAATGATAAGTGCCCATTGCATATGAAAGATGGGTAGCATACAACTGGAAAAATGTGGCATTGTACTGTGTTGGAGTGGTATAGGCATCAAGTTCTTCATTCTTTGTTGTGTAAAGTGGTTTGCTAAAGACACGCATTGGAATTAGCCTATATATATATATGTTGCCTAATTATCGGACATAATTGATTGTATTTTTAACTTAAGTTTGCGAGATGTTCTTCTCATCGGCCAATCATCTAGCACGCGTAGCTGCTCGTATTCCTATCTTGAGAGTTGTCTTCATGATATTAGTATCACCAACTTTTTTTTTTTTGCGTGTAGCCAATCATGTTGCAACATTTATCTCTATTGATTACCGCCTTAACTCATTGTGCATGTTAAAGCTTTCCGTTTACAGCTTCACATGTGTATAGTTACTCGACTTCTACCACGTGCTGTGAGAAGCATCATCAGAAGTTAGAGTAATGGTCATGGTTTATTTTTTAAGCCATTGCGGATCATATGGCCTATCTCGTATCATTAGATGTCACACAACAACTTTCACTCGAGCACAATGACACGTATCTCGCAGCAGCAATGTCCCTCGTGCCTCACGATCTTCACCTGCTAAGCTTAGCACATCGGCATGAGGATCTTATCTTGCTATTTCGTATATTGGTGGCGTTATGTCAGCTTACTAGCCTTTAGATCGCACAATCAGATCGGTTGCAAGCAAGTGTAACATCTACTTTGTCCTTCGATTTTTCTAGCTTGTTTTAGAGTCGCCTATCCTTGAAATGCATTGGAAATAGACATGGAATCCCTGGTACTAGCCAGTGACCATAATCAATTGGAATCCACTCGATGATCGGATTTACTAAATTATGGCCAGCAGCTTGTATTTGGATGAGAAGGCAGGAGAACTGATTATGGGTAGAGAATCGATGGTAAGCCAAAAGTCACCAAAAAACAGAATTGTGTGATTTTACTGTTATACATAAAAGACGTGTGTTGTATTCGGTGCAAAATCTATTATACATTAAAAAAAAAAAAAAACATTCATTCCAAATGCAGCAAGTACCGTTAAATCACACCGACGATAGTTCTTCATCCCAACCTTTAGGGCATGTTTGATCCTTGGGATTGAATGGTATTGAATTATATTAGATAGGATTAACACCATTATTACAAAATGATTGCATGTTAGGAAATACCATGTTATTTTAGTCATCCAATCCTATGTTTGGAATAAAATTCTTGCTATTAGGAATACACTGGATCAAGCAAAATCCTGTTTGGTGGATCATGGAATCGTAATCAATAAGCCAAAGTCATAGTGGATGCAGGTCGCTTATAGATGTATATAATCACAATATCATGTATAAAGGGTGTTTATGAATGGATGACCTGAATAAACACATGCATTAATGTGAGGCCCACATGTGTAGTGCATGTCAAAATCTACACAAATTCCACATGAGACCAAATGCAATTCTATCTCACCTCATTCTATCATTTCCTATCCTCCTCAGACACTTAATGGAATTTGTATGGGACCAAATGTAATTCGATCCCACATAATCCAATCTAATACCGTGCGCCAAACACTCCCTTATTGCCATAGCCCAAAAATGAGAGGACTGAAATTTAAAGTGGAACATCCACCATTGAAACCTTCATGGACCCTTTGATGTTTATATGTCATCCAACCTGTTCACAAGGCAATTCCCACTGGGACATGGAGAAAGCACAAATATCGACATATCCATAACTTCTATGGCCCCAGAAGGTTCCAATGGTGGGCGCTCAATCCCCATTATTGTGGCCTCCTTGAGTGTTGAGTCCAGCTCATGTTCAGACCCACAACTTTAATGAGCCGGCAAAATTGTTGAACGGATTGGATGTCAAATTGGACGTTGTGGTGGACCCACAGAGCTTTGGATTGTAGGAATTGGGAGTGGATTAGGTGCGGCCTGCCTCGGTCAACATGGTGTCGCTTTGACTATGGGGCCCACCTTGATGTGTGTAGCACATATATGCTGTCCATCTGCTTTGTAACTCATTTTAAGGTATAAGCCAAAAATATGAAGCAAATATAAACCACGGGTGGACCACACTACGGAAAATAGTGGTGACTAAAGGTCCATAATTAAAAACTTTGTGGACCCACTGTAATGCTGATTTTCTATCCAACTTGTGGATAAGGTCACGAAAACCTAAATGAATGAGAAAAACAAATATAAGCCTGATCCAAAACTTTTGTCGTCTACAATAAGTTTTTAATGGTCAATCCATTGTTTCCTATGGTCTGGTCCACCCGGGATTTGGATATGCTTCATTTTTTATCTCATGTTTTGAAATGATATGGGAAAATGGATGGGCATCATGGATATACTACACGCACATTGAGGTGAGCTCCACAGCTAGGGCCACACTTGATATGCTCATAAACAATTTTTTTATTATTTATGGTGAAACTCACTTTTCATTGCTTGGTAAGCCATTTTTTTTAGAGGGAGTTTGTGAGAAACACTATATCTTTACTTCATATGTTTGTTAAAAAATAAGTATGTTCAATTTTTCACCTCCACTCAAAAAAATAACTTTTTTTTGCATGGACTGCCACTATTTTGCATGCCATCACATGTGTCATTCATCTTCAATCACCCTATGTGTGCTCTATCTGTCAATGTGCCGAATGGACTGCCACAATTTTGCATGCCATCACGTGTCATTGAGTATCTTCTCTTTCAACCCACATGTGTTAACGTGCCACTTGTATATTATCAATCTTCTCTTCTACTCCACATGTGCCAATGTGCCGCATATACCACCATTCATCTCATCTTTATGCCCATGTATGCAGAGCGCTCCATAGATGCCAATATGCCATATGTGCCATTTCCCATTTAAAATCACTAAAAAAACATATACCATGTGTCAATGATGCCGGTGTGCGAAAGTACCATTGTCTAGCTTCAAGTGCTAATGTTTTAAAAGTAGCAACGCATGTCTTGCACCCCATATGATATTGCACAGCTTAAAGCACCTCACATATGCTGCATTTGCCATAATTCAACTCTAATCATTTTCATAACATGTGCTATGTTGAGGTCAAAATCTGGTCAGCCCTCTTCCCCTCTTCACATATTCCGAATAGGTGACGGACCTGGTTCCCTGCACGTAAACCGTGAGCAGTGGAGACCCTGGCTAAGCCGGGGGACCCTCCGATGCCTAAGTCAGGACAATAAAATCTGGGTCTAAGTTGGGGAGGAAAGGGAGAGTGCTAGATGTTGCGTACCTGTTGTCATGGGATGATGTGATATTTATACCTCTTCATCGCTTGATTCGCCTTCGAAAATCTTGGCACGATCAGTGTGATTTACAAATCATGGAGATATTGCCCAGAATTCGGAGATCATGTGTTACGGCGTGCGTATCTACGGGCGAGATAATAGGACACATCCATATATGGCAGTTTCCCCACTTAGTGCGCGAAACCTTTATCCTCGGAGATGCCTCGGCTCGGCCAGACCGAGGACGACGGCATCGCTCCGAGCTGATGATTGATTGTGCCAACTCGAGCCGAACCTTGATCCGTTCGTAAGTAATGCAGCTAACCATTCTCGGTATTATGATGGATGTTCGTTCGGAGTTGATCGTACAACTTAAATGTTTTCCCTTCCGACTGCCCTTGGAAAGAAGGCGGTCAAGAATGGGAGCTTCGCCCATCTTAACCCACCGTCCTAGTATTATGCCGAGGCTCAGACTCTCCATCCGGACTAGCTGATCGTCGATCCCTCCGATTGCAGTCGGCTCGGATCTTCCTATAACAGAAGCCCCCTACTCTCTGAGGTCATTCATGAGCTCGGAGAGTAATTAATTGGAAGATCAGTCGCCTCGACTCTTCGGTGCGTTTATGGTTCTCGTGTGAAACATCACGTCCTCGGGATTTAGCGACTTCGGGCTAACCGTGAACGAACACGTGGCGATGGTTGGGATTCCGAATCATCACCAACCTGTGAATGATCGCCACGTGCACTCGGGGCGTCGTGTCGATTATCCCATGCACAACAAACGAGGCGGATGGCGTTACCTTTGACAGGTCTTGGACCAATAATATGAAGCCACATCGAACTCGGAGTCGGCCTACAATGATTCCGACGCAGCCATTACTGCAGGCCATTTAATGCAGGGTTTCCTCAGTCTATAAAAGGTCCATTAAGGGTCTTCATTCAGCTTCTATCGTTTACATTTGTTTATCGGAGGAGGCGATTTTCGGCGAAGGCGATTTCCGGCAGAAGTGATTTCCGACATAGTTTTTAAACTCGCTGAAGCAATATCCGGCGATTGTCTGGTAAGTTCGATTCTCAACACCACTGTTTCGAGATGTCTTCCGATATGGAAACGGCTAGAGGCTACAATGATGACTCCGAGTCTGGGAGTTCCGATAATGTAAGAGAGGCCTCTGAAGGTCCCTTCGAAGCTGTGCCTTTATATCCTTGGCCCCAGAAGCAGACGGTGGCGAGAGCTTGGACTCGCCAGGTCAGCAAGAAGGCCAGCAAGAAAGGGACAACACGAGCCCCCAGAGTTGTAGTCGCTGATGTCCCAGAGATGCCTCCTGGTGGACGGGCGTCAGAATTGGTTTCAGGGGGCTCCGTAATAACAAAGTCTCAAATAGAATGGATCCGTACGGAGTTTGACATACCACGCTCTGTTCGGATCAGAGCCCCTGAGCCCACTGATGCTGCTGGCAATCCCGCGGTCGGGGAGATAGCCATATTTTTATGCGGCCTACTATGCGGGCTCCGCCTCCCGATGCACCCCTTCATCCGAGCTCTGACCGCTTACTTAGGGCTCGCGCCTGGGCAACTTGCGCCTAATGCTTGGAGGGTGCTGATTTCCGCTTACATCATCTGACACCAAGTCGGGAACTCGGAGTTGACACCCGCCAGTGATGAGCTGTGCACTGGTCAAGCACGAAGGCAAAGATCCATGGTACTACTTCGCGACCAGAGGTAGCAAGGGGTCAGGGCTCGTCTTGGGTCTTCCGTCCTCGAATAAGGACTGGAAGAACAAGTGGTTTTGGGCCGCATGCGAATGGGAGGTGCCGGCAGCGGAGATTGGGGCTCTGTCGACTCGGGTTCCCACCCGCTTCACAATGCCAGGTCGGACCGAGATTTTTTTTTACACATCGCTTTTTGCTTCAGCTATGCTTAGAAAAGAATTTCTTTTTGTTTTACAGGTTTCGCGAGGTGTGTACCCTCCATTACCTCGGACCAAAGGAACTAGATAGCCAAGGCGAGGACATATTCAGAGGAGCGTCGCTGCTGGTCAAATCTGATCACGGCTGCTAACCTTCACCGATCGGGGCTTTGCAAGACGAGGCCGCTCCCTACTTCGTTCAGTGAGTATTCTTGTTTTCAGCCAGTGTATTTTTATTGGTCCGAGGTAACGCTATTCTTATTATTCTCCTGCACAGGCATGGCCGAGGCATCTGGTTCTCGGAGGAGGAAAGCTGCGCTGACTGCAGAGGAGATGCTGAGAGCCGAGCCCCCGGCGAAGGTAGTTCAGAGGAAGAAGGTCGTTCAAGGAGTTCGTTCTTCAGGTTCTGCCTCAGGGGTCGCGGCTCGGAGGGCGGCACCTCCCCCCTATCCCGAATATCTTAGTTCGGGGTACAGCTCCATTTCCTGCCACAGCACCCTCGGTTGAGGGACCATCTGCATTTGCAATTATGTCCCTAATTCCAATACTACCGGGTGCAACTACGGTGCCCCTGGTCGGTGTTGATATGGTCGTACCTTTGGGCGGCCCTAACCTCGCCCCCGCTCCAGCAATAGGGGCAACCCTCCCTCCATTCATCGTTGTTCCCCCCACCGAGGGAGCTCGGTTCAATCCTCCGTTGATAGCTGTTGCATCATCTTTCGAGAGGGAGGAAGCCGTTCGGATGGCCGATGCCATGATTACCCAACCGGGTAATGAGGGGGAGGCTGTACGCGATGCCGAGGGTGAGGCTCAACCCTCGGCTGGTAGTCGGACGGTAGCTGAGGAGGCGACGGGCTCGGCTCAAGTTAGCACGAGCAGAGGAGGGTTCGAGCCAGGTTATCACATGTCTTGTTTGACATATTGGGCGGTGAAACATGTTACGGAGGAATCTATTTCGTGCCTTCTTGATAAACCGGACGACTGCTTCTTGGAAGACTTGGCTGGAGTCTTCTACCAGGTACTTCCTGCCTCTTCCCTTGAAAAAGTTGTAGCTGTTTTTGTATTATTATTTTTTCCTCATTTTCTTGCCTTGGATCAGTCTGTTCCGAGGATCCTCCTATGCTGGGAGAGGGTCCGAGAGCGTCGGAAAATTGACGCTGAGGTCGAAACCCTCAGGAGCGAGGTGGGAGCCCTCCGGGCGGAGACGGAGGTTCTCAGGGCGGAAGCGGGAGTCTTACGGGACGAGGCTTCTATCCTTCAGCTGGAGCGGAGTGATCTGTGTCATCGGCTTGAAGGTAGCAGGTCTGAACTGCTCCAGCTTCAAAGGGTCACGAAGGACCTTGAGGCACGACGTGATGCGGCGATGGCGAGGGCTGGATCGTGCCGGGTCCGCGCCGACACCCCGGGCGATGAGACTGTCCCGATTGAGCGAGGACTGGAGAAGATCAAGGCGAAGGCTGCCGGAAGAGAGAAAGCGAGCCGTTGCCACGGCCGGTGACTCGAAGGGCGAGGCTGAGGCCTCCTTGGCAGCGGCAGTTGCTGCGGCAATAGATTCGTACAAGACCTCGAAGGAGAGGGATGACGAGGCCGCCAAGTTTTATAACCGTGACTTTGACGAGTGCCTTGTCGAGGTCCAGAAGTTGTACTCGGACCTTGACCTCGATCCCCTCCTGCCTGAGGACCCTGCTGATACTGCTGCCGAGGCGACCAGCCAGGATCAAGCCCCCGGTTCCCAAGCTCCTCCGACCTCTTGAAGACTCTGCTTCTTTTTTTGTACTTTGTTTTTTTTTTTTTACTATGTCCTTCGCATTTAGAGCATTTAATGAAAGAACCAATTTTGGATCACCTCCCTTTTTTATCGCTCGTTCTTTCGTATGACTGATGTACTTGCTTACTTGATTATGCAGTCAACCGAGTCCTTGATTCGTTCGGATGTTGTTTGGCCTCGGTCGATCCTTAAAAGGATCAACTCGTTTCACTTTCAGCGAAGGGCCTTCCGTGTAGGTGGGACCGAGCTCCCTTACTGGGGAGTCAGGTTACCCATTGGCTTTATCCTCCCGGTTAAGGGGGGATGCCTTTGTAGAAATTGGTCCGACTTCCTTACTAGGGAGTCAGATCGCCTCGTGGCTTTTTCTCCTCGGTTAGGAGGAGGTGCCTTCGTAGAATTTAGTCCGTTTGATCTTTGTTGATGATAAGAATAAGCCGATCAGATGTGTTTTTATTCGTAGCCTTAAAGGCTGGTCGCTCGGGGACGTACATTTATTGAATAACCTCAAAGGTCAGTAGGCTGCTCGGAGCGCCTCATTAAGGATAGTAAATTTTCAGATGTTCAGCATTCCACGGGTGGGGGAGTTGACGGCTTTCGAGATCCTCCAAGTGGTAGGATCCGGGCTTAGTCGATCGGACCACTCGGTATGGTCCTTCCCAGTTAGGTCCGAGTGCTCCGGTTCCCGGCTCGGCCGTGTTCTAAAAGACTCATCGAAGAACCAAATCCCCTGACCGGAATCGTCTAACCTTCACTTTAGAATTGTAGAATCTGGCTACTTGTTGATGTCGGGCAGCGGCGCGGAGCTTCGAAACTTCTCGGATTTCTTCAAGAAGATCCAAATTGGCTGCGATTTGCTCGGCATTTTGATTCTCATGGTAATTTTCCACTTGAGCTGTAGGGAGGCCGACTTTAACGGGCACTATTACCTCCGACCCATAGGAAAGAGAGAATGGAGTTTCTCCAGTGGAAGATTGAGCTGTGGTTCTGTACGCACAGAGGACGAATGGAAGTTCTTCCGGCCAGTTACCCTTTGCTTTTTCCAATTTCTTCTTAAGGTGGTGCTTGATGACCTTGTTTACTGCCTCCACTTGCCCATTGGACTATGGATGCCGAGGCGATGCGTAAGTGTTCCTGATACCGAGCCATCGGCACATACCTCTTAAGTTGTCATTGTCGAACTGCCGACCATTGTCTGAGACGACTGTATTCGGAACTCCAAATCTGCAGACTATGTTCTTCCAGACGAAGTCAATTATTTTCTGTTCGGTAATCTTTGCGACGGGCTCGGCCTCACCCACTTCGTGAAATAATCGCAGCGACGATGACAAATTTGACTTGTCCTTTTCCAGTCGGCAGAGGGCCGATGATGTCGATTCCCCACTGAGCGAAAGGCCACGGACCGCTCATGGGAGTCATTTCTTCTACCGGTTGCCTAGGCACGGATGCAAAACGCTGACATTTGTCACATTTTCTAACATACTTCTTGGCATCTTCTTTGAGGGTCGACGGAAGTATCCTCGCTGAAAGCACCTTTAGTGGTGGGCCGCCAGAATGGTTTCCGCAGATCCTCTCGTGAATCTCCCGGATAACATATTCCGCTTCCTCGGGTCGAAGACATCTGAGATATGGCTGAGAATACCCCTTCTTATACAGAGTTCCGTTCAGAATAACATATCTTGCTGCTCGGACTCTCAGACGTCTAGCTTCCTGTCTGTCCGAGGGAACCTCCCCTGACTCGAGGTAGCCAAAGATGGGTCCATCCGGCCTGGTACATTATTCACCGGATTAACCGTCTTTCTCTCTATTCGATCGATGTTGAGATGTTCAATGAATTCTACCGGAATGATCCGCGGAATCTTTCCCTCTATGGCCGACGCCAACTTTGCCAGGGCGTCAGCCCATGTATTTTCTGTCCTCGGAATCTGGTGGATCGTACAGTTCCAAAATTTCTCGATCAGCTTTTTGGCCTCGTCTAGGTAAGCAATCATTCTATTTTCTTTGGCTTCATAATCGGCGGAGATGTGATTCACGACCAGCTGAGAGTCGCATCGAACTTGTATAGATTGGACCCCGAGGCTGGCGGCCAATCTGAGCCCAGCTAATAGTGCCTCATACTCCGCCTCATTGTTGGAAGCTTTGAAGCCGAGTCGGATGACATACTGGATAATTGTGGAGTCAGGGGCGATCAAGACGATCCCTGCCCCGGCTCGTTTTGAGTTAGATGATCCGTCCACGTAGAGGACCTATCCAGGCTTACGGAATGCCACGTGAGCCGTTTTGTTTGGGAGATCATGCGGGGTCATCTCGACCTCGTTGTTGATCTGCCCTTCACCTAGAACAATGAATTCTGCGATGAAATCAGCCACTGCTTGGCCTTTCTTTGTTGTCCTCCGCCGAAAAGTAATGTCAAATTCTCCAAGTTCGATCGCCCATTTGGTCAACCGTCCCGAGACCTCTGGCTTTTGGAGAATCTGTCTGAGGGAGGAGTCGGTTAACACGATGATCGAATGAGCTTGGAAATATGGACGCAACCTCCGAACCGAAACGACTAAGCTGAGTGCAAGCTTCTCCAGAGCGGGGTATCTCGTTTCTGCTGGTACCATGGCTTTGCTCACATAGTATACTGGATGCTGTTTATTCCCCACTTCCCTGATCAGGGCCGAGCTGACTGCTGAGGCTGAGACTGCGAGGTATAGGAACAAAGATTCGCCTTCTTCCGGTTTTGATAGCAGAGGTGGTGAGCCCAGATATTGTTTCAGCTGCTGGAAAGCTTGCTCACATTCAGGCGTCCACTCGGCCTTCTTATGACCCTTCAATTGCTGAAAGAAGGGGAGGCATTTATCAGTGGCTCGGGATATGAAGCGTCCGAGCGCTGCTACCCGTCCAGTGAGGCATTGTATTTCCTTGACAGTCCGAGGCGAACTCATGTCGAGGAGTGCTTTAATCTTATCGGGGTTGGCTTCGATGCCTCTCTGGCTGACTTGGAATCCAAGGAATCTTCCTGAACTGACTCCGAAAGCGCACTTGGCTGGGTTCAGCTTCATTTGATATTCTTGGAGGACTGCGAAGGTTTCTCCGAGGTCCGCTAAGTGATCGGATGCCTTTACGCTTTTTATCAACATGTCATCGATGTAAACTTCCATTGTGCGCCCGATCTGTCTTGCGAACATCTGGTTGACTAGCATCTGGTATGTGACCCCAGCGTTTTTCAGGCCAAATGGCATGACCTGGTAACAGTAGAGCCCCCTGTCTGTGACAAAGGTAGTCTTCTGCCTATCTGGAGGATGCATCGCGATCTGATTATAACCAGAGTAGGTGTCCAGGAAGGAAAGTAGTTCGTGTCCTGCTGTACTGTTTACTAATTGATCGATCCGAGGCAATGAGAAACTGTCTTTCGGACATGCTTTGTTCAGGTCTGAGTAGTACACGCAAACTCTCCATTTGCCATTTGCCTTCTTAACCAACACCACGTTTGCGATCCACTCTGGATAATATACTTCTTCTATGAAGCCGGCGTCCGACAGGACTGAGACTTCTTCCGCAATGGCTTCACATCGCTCGGCATCAAACGGTCTCCTCTTTTGCTTCACAGGCTTGTGGTCTGGATCCACATTCAACCGATGGACCAAAACGTCTGGAGAGATTCCTGGCATATCCGCGTGCGACCAGCCGAATACGTCCCTGTGTCGTCGCAGGAAAGTTAACAGCTCGGAGCGTTGCTCAGGCCTGAGTGATGTTCCAAACTGAACTGTCTTGCTAGGATCGGCTTCATCAAGCGGTACCTTCTCTAAATCTTCAATTGGCTTATTCTCGGTAGGTCCGCGCGGATCCGAGATGTTGACAGTGAGTGTTTGCTTTACAGACCCTTTTTGAACCGCAATGGCATAACATCTCCGAGCCTCGCGTTGATCCCCTCGGAGGTAACCTGTTCCGCCTTCGGCGGAAAATTTCATCATCAGGTGATAAGAAGACACGACCGCCCGCATTGCATTGAGGGAGGGCCTGCCCATAATCACATTATGTACTGATGGTATATTGACAACAAGGAAGTCCACCATCATGGTGACTTGATGTTGCCCCTCTCCCGCAGTCACTGGGAGGGAAATAGCTCCTTCAGAGATTACTCTTTCTCCGGCAAAGCCATGTAAGGGGGTCTTCGCAGGCCTGAGATGAGACTGTGGAATCCCCATCCTTCCGAAGGCCTCAGAGTAGATCACGTCGGTTGAACTTCCAGTGTCAACGAGAACCCGGTACACCTTATGATTGGCTATGGTCATAGTGATCACCAAGGCGTCATCGTATGGATGTTGGATCCCTCGAGCGTCATCTTCCGTGAAGGTGAGGCTACAGGGACTGACTCGTGGTTCTTTGTTAGGTCGCTCGGTAAGATTGACGTAATGCTCTGGGCTCCTTCAGGAATGAGCTTTTCGGGCTCTGTTTGAGTCTCCTCCGCCTGATGTACCTCCGAAGATGGTGCGGATCTCCGCAGGTTCTTCGGGTGAATTTTTGGGGCGTTCTCGTACTCGCTTCTCTTTCCGAGTAGTTTTCTCTTGCTTGGCGTACCGACGTAAGTGCCCCTTCCGAATGAGGGATTCAATCTCATCCTTGAGATCTACACATTCATCGGTATTGTGGCCATGATCTCGATGGAAGCGGCAATACTTGCGCCTGTCGCGAAGTTCCGGGTCTGCCCGCATGCAGACTGGCCAGTTGAGAAGTTTCTCGCTGCGGATATCCAGTAAGATCTGCTCGGCGGTAGTGTTGAGAGGTGTATAGGAACGGAATCTCCCTTCTGGCTTCCTGCTCGGTCGGCGATCACGAGAAGAATGATCATCCGAGTTTTCCTCGGGGCTTGGGGTTCCTCGTTCCTTGGCCTCTTTCCTTTCCCGTTCGGCTCGGTTATTTGGATATTCTTGCGAGTAGCAAAGAACTCCTCGGCATGGACATATTTCTGGGCTCTAGCAATGAGCTCGCCTAACGTCTTCGCCGGGTTCTTTCCTATAGAGAATGCGAACCTCTCTTCCCTCAAGCCGCTACATACTGCGGCGAGAGCCATCTTGTCGTCATAGTCTTCCACCTGCAGTGCTTCCTCGTTGAATCGAGCAATGTAATCCTTCAAGGACTCTTTCGGACCTTGTTTGATGGTAAGCAGGTGGGTATTGGGTTTTCGGCTTCTCTTACCGCTTATGAACTGGGTAAGGAATGACCGAGCCAGTTCTTCAAATGAACATATGGATCCAGGCTTGAGTTGCCGATACCAATTCTATAACGCCCTGAAAATCGGGGGTCGAGTAGTAACTCAACTCTCGAGTTCCAGAACATCACTTATGCAATAAAATGGATAATGATTGAATGTTGACTGTATTAGAGTAGTGAACATGAGTGAGATTAAGTCAAAACAACATATCATACTCCAGAGACAGTTAAATTTGTAAGCGGAAGACTGTGATAGATAGATAAAATATATAAACTATGATGAGTCTCCAAAGTGTGATAACATTACCAGGTTAAATAATTACAAGTACAGTTCTAAAATATACCTAATGTGAGGAAGTGTAATGTCTCCTATCCCAAATACCATAGCCCCGTCAATACAATACCAGGTCTTCATAAACCTATCAAAGAGATACAGATAGGAGAACTCCTCCTCATCATCATAGAAGTAGTCCGGCTCTGCTTCATAAGCATCGTCATCACCTGAAACTCAACAAATCTGGTTGGTGTGTACAACACCGTCCCGTAACGTGGGAGTGAGTGATCAACTCAATGGAACAGTAAAGCATACGTTAACATATTATCAATTCAGTCAAGCAGTAATGATAAAGCAGTACAATCAAACAATTCTAAGTACTCTTATTAATGTAAGTATGAAATGACATGATGAATGCCCTTGCCAAACCACCCTCATGCGACATCATCTTACGTTCGCGAATGCGTCCATCCCTCAGTGCTCCACATCTACCAGGCACATGCAGTGCGATGATGAGCATGATTACCGAGTAATTATTAGTTCATTTCAAACAGCAGATTGGGAAACTAAGGTACCTCCCTTGTATCATTCCCAAACATGATCCATTATAGGGTCGTCGGATCTAGTTAATCTCATACGATATTATAGTTTGAGAGGCGTAAGCGAAGGCATCACAAAGGGCTCGTCACCCGTCAAGCACGGATCTGAGATCTCACCGTATGCGGCTCAATTCTTTGACCGTCGGCTCGAGTACTGGTCTCACTGGTACTCGGCTCAATCACTAGCCGTCACTCGAATACAAGTCTCCGTGCTCGGCTCAACTCATACTCTAGTTGTTTGTGAAAGACTCGTCGCCAATCACGGACTTGGAGTATACTCGAAGATACTACGGATGACTCGTCGCCCGTCGCACAGTACAGATCTCACCGTACTCGGCTCTCGCGTAAGTAAGTATCGACGACTCGAATATAGTGTCCCATACCACCATAATCGGCTCACGAGTCTGGTTGCTCACCGGAAGTCCACTACGGGGAGGCACGTGGCCCCGGCGTGGGCGACGGCTCGACCACGGTGTCCCATACCACCATGCCCGGCTCATGAGTCTTAGCGGATCGAGGTACCATGGTTAAAAGGGATTTCTTAGTAAGTTTGGTACCCTAGGTTCGAGCGTGAGCGTCCAAACATGGTGAACATACATTAGACAGATCGGGTTACTTGACGAGCTCGGCTAACTCGAGCGCACAACAAGTTGAACGATATGAAGTGCATAAGCACTTCGCGTGGCCAACCACTATCGCCAACCGAAGTACGACTCGGGTTCGTCGAACACATCTCACGTGGCAAATGAATCGCAACCACGAATTCAATTCTAGTATCGATTATCTGGACTATAATCATAGCCCCAAACACAATCAAGTGCAGATAGATAAAGCAGTAGTGAATCAAGATTCAACTCATATAATCGAGGTTTCGTAGTATCCGTTTAGGGCTGTCAGGGCTGTTGCACGCATTCGTTGCTCCACTCCCCCATCACCCATGACGGATCATACAATGTAAATATAAATTTAAACATATGCATTACATAGTTAAAATCACAAAGCAGTTGAGCATGTTATGAAGCACAACACGAGCATGAATTTGTACATGTTCAATTCCTAATCACACAACTATCCAAGGAGATCATACACATAGTTAGAAGAGGTTGAGAATCATATCTCAACACCCTTATTCATTACAATTTGCTAACTACTACTCATTCAGACATTTTAATAAACACTTAAACAAACATACATCAACATACATGACATATGTCGATCACATAGGCATTAGGCCAAATCCTTTCACTAAGGAGTTGCCCCAATCATAACACGCGTACACCCACGACGGATAGTCATGGCGAGCAAGAATCCAAGTTCCATATTCATTCAGTCATTTCCACAAACACTTGGGCCACACATTTTAGCATATATGGTGTATATCGGCCGTGGCGTGATTTAGGGCAAATCCTTTCATCAAAGGGGTATCGCCAATACAACAATCATGAATCCATGACAATTAGTCATGGCGAGTACGAATGAGAATTCAGTACTCATTCAATCATTTTCACAAACACTTAGAATACAATGTTACAACATACATGGTGTATGTTAGTAAAACATGTATTAGGGCTATCCTTTAGCCAAGTGAGTATTTTATCCATGTATAATATATTACTATAGCAAATAATCATGATAAATACATCTCCCAATATTTATACGTATACAGTATTTTCTAGAATACGTATTTTCAACATACATAGTGTATACAAGCAAACATGTATTACGGCGATTCTTTTCGCCAATAAATTAATTTATACGCACATAATATATTTATACAACAATTAATCATGACAAACACATCGCTAAAATATACACGTATACGGTACTTCTTACAATACCGTATTTCTACATACATGGTGTATATTAGTAAACATGTATTTAGGCGAACCCTTTTGCCAAATGAGTATTTTATCCATACATCATATATCCACATGACAAATAAACATGTCAAATACATTTCCATAAAAAATACGTATACGGTATTTTATACGAATACCTAAAGTATGTGAAATCCCAAATTCTACAATTCTAATTGAAACAGAAAACGGAAAGCACTTTGTACATGTGCAATTGCATACAGATCATGAATCTATCATTATCTGACATTGAAAGCGTTGAAAACCGCAACCTATACACCTAAAGTCCTCACCTTTTGTCGTAGAATCGTAACGGAGTCGATAGGTTCGTTAAGCTTCCGTATACGGGAGTTTGGCAACCTAGAGAACGAAACAGGTTAGCTATTTCATAACCTACAACCTATACAACCCTAAAACAGGTTAGGGTTAGGGTTTCTTACCTAGAAATGACGCCAGGAATCAGGAAGCGATAAGAATCAAGCGGTGGAGCAGAATAGCGGCGGGAACAACAAATGAGGAGTTTCTCCCAGATCTCCCACACTTTCTCTCTCTCTTTTCTCTCTCTCAAATCCAAATTCGTATGACTGAAATGGGAGAGGGTTTAAGGTCCTTATATAGTCTAAAACTTCACCAAAATAGACTTCTAGACAAGTTCACCTATGTTATAGCCAAAGCGGAACTTTTTCAGCTCAACGGGGGACTTCTGGCGGGCCTCCTTGAGCCAAAGGTCAGACTTAAGCTCACCGACACCGGATCTTCGTTCTATTAAGTTTTCGTTTCAGTCGGATTTCCAGATCACGCGTGGTGGACCAATTTCAGTTCGACGGTCAGGGGATCTCGATCGGAGATTCCGAGTACATGTAAATGTTTATGAAATTTTTCCTGATCCGAGGGTGTAATTTGGTCAGATTCTGACGGTCTGGTTGCTTAAAACTG
This sequence comes from Magnolia changhungtana, assembly GCA_030180095.1. NCBI lineage: Eukaryota > Viridiplantae > Streptophyta > Magnoliopsida > Magnoliales > Magnoliaceae > Magnolia > Magnolia changhungtana. The sequence goes on from JASAUF010000162.1 coordinate 3,511,428, forward strand.
ATCCGCAACCGACGAGTCTCAGATTACTATTCAAGATATTTATTTTTTAAAGAAAACAAGTGATTACTATCCAGATTACTATTCAAGATATTTCAGTCCGACGGTCTGGTTGTCAAGCCCAGCGAGGCGGTCCTAAGTCCTTAACCTCGTATTGTTCGGACTCCCAATGTGCGGTCCAGATCAGATACGGAGTTTCGAGATACTCCCGAGAGCAGCCGGGTAATGAGATTGATCATAGATTTCAGGATAACCTAGCGTCAATGATTTTACAAGTTTTGGGTCTTGCAGATCGTATTTAAAGCGATTCAAATGGATTTCATGGCTAATTTAGTTTAGCACTTAGTTAACTTTGTTAAATTTCTAAAGGATTTAATCCTAAGTGATTTCTGGTCGAGGTGGTACTTAGTCCTTTGTAGTTTGTGTCTAAAGTGATCCAAGTTATACTACCTAGCTAGTTTAAGATAGTGTCTAGGGCGAAAGTGCTTTGAAAAATTGAAAGAACAAGGTAGTGAAGGGTGAGATTTGTGAAGGAAATGGGTTAAGGAGCGATTTTAGACTGTGGGATTCAGTTCTGATAGGTTAATAAGGTGTTAGGAGCAACCCATTGCCTAAAGACGTCTAATCCCAGGTTGGAAAAAATCCGGGATGTTACAAATTCCGAGCGGATCCGGCCAGAGTAATCGAGAATCCTCTGCACATCATTGCATCAGTTGCAGTCTGTATCTGCATCCACGAACGATAAGCTTCCACGTGTTCGGATGGGTCGCCGGACCCGGAGTACTGGATGACAGGAGGAATCCGAAATCTCTGAGACATCACTTCGTTCATGATCTCTGAGGTGAACGGAGGCTCGGTCTCTTCAATCATGGCTTCAACAGTAGCCGGGGTTGATGATGACTGTTGTTGCTTCTGTAACATCAGAACTTGGTTAGTCAGGTCTGCGAATCGTGACTCCCAGGGATCCCTGTTTTCCGCTACTACCTCCCGAGTGTTCTCCGGCTCGGGCGTTCTCCTTTCCCTTCTCCTCTCCAGGGTGTGACGAAGGTCCGTTGGAGCCGAGCCGAGCGGTGGGACATCCGTCGGGGCCCAGAGTCGTCACATTCTTGGTAGGGGCTCGACCGGAGCTAGGGGAGGATTTTGAGCCAGCCGGTGCTCGGGTAGATCATCATTGCGAAATGTCCCATGCCTTGCACTTCTCGTCATTTGAATGGGCTTGAACGACAGTGCCCGACGACCTTCAGTGCTTGGACTTCTCCGCTCGAGTTGTTCTTTGGGACTCGCGCTCTGTCTCATCCGTTCCACCTCATCGCGCAAGGCCTCGTACTTCACCTTGCAAGGCGCGGTATTTCTTTGGAACGACATGAGAACTTATTTGGGAAGGGCCGGAGCGATTCCGCGTGAAGTGATGACAGCGGGTGCTCCGGTTCCACCACCACTGCCTTCTTCTTCCCTCTAGCCATAGCTTTCAAGAACAGGAACCTGACTTTTTATATCACGTTCCCACAGACGGCGCCAAAAATGTTGAGGTCAAAATCTGGTCAGCCCTCTTCCCCTCTTCACATATTCCGAATAGGTGACGGACCTGGTTCCCTGCACGTAAACCGTGAGCAATGGAGACCCTGGTTAAGCCGGGGGACCCTCCGATGCCTAAGTCAGGACAATAGAATCTGGGTCTAAGTTGGGGAGGAAAGGGAGAGTGCTAGATGTTGCGTACCTGTTGTCATGGGATGATGTGATATTTATATCTCTTCATCGCTTGATTCGCCTTCGATAATCTCGGCACGATCAGTGTGATTTACAAATCATGGAGATATTGCCCAGAATCCGGATATCATGTGTTACGGCGTGCGTATCTACGGGCGAGATAATAGGACACATCCATATATGGCAGTTTCCCCACTTAGTGCGCGAAACCTTTATCCTCGGAGATGCCTCGGCTCGGCCAGACCGAGGACGACGGCATCGCTCCGAGCTGATGATTGACTGTGCTAACCCGAGCCGAACCTTGATCCGTTCGTAAGTAATGCAGCTAGCCATTCTCGGTATTATGATGGATGTTCGTTCGGAGTTGATCGTACAACTTAAATGTTTTCCCTTCCGACTGCCCTTGGAAAGAAGGCGGTCAAGAATGGGAGCTTCGCCCATCTTAACCCATCGTCCTAGTATTATGCCGAGGCTCGGACTCTCCACCCGGACTAGCGGATCGTCGATCCCTCCGATTGCAGTCGGCTCGGATCTTCCTATAACATGCTAAAAGCCTAATATCCATCTTCAAGCATATAACATGTGGCACATGTGCTAATATAACACACGTGAGTTGCGACTTTTTTTTTTTTTTACAAAATACTTTATTTTGCCCAGCAATAAATTTTAAAAAATAGATACAGAAAATTTCGAAAAATTCAGATGCAGGAGCAACATTTGCTTTTCCATAGTTTCTTGGAATGGTTCTCTTGATGAACAATATTTCCTTTACTGTGCTTTTAATGAATCCCAGCAGCAAGAGAGGACTCCCAGCACTCTTTACGAACGCCAGGCAGCGTAGCGTTTCAATCAGGACCGTCCACCTGGTTTCACTCAACGTGAATGATCATTGGTTAGAAATACAGATTCATTAAATGATTCTAACCGTCCGATCAGTAGTCATCAAACCAATTCTAGAGGGTTCAACGGTCGATATTCACCGTCAGACAATATAGAAAAGAGATTGGTAACCTTTGATCACTAGATGGACGGCCCCTTTGATCCATAACCCTGCCATGTACGCTGCAGATGTATGGACCCACCGTACTATGTTTCATCCTGCTGTTCTACGAGGAATTACTTGATGCGTGCACACACGTGTTCCTGATTCCGACAGGTGAGGCCCATCTCGCAGGACTCGGATTGCTTAGGGTAGCTCGCAGCACCCACGGGTGTTATAGTAAAATATCCGTGGGCCCCACAATGACGTATGTGATTTATCCACGCCGTCCATCCATTTTCACAGATCATGTTAGGTCATGATCCCAAAAACGATCCAGATATAAATCTCAGATGGACCACCCCAGATGAAACTGTGCTTTAGCCACGACACAGTCCCGATATCGACGGTGTGCTATACTACGCAATCCGACTTAAGAGATGGTTCTCCCGCATTCCGGCTCTATCGCTGTTTACCCCTTTCGGCCTTTCCCTCGCGCGATCCAATAGAAGAAACTCGAACCTCAAACGCCAGTAGACGGAAAAGAAGAAAAAAATTTCAGATTTTCTCTCAACTCTAGAAAGAATGGTCCTTCTTTGCTAGGGTTACAATCCTCCATCCAGTCACCTCGACGCCCTTCCTCCCAACCATTCACCTCCGCGCTCTTTCAGAATCTCCGCGTCGCATACACATGCTTGTTCCGGTACAATCTCATCTCTCGATACTGTTCTCAATTCCATTCCAGCTTCCAACGAAAGATTCTTTCTTCATTTCAAAAGTACTACCGTTTATATGTCGAATATGAGTATTTTGTAGCATGACAATGTCTTTTTTTTTTTTTTTTTTTTTTTCCTGGCATTGTGGTTTATGATTTGTAAAATTTCAATTATATTCTGTTACCTTTCTGTATTTTTTTTTCAGTTCTTGTTTCAATCAAGTTTCGTTTTCTGAAGCTTATGTGCAGCAATGCTCTGATATTCGGTTTAAGCTTTGATTTTTTTTATGATACTGAGATTCACTTGTTTCAATCTATGCCCTATTTTTTCACGAGTTTCCGTTTCGCTGATGTTATGATTATTAGGAATTACAGGGTCCTGTCATTGGCAAATGTTTGGTGTGTGGATACACGGATTTTGTACATGTAGTGCGCATGGTTCGGTGATCCAGTCGGTTTGATGGGTCCTCTCCATGGATGGGAGATGGCTGGGAGGTCTCCTAGATTCAAGATATTAGACCTTTGATTGGTGTCCAGCTAGTAGATGATTAAGAGAGGAATTTTGCATGGTCCATATTCAGAAGACAAAGAGGGCAAATATTGAAGGGCTGGCATCTTCCAGTCTGGGAGATTCCAGGGCTTCTCCCACCTGTGGTGGAGCCCATTAGATAAATGGTTTGGGCTGCGCAACATGGGACCCAGATGTATAGAATGCTGCACTAACAATCTTTAATGCATTCAAATTCAATGAACAGAAACTACATGCCAAAATAGGGGCTATACATACTAGATTGAATAATCAAAACGTCGCAATCAAGAGTGTAGGAGGATTGATGCGCATGAGCAACACATGCAAAGATTCATGGGGCAACACATGCCACCATTGCAATTCATGCAAAGAAAACAAATTGTTAACTTTTCTCAATACCCGAGCCCTAAAAGAATTCACACGATCCATTAGAGATTTTTGTAAGCAATGATTGAAATCCTTATAGAAGGAAAAGACTAAAACACCCCTACTATAAGCATGGGACTTGCTATCTACACCCGAAAGAAATCAGCCTCAAGTTATTGGATAATGACGGAACTTCCACAACGCTACTTTGACATCCTGATTCTTCTTCCTTGGCTCTGGCTAACGTTGGTAGGTAGTTGGTTGTCAGAGTTCTTCTAAATCTAGAAAATGCCTTTACTTCCTCTTTCCGTGCCCTTGAATGTAAATGTTTCTTGATGGCCAACCTTCTTCCCCGGCAGTGGCTCCTTGTGTCCTGCTTGCATGCCTTGGGCCAAGTGTATGATTGTTGTTTGTTTGTTTGTCACATCTTTTGGCAGCTTAGCATGTGTTGTCTTGTTAATGCTTAGAACGCACTCGCTTGTCATAGAAACATTCTTCATGCCTTCGTTTGTTCAATAAATACTCCTTTTCACTGGTTTGAGAGTGATTTCCTTTCCACCAGGCATAAGACTATAGGTGTTAGTAAACTCACAACATTACATGCGAAGATTATATTGTTGGGTGTGTAAAGTGGAGCGGAAAGGACACGATATGTGTTGCTACGATGATAGTGAGAATTGAACCATGGATAAAGTTTAAACGGGGAAGAACTCTAGTGATCCCTCAATCCAACCATTATGTGAAAGAAATGCTGCATTCACCCTTTAGATTCAATGGCTTAGATGGGCTAGGGGGATCGGCCTTGATCAATGGTTGAGATTGAACGAGGAAGTTGGATTAAGGTTTTTCTCCTCTTGCTCTATGCATGAAAGTTTTTTCTCTTTTTCTATAGGTTTCGGTGAAAGAAACATCTCAATATATAACATGTAGAAAGAATCTTTTCATGAAGAAATTTTCTGCTCTAAGGAGAAAATTAAAGGGATTTTTTTTCAAAAGATGACTCCCTTTGGGAGAGAGAGTGCCACATGTACCCTGTGGCTAACCCACTAGGGGTTGCACAAGTGGGCCCCACAGTGGCCCACATCCAGCATTATATTCCAGAGTAAATTGATGTGTCTGATGCCGGAGGAGTGGCTATGTCCTCAGTTGCGTATGTGAGTGCTGTGTGTAGCCTCATGTATGCTATGCTGTGCACTTAACCCGATATTTGTTATGCATTGGGATCAATAAGTCATTACTAAAGTGACCATGATGATTATCATTGTAAGCCGTCAAGTAAATCTTCCAATGCTTTAGAGGGACAAGAGATCTAATTCTATGTTGCTGAGGCACTGAGCTTAGGTTGTAGGAATTTTCTGATGCCACTTGATGAGATGATTTGTATGAGGGAAAATCAGCTTCATGTTTTGTGTTCCTGTTCGGAGGAGGTGCAATTTCGTTGTCCAATAAGAAGCAGTCATCGTTTGCTCTTTCATTCATGGAAGTTGTGTATATATCGTCTGCTATGGTTCAAGAAGGTATTTGGATTCAAAGGTTTCTTAGTGCCCTAGATAGTTAGATGTGGTGCCCAATGCCAGAGATCCTCACTCTATGAGGATAGACAGTACCTCTGCTATAAGGCTTGCAAAGGATCTTAAAAACGTACGAAATCAAAGCACATTAAGATGAAGTCATTTTTTGTTTGAGATTAAGTGAGAGGAGCATATTGTGTTAAGTTACATTCACACGAGAGATGTTGGAAATTCTTTGGCAAAGCCCATTGCGAGAGATATAGTCATAGTTCATGTTGAGTATATAGGTTTCTGAAACCTATAGATTCTTTAATGGGAGCGGGAGCTCGATTATAAGGTACCAGAGCATGTGCTACCACCTCTAGTCACTTTCATGATTAGGGATGAAACTCTTCTTGTGTCAAATTATGTACTAACAGTTGAGTTGCCCTCTGGACAAAGCATCATCACCTAGATTATGGCCAGGTTTAGGGACACTAGCTAGACTGCTGCTTGTGAGCAACCCGCCTATTGTAGTTACAACGATATCGATTAGCTCTGAGCATTCCGCAAAGCTAAAAGTTCTGTGAACATTTTTAGATTCATAACCTAATGGAAGAATCTTTGCTTCATCTTGGCCTTCCTCATTCCCCAATTTGGAATAGGTGGAAGGCCATAACACTGCAGATATCTCATTACCTAGTTATACCATTTTAGGTTGGTTCTTTAGTTTCAGTACAACAGACCGTATCTTAACTTCTTCAACCATCGTAAACCATTCAAAGTAATTTTGCAACGTCTTTATCTAATTGTAGAAACCATCGTGTTTTTGATATAACTGAACTTTTCAATCTCCACTTTTTTGTGCCTTGTTGGATCTTCAGCACAAGGGGTCTGGACGTATGTAGGATGATCATGACGAGAGCCGACTGATGCCCAAGATCATTGCCCAGGGTAATGGGGCTGCTAATACCATGTACAGATATCATGCTCATGTCTGTGATTTGCTTCACTTCTGCACGTCATTTGTAACCCAGGTTGCCTAGGAAACTGGTTTCCTGATTCTTGATCAGGGTTAATCTGATGAACTGTAACACATCTCTTACCATAACCTCTAAGGTTGTCACTTGAGTGTTTGTCGTGTCTTGTTCACCCTGCTTCTTGTAGGCATAAGCAATTGATATCTATAGGGGTAATAGATTGGCATATCTGGATTTGGAACTTGGGGTGGGATCTAGGAATAAGGGGACATCGGGATTTAGTGAGTGAGTATGTGAGAGTGTGTGTTTTAATGGGTTCTGCGTACGGGGATGGTTAGCGAATTAATGGATTTGTAGACCGGGGGGGGGGGGGGTTATTATTATTATTATTTTCTAATTTTTAAAGTTTTGGGGGAATGGGTACGAGGGCTTTGATGGGTCCGGGATGGAAATGGTAGGGATTGGAAAAGATGGGTTTGGGATGGAATGGTAAGAGATAGAGAAAAGAAATGAAAAATACCTTATTTTTCAAGTTCCCAAGTGGATAGAACTTGCTTTGATAACAAATAATGCATTTAGATTCAAAGCACAAAGGCTAAATGCCAAAATAGATGTCTATGTATTTGATTGAATGATCAAAAGATCATGATCATGAGTGTAGTAGTGTGATCCACAACGCATGCAAAGTTTCAGATGGAAACAACACATACAGCCATTGCAATTCATGCAAAGAGAACAAGCTTCTTAATTTTTCTAAATATTCAAGATCTCAATAAAAGTCACACCTCCCAATTCTAACCTAACAATGATTAAAACCTTAATAAAAGGAAAAGAGTACAACACCCCTACCTTAGGCAGTAGTCTAATTCACTCTTAAGTGAGGGTAGTTTAGACTTTTTACATTTATTTTAAGGCATGAAACTAAAAATAAAATAAACAGTTGCTCCATGTGGACCCCATGTTAGGCTTACGTGTGACCATGTGGGACTCAGACTTGTGGTCCAGTCCTGTGGGATATACATGTGGGACTTGTGATCTACTTGCATTAAAACTATAACTTGTTGATGAGTACCCATAGTTCCTCATAAATATTAAATCAAGAGGTGGTGTGCACTTTGCGTGCTTGGAGAGTCGGCTGTACCTATCTCCCATCGTCGAAGGAAAATGGATGGGATCCCAACATGTTTCAAAATAGGATTTGAAGATTCAGTTTGGAGATTCATACCATATTCTCATCCACTGTCTTCGAATGATGGGAGATATGCATTCGTGGATTCTAACTAGGCATGATGAGACTTATTTACTTTATGCCAGTGGCATTATGAAACTCGTTTCTTATAGAGAAGCTTCTTGAGGACCTCCCATTGTGAAAGGAGATTTGGCAAATGCCCTTGCTTTGGGCTCTGGTTACAACCACTGCTCCTTGGAACAGAAGTTTTAATGTAAATGAGATTTACTGCTTGGTCCAGTGTATATAGCTCTCTCTTCGGCAGGTCCCAAGAGACAAATTCCATAGTTGATGTGTAAGTGAAGGAAGGTGTCTCTAGATGTTCTCATGGTTTTGGAAATGGATACGCCTCTTTTCTTGATGACTACTTGTACCATTAGTCTTTCCTGATAAATTCTTTTGTTGCCTGTAAAAGAAGGACCGGGCTCACCATTTCTCATTGTATGCTGCCTGCACTGAAGTCTGACCCGGCAATATATTTTTCTGTGAATTTCAGGTATTTATAATGAATTTATAGATCGCTCCAAGCATATTGTTGAAAGCAAAAGCTGCAATGTATGCAAGGAGATTCAAGTGCAGAAGTCAGAAATGGACTTCCATTTTTCAACAGTTCCATCATTCAAATAGGCTACACCACTGCAGATTTTCCCATTCTAGATCTCATAGCTGGACTAAATCCTCAACAGACAACCAAACACACAGGACCGCGATTAGGAACTTCCAGTTGGATCCAACTTATATTGGGTTTCATGGGAGTTATAACCCAGGTTGGACATATAATACATTGAGGTTTTACAGCTCAGAAGGTGATGGGCGGAATGCAAATGGGGGTAAACATGCACCTGTAAAAGATGCGGCTAACTTTGATAAGGAGAAGATGCCGCCACTGCGAGAAAAGTTCACAGCAGATGTGAGGCGTTGTGAAGAGCATGCTCGGCTTGGGGAGCATGATCAACAGGAGTGGCTCAATAATGAGAAGTTGTCTTTTGAGAGTAAAAAGCGGGATTCACCTTTTCTTTCCAGACGGGAGAGATTCAAGAATGAATTCATGCGGAGGGTGATCCCTTGGGAGAAGATCACTTTGTCTTGGGAAACATTTCCATATTACATTCAGTAAGTTTTTCTTGCTTTTCTTCTTTTTCCTCATGATTTGTTTTTCAGCTTAATGAAGGTGTTAAATGATCTCACTGAACTAGCGGCATTTTCGATCCAGCAATCATGCTGTAGTGGTCGGGTCTGCCTTTCAGTTATAAAGATAGTTCATATGGTGGAAACCCCAGCTTGCAGATGATGGGCAAAAAAAAATCCTCCACTGAACAATCTCAGCCAACCTGTGCAACTTTTTCCTCTGCATGTTGTGGACGACCAGATTTATTTTATTTTCTAACCATCCAGTCGCAGACTAACAATTGGATGGTTAGGACTTGGGATCATCTGATGGGGCTGACTTTTTCAGCATCTCCATCCATGGTGGGGCCAACCTGTATGGATGCTAACCTGTACTAGAATGCTGCTATTTTTGGCTGAGCATTGTATGTTTTTATTTCCTCTATTATGTAACTAGCTGTGATTGGAATTTCCAATTTCTTTTGATAGTGAACACATGAAAAACCTATTGGTGGAATGTGCTGCTTCTCATTTGAAACACAAGAAATTTGCTTCATCTTATGGTTCTCGTTTGGTATCTTCTGGTGGGAGAATATTGCTTCAGAGCATTCCAGGTTGTTGCTGAACTGTCACTACAGTTTATTTTTATATTTCCAATTTAAACCAATTTCGATGTGGGACTAATTGTATGTGTGGATTGTGAATGATGCTTGTAGGAACTGAGCTTTACCGAGAAAGATTAGTGAGAGCACTTGCGCATGATTTACAAGTACCGTTGCTGATACTTGACAGCAGCGTTCTCGCTCCACATGTAAGCTGCTGATCTTTCTTCCTTTATTGGTGGCTATTGATTTTTCTTCCTCTGTCCAATTTTCTTGCTCTTCTTATGTATTGTTACTTTATTAGAGTGAACTTAGATGACTTCACAGTGAGCATGATCTAGTTTATTACCCTTTAAAAAAGCACCTTTTTGTTTTACATTGTAAGCTTGGGCACTGCCATGCTTTGTTCTTCTCAACCCTTGGATTAGGATAGATGTTCAATCTTACTCTGCAGGATTTTGGTCAAGAATGTGCCTCAGAAAGTGAGACGGATGGGGACAATGCAGAATCAGGGGCAGAATGTACGTCAGAATCGGAGGTTGAGGATGAAAATGATGCAAGCAATGAAGAAGATTGGGCAAGCAGCAGTGAAGTGAAATCTGATTGCAGCGATGAAGATGAAATTGACTTGCAAGCATCTGCTGAAGCCCTCAAGAAGCTTGTCCCACATGGCCTCGAAGAGTTTGCAAAGGTAAGAATAATGAATTTTAGGTATGGATTGGAGGAAGTCTTGATGCTTCAATAATTTATTTATTTATTTATTTATTTATTTTTATTTTTTTGTTGGAAAGATACTGATTTTATTCAAGCTAGAAAGGCAAAAGGCAAAGGAAAACATAAAGCAACATGGAAAGAAAAGAAAAATACAAATACAATCCAACGTGCAATTAAGAAGTTCAATCCTTAATACAACATGAAACCCTTTTGATCACCCTAAGAGAAGAACAACTGCTATTCTGGAGGCAACAATTATTCCTTTCACCCTAGATACACAAGATAACAGCAGGAAACACAATTTTCCACCTAGCGGAACTTTTGCCTCTCGGACCTCCTACATGCCAAGAGTGATAGTGATCCGCAATTGAAGAAGGCATCACCCAAGGGATACCCAAGAAAAGAGTTACGTTGTTCTAGACTTCGGTGGCGAAGGGGCAATGTTTTAGGAGATGGTCGACAGATTCCGTGTTCAAGTAACAAAGGAGGTAGATTTTGGAGAGGACCACTCTCTTGTGAAGATTGTTTATGGTTAGGATCTTGGCTCTTCCGGTGGGCCATGCGAAAGATGTGACTTTTGGGGGAGTACCATCGGACCAAACCATACCAGTGTGGTTGTAGATTGGCTAGGTTCAGGGACTAGAGATTAGGAAAAATAGAGATTGACCAAAAAGCTTCCAGACTTGGCATGGCACCATGGTGGAGAATCTTCCGTGGTAGAGTTGAGCTGAAGCCCCTACAACTGGGAAATTAGACGCACCAGATGTTTAATCACGAGATCTAAGAGATTTCTCTGACCAGGAAGGGTCCAGACTCCTCCGTCCGGATAGAGAAAAACAACTAGCAACTTAGGCATTAGTAGAGGGGTAAAGCCCAATAAGAGGAAATACGATCTAAGTGTGGAATCCCCACACCAAGTGTCATACCAAAACCTCACGTGAACATCATTCCTAATCGAGAAGCTCATACTTTTTTTTTTTGAAGGCGATTGAGAAGCTCATACTCCCCGACTAAAGGAGCTATTTTTGCGACAACCTTCCAAATTTGGGAAGCATGGTACGAGCAGTGTTTTAAATATCGACGATATCAGCAGATATATCTCATGATATGTCTTGTATCCCACTTATGCGATACGAAACGCATATGTAGTGTTGATATATCCCACCAATTTGATCTAGTGAGCATTTTTTATTTTCGATCCATGTTTTTGTTGTAAATCACGCTAAACTAGTGTAAAATGGTTACAAATCTATGGTTCTTCATATTTTCCATAAAAAAAATCATAGATTTGGAACTTTGATTCCGAGATTTAGGGGAGATGGGTCGAGTTGTGGAAAATTGAAATTTCTCAATTTCTCGCAAATTAGTTGCAATCTTTGTATCCAAACACAAAATTAAACATGTAACCTGATCTAGCGATTATTCTTTTGCTTTTGAATGTACTGCTTGTGTTTCCATACATGTCTTCTTACTTTTATAAATTATATGAATAGACTTTGAATATACTTGCATCAATTTAGTTGGAAAGCGCATATATTAGGTCCCCATACAATGGAAACCCCTATTATGTGCAAATTTTTTTTTTGTAATGTTTTGATTTCTAAGTGTATTGATGTCTTTTTCAACAATCCTTGAAGTTTCATTGAAAATTTTGACCAATTTCCCAATCTTCCCATGTTTCCCAACAATAGTGATACATTATGTGATAAAATTGATATATCCCACGCGATAAACAATATGTATGTGTATCCCAAGGGTGTGATACATTACACGATAATGATATTTAAAACATTGGGTACGAGGACTCCTTCGTCCACCAAACCATAGAAGATGTACCATATTTACTTACCACGATGGATTTCCAAAAACTGCCGTCTACTCTCATAAATCTCCGAGACCATTTTCCTAGAAGACTGAATAAACTTTGACGAGCCTCTTGATACCAGCACCCACCTCGGAGTTGGGGAGGCAAACCTCACTCTAGCTAGGAAGGTGGAATTTGCTCGAAGATGCATTGCCTTGCTAGACAAAGTCTCTCCTCTGCTTATCGAGACAAGTGGGGACATAAAAAGGACAATGAAAAAGGGTCCTATAATTTTTTTTTTTTTTTTTTTTTGGGGGGGGGGGGGGGGGGGGGACATAAAAAGGACAATGACATAAAAGGTTGAATAAGGACGCCTTAATGAGAGTGATTCTACCTCCTAAAGGTAAGAGCTTGCTTTTCTAGGGAGAGCTTACACTCCATTCTCTCAATAACCTTATCCCATAAGTGTTTGTTAGGCTTTCCAACGCAAAGGGGAAGGCCGAGGTTGGAGGAGGGAAAGTGGCTAGTGTGACACACAAACACTTCAGCTAAATGGGTGACCTCAGACATTTACAAGTGGATGCCAAGCATTTCACTCTTAGTAAGGTTGACCCTTAGACCTGACACCATTTCAAAACAAGTGATGATTTACTTAAGATTGTCTACTATAGGACCATCAACTTCGCAAAGAGTAAGAGTATCATCAACGAATTGCAGGTGATTGATATGATCAGGGATGTTGGGAACCTGGAACCCACTAATCAGACCCACAAATTACCCCCAGGATAACATCTGACTGGGAGCTTCAGAGACGGTGATGAATAGGAAGAATGGGGAAAGGGGGTCCCCCTGCTCAGTTCTCTAGAGGCTTTAAAGTAATGAAATGGGGAACCCTTTAAATGGGGAACCCTTTAAATGGGGAATCCTTTAGAAGGATTGAGAATTTGGTTGAGGAGACGCAAGCTAAAGTCCAACCTTTTCATTTGGGGTCAAAGTCAATTCTATCCAACATGTAGTCCAAAAAGGTGTAGTTGATATGGTCGAAAGCTTTTTCCAAGTCTAATTTACATATGATTCTGTTTCTACCCTCCCGGTGGCATGAGTCTAGACATTCATGAGCTATCAAAGCACTGTCGAGGATTTGCCTCCAAGATAAAAAGGCACTTTGGAAGGGAGAAATAACACTTGACAAAACAACCCTCAGCCTTTGGCTCAAAATCTTAGCCAGTATTTCGCATGGGCTACCCAAGAGGTTGATCAACCTGTAATTTGAGAAGTTGACAAGACCTTCAATTTTGGGAATGAGGGCCAAAGGGGAACTTCCCAACACTTGAAGAACATGACCCGAAGAGAAGAACTTGTTAACGAATCCCAACAACTCTGGCTTAATGAGATCCCAAAAATATGGAAGAAAGCCAAAGTATACTCGTCTAGACCCGGGGCCTTGTCTTTGGCTAAAAAATGAAATCGCTTCTTTAACTTCCTCCTCCCGAGGTGACAGCTCTAGAGATGCTGCCTCCTTCAAAGATAAACTGTCAAAAGCCAGGTTGTCGAGAGTTGGATGCAAGTATTTCTCTTTGGAGTGCAAATTCGACTAGAATGCAACAACAACGTCGAGGACGGAGTTCTTATCTTAAAGGTTACAACCATTGACTTCAAGGGAGGAGATGAAAGTGGTCCTTGCTCTGGCATTGGCTATACTGTGAAAATACTTCTTGTCTTTAAGTTTACAGCCATTGACTACAAGGGAGGAAATAAAATTGGTCTTGCATTGGCTATACTATGAAAATACTTCTTTAAGCCAGATGGCCCTGAAGTGTTGGCGCCATTTTATCTCCTCCACCTTAAGCTTATAGCTATAATCGGAAGAGAGCTTATCTTTGAGAGCTTTGTCCGAAGGCAAGAGAGGGCCATGCTCTTCCTTAATGTCTAGGGCTTGAATTTCAATGAGGGAGGAACTCATCTCGTGCTCCCCTTGACCGAAGACTTCCTGATGCCAAATCTTTAGCTTCACCTTGAGAAGCTTCAATGTCTGGAAAAGCTTGAACCTCGCTCCACCTGCAATCTCAATGGAAGACCACCAATCCAAAACCAAAGACTGAAAGCCCTCAAAGCCCTCCACCTCAAGCCAAGTTAATTCAAATCGAAAAGGTTCAGGGCCCTAGTTAACTTCATTGGACTCCAAAAGCAAAGGGCAGTGGTTAAAGGTTGGCTTGAGAAGATCTCTTTGATGAGCCAGAGGAAAACGGACACCTAGTTAGAAGACCATAAATGTGTCCAATTTGGACTAGAGCTAGACACCGAGTCGAGCTTGGCACAACTCGGCTTGGTTCGGCCATCAGCCTACCTTAGCTCGAGTTTGTTTCGGCTTGGTCCTTGAGCTTGATTGGCCAGCTCAGCTCAACTCGAGCCAGCTTGAGCTGAGTTTGAGCTATTGAGTCGAGTTCGAGTTCGTACACAAAATCCAATCCATGGACAACGGTTAGGCTGCCATAGATAACAGTTGACAAGTCGCCCAAATAGACGAGAAGAGAGAGAGAGAGAGAGAGAGAGAGAGAGAGAGAGAGAGAGAGAGAGAGAGAGAGCTAGTTGGGTTGGCTAGGGTGAAAAAAAGGAAAGGGGATTTGAGAGGGAGGGAGGGCGGTCAGGGCGAAAAAACGGAAAAGAAATTTAGGGCGATATTTATATATACATTATACATTATATATTTGTATTTAATTTTAAATGTATATAGGTTGAGCTGAGTTGAGCCGAATCAAACTAAGTTGATTTCGAGTCGAGTCGAGCTCGGCTCGAAATTTTTTTGAACTAAAAAAAAGGCTCGACTCGGCCTGAACCCAACTTTCGATCCAAGTTGAGTTGAGTGAGTTAACAGAGCTAGCTCGGTTCGTGTCCAACTCTAATTTGGACATAGCAGTAAGCTTGGCTTGACCATTTGACCAACTAAATTTGACTTCGTTGAGAGTGAGATCAACCAAATTGTGCTTTTGGATCCAGTTAGAGAAGCCCTGTATGCTACGAGTCATTGGCCTACTGCTGTACTTTTTATGAGTGAAGCGGACCACATTGAAATCCTTTGCAACACACACCGTCAATTACTAACATCAGGGAGTTCTGCCCCAAAAGAGAATAGTGGTCAGGATGGTTTGTACCATAGACGCCTGTCAGGACACCCAATGAGAACCTGAAGAGACCTCACGGAAAACGACAGAAATGGAGAATTGACCTGAGCAGGAGTCCTCCTTAACCCAAAGGCTAGAGTCCCAAAGGATGAGGATGCCACCAACGGACCCAACAAACATCAAGACAGACCCAATTTACCCCCTTGCGACCCCAAATGGAGTCAACAAGGGATCGATTTAAGGACTTAAGCTTAGTTTCTTGAAGGATAATGAGATGGGACTTTAGACCTTTTACAAACATCTTTGATGAGGGTACGTTTAAGGGGATACTGTAGCCCATGGATGTTCCAGCTAAGAATCTTCATTGAATAACTAGTCTAACCATCCATATGAGCAGCATCTTCAAAAGAAGGAGACTGGGGATGGAAGTCATTGCTAAGGATA
The DNA here is from genome assembly GCA_030180095.1 of Magnolia changhungtana. Taxonomy (NCBI): domain Eukaryota; kingdom Viridiplantae; phylum Streptophyta; class Magnoliopsida; order Magnoliales; family Magnoliaceae; genus Magnolia; species Magnolia changhungtana. Next base: position 3,527,212 of record JASAUF010000162.1, read on the forward strand.
GAAAGGGGGGAATCATGGGACGGGATAGCAACCAAGGCAAGGGGGGTTAGCCGGACACCTGGACTGGAGAGGTTCTACAGGGAAGATTGGCAAGGGGGAAACAGATTCTAAAGGGCGAGAAGGAGAAAAGTGGGGGTATGAAAGGCTTCAAAACAGGGAGGGGAATTTGGGATAATGTCGCATGTGGGATCGAAAGGAGCACCCCCACATGGTCGGGAGGTTTCATTGGACCCACATGTTTGGTAGATAAGACACAAGGGAAATCATCCTCAAGAGCATCCGAGAGGGGGGGTCATACCTTCATCAACACCATTGCAACCATCTGATAAGGTGGAGGGACGCATGTAGGGATCAGAGTCCACTCCTCTGTCTGCATCATAAGGCTCGAAGCACAAGCCAGCAGCCACATTAAAACCTCTGATGACAGGAGGGGGCATGGCAGAAGGAGAGCCTTCTCCTCAGGCAGCAACGGCAGAAACAAGGCAGCTGCCTGCTGCATCATCAGTGCCCCTCGTGTAATCGGGGAGGCATTGAAAAGGGAATTGGATACGTGTCAAGTAGGCTGCAGCATACATACGTCTTCGTCTCCAGACAGCTGTACTGAGAAGCGAGGCTAATGGGGACATGCATCAAGGGCAGAGGGCTCAAAGCAGGGGGATGTGGCAACATTTCAGCGATGAGATCAGGAGAAGGAAGCGGGGGCTTAATCTGTCTGTGGCATGTCTCTTTCACTGCCCAAGGAGAAACAATATCATATGAAGTGTGCACAGCTAACAACAGGAGGGAAGTGTTTGGTGGAGCCTGGAGCATATTCAAAGATCGGCACTTACATGTATCAATCTTCCCACGGGACCCTGAGCATTTGCCTCCAACTCAGCTTCAGTTGTTTTATTTCTTTTATCAATAACAAATATCTGTTCTTGATGTACTTCTTTAAAGTGACCTCAAGATTGATTGGTTGATTAAAAGTGTAATATTTTCATTTGTAATGTGCTGGGTTCTTAGTAGAATCTAGTTACTCATGGAGCAGAGGCATTTTATGTAGAGAATCTCTGGAGAACCTGAAACTACTTTGACATCAGTGAAGCCTGATGCTGTTGAGTCTTCTCAGCAATCCAAGCGACCATTTAAAAAGGGTAATCTTCTCTCTTTCCCTGTTACTTTCTTCTTTCACCTTTGTAATGTCTTATTTTGCAATGATTGTTGCTGCCTTTTCTTAATTCTTTAGCTGGTAGGAATCAGTTGGTCTGCGTTATGGTAATTGAAAATTCTCTAAAATGGTAAACATGTTAGGAAGTTTGTGGGTTTTGGTGAAATTCCCTGAGAATTTTTTTTATAAGCTATGCATTGGACCTGTCACTGCCATCAATGGCCATCACCATCATCATCATCATCATCATGATCATGTCCCAGCTATTTTGGGGGTTGGCATATTGTCATGGTAGGGCTTGACGAAAGTTTGACAACCATCTACCCACTTGACATCAACACTCCTTTACCCAGGTGCACTTGCTACTAGGTAGAAGTTCAATACATTTTGACCACCACCAGACCAAAAGAATGCAAAGTACAATGCTCAAGTAGTTGGCTGTAAACAATACAGGGGGCCCACTGGCACTTTTTACCAAATATGATCCATATGCCTAACCCTGCACTTATGGAAGTGATTATTTGTTGGATCTTTCCTTCAGGATGATATGAGGTTTTCTCTTTATATTGGGGTATGGGAAAAGTCTAAACTAAATGGCCAAATTTGGCTTGTTCGCTGTGAAAATACTCTTAATGGAAAATTATTAAAAAGGAGTTCTTTATGGACATGAACACGCACAACCATGTATGCGCATATGTTTGCATGTGTTGCAGCCAATGAGTTCACTAAAAAGTAACAAATGACAAATAGCTAAAAGGTTTGATGAGATCAAACTCTTGATCCATTTAACTAGACACCATGTCATCACTGGTGTTGTAAAGACATTTTGGTATATATTTAATCGCCAAGGTCAGGTCTATTGTCTTTGGAGGTTTTCTTTCCATCATATTAAAGGTTTGGGTCATGATGCCTGAGGCATATTCTTATGCGCTAGATCTCTAAAGCATGCACGTCATGATGAAGTTTGTAGAGATGTGCACTTCAAGCTTCATTCATGTGCTTAATGTAGTCATTAGCCTTTAGAAAAATAAATTGAAGTGACTCTCTTAGTGGGGTTTGTGGAAGATCTTGTTCTTTGGGATTTTATGGGATTTGTGGAAAGAGAGGAACAATAGAATCTTTGAGGATAAGTCTGTTCATTGCTTCAATGAAAAGAAGGATTTGTCTCATGGTTAGATTGGTCATCACAAGGACAGGTATTTGAGGTTACTCCAAGGAAGGTGGAAAGCAATGATTTTGTGGAAAAAAAAGGTAATCTTGATTTTGAAACCACAATAAATGCAGTGGAAATTGCATTGAGGATGCCTCACTGTCAGGGTATTCTGTAATGGTAGCGGTGGTCTTAATGGCCACCGCCGTTACCATTATGATACGGGCCCTAACGGCCACTATAGTTTTTTTTTTTTTTGGAAAAAAAATAGAAAAAACCTTTATTGGTTTGGAGGCCTCAAAAGGCCATTATGGGGACATTACATGTCATTTTCTCTATAACGGCCATTTTGGTACACCTTGTTCACACATTTCTTGGAATCCAAACAGTGGAAAATAGTAATTGTGTAAATTGATTTCTTTTACTGTGGATTCCTCCAAAACAAACCGGTCAATGGGAAATGGTTGGATGGAGGAAAATGGGAGTTGGGTTTTTCTTTTCTTTTCTTTTATGTTGTCTTTTTCTTTCTTTCTTTCTTTTTGAATCCTGTTGTGAGAAAAGGGAAAAAAGAAAGGTTTGGAGCCTATTAGGGACACCGCCATAGGCTTGGACCACCATGCTGGAGGTGGATGAGTAGCCAAATTTGAAATCTCCCTTGCACGTATCTTGAATGTAACCTTCTTCTTCTTCTTCTTCTTTTTCCTTTCTTTCTTTCTTCCTTTATGGTTGCCGTGTGGATTTGAAATCTATGAGCTGAGGAAATATTTGTGACTTCACAAAATTAATCCTGGATGTGTTGTTTTTTTTTTTTTTTTTTTTTTTTTTTTTGGGAGAAATAACAAAATTTTATTAGGAAAACATGCCAAACCAAAAGCTAGGTGAGCTAATAATGCAACCCTATACTATCACCTGAAAAGAGGAAAGATACAAACATCCACCCCCTTCACATTGGAGGCCCCACCCACAATTTCAACCTTGATTTTCCTCACCACCTCTTCCATTGCAGCACTCCTATTTTGCAAACATCTATTCCATTCCCCCTAAATCACCCACAACATCACCATAATGATAAGCTGTCATGCCACCTTTCCTGTTTTCCCAACTCCTCCACTCTGCCGGGCCCACAAAAGATTGTCCACCGACTTGGAAATCACCCAAGAGATACTAAAGATGGCCAGGAAGCACTCCCAAACCTTCTAAACGAAGGGCAATGGATGAAAAGGTGGTCAATTGTCTCTACATGCCTCACACACGTAATGAAAATATTGGGGAGGACCAAAGATCTCTTTTGGAGATTGTCAACAATCAATACCCTTTTCCTACCCACCAGCCAAATGAAAAATGTGACTCTCAGGGCAGCAAATAAATTTGTAGTTCCTTAAATTGCTTCTTGAATGCCAGATACATTCGACTACGCCAGTTTTCTTACGTTTCTTACAGATGGAATTAAGAATTAAGAGCCTTATGTGAAGTATAGATTCTTTAAATAGCTACCTTTTTATTTATTTATGTATTTTCTTTCCTTCTTTTTTAGGGGATCGAGTGAAATATGTTGGGGCTTCCGTACGCGTTGAAGTTCACAACAGGTATTCACATTTCGTATCATCTTCTGTAAAATCCCTATGGATGTCAATCTTATGCTGTTGGTTGTGCTAAAACCTGAAACTTGCTTTTCCTAGATGCTGTTCTGTACTTCCATTTGAGTGGGCTTCAACTCCATCGCATCTATGGAAATTTCAGCGGGTTTGATTTAATTCAGGTCACTCGATTTGCATGCCATCTCTTGGTGGAGTAACAGTTCCATCTAAGAAAAACAAGTTGTTGGGTTTAGTACTGCAAATAGCTTTAGATTCACATCATAGCTTGGAGTAACATTTCCATCTTCATTTCATTTTGTGATGTGCATTCATGTTTTGTCGTTGTCTCAATTGTATGTCCAAACCTGGGTTGAGATCTAGATGTAATCCTCATGGCTCCAAAATAAGATATCCAGCCTAAGGCATAAGGTCAATTCGGCTGTTCCCCCCCGCCCCCCCTGAAAGACAACATATTTTTCTTTTAAAAGAAGGGAAACATGGAAAAACACAGTGGAATTATAGAGGGGAGAGTGCATATCCTTTTTATCAAGTTCATCCTATGCTCATCTTAAATCTCCACGTCTTCTTCTAAACGACTATTGGCTGTTACATAGCTAACGGTTAATTTCTTTCCACTACATGTTGTATTGAGTGCTCATTTCTAATATCATTAAGCAACTGTCACCTATTAATTCCTTTTGTTTTTTCTGGTTTGGCTGAGATTATGAAAAAAATTCCCTTATATATTTGAGTAGATCAGGTGTAAATCCCTTAAGATAAGCTAGTGCCCTGTCGAGTTTGACCATTCATGTGGCTTATACGTTGTCTATGGAAAGCTGTACGCCTTTATGCCCTCTTATTTTAAATTTTAAAGTTAGAAAATCTTCAATGTTACCCACTGTCGCTAAGACATGGTCCCAAGATCAAAGTGTTTGAACGATCCCGACCGTTGATTCGTGGACTGTTGAAACAGGACCATTGGATACTTTTCATTCTTAATTGTCCAATAAATGTCCACCAATCTCATCTGGACGAGGAAATAAACCTAATTTTTGGGTATGAGCATTGTTCGAATTATCCCCGATATTATTGAAATATCCCCAATATTATCTGTACTTCTAGCTTGGCGATATCGATGACACAGGTAGCAATACTGATAACACTGGTTGTATAAAAAATTCCAGGTATCATCAGCTTTGTATCGCCAATATTTTCGACTGTGTAAATTCCAAGTGTCGCTTGTATTGTCAATATTTTCGACTGTATAAATTCTACGTATCGCTTATATCGTTAATGTATCGGCAATATTTTGATAATATCACCAATGTATCATTATCACCAAATTTTTGTTTATTAAAAAAAAATCCATTTCAAATTTTTTTTTTTTTTATGGACGCATGGTTGTATGCAAC